>JALAZF010000550.1:648508-1297016 GCA_022829125.1 Lathyrus tuberosus
TGACATGGTTCACACATAGTAGACCATCATCAGTGCATCCCTGACATGGTTCACACATAGTAGACCATCATCAGTGCATCCCTGACATGGTTCACACATAGGAGACCATCGTCAGCGCATCCCTGACGTGTTTCACACATAGTAGACCATCGTCAGTGCATCCCTAACAAGGTTCACACATAGTAGACCATCGTCAGTGCATCCCTGACACGGTTCACACATAGTAGACCATCATCAGTGCATCACTACCATGGTTCACACATAGTAGGCCATCATCAGTGCATCCATGACATAGTTCACACATAGTAGACCATTATCAGTTCATCCCTGACATGGTTCACATATAGTAGACCATCGTCAGTGCATCCTTCACATGGGTCTCACATAGTAGACAATCGTCAGTGCATCCCTAACATGGTTCACACATAGTAGACCATTGTCAGTGCATCCCTGACATGGTTCATACATAGTAGACCATCATCAGTGCATCCCTGCCATGGTTCACACATAGTAGACCATCATCAGTGCAACCCTGACATGGTTCACACATAGTAGACCATCATTAGTGCATCCCTGACATGGTTCACACATAGTAGAGCATCATCAGTGCATCCCTGACGTGGTTCACACATAGTAGACCATCATCAGTTGACTGTCTGACACGGTTCACACATAGTAGACCATCATCAGTGCATCCCTGACATGGTTCACACATAGTAAACCATCATCAGTGCATCCCTGACATAGTTCACACATAGTAGACCAGCATCAGTGCATCCCTGACATGGTTCACACATAGTAGACCATCGTCAGTGCATCCCTGACATGGTTCACACATAGTAGACCATCGTCAGTGCATCCCTGACATGGTTCACACATAGTAGACCATCGTCAGTGCATCCCTGACATGGTTCAAACATAGTAGACCATCGTCAGTGCATCCCTGACATGGTTCACACATAGTAGACCAATATCAGTGCATCCCTACCATGGTTCACACATAGTAGACCATCATCAGTGCATCCCTGACATAGTTCACACATAATAGACCATCATCAGTGCATCCCTGACATGGTTCACACATAGTAAACCATCGTCAGTGCATCTTTGACATGGTTCACACATAGTAGACCATGGTCAGTGCATCCCTGACATGGTTCACACATAGTAGACCATCGTCAGTGCATCCCTGACATGGTTCACACATAGTAGACCATCATCAGTGCATCCTTGCCATGGTTCACACATAGTAGACCATCATCAGTGCAACCCTAACATGGTTCACACATAGAAGACCATCATTAATGCATCCCTGACATGGTTCACACATAGTAGACCATCATTAGTGCATCCCTGACATGGTTCACACATAGTAGACCATCATCAGTGCATCGCTGACATGGTTCACACATAATAGACCATCATCAGTGCATCCCTGACATGGTTCACACATAGTAGACCATCGTCAGCGCATCCCTGACATGGTTCACACATAGTAGACCATCGTCAGTGCATCCCTGACATGGTTCACACATAGTAGACCATCATCAGTGCATCACTACCATGGTTCACACATAGTAGACCATCATCAGTGCATCCCTGACATAGTTCACACATAGTAGACCATCATCAGTGCATCCCTGACATGGTTCACACATAGTAAACCATCGTCAGTGCATCTTTGACATAGTTCACACATAGTAGACCATCGTCAGTGCATCCCTGACATGGTTCACACATAGTAGACCATCGTCAGTGCATCCCTGACATGGTTTACACATAGTAGACCATCATTAATGCATCCCTGACATGGTTCACACATAGTAGACCATTATTAGTGCATCCCTGACATGGTTCACACATAGTAGACCATCATCAGTGCATCGCTGACATGGTTCACACATAATAGACCATCATCAGTGCATCCCTGACATGGTTTACACATAGTAGAGCATCATCAGTGCATCCCTGACGTGGTTCACACATAGTAGACCATCATCAGTTGTCTGTCTGACACGGTTCACACATAGTATACCATCATCAGTGCATCCTTGACATGGTTCACACATAGTAGACCATCATCAATGCATCCCTGACATGGTTCACACATAGTAGACCATCATCAGTGCATCCCTGACATAGTTCACACATAGTAGACCATCATCAGTGCATCCCTGACATGGTTCACACATAGTAGACCATCATCAGTGCATCCCTGACATGGTTCACACATATTAGACCATCGTCAGCGCATCCCTGACATGGTTCACACATAGTAGACCATCGTCAGTGCATCCCTAACAAGGTTCACACATAGTAGACCATCGTCAGTGCATCCCTGACACGGTTCACACATAGTAGACCATCATCAGTGCATCACTACCATGGTTCACACATAGTAGGCCATCATCAGTGCATCCATGACATAGTTCACACATAGTAGACCATCATCAGTGCATCCCTGACATGGTTCACATATAGTAGACCGTCGTCAGTGCATCCTTCACATGGTTCTCACAAAGTAGACAATCGTCAGTGCATCCCTAACATGGTTCACACATAGTAGACCATTGTCAGTGCATCCCTGACATGGTTCATACATAGTAGACCATCATTAGTGCATCCCTGCCATGGTTCACACATAGTAGACCATCATCAGTGCAACCCTGACATGGTTCACACATAGTAGACCATCATTAGTGCATCCCTGACATGGTTCACACATAGTAGAGCATCATCAGTGCATCCCTGACGTGGTTCACACACAGTAGACCATCATAAGTTGACTGTCTGACACGGTTCACACATAGTAGACCATCATCAGTGCATCCCTGACATGGTTCACACATAGTAAACCATCATCAGTGCATCCCTGACATAGTTCACACATAGTAGACCAGCATCAGTGCATCCCTGACATGGTTCACACATAGTAGACCATCGTCAGTGCATCCCTGACATGGTTCACACATAGTAGACCATCGTCAGTGCATCCCTGACATGGTTCACACATAGTAGACCATCGTCAGTGCATCCCTGACATGGTTCAAACATAGTAGACCATCGTCAGTGCATCCCTGACATGGTTCACACATAGTAGACCAATATCAGTGCATCCCTACCATGGTTCACACATAGTAGACCATCATCAGTGCATCCCTGACATAGTTCACACATAATAGACCATCATCAGTGCATCCCTGACATGGTTCACACATAGTAAACCATCGTCAGTGCATCTTTGACATGGTTCACACATAGTAGACCATGGTCAGTGCATCCCTGACATGGTTCACACATAGTAGACCATCGTCAGTGCATCCCTGACATGGTTCACACATAGTAGACCATCATCAGTGCATCCTTGCCATGGTTCACACATAGTAGACCATCATCAGTGCAACCCTGACATGGTTCACACATAGTAGACCATCATTAATGCATCCCTGACATGGTTCACACATAGTAGACCATCATTAGTGCATCCCTGACATGGTTCACACATAGTAGACCATCATCAGTGCATCCCTGACATGGTTCACACATATTAGACCATCGTCAGCGCATCCCTGACATGGTTCACACATAGTAGACCATCGTCAGCGCATCCCTGACATGGTTCACACATAGTAGACCATCGTCAGTGCATCCCTGACATGGTTCACACATAGTAGACCATCATCAGTGCATCACTACCATGGTTCACACATAGTAGACCATCATCAGTGCATCCCTGACATAGTTCACACATAGTAGACCATCATCAGTGCATCCCTGACATGGTTCACACATAGTAAACCATCGTCAGTGCATCTTTGACATAGTTCACACATAGTAGACCATCGTCAGTGCATCCCTGACATGGTTCACACATAGTAGACCATCGTCAGTGCATCCCTGACATGGTTTACACATAGTAGACCATCATTAATGCATCCCTGACATGGTTCACACATAGTAGACCATTATTAGTGCATCCCTGACATGGTTCACACATAGTAGACCATCATCAGTGCATCGCTGACATGGTTCACACATAATAGACCATCATCAGTGCATCCCTGACATGGTTTACACATAGTAGAGCATCATCAGTGCATCCCTGACGTGGTTCACACATAGTAGACCATCATCAGTTGTCTGTCTGACACGGTTCACACATAGTAGACCATCATCAGTGCATCCTTGACATGGTTCACACATAGTAGACCATCATCAATGCATCCCAGACATGGTTCACACATAGTAGACCATCATCAGTGCATCCCTGACATAGTTCACACATAGTAGACCATCATCAGTGCATCCCTGACATGGTTCACACATAGTAGACCATCATCAGTGCATCCCTGACATGGTTCACACATAGTAGACCATCGTCAGCGCATCCCTGACAGGGTTCACACATAGTAGACCATCGTCAGTGCATCCCTGACATGGTTCACACATAGTAGACCATCGTCAGTGCATCCCTGACATGGTTCAAACATAGTAGACCATCGTCAGTGCATCCCTGACATGGTTCACACATAGTAGACCATTATCAGTGCATCCCTACCATGGTTCACACATAGTAGACCATCATCAGTGCATCCCTGACATAGTTCACACATAGTAGACCATCATCAGTGCATCCCGGACATGGTTCACACATAGTAAACCATCTTCAGTGCATCTTTGACATGGTTCACACATAGTAGACCATCGTCAGTGCATCCCTGACATGGTTCACACATAGTAGACCATCGTCAGTGCATCCCTGACATAGTTCACACATAGTAGACCATCATTAGTGCATCCTTGCCATGGTTCACACATAGTAGACCATCATCAGTGCAACCCTGACATGCTTCACACATAGTAGACCATCATTAATGCATCCCTGACATGGTTCACACATAGTAGACCATCATCAGTGCATCCCTGACATGGTTCACACATATTAGACCATCATGAGTGCATCCCTGACATGGTTCACACATAGTAGACCATCATCAGTGCATCCCTGACATGGATCACACATAGTAGACCACCAACAATGCATCCCTTACATGGTTCACACATAGTAGACCACCATCAGTGCATCCCTGATATGGTTCACACATAGTAGGCCATCATCAGTGCATCCATGACATGTTTCATACATAGTTCACCATCATCAGTGCATCCCTGACATGGTTCACACATAGTAGACCATCATTAGTGCATCCCTGACATGGTTCACACATAGTATACCATCATCAGTGCATCGCTGACATGGTTCACACATAATTAACCATCATCAGTGCATCCCTGACATGGTTCACACATAGTAGAGCATCATCAGTGCATCCCTGACGTGGTTCACACATAGTAGACCATCATCAGTTGACTGTCTGACACGGTTCACACATAGTAGACCATCATCAGTGCATCCCTGACATGGTTCACACATAGTAAACCATCATCAGTGCATCCCTGACATAGTTCACACATAGTAGACCAGCATCAGTGCATCCCTGACATGGTTCACACATAGTAGACCATCGTCAGTGCATCCCTGACATGGTTCACACATAGTAGACCATCATCAGTGGACCCCTGACATGGTTCACACATAGTAGACCATCATTAGTGCATCCCTGACATGGTTCACACATAGTAGACCATCATCAGTGCATCCCTGACATGGTTCACACATAGTAGACGATCATCAGTGCATCCTTGACATGGTTCACACATAGTTCACCATCATCAGTGCATCCCTGACATTGTTCACACATAGTAGACCATCGTCAGTGCATCCCTGACATGGTTCATACATAGTAGACCATCATCAGTGCATCCCTGACAAGGTTCACACATAGTTGACCATTATCAGTGCATCCCTGACATGGTTCACATATAGTAGACCATCATCAGTGCATCCCTGCAATGGGTCACACATAGTAGACCATCATCAGTGCATCCCTAACATGGTTCACACATAGTAGACCATTGTCAGTGCATCCCTGACATGGTTCATACATAGTAGACCATCATCAGTGCATCCCTGCCATGGTTCACACATAGTAGACCATCATCAGTGCAACCCTGACATGGTTCACACATAGTAGACCATCATTAGTGCATCCCTGACATGGTTCACACATAGTAGAGCATCATCAGTGCATCCCTGACGTGGTTCACACATAGTAGACCATCATCAGTTGACTGTCTGACACGGTTCACACATAGTAGACCATCATCAGTGCATCCCTGACATGGTTCACACATAATAAACCATCATCAGTGCATCCCTGACATAGTTCACACATAGTAGACCAACATCAGTGCATCCCTGACATGGTTCACACATAGTAGACCATCGTCAGTGCATCCCTGACATGGTTCACACATAGTAGACCATCGTCAGTGCATCCCTGACATGGTTCACACATAGTAGACCATCGTCAGTGCATCCCTGACATGGTTCAAACATAGTAGACCATCGTCAGTGCATCCCTGACATGGTTCACACATAGTAGACCAATATCAGTGCATCCCTACCATGGTTCACACATAGTAGACCATCATCAGTGCATCCCTGACATAGTTCACACATAATAGACCATCATCAGTGCATCCCTGACATGGTTCACACATAGTAAACCATCGTCAGTGCATCTTTGACATGGTTCACACATAGTAGACCATGGTCAGTGCATCCCTGACATGGTTCACACATAGTAGACCATCGTCAGTGCATCCCTGACATGGTTCACACATAGTAGACCATCATCAGTGCATCCTTGCCATGGTTCACACATAGTAGACCATCATCAGTGCAACCCTAACATGGTTCACACATAGAAGACCATCATTAATGCATCCCTGACATGGTTCACACATAGTAGACCATCATTAGTGCATCCCTGACATGGTTCACACATAGTAGACCATCATCAGTGCATCGCTGACATGGTTCACACATAATAGACCATCATCAGTGCATCCCTGACATGGTTCACACATAGTAGACCATCGTCAGCGCATCCCTGACATGGTTCACACATAGTAGACCATCGTCAGTGCATCCCTGACATGGTTCACACATAGTAGACCATCATCAGTGCATCACTACCATGGTTCACACATAGTAGACCATCATCAGTGCATCCCTGACATAGTTCACACATAGTAGACCATCATCAGTGCATCCCTGACATGGTTCACACATAGTAAACCATCGTCAGTGCATCTTTGACATAGTTCACACATAGTAGACCATCGTCAGTGCATCCCTGACATGGTTCACACATAGTAGACCATCGTCAGTGCATCCCTGACATGGTTTACACATAGTAGACCATCATTAATGCATCCCTGACATGGTTCACACATAGTAGACCATTATTAGTGCATCCCTGACATGGTTCACACATAGTAGACCATCATCAGTGCATCGCTGACATGGTTCACACATAATAGACCATCATCAGTGCATCCCTGACATGGTTTACACATAGTAGAGCATCATCAGTGCATCCCTGACGTGGTTCACACATAGTAGACCATCATCAGTTGTCTGTCTGACACGGTTCACACATAGTATACCATCATCAGTGCATCCTTGACATGGTTCACACATAGTAGACCATCATAAATGCATCCCTGACATGGTTCACACATAGTAGACCATCATCAGTGCATCCCTGACATAGTTCACACATAGTAGACCATCATCAGTGCATCCCTGACATGGTTCACACATAGTAGACCATCATCAGTGCATCCCTGACATGGTTCACACATATTAGACCATCGTCAGCGCATCCCTGACATGGTTCACACATAGTAGACCATCGTCAGTGCATCCCTAACAAGGTTCACACATAGTAGACCATCGTCAGTGCATCCCTGACACGGTTCACACATAGTAGACCATCATCAGTGCATCACTACCATGGTTCACACATAGTAGGCCATCATCAGTGCATCCATGACATAGTTCACACATAGTAGACCATCATCAGTGCATCCCTGACATGGTTCACATATAGTAGACCGTCGTCAGTGCATCCTTCACATGGTTCTCACATAGTAGACAATCGTCAGTGCATCCCTAACATGGTTCACACATAGTAGACCATTGTCAGTGCATCCCTGACATGGTTCATACATAGTAGACCATCATTAGTGCATCCCTGCCATGGTTCACACATAGTAGACCATCATCAGTGCAACCCTGACATGGTTCACACATAGTAGACCATCATTAGTGCATCCCTGACATGGTTCACACATAGTAGAGCATCATCAGTGCATCCCTGACGTGGTTCACACACAGTAGACCATCATAAGTTGACTGTCTGACACGGTTCACACATAGTAGACCATCATCAGTGCATCCCTGACATGGTTCACACATAGTAAACCATCATCAGTGCATCCCTGACATAGTTCACACATAGTAGACCAGCATCAGTGCATCCCTGACATGGTTCACACATAGTAGACCATCGTCAGTGCATCCCTGACATGGTTCACACATAGTAGACCATCGTCAGTGCATCCCTGACATGGTTCACACATAGTAGACCATCGTCAGTGCATCCCTGACATGGTTCAAACATAGTAGACCATCGTCAGTGCATCCCTGACATGGTTCACACATAGTAGACCAATATCAGTGCATCCCTACCATGGTTCACACATAGTAGACCATCATCAGTGCATCCCTGACATAGTTCACACATAATAGACCATCATCAGTGCATCCCTGACATGGTTCACACATAGTAAACCATCGTCAGTGCATCTTTGACATGGTTCACACATAGTAGACCATGGTCAGTGCATCCCTGACATGGTTCACACATAGTAGACCATCGTCAGTGCATCCCTGACATGGTTCACACATAGTAGACCATCATCAGTGCATCCTTGCCATGGTTCACACATAGTAGACCATCATCAGTGCAACCCTGACATGGTTCACATATAGTAGACCATCATTAATGCATCCCTGACATGGTTCACACATAGTAGACCATCATTAGTGCATCCCTGACATGGTTCACACATAGTAGACCATCATCAGTGCATCCCTGACATGGTTCACACATATTAGACCATCGTCAGCGCATCCCTGACATGGTTCACACATAGTAGACCATCGTCAGCGCATCCCTGACATGGTTCACACATAGTAGACCATCGTCAGTGCATCCCTGACATGGTTCACACATAGTAGACCATCATCAGTGCATCACTACCATGGTTCACACATAGTAGACCATCATCAGTGCATCCCTGACATAGTTCACACATAGTAGACCATCATCAGTGCATCCCTGACATGGTTCACACATAGTAAACCATCGTCAGTGCATCTTTGACATAGTTCACACATAGTAGACCATCGTCAGTGCATCCCTGACATGGTTCACACATAGTAGACCATCGTCAGTGCATCCCTGACATGGTTTACACATAGTAGACCATCATTAATGCATCCCTGACATGGTTCACACATAGTAGACCATTATTAGTGCATCCCTGACATGGTTCACACATAGTAGACCATCATCAGTGCATCGCTGACATGGTTCACACATAATAGACCATCATCAGTGCATCCCTGACATGGTTTACACATAGTAGAGCATCATCAGTGCATCCCTGACGTGGTTCACACATAGTAGACCATCATCAGTTGTCTGTCTGACACGGTTCACACATAGTAGACCATCATCAGTGCATCCTTGACATGGTTCACACATAGTAGACCATCATCAATGCATCCCAGACATGGTTCACACATAGTAGACCATCATCAGTGCATCCCTGACATAGTTCACACATAGTAGACCATCATCAGTGCATCCCTGACATGGTTCACACATAGTAGACCATCATCAGTGCATCCCTGACATGGTTCACACATATTAGACCATCGTCAGCGCATCCCTGACATGGTTCACACATAGTAGACCATCGTCAGTGCATCCCTAACAAGGTTCACACATAGTAGACCATCGTCAGTGCATCCCTGACACGGTTCACACATAGTAGACCATCATCAGTGCATCCCTGACATGGTTCACACATAGTAGACCATCGTCAGTGCATCCCTGACATGGTTCACACATAGTAGACCATCATCAGTGCATCCTTGCCATGGTTCACACATAGTAGACCATCATCAGTGCAACCCTAACATGGTTCACACATAGAAGACCATCATTAATGCATCCCTGACATGGTTCACACATAGTAGACCATCATTAGTGCATCCCTGACATGGTTCACACATAGTAGACCATCATCAGTGCATCGCTGACATGGTTCACACATAATAGACCATCATCAGTGCATCCCTGACATGGTTCACACATAGTAGACCATCGTCAGCGCATCCCTGACATGGTTCACACATAGTAGACCATCGTCAGTGCATCCCTGACATGGTTCACACATAGTAGACCATCATCAGTGCATCACTACCATGGTTCACACATAGTAGACCATCATCAGTGCATCCCTGACATAGTTCACACATAGTAGACCATCATCAGTGCATCCCTGACATGGTTCACACATAGTAAACCATCGTCAGTGCATCTTTGACATAGTTCACACATAGTAGACCATCGTCAGTGCATCCCTGACATGGTTCACACATAGTAGACCATCGTCAGTGCATCCCTGACATGGTTTACACATAGTAGACCATCATTAATGCATCCCTGACATGGTTCACACATAGTAGACCATTATTAGTGCATCCCTGACATGGTTCACACATAGTAGACCATCATCAGTGCATCGCTGACATGGTTCACACATAATAGACCATCATCAGTGCATCCCTGACATGGTTTACACATAGTAGAGCATCATCAGTGCATCCCTGACGTGGTTCACACATAGTAGACCATCATCAGTTGTCTGTCTGACACGGTTCACACATAGTATACCATCATCAGTGCATCCTTGACATGGTTCACACATAGTAGACCATCATAAATGCATCCCTGACATGGTTCACACATAGTAGACCATCATCAGTGCATCCCTGACATAGTTCACACATAGTAGACCATCATCAGTGCATCCCTGACATGGTTCACACATAGTAGACCATCATCAGTGCATCCCTGACATGGTTCACACATATTAGACCATCGTCAGCGCATCCCTGACATGGTTCACACATAGTAGACCATCGTCAGTGCATCCCTAACAAGGTTCACACATAGTAGACCATCGTCAGTGCATCCCTGACACGGTTCACACATAGTAGACCATCATCAGTGCATCACTACCATGGTTCACACATAGTAGGCCATCATCAGTGCATCCATGACATAGTTCACACATAGTAGACCATCATCAGTGCATCCCTGACATGGTTCACATATAGTAGACCGTCGTCAGTGCATCCTTCACATGGTTCTCACATAGTAGACAATCGTCAGTGCATCCCTAACATGGTTCACACATAGTAGACCATTGTCAGTGCATCCCTGACATGGTTCATACATAGTAGACCATCATTAGTGCATCCCTGCCATGGTTCACACATAGTAGACCATCATCAGTGCAACCCTGACATGGTTCACACATAGTAGACCATCATTAGTGCATCCCTGACATGGTTCACACATAGTAGAGCATCATCAGTGCATCCCTGACGTGGTTCACACACAGTAGACCATCATAAGTTGACTGTCTGACACGGTTCACACATAGTAGACCATCATCAGTGCATCCCTGACATGGTTCACACATAGTAAACCATCATCAGTGCATCCCTGACATAGTTCACACATAGTAGACCAGCATCAGTGCATCCCTGACATGGTTCACACATAGTAGACCATCGTCAGTGCATCCCTGACATGGTTCACACATAGTAGACCATCGTCAGTGCATCCCTGACATGGTTCACACATAGTAGACCATCGTCAGTGCATCCCTGACATGGTTCAAACATAGTAGACCATCGTCAGTGCATCCCTGACATGGTTCACACATAGTAGACCAATATCAGTGCATCCCTACCATGGTTCACACATAGTAGACCATCATCAGTGCATCCCTGACATAGTTCACACATAATAGACCATCATCAGTGCATCCCTGACATGGTTCACACATAGTAAACCATCGTCAGTGCATCTTTGACATGGTTCACACATAGTAGACCATGGTCAGTGCATCCCTGACATGGTTCACACATAGTAGACCATCGTCAGTGCATCCCTGACATGGTTCACACATAGTAGACCATCATCAGTGCATCCTTGCCATGGTTCACACATAGTAGACCATCATCAGTGCAACCCTGACATGGTTCACACATAGTAGACCATCATTAATGCATCCCTGACATGGTTCACACATAGTAGACCATCATTAGTGCATCCCTGACATGGTTCACACATAGTAGACCATCATCAGTGCATCCCTGACATGGTTCACACATATTAGACCATCGTCAGCGCATCCCTGACATGGTTCACACATAGTAGACCATCGTCAGCGCATCCCTGACATGGTTCACACATAGTAGACCATCGTCAGTGCATCCCTGACATGGTTCACACATAGTAGACCATCATCAGTGCATCACTACCATGGTTCACACATAGTAGACCATCATCAGTGCATCCCTGACATAGTTCACACATAGTAGACCATCATCAGTGCATCCCTGACATGGTTCACACATAGTAAACCATCGTCAGTGCATCTTTGACATAGTTCACACATAGTAGACCATCGTCAGTGCATCCCTGACATGGTTCACACATAGTAGACCATCGTCAGTGCATCCCTGACATGGTTTACACATAGTAGACCATCATTAATGCATCCCTGACATGGTTCACACATAGTAGACCATTATTAGTGCATCCCTGACATGGTTCACACATAGTAGACCATCATCAGTGCATCGCTGACATGGTTCACACATAATAGACCATCATCAGTGCATCCCTGACATGGTTTACACATAGTAGAGCATCATCAGTGCATCCCTGACGTGGTTCACACATAGTAGACCATCATCAGTTGTCTGTCTGACACGGTTCACACATAGTAGACCATCATCAGTGCATCCTTGACATGGTTCACACATAGTAGACCATCATCAATGCATCCCAGACATGGTTCACACATAGTAGACCATCATCAGTGCATCCCTGACATAGTTCACACATAGTAGACCATCATCAGTGCATCCCTGACATGGTTCACACATAGTAGACCATCATCAGTGCATCCCTGACATGGTTCACACATAGTAGACCATCGTCAGCGCATCCCTGACAGGGTTCACACATAGTAGACCATCGTCAGTGCATCCCTGACATGGTTCACACATAGTAGACCATCGTCAGTGCATCCCTGACATGGTTCAAACATAGTAGACCATCGTCAGTGCATCCCTGACATGGTTCACACATAGTAGACCATTATCAGTGCATCCCTACCATGGTTCACACATAGTAGACCATCATCAGTGCATCCCTGACATAGTTCACACATAGTAGACCATCATCAGTGCATCACTGACATGGTTCACACATAGTAAACCATCTTCAGTGCATCTTTGACATGGTTCACACATAGTAGACCATCGTCAGTGCATCCCTGACATGGTTCACACATAGTAGACCATCGTCAGTGCATCCCTGACATAGTTCACACATAGTAGACCATCATTAGTGCATCCTTGCCATGGTTCACACATAGTAGACCATCATCAGTGCAACCCTGACATGCTTCACACATAGTAGACCATCATTAATGCATCCCTGACATGGTTCACACATAGTAGACCATCATCAGTGCATCCCTGACATGGTTCACACATATTAGACCATCATGAGTGCATCCCTGACATGGTTCACACATAGTAGACCATCATCAGTGCATCCCTGACATGGATCACACATAGTAGACCACCAACAATGCATCCCTTACATGGTTCACACATAGTAGACCACCATCAGTGCATCCCTGATATGGTTCACACATAGTAGGCCATCATCAGTGCATCCATGACATGTTTCATACATAGTTCACCATCATCAGTGCATCCCTGACATGGTTCACACATAGTAGACCATCATTAGTGCATCCCTGACATGGTTCACACATAGTATACCATCATCAGTGCATCGCTGACATGGTTCACACATAATTAACCATCATCAGTGCATCCCTGACATGGTTCACACATAGTAGAGCATCATCAGTGCATCCCTGACGTGGTTCACACATAGTAGACCATCATCAGTTGACTGTCTGACACGGTTCACACATAGTAGACCATCATCAGTGCATCCCTGACATGGTTCACACATAGTAAACCATCATCAGTGCATCCCTGACATAGTTCACACATAGTAGACCAGCATCAGTGCATCCCTGACATGGTTCACACATAGTAGACCATCGTCAGTGCATCCCTGACATGGTTCACACATAGTAGACCATCATCAGTGGAACCCTGACATGGTTCACACATAGTAGACCATCATTAGTGCATCCCTGACATGGTTCACACATAGTAGACCATCATCAGTGCATCCCTGACATGGTTCACACATAGTAGACGATCATCAGTGCATCCTTGACATGGTTCACACATAGTTCACCATCATCAGTGCATCCCTGACATTGTTCACACATAGTAGACCATCGTCAGTGCATCCCTGACATGGTTCATACATAGTAGACCATCATCAGTGCATCCCTGACAAGGTTCACACATAGTAGACCATTATCAGTGCATCCCTGACATGGTTCACATATAGTAGACCATCATCAGTGCATCCCTGCAATGGGTCACACATAGTAGACAATCATCAGTGCATCCTTGACATGGTTCACACATAGCAGACCATCATCAGTGCATCCGTGACATGGTTCACACATAGTAGACCATCATTAGTTGACTGTCTGACATGGTTCACACTTAGTAAACCATCATCAGTGCATCCCTGACATGGTTCACACATATTAGACCATCATGAGTGCATCCCTGACATGGTTCACACATAGTAGACCATCATCAGTGCATCCCTGACATGGATCACACATAGTAGACCACCAACAATGCATCCCTTACATGGTTCACACATAGTAGACCATCATCTGTGCATCCCTGATATGGTTCACACATAGTAGGCCATCATCAGTGCATCCATGACATGTTTCATACATAGTTCACCATCATCAGTGCATCCCTGACATGGTTCACACATAGTAGACCATCATTAGTGCATCCCTGACATGGTTCACACATAGTAGACCATCATCAGTGCATCGCTGACATGGTTCACACATAATTAACCATCATCAGTGCATCCCTGACATGGTTCACACATAGTAGAGCATCATCAGTGCATCCCTGACGTGGTTCACACATAGTAGACCATCATCAGTTGACTGTCTGACACGGTTTACACATAGTAGACCATCATCAGTGCATCCCTGACATGGTTCACACATAGTAAACCATCATCAGTGCATCCCTGACATAGTTCACACATAGTAGACCAGCATCAGTGCATCCCTGACATGGTTCACACATAGTAGACCATCGTCAGTGCATCCCTGACATGGTTCACACATAGTAGACCATCGTCAGTGCATCCCTGACATGGTTCACACATAGTAGACCATCGTCAGTGCATCCCTGACATGGTTCACACATAGTAGACCATCGTCAGTGCATCCCTGACATGGTTCACACATAGTAGACCATTATCAGTGCATCCCTACCAAGGTTCACACATAGTAGACCATCATCAGTGCATCCCTGACATAGTTCACACATAGTAGACCATCATCAGTGCATCCCTGACATGGTTCACACATAGTAAACCATCGTCAGTGCATCTTTGACATGGTTCACACATAGTAGACCATCGTCAGTGCATCCCTGACATGGTTCACACATAGTAGGCCATCGTCAGTGCATCCCTGACATGGTTTACACATAGTAGACCATCATCAGTGCATCCTTGCCATGGTTCACACATAGTAGACCATCATCAGTGCAACCCTGACATGGTTCACACATAGTAGACCATCATTAATGCATCCCTGACATGGTTCACACATAGTAGACCATCATTAGTGCATCCCTGACATGGTTCACACATAGTAGACCAACATCAGTGCATCGCTGACATGGTTCACACATAATAGACCATCATCAGTGCATCCCTGATATGGTTCACACATAGTAGAGCATCATCAGTGCATCCCTGACGTGGTTCACACATAGTAGACCATCATCAGTTGTCTGTCTGACACGGTTCACACATAGTAGACCATCATCAGTGCATCCTTGACATGGTTCACACATAGTAGACCATCATCAATGCATCCCTGACATGGTTCACACATAGTAGACCATCATCAGTGCATCCCTGACATAGTTCACACATAGTAGACCATCATCAGTGCATCCCTGACATGGTTCACACATAGTAGACCATCATCAGTGCATCACTACCATGGTTCACACATAGTAGGCCATCCTCAGTGCATCCATGACATAGTTCACACATAGTAGACCATCATCAGTGCATCCCTGACATGGTTCACACATAGTAGACCATCGTCAGTGCATCCTTGACATGGTTCTCACTTAGTAGACAATCGTCAGTGCATCCTTAACATGGTTCACACATAGTAGTCCATTGTCAGTGCATCCCTGACATGGTTCATACATAGTAGACCATCATCAGTGCATCCCTGCCATGGTTCACACATAGTAGACCATCATCAGTGCAACCCTGACATGGTTCACACATAGTAGACCATCATTAGTGCATCCCTGACATGGTTCACACATAGTAGAGCATCATCAGTGCATCCCTGACTTGGTTCACACATAGTAGACCATCATCAGTTGACTGTCTGACACGGTTCACACATAGTAGACCATCATCAGTGCATCCCTGACATGGTTCACACATAGTAAACCATCATCAGTGCATCCCTGACATAGTTCACACATAGTAGACCAGCATCAGTGCATCCCTGACATGGTTCACACATAGTAGACCATCGTCAGTGCATCCCTGACATGGTTCACACATAGTAGACCATCGTCAGTGCATCCCTGACATGGTTCACACATAGTAGACCATCGTCAGTGCATCCCTGACATGGTTCAAACATAGTAGACCATCGTCAGTGCATCCCTGACATGGTTCACACATAGTAGACCATTATCAGTGCATCCCTACCATGGTTCACACATAGTAGACCATCATCAGTGCATCCCTGACATAGTTCACACATAGTAGACCATCATCAGTGCATCCCTGACATGGTTCACACATAGTAAACCATCTTCAGTGCATCTTTGACATGGTTCACACATAGTAGACCATCGTCAGTGCATCCCTGACATGGTTCACACATAGTAGACCAGCATCAGTGCATCCCTGACATGGTTCACACATAGTAGACCATCGTCAGTGCATCCCTGACATGGTTCACACATAGTAGACCATCGTCAGTGCATCCCTGACATGGTTCACACATAGTAGACCATCGTCAGTGCATCCCTGACATGGTTCACACATAGTAGACCATCGTCAGTGCATCCCTGACATGGTTCACACATAGTAGACCATTATCAGTGCATCCCTACCAAGGTTCACACATAGTAGACCATCATCAGTGCATCCCTGACATAGTTCACACATAGTAGACCATCATCAGTGCATCCCTGACATGGTTCACACATAGTAAACCATCGTCAGTGCATCTTTGACATGGTTCACACATAGTAGACCATCGTCAGTGCATCCCTGACATGGTTCACACATAGTAGGCCATCGTCAGTGCATCCCTGACATGGTTTACACATAGTAGACCATCATCAGTGCATCCTTGCCATGGTTCACACATAGTAGACCATCATCAGTGCAACCCTGACATGGTTCACACATAGTAGACCATCATTAATGCATCCCTGACATGGTTCACACATAGTAGACCATCATTAGTGCATCCCTGACATGGTTCACACATAGTAGACCAACATCAGTGCATCGCTGACATGGTTCACACATAATAGACCATCATCAGTGCATCCCTGATATGGTTCACACATAGTAGAGCATCATCAGTGCATCCCTGACGTGGTTCACACATAGTAGACCATCATCAGTTGTCTGTCTGACACGGTTCACACATAGTAGACCATCATCAGTGCATCCTTGACATGGTTCACACATAGTAGACCATCATCAATGCATCCCTGACATGGTTCACACATAGTAGACCATCATCAGTGCATCCCTGACATAGTTCACACATAGTAGACCATCATCAGTGCATCCCTGACATGGTTCACACATAGTAGACCATCATCAGTGCATCACTACCATGGTTCACACATAGTAGGCCATCCTCAGTGCATCCATGACATAGTTCACACATAGTAGACCATCATCAGTGCATCCCTGACATGGTTCACACATAGTAGACCATCGTCAGTGCATCCTTGACATGGTTCTCACTTAGTAGACAATCGTCAGTGCATCCTTAACATGGTTCACACATAGTAGTCCATTGTCAGTGCATCCCTGACATGGTTCATACATAGTAGACCATCATCAGTGCATCCCTGCCATGGTTCACACATAGTAGACCATCATCAGTGCAACGCTGACATGGTTCACACATAGTAGACCATCATTAGTGCATCCCTGACATGGTTCACACATAGAAGAGCATCATCAGTGCATCCCTGACTTGGTTCACACATAGTAGACCATCATCAGTTGACTGTCTGACACGGTTCACACATAGTAGACCATCATCAGTGCATCCCTGACATGGTTCACACATAGTAAACCATCATCAGTGCATCCCTGACATAGTTCACACATAGTAGACCAGCATCAGTGCATCCCTGACATGGTTCACACATAGTAGACCATCGTCAGTGCATCCCTGACATGGTTCACACATAGTAGACCATCGTCAGTGCATCCCTGACATGGTTCACACATAGTAGACCATCGTCAGTGCATCCCTGACATGGTTCAAACATAGTAGACCATCGTCAGTGCATCCCTGACATGGTTCACACATAGTAGACCATTATCAGTGCATCCCTACCATGGTTCACACATAGTAGACCATCATCAGTGCATCCCTGACATAGTTCACACATAGTAGACCATCATCAGTGCATCCCTGACATGGTTCACACATAGTAAACCATCTTCAGTGCATCTTTGACATGGTTCACACATAGTAGACCATCGTCAGTGCATCCCTGACATGGTTCACACATAGTAGACCATCGTCAGTGCATCCCTGACATGGTTCACACATAGTAGACCATCATTACTGCATCCTTGCCATGGTTCACACATAGTAGACCATCATCAGTGCAACCCTGACATGCTTCACACATAGTAGACCATCATTAATGCATCCCTGACATGGTTCACACATAGTAGACCATCATTAGTGCATCCCTGACATGGTTCACACATAGTAGACCATCATTAGTGCATCACTACCATGGTTCACACATAGTAGACCATCATCAGTGCATTCCTGACATAGTTCACACATAGTAGACCATCATCAGTGCATCCCTGACATGGTTCACACATAGTAAACCATCGTCAGTGCATCTTTGACATGGTTCACACATAGTAGACCAACGTCAGTGCATCCCTGACATGGTTCACACATAGTAGACCATCGTCAGTGCATCCCTGACATGGTTCATACATAGTAGACCATCATCAGTGCATCCCTGACGTAGTTCACACATAGTAGACCATTATCAGTGCATCCCTGACATGGTTCACACATAGTAGACCATCGTCAGTGCATCCTTGACATGGTTCACACATAGTAGACCATCGTCAGTGCAACCCCGACATGGTTCAAATATAGTAGACCATCGTCAGTGCATCCCTGACATGGTTCACACATAGTAGACCATCATCTGTGCATCCCTGCCATGGTTCACACATAGTAAACCATCATCAGTGCATCCCTGACATAGTTCACACATAGTAGACCAGCATCAGTGCATCCCTGACATGGTTCACACATAGTAGACCATCGTCAGTGCATCCCTGACATGGTTCACACATAGTAGACCATCGTCAGTGCATCCCTGACATGGTTCACACATAGTAGACCATCGTCAGTGCATCCTTGACATGGTTCAAACATAGTAGACCATCGTCAGTGCATCCCTGACATGGTTCACACATAGTAGACCATTATCAGTGCATCCCTACCATGGTTCACACATAGTAGACCATCATCAGTGCATCCCTGCCATGGTTTACACATAGTAGACCATCATCAGTGCAACCCTGACATGGTTCACACATAGTAGACCATCATCAGTTCAACCCTGACATGGTTCACATATAGTAGACCATCATTAGTGCATCCCTGACATGGTTCGCACATAGTAGAGCATCATCAGTGCATCCCTGACGTGGTTCACACATAGTAGACAATCATCAGTTGACTGTCTGACATGGTTCGCACATAGTAGACCATCATCAGTGTATCCATCACATGGTTCACACATAGTAGACCATCATCAGTGCATCCCTGCCATGGTTCACACATAGTAGACCATCATCAGTGCATCCCTGACATAGTTCACACATAGTAGACCATCATCAGTGCATCCCTGACATGGTTCACACATAGTAGACCATCGTCAGTGCATCCTTGACGTGGTTCACACATAGTAGACCATCGTCAGCGCATCCCTGACATGGTTCACACATAGTAGACCATCGTCAGTGCATCCCTGACATGGTTCACACATAGTAGACCATCGTCAGTGCATCCCTGACATGGTTCACACATAGTAGACCATCATCAGTGCATCACTACCATGGTTCACACATAGTAGGCCATCATCAGTTCATCCATGACATAGTTCACACATAGTAGACCATCATCAGTGCATCCCTGACATGGTTCACACATAGTAGACCATCGTCAGTGCATCTTTGACATGGTTCACACATAGTAGACAATCGTCAGTGCATCCCTAACATGGTTTACACATAGTAGACCATTGTCAGTGCATCCCTGACATGGTTCATACATAGTAGACCATCATCAGTGCATCCCTGCCATGGTTCACACATAGTAGACCATCATCAGTGCATCCCTGACATGGTTCACACATAGTAGACCATCATTAGTGCATCCCTGACATGGTTCACACATAGTAGACCAACATCAGTGCATCCCTGACATGGTTCACACATAGTAGACGATCATCAGTGCATCCTTGACATGGTTCACACATAGTTCACCATCATCAGTGCATCCCTGACATGGTTCACACATAGTAGACCATCGTCAGTGCATCCTTGACATGGTTCATACATAGTAGACCATCATCAGTGCATCCCTGACAAGCTTCACACATAGTAGACCATTATCAGTGCATCCCTGACATGGTTCACATATAGTAGACCATCATCAGTGCATCCCTGCAATGGGTCACACATAGTAGACGATCATCAGTGCATCCTTGACATGGTTCACACATAGTAGACCATCATCAGTGCATCCGTGACATGGTTCACACATAGTAGACCATCATTAGTTGACTGTCTGACATGGTTCACACTTAGTAAACCATCATCAGTGCATCCCTGAGATGGTTCACACATATTAAACCATCATGAGTGCATCCCTGACATGGTTCACACATAGTAGACCATCATCAGTGCATCCCTGAAATGGATCACACATAGTAGACCACCAACAATGCATCCCTTACATGGTTCACACATAGTAGACCATCATCAGTGCATCCCTGATATGGTTCAGACATAGTAGGCCATCATCAGGGCATCCATGACATATTTCATACATAGTTCACCTTCATCAGTGCATCCCTGACATGGTTCACACATAGTAGACCATCATTAGTGCATCCCTGACATGGTTCACATATAGTAGACCATCATCAGTGCATCGCTGACATGGTTCACACATAATTAACCATCATCAGTGCATCCCTGACATGGTTCACACGTAGTAGAGCATCATCAGTGCATCCCTGACGTGGTTCACACATAGTAGACCATCATCAGTTGACTGTCTGACACGGTTCACACATAGTAGACCATCATCAGTGCATCCTTGACCTGGTTCACACATAGTAGACCATAATCAGTGTACCCCTGACATGGTTCACACATAGTAGACCGTCATCAGTGCATCCCTGACATGGTTCACACATAGTAGACCATCGTCAGTGCATCCCTGACATGGTTCACACATTGTAGACCATCGTCAGTCCATCCCTGACATGGTTCACACATAGTAGACCATCGTCAGTGCATCCCTGACATGGTTCACATATAGTAGACCATCATCAGTGCATCCCTACCATGGTTCACACATAGTAGGCCATCATCAGTGGATCCCTGACATAGTTCACACATAGTAGACCATCATCAGTGCATCCCTGACATGGTTCACACATAATAGACCATCGTAAGTGCATCCTTGACATGGTTCTCACATAGTAAACCATCGTCAGTGCATCCCTAACATGGTTCACACATAGTAGACCATCGTCAGTGCATCCCTGACATGGTTTATACATAGTAGACCATCATCAGTGCATCCCTGCCATGGTTCACACATAGTAGACCATCATCAGTGCATCCCTGCCATGGTTCACACATAGTAGACCATCATCAGTGCAACCCTGACATGGTTCACACATAGTAGACCATCATCAGTGCAACCCTGACATGGTTCACACATAGTAGACCATCATTAGTGCATCCCTGACATGGTTCACACATAGTAGAGCATCATCAGTGCATCCCTGACGTGGTTCACACATAGTAGACAATCATCAGTTGACTGTCTGACATGGTTCGCACATAGTAGACCATCATCAGTGTATCCATCACATGGTTCACACATAGTAGACCATCATCAGTGCATCCCTGCCATGGTTCACACATAGTAGACCATCATCAGTGCATCCCTGACATAGTTCACACATAGTAGACCATCATCAGTGCATCCCTGACATGGTTCACACATAGAAGACCATCGTCAGTGCATCCTTGACGTGGTTCACACATAGTAGACCATCGTCAGCGCATCCCTGACATGGTTCACACATAGTAGACCATCGTCAGTGCATCCCTGACATGGTTCACACATAGTAGACCATCGTCAGTGCATCCCTGACATGGTTCACACATAGTAGACCATCATCAGTGCATCACTACCATGGTTCACACATAGTAGGCCATCATCAGTGCATCCATGACATAGTTCACACATAGTAGACCATCATCAGTGCATCCCTGACATGGTTCACACATAGTAGACCATCGTCAGTGCATCTTTGACATGGTTCACACATAGTAGACAATCGTCAGTGCATCCCTAACATGGTTTACACATAGTAGACCATTGTCAGTGCATCCCTGACATGGTTCATACATAGTAGACCATCATCAGTGCATCCCTGCCATGGTTCACACATAGTAGACCATCATCAGTGCATCCCTGACATGGTTCACACATAGTAGACCATCATTAGTGCATCCCTGACATGGTTCACACATAGTAGACCAACATCAGTGCATCCCTGACATGGTTCACACATAGTAGACGATCATCAGTGCATCCTTGACATGGTTCACACATAGTTCACCATCATCAGTGCATCCCTGACATGGTTCACACATAGTAGACCATCGTCAGTGCATCCCTGACATGGTTCATACATAGTAGACCATCATCAGTGCATCCCTGACAAGGTTCACACATAGTAGACCATTATCAGTGCATCCCTGACATGGTTCACATATAGTAGACCATCATCAGTGCATCCCTGACATGCTTCACACATAGTAGACCATCATTAATGCATCCCTGACATGGTTCACACATAGTAGACCATCATTAGTGCATCCCTGACATGGTTCACACATAGTAGACCATCATTAGTGCATCACTACCATGGTTCACACATAGTAGACCATCATCAGTGCATTCCTGACATAGTTCACACATAGTAGACCATCATCAGTGCATCCCTGACATGGTTCACACATAGTAAACCATCGTCAGTGCATCTTTGACATGGTTCACACATAGTAGACCAACGTCAGTGCATCCCTGACATGGTTCACACATAGTAGACCATCGTCAGTGCATCCCTGACATGGTTCATACATAGTAGACCATCATCAGTGCATCCCTGACGTAGTTCACACATAGTAGACCATTATCAGTGCATCCCTGACATGGTTCACACATAGTAGACCATCGTCAGTGCATCCTTGACATGGTTCACACATAGTAGACCATCGTCAGTGCAACCCCGACATGGTTCAAATATAGTAGACCATCGTCAGTGCATCCCTGACATGGTTCACACATAGTAGACCATCATCTGTGCATCCCTGCCATGGTTCACACATAGTAAACCATCATCAGTGCATCCCTGACATAGTTCACACATAGTAGACCAGCATCAGTGCATCCCTGACATGGTTCACACATAGTAGACCATCGTCAGTGCATCCCTGACATGGTTCACACATAGTAGACCATCGTCAGTGCATCCCTGACATGGTTCACACATAGTAGACCATCGTCAGTGCATCCTTGACATGGTTCAAACATAGTAGACCATCGTCAGTGCATCCCTGACATGGTTCACACATAGTAGACCATTATCAGTGCATCCCTACCATGGTTCACACATAGTAGACCATCATCAGTGCATCCCTGCCATGGTTTACACATAGTAGACCATCATCAGTGCAACCCTGACATGGTTCACACATAGTAGACCATCATCAGTTCAACCCTGACATGGTTCACATATAGTAGACCATCATTAGTGCATCCCTGACATGGTTCGCACATAGTAGAGCATCATCAGTGCATCCCTGACGTGGTTCACACATAGTAGACAATCATCAGTTGACTGTCTGACATGGTTCGCACATAGTAGACCATCATCAGTGTATCCATCACATGGTTCACACATAGTAGACCATCATCAGTGCATCCCTGCCATGGTTCACACATAGTAGACCATCATCAGTGCATCCCTGACATAGTTCACACATAGTAGACCATCATCAGTGCATCCCTGACATGGTTCACACATAGTAGACCATCGTCAGTGCATCCTTGACGTGGTTCACACATAGTAGACCATCGTCAGCGCATCCCTGACATGGTTCACACATAGTAGACCATCGTCAGTGCATCCCTGACATGGTTCACACATAGTAGACCATCGTCAGTGCATCCCTGACATGGTTCACACATAGTAGACCATCATCAGTGCATCACTACCATGGTTCACACATAGTAGGCCATCATCAGTTCATCCATGACATAGTTCACACATAGTAGACCATCATCAGTGCATCCCTGACATGGTTCACACATAGTAGACCATCGTCAGTGCATCTTTGACATGGTTCACACATAGTAGACAATCGTCAGTGCATCCCTAACATGGTTTACACATAGTAGACCATTGTCAGTGCATCCCTGACATGGTTCATACATAGTAGACCATCATCAGTGCATCCCTGCCATGGTTCACACATAGTAGACCATCATCAGTGCATCCCTGACATGGTTCACACATAGTAGACCATCATTAGTGCATCCCTGACATGGTTCACACATAGTAGACCAACATCAGTGCATCCCTGACATGGTTCACACATAGTAGACGATCATCAGTGCATCCTTGACATGGTTCACACATAGTTCACCATCATCAGTGCATCCCTGACATGGTTCACACATAGTAGACCATCGTCAGTGCATCCTTGACATGGTTCATACATAGTAGACCATCATCAGTGCATCCCTGACAAGCTTCACACATAGTAGACCATTATCAGTGCATCCCTGACATGGTTCACATATAGTAGACCATCATCAGTGCATCCCTGCAATGGGTCACACATAGTAGACGATCATCAGTGCATCCTTGACATGGTTCACACATAGTAGACCATCATCAGTGCATCCGTGACATGGTTCACACATAGTAGACCATCATTAGTTGACTGTCTGACATGGTTCACACTTAGTAAACCATCATCAGTGCATCCCTGAGATGGTTCACACATATTAAACCATCATGAGTGCATCCCTGACATGGTTCACACATAGTAGACCATCATCAGTGCATCCCTGAAATGGATCACACATAGTAGACCACCAACAATGCATCCCTTACATGGTTCACACATAGTAGACCATCATCAGTGCATCCCTGATATGGTTCAGACATAGTAGGCCATCATCAGGGCATCCATGACATATTTCATACATAGTTCACCTTCATCAGTGCATCCCTGACATGGTTCACACATAGTAGACCATCATTAGTGCATCCCTGACATGGTTCACATATAGTAGACCATCATCAGTGCATCGCTGACATGGTTCACACATAATTAACCATCATCAGTGCATCCCTGACATGGTTCACACGTAGTAGAGCATCATCAGTGCATCCCTGACGTGGTTCACACATAGTAGACCATCATCAGTTGACTGTCTGACACGGTTCACACATAGTAGACCATCATCAGTGCATCCTTGACCTGGTTCACACATAGTAGACCATAATCAGTGTACCCCTGACATGGTTCACACATAGTAGACCGTCATCAGTGCATCCCTGACATGGTTCACACATAGTAGACCATCGTCAGTGCATCCCTGACATGGTTCACACATTGTAGACCATCGTCAGTCCATCCCTGACATGGTTCACACATAGTAGACCATCGTCAGTGCATCCCTGACATGGTTCACATATAGTAGACCATCATCAGTGCATCCCTACCATGGTTCACACATAGTAGGCCATCATCAGTGGATCCCTGACATAGTTCACACATAGTAGACCATCATCAGTGCATCCCTGACATGGTTCACACATAATAGACCATCGTAAGTGCATCCTTGACATGGTTCTCACATAGTAAACCATCGTCAGTGCATCCCTAACATGGTTCACACATAGTAGACCATCGTCAGTGCATCCCTGACATGGTTTATACATAGTAGACCATCATCAGTGCATCCCTGCCATGGTTCACACATAGTAGACCATCATCAGTGCATCCCTGCCATGGTTCACACATAGTAGACCATCATCAGTGCAACCCTGACATGGTTCACACATAGTAGACCATCATCAGTGCAACCCTGACATGGTTCACACATAGTAGACCATCATTAGTGCATCCCTGACATGGTTCACACATAGTAGAGCATCATCAGTGCATCCCTGACGTGGTTCACACATAGTAGACAATCATCAGTTGACTGTCTGACATGGTTCGCACATAGTAGACCATCATCAGTGTATCCATCACATGGTTCACACATAGTAGACCATCATCAGTGCATCCCTGCCATGGTTCACACATAGTAGACCATCATCAGTGCATCCCTGACATAGTTCACACATAGTAGACCATCATCAGTGCATCCCTGACATGGTTCACACATAGAAGACCATCGTCAGTGCATCCTTGACGTGGTTCACACATAGTAGACCATCGTCAGCGCATCCCTGACATGGTTCACACATAGTAGACCATCGTCAGTGCATCCCTGACATGGTTCACACATAGTAGACCATCGTCAGTGCATCCCTGACATGGTTCACACATAGTAGACCATCATCAGTGCATCACTACCATGGTTCACACATAGTAGGCCATCATCAGTGCATCCATGACATAGTTCACACATAGTAGACCATCATCAGTGCATCCCTGACATGGTTCACACATAGTAGACCATCGTCAGTGCATCTTTGACATGGTTCACACATAGTAGACAATCGTCAGTGCATCCCTAACATGGTTTACACATAGTAGACCATTGTCAGTGCATCCCTGACATGGTTCATACATAGTAGACCATCATCAGTGCATCCCTGCCATGGTTCACACATAGTAGACCATCATCAGTGCATCCCTGACATGGTTCACACATAGTAGACCATCATTAGTGCATCCCTGACATGGTTCACACATAGTAGACCAACATCAGTGCATCCCTGACATGGTTCACACATAGTAGACGATCATCAGTGCATCCTTGACATGGTTCACACATAGTTCACCATCATCAGTGCATCCCTGACATGGTTCACACATAGTAGACCATCGTCAGTGCATCCCTGACATGGTTCATACATAGTAGACCATCATCAGTGCATCCCTGACAAGGTTCACACATAGTAGACCATTATCAGTGCATCCCTGACATGGTTCACATATAGTAGACCATCATCAGTGCATCCCTGCAATGGGTCACACATAGTAGACGATCATCAGTGCATCCTTGACATGGTTCACACATAGTAGACCATCATCAGTGCATCCGTGACATGGTTCACACATAGTAGACCATCATTAGTTGACTGTCTGACATGGTTCACACTTAGTAAACCATCATCAGTGCATCCCTGAGATGGTTCACACATATTAAACCATCATGAGTGCATCCCTGACATGGTTCACACATAGTAGACCATCATCAGTGCATCCCTGAAATGGATCACACATAGTAGACCACCAACAATGCATCCCTTACATGGTTCACACATAGTAGACCATCATCAGTGCATCCCTGATATGGTTCAGACATAGTAGGCCATCATCAGGGCATCCATGACATGTTTCATACATAGTTCACCTTCATCAGTGCATCCCTGACATGGTTCACACATAGTAGACCATCATTAGTGCATCCCTGACATGGTTCACATATAGTAGACCATCATCAGTGCATCGCTGACATGGTTCACACATAATTAACCATCATCAGTGCATCCCTGACATGGTTCACACATAGTAGAGCATCATCAGTGCATCCCTGACGTGGTTCACACATAGTAGACCATCATCAGTTGACTGTCTGACACGGTTCACACATAGTAGACCATCATCAGTGCATCCTTGACCTGGTTCACACATAGTAGACCATAATCAGTGTACCCCTGACATGGTTCACACATAGTAGACCGTCATCAGTGCATCCCTGACATGGTTCACACATAGTAGACCATCGTCAGTGCATCCCTGACATAGTTCACACATTGTAGACCATCGTCAGTCCATCCCTGACATGGTTCACACATAGTAGACCATCGTCAGTGCATCCCTGACATGGTTCACATATAGTAGACCATCATCAGTGCATCCCTACCATGGTTCACACATAGTAGGCCATCATCAGTGGATCCCTGACATAGTTCACACATAGTAGACCATCATCAGTGCATCCCTGACATGGTTCACACATAATAGACCATCGTAAGTGCATCCTTGACATGGTTCTCACATAGTAAACCATCGTCAGTGCATCCCTAACATGGTTCACACATAGTAGACCATCGTCAGTGCATCCCTGACATGGTTTATACATAGTAGACCATCATCAGTGCATCCCTGCCATGGTTCACACATAGTAGACCATCATCAGTGCAACCCTGACATGGTTCACACATAGTAGACCATCATTAGTGCATCCCTTACATGGTTCACATATAGTAGATCATCATCGGTGCATCCCTGACATGGTTCACACATAGTAGACCATCATCAGTGCATCCTTGACATGGTTCACACATAGTTCACCATCATCAGTGCATCCCTGACATGGTTCACACATAGTAGACCATTATCAGTGCATCCCTGACATGGTTCACATATAGTAGACCATCATCAGCGTAGCCCTGCAATGGGTCATACATAGTAGACGATCATCAGTGCATTCCTGACATGGTTCACACATAGTAGACCATCATCAGTGCATCCGTGACATGGTTCACACATAGTAGACCATTATTAGTTGACTGTCTGACATGGTTCACACTTAATAGACCATCATCAGTGCATCCCTGACATGGTTCACACATAGTAGACCATCATGAGTGCATCCCTGACATGGTTCACACATAGTAGACCATCATCAGTGCATCCCTGACATGGATCACACATAGTAGACCACCAACAATGCATCCCTTACATGGTTCACACATAGTAGACCATCATCAATGCATCCCTGATATGGTTCACACATAGTAGGCCATCATCAGTGCATCCATGACATGGTTCACATATAGTAGACCATCATCAGTGCATCCCTACCATGGTTCACACATAGTAGGCCATCATCAGTGCATCCCTGACATAGTTCACACATAGTAGACCATCATCAGTGCATCCCTGACATGGTTCACACATAGTAGACCATCGTAAGTGCATCCCTGACATGGTTCACACATAGTAGAGCATCGTCAGTGCATCCCTGACGTGGTTCACACATAGTAGACCATCATAAGTTGACTGTCTGACACGGTTCACACATAGTAGACCATCATCAGTTCATCCTTGACATGGTTCACACATAGTAGACCATCATCAGTGCACCCCTGACATGGTTCACACATAGTAGACCATCATCAGTGCATCCCTGACATAGTTCACACATAGTAGACCATCATCAGTGCATCCCTGACATGGTTCACACAAGGTAGACCATCGTCAGTGCATCGCTGACATGGTTCACACATAGTAGACCATCGTCAGTGCATCCCTAACATGGTTCACACATAGTAGACCATCGTCAGTGCATCCCTGACATGGTTCACACATAGTAGACCATCGTCAGTGCATCCCTGACATGGTTCACACATAGTAGACCATCATCAGTGCATCCCTGACATAGTTCACACATAGTAGACCATCTTCAGTGCATCCCTGACATGGTTCACACATAGTAGACCATCGTCAGTGCAACCCTGACATGGTTCACACATAGTAGACCATCGTCAGTGCATCCCTGACATGGTTCACACATAGTAGACCATCGTCAGTGCATCCCTGACATGGTTCACATATAGTAGACCATCGTCAGTGCATCCCTGCCATGGTTCACACATAGTAGACCATTATCAGTGCAACCCTGACATGGTTCACACATAGTAGACCATCATCAGTGCATCCCTGACATGGTTCACACATAGTAGACCATCATCAGTGCATCCCTGACATGGTTCACGCATAGTAGACCATCATTAGTGCTTCCCTGACATGGTTCACACATAGTAGACCATCATCAGTGCATCCCTGACATGGTTCACACATAGTAGACCATAATCAGTGCATCCCTGACATGGTTTACATATAGTAGACCATCATCAGTGCATCCCTGACATGGTTCACACATAATAGGCCATCATCAATGCATCCCTGACATGGTTCACACATAAAAGACCATCATCAGTGCATCCCTGACATGGTTCACACATAGTAGACCATCATCAGTGCATCCCTGACATGGTTCACACATAGTAGACCGTCATCAGTGCATCCCTGACATGGTTCACACATAGTAGACCATCATCAGTGCATCCCTGACATGGTTCACACATAGTAGACCATCATCAGTGCATCCTTGACATGGTTCGCACATAGTTCACCATCATCAGTGCATCCCTGACATGGTTCACACATAGTAGACCATTATCAATGCATCCCTGACATGGTTCACACATAGTTCACCATCATCATTGCAACCCTGACATGGTTCACACATAGTAGACCATCATCAGTGCATCGCTGACATGGTTCACACATAATAGACCATCATCAGTGCATCCCTGACATGGTTCACACATAGTAGAGCATCATCAGTGCATCCCTGACGTGGTTCACATATAGTAGACCATCATCAGTTGTCTGTCTGACACGGTTCACACATAGTAGACCATCATCAGTGCATCCATGACATGGTTCACACATAGTAGACCATCATCAATGCATCCCTGACATGGTTCACACATAGTAGACCATCATCAGTGCATCCCTGACATAGTTCACAAATAGTAGACCATCATCAGTGCATCCCTGACATGGTTCACACATAGTAGACCATCATCAGTGCATCCCTGACATGGTTCACACATAGTAGACCATCGTCAGCGCATCCCTGACTTGGTTCACACATAGTAGACCATCGTCAGTGCATCCCTGACATGGTTCACACATAGTAGACCATCATCAGTGCATCACTACCATGGTTCACACATAGTAGACCATAATCAGTGCATCCCTGACATAGTTCACACATAGTAGACCATCATCAGTGCATCTCTGACATGGTTCACACATAGTAAACCATCGTCAGTGCATCTTTGACATGGTTCACACATAGTAGACCATCGTCAGTGCATCCCTGACATGGTTCACACATAGTAGACCATCGTCAGTGCATCCCGGACATGGTTTACACATAGTAGACCATCATCAGTGCATCCTTGCCATGGTTCACACATAGTAGACATCATCAGTGCAACCCTGACATGGTTCACACATAGTAGACCATCATTAATGCATCCCTGACATGGTTCACACATAGTAGACCATCATCAGTGCATCCCTGACGTGGTTCACACATAGTAGACCATCATCAGTTGTCTGTCTGACACGGTTCACACATAGTAGACCATCATCAGTGCATCCTTGACATGGTTCACACATAGTAGACCATCATCAATGCATCCCTGACATGGTTCACACATAGTAGACCATCATCAGTGCATCCCTGACATAGTTCACACATAGTAGACCATCATCAGTGCATCCCTGACATGGTTCACACATAGTAGACCATCATCAGTGCATCCCTGACATGGTTCACACATAGTAGACCATCGTCAGCGCATCCCTGACATGGTTCACACATAGTAGACCATCGTCAGTGCATCCCTAACAAGGTTCACACATAGTAGACCATCGTCAGTGCATCCCTGACACGGTTCACACATAGTAGACCATCATCAGTGCATCACTACCATGGTTCACACATAGTAGGCCATCATCAGTGCATCCATGACATAGTTCACACATAGTAGACCATCATCAGTGCATCCCTGACATGGTTCACATATAGTAGACCATCGTCAGTGCATCCTTCACATGGTTCTCACATAGTAGACAATCGTCAGTGCATCCCTAACATGGTTCACACATAGTAGACCATTGTCAGTGCATCCCTGACATGGTTCATACATAGTAGACCATCATCAGTGCATCCCTGCCATGGTTCACACATAGTAGACCATCATCAGTGCAACCCTGACATGGTTCACACATAGTAGACCATCATTAGTGCATCCCTGACATGGTTCACACATAGTAGAGCATCATCAGTGCATCCCTGACGTGGTTCACACATAGTAGACCATCATCAGTTGACTGTCTGACACGGTTCACACATAGTAGACCATCATCAGTGCATCCCTGACATGGTTCACACATAGTAAACCATCATCAGTGCATCCCTGACATAGTTCACACATAGTAGACCAGCATCAGTGCATCCCTGACATGGTTCACACATAGTAGACCATCGTCAGTGCATCCCTGACATGTTTCACACATAGTAGACCATCGTCAGTGCATCCCTGACTTGGTTCACACATAGTAGACCATCGTCAGTGCATCCCTGACATGGTTCAAACATAGTAGACCATCGTCAGTGCATCCCTGACATGGTTCACACATAGTAGACCAATATCAGTGCATCCCTACCATGGTTCACACATAGTAGACCATCATCAGTGCATCCCTGACATAGTTCACACATAATAGACCATCATCAGTGCATCCCTGACATGGTTCACACATAGTAAACCATCGTCAGTGCATCTTTGACATGGTTCACACATAGTAGACCATGGTCAGTGCATCCCTGACATGGTTCACACATAGTAGACCATCGTCAGTGCATCCCTGACATGGTTCACACATAGTAGACCATCATCAGTGCATCCTTGCCATGGTTCACACATAGTAGACCATCATCAGTGCAACCCTGACATGGTTCACACATAGTAGACCATCATTAATGCATCCCTGACATGGTTCACACATAGTAGACCATCATTAGTGCATCCCTGACATGGTTCACACATAGTAGACCATCATCAGTGCATCGCTGACATGGTTCACACATAATAGACCATCATCAGTGCATCCCTGACATGGTTCACACATAGTAGACCATCGTCAGCGCATCCCTGACATGGTTCACACATAGTAGACCATCGTCAGTGCATCCCTGACATGGTTCACACATAGTAGACCATCATCAGTGCATCACTACCATGGTTCACACATAGTAGACCATCATCAGTGCATCCCTGACATAGTTCACACATAGTAGACCATCATCAGTGCATCCCTGACATGGTTCACACATAGTAAACCATCGTCAGTGCATCTTTGACATAGTTCACACATAGTAGACCATCGTCAGTGCATCCCTGACATGGTTCACACATAGTAGACCATCGTCAGTGCATCCCTGACATGGTTTACCCATAGTAGACCATCATTAATGCATCCCTGACATGGTTCACACATAGTAGACCATTATTAGTGCATCCCTGACATGGTTCACACATAGTAGACCATCATCAGTGCATCGCTGACATGGTTCACACATAATAGACCATCATCAGTGCATCCCTGACATGGTTTACACATAGTAGAGCATCATCAGTGCATCCCTGACGTGGTTCACACATAGTAGACCATCATCAGTTGTCTGTCTGACACGGTTCACACATAGTAGACCTTCATCAGTGCATCCTTGACATGGTTCACACATAGTAGACCATCATCAATGCATCCCTGACATGGTTCACACATAGTAGACCATCATCAGTGCATCCCTGACATAGTTCACACATAGTAGACCATCATCAGTGCATCCCTGTCATGGTTCACACATAGTAGACCATCATCAGTGCATCCCTGACATGGTTCACACATATTAGACCATCGTCAGCGCATCCCTGACATGGTTCACACATAGTAGACCATCGTCAGTGCATCCCTAACAAGGTTCACACATAGTAGACCATCGTCAGTGCATCCCTGACACGGTTCACACATAGTAGACCATCATCAGTGCATCACTACCATGGTTCACACATAGTAGGCCATCATCAGTGCATCCATGACATAGTTCACACATAGTAGACCATCATCAGTGCATCCCTGACATGGTTCACATATAGTAGACCATCGTCAGTGCATCCTTCACATGGTTCTCACATAGTAGACAATCGTCAGTGCATCCCTAACATGGTTCACACATAGTAGACCATTGTCAGTGCATCCCTGACATGGTTCATACATAGTAGACCATCATCAGTGCATCCCTGCCATGGTTCACACATAGTAGACCATCATCAGTGCAACCCTGACATGGTTCACACATAGTAGACCATCATTAGTGCATCCCTGACATGGTTCACACATAGTAGAGCATCACCAGTGCATCCCTGACGTGGTTCACACATAGTAGACCATCATAAGTTCACTGTCTGACACGGTTCACACATAGTAGACCATCATCAGTGCATCCCTGACATGGTTCACACATAGTAAACCATCGTCAGTGCATCTTTGACATGGTTCACACATAGTAGACCATCGTCAGTGCATCCCTGACATGGTTCACACATAGTAGACCATCGTCAGTGCATCCCGGACATGGTTTACACATAGTAGACCATCATCAGTGCATCCTTGCCATGGTTCACACATAGTAGACATCATCAGTGCAACCCTGACATGGTTCACACATAGTAGACCATCATTAATGCATCCCTGACATGGTTCACACATAGTAGACCATCATCAGTGCATCCCTGACGTGGTTCACACATAGTAGACCATCATCAGTTGTCTGTCTGACACGGTTCACACATAGTAGACCATCATCAGTGCATCCTTGACATGGTTCACACATAGTAGACCATCATCAATGCATCCCTGACATGGTTCACACATAGTAGACCATCATCAGTGCATCCCTGACATAGTTCACACATAGTAGACCATCATCAGTGCATCCCTGACATGGTTCACACATAGTAGACCATCATCAGTGCATCCCTGACATGGTTCACACATAGTAGACCATCGTCAGCGCATCCCTGACATGGTTCACACATAGTAGACCATCGTCAGTGCATCCCTAACAAGGTTCACACATAGTAGACCATCGTCAGTACATCCCTGACACGGTTCACACATAGTAGACCATCATCAGTGCATCACTACCATGGTTCACACATAGTAGGCCATCATCAGTGCATCCATGACATAGTTCACACATAGTAGACCATCATCAGTGCATCCCTGACATGGTTCACATATAGTAGACCATCGTCAGTGCATCCTTCACATGGTTCTCACATAGTAGACAATCGTCAGTGCATCCCTAACATGGTTCACACATAGTAGACCATTGTCAGTGCATCCCTGACATGGTTCATACATAGTAGACCATCATCAGTGCATCCCTGCCATGGTTCACACATAGTAGACCATCATCAGTGCAACCCTGACATGGTTCACACATAGTAGACCATCATTAGTGCATCCCTGACATGGTTCACACATAGTAGAGCATCATCAGTGCATCCCTGACGTGGTTCACACATAGTAGACCATCATCAGTTGACTGTCTGACACGGTTCACACATAGTAGACCATCATCAGTGCATCCCTGACATGGTTCACACATAGTAAACCATCATCAGTGCATCCCTGACATAGTTCACACATAGTAGACCAGCATCAGTGCATCCCTGACATGGTTCACACATAGTAGACCATCGTCAGTGCATCCCTGACATGTTTCACACATAGTAGACCATCGTCAGTGCATCCCTGACATGGTTCACACATAGTAGACCATCGTCAGTGCATCCCTGACATGGTTCAAACATAGTAGACCATCGTCAGTGCATCCCTGACATGGTTCACACATAGTAGACCAATATCAGTGCATCCCTACCATGGTTCACACATAGTAGACCATCATCAGTGCATCCCTGACATAGTTCACACATAATAGACCATCATCAGTGCATCCCTGACATGGTTCACACATAGTAAACCATCGTCAGTGCATCTTTGACATGGTTCACACATAGTAGACCATGGTCAGTGCATCCCTGACATGGTTCACACATAGTAGACCATCGTCAGTGCATCCCTGACATGGTTCACACATAGTAGACCATCATCAGTGCATCCTTGCCATGGTTCACACATAGTAGACCATCATCAGTGCAACCCTGACATGGTTCACACATAGTAGACCATCATTAATGCATCCCTGACATGGTTCACACATAGTAGACCATCATTAGTGCATCCCTGACATGGTTCACACATAGTAGACCATCATCAGTGCATCGCTGACATGGTTCACACATAATAGACCATCATCAGTGCATCCCTGACATGGTTCACACATAGTAGACCATCGTCAGCGCATCCCTGACATGGTTCACACATAGTAGACCATCGTCAGTGCATCCCTGACATGGTTCACACATAGTAGACCATCATCAGTGCATCACTACCATGGTTCACACATAGTAGACCATCATCAGTGCATCCCTGACATAGTTCACACATAGTAGACCATCATCAGTGCATCCCTGACATGGTTCACACATAGTAAACCATCGTCAGTGCATCTTTGACATAGTTCACACATAGTAGACCATCGTCAGTGCATCCCTGACATGGTTCACACATAGTAGACCATCGTCAGTGCATCCCTGACATGGTTTACCCATAGTAGACCATCATTAATGCATCCCTGACATGGTTCACACATAGTAGACCATTATTAGTGCATCCCTGACATGGTTCACACATAGTAGACCATCATCAGTGCATCGCTGACATGGTTCACACATAATAGACCATCATCAGTGCATCCCTGACATGGTTTACACATAGTAGAGCATCATCAGTGCATCCCTGACGTGGTTCACACATAGTAGACCATCATCAGTTGTCTGTCTGACACGGTTCACACATAGTAGACCTTCATCAGTGCATCCTTGACATGGTTCACACATAGTAGACCATCATCAATGCATCCCTGACATGGTTCACACATAGTAGACCATCATCAGTGCATCCCTGACATAGTTCACACATAGTAGACCATCATCAGTGCATCCCTGTCATGGTTCACACATAGTAGACCATCATCAGTGCATCCCTGACATGGTTCACACATATTAGACCATCGTCAGCGCATCCCTGACATGGTTCACACATAGTAGACCATCGTCAGTGCATCCCTAACAAGGTTCACACATAGTAGACCATCGTCAGTGCATCCCTGACACGGTTCACACATAGTAGACCATCATCAGTGCATCACTACCATGGTTCACACATAGTAGGCCATCATCAGTGCATCCATGACATAGTTCACACATAGTAGACCATCATCAGTGCATCCCTGACATGGTTCACATATAGTAGACCATCGTCAGTGCATCCTTCACATGGTTCTCACATAGTAGACAATCGTCAGTGCATCCCTAACATGGTTCACACATAGTAGACCATTGTCAGTGCATCCCTGACATGGTTCATACATAGTAGACCATCATCAGTGCATCCCTGCCATGGTTCACACATAGTAGACCATCATCAGTGCAACCCTGACATGGTTCACACATAGTAGACCATCATTAGTGCATCCCTGACATGGTTCACACATAGTAGAGCATCACCAGTGCATCCCTGACGTGGTTCACACATAGTAGACCATCATAAGTTGACTGTCTGACACGGTTCACACATAGTAGACCATCATCAGTGCATCCCTGACATGGTTCACACATAGTAAACCATCGTCAGTGCATCTTTGACATGGTTCACACATAGTAGACCATCGTCAGTGCATCCCTGACATGGTTCACACATAGTAGACCATCGTCAGTGCATCCCGGACATGGTTTACACATAGTAGACCATCATCAGTGCATCCTTGCCATGGTTCACACATAGTAGACATCATCAGTGCAACCCTGACATGGTTCACACATAGTAGACCATCATTAATGCATCCTTGACATGGTTCACACATAGTAGACCATCATCAGTGCATCCCTGACGTGGTTCACACATAGTAGACCATCATCAGTTGTCTGTCTGACACGGTTCACACATAGTAGACCATCATCAGTGCATCCTTGACATGGTTCACACATAGTAGACCATCATCAATGCATCCCTGACATGGTTCACACATAGTAGACCATCATCAGTGCATCCCTGACATAGTTCACACATAGTAGACCATCATCAGTGCATCCCTGACATGGTTCACACATAGTAGACCATCATCAGTGCATCCCTGACATGGTTCACACATAGTAGACCATCGTCAGCGCATCCCTGACATGGTTCACACATAGTAGACCATCGTCAGTGCATCCCTAACAAGGTTCACACATAGTAGACCATCGTCAGTACATCCCTGACACGGTTCACACATAGTAGACCATCATCAGTGCATCACTACCATGGTTCACACATAGTAGGCCATCATCAGTGCATCCATGACATAGTTCACACATAGTAGACCATCATCAGTGCATCCCTGACATGGTTCACATATAGTAGACCATCGTCAGTGCATCCTTCACATGGTTCTCACATAGTAGACAATCGTCAGTGCATCCCTAACATGGTTCACACATAGTAGACCATTGTCAGTGCATCCCTGACATGGTTCATACATAGTAGACCATCATCAGTGCATCCCTGCCATGGTTCACACATAGTAGACCATCATCAGTGCAACCCTGACATGGTTCACACATAGTAGACCATCATTAGTGCATCCCTGACATGGTTCACACATAGTAGAGCATCATCAGTGCATCCCTGACGTGGTTCACACATAGTAGACCATCATCAGTTGACTGTCTGACACGGTTCACACATAGTAGACCATCATCAGTGCATCCCTGACATGGTTCACACATAGTAAACCATCATCAGTGCATCCCTGACATAGTTCACACATAGTAGACCAGCATCAGTGCATCCCTGACATGGTTCACACATAGTAGACCATCGTCAGTGCATCTCTGACATGTTTCACACATAGTAGACCATCGTCAGTGCATCCCTGACATGGTTCACACATAGTAGACCATCGTCAGTGCATCCCTGACATGGTTCAAACATAGTAGACCATCGTCAGTGCATCCCTGACATGGTTCACACATAGTAGACCAATATCAGTGCATCCCTACCATGGTTCACACATAGTAGACCATCATCAGTGCATCCCTGACATAGTTCACACATAATAGACCATCATCAGTGCATCCCTGACATGGTTCACACATAGTAAACCATCGTCAGTGCATCTTTGACATGGTTCACACATAGTAGACCATGGTCAGTGCATCCCTGACATGGTTCACACATAGTAGACCATCGTCAGTGCATCCCTGACATGGTTCACACATAGTAGACCATCATCAGTGCATCCTTGCCATGGTTCACACATAGTAGACCATCATCAGTGCAACCCTGACATGGTTCACACATAGTAGACCATCATTAATGCATCCCTGACATGGTTCACACATAGTAGACCATCATTAGTGCATCCCTGACATGGTTCACACATAGTAGACCATCATCAGTGCATCGCTGACATGGTTCACACATAATAGACCATCATCAGTGCATCCCTGACATGGTTCACACATAGTAGACCATCGTCAGCGCATCCCTGACATGGTTCACACATAGTAGACCATCGTCAGTGCATCCCTGACATGGTTCACACATAGTAGACCATCATCAGTGCATCACTACCATGGTTCACACATAGTAGACCATCATCAGTGCATCCCTGACATAGTTCACACATAGTAGACCATCATCAGTGCATCCCTGACATGGTTCACACATAGTAAACCATCGTCAGTGCATCTTTGACATAGTTCACACATAGTAGACCATCGTCAGTGCATCCCTGACATGGTTCACACATAGTAGACCATCGTCAGTGCATCCCTGACATGGTTTACCCATAGTAGACCATCATTAATGCATCCCTGACATGGTTCACACATAGTAGACCATTATTAGTGCATCCCTGACATGGTTCACACATAGTAGACCATCATCAGTGCATCGCTGACATGGTTCACACATAATAGACCATCATCAGTGCATCCCTGACATGGTTTACACATAGTAGAGCATCATCAGTGCATCCCTGACGTGGTTCACACATAGTAGACCATCATCAGTTGTCTGTCTGACACGGTTCACACATAGTAGACCTTCATCAGTGCATCCTTGACATGGTTCACACATAGTAGACCATCATCAATGCATCCCTGACATGGTTCACACATAGTAGACCATCATCAGTGCATCCCTGACATAGTTCACACATAGTAGACCATCATCAGTGCATCCCTGTCATGGTTCACACATAGTAGACCATCATCAGTGCATCCCTGACATGGTTCACACATATTAGACCATCGTCAGCGCATCCCTGACATGGTTCACACATAGTAGACCATCGTCAGTGCATCCCTAACAAGGTTCACACATAGTAGACCATCGTCAGTGCATCCCTGACACGGTTCTCACATAGTAGACCATCATCAGTGCATCACTACCATGGTTCACACATAGTAGGCCATCATCAGTGCATCCATGACATAGTTCACACATAGTAGACCATCATCAGTGCATCCCTGACATGGTTCACATATAGTAGACCATCGTCAGTGCATCCTTCACATGGTTCTCACATAGTAGACAATCGTCAGTGCATCCCTAACATGGTTCACACATAGTAGACCATTGTCAGTGCATCCCTGACATGGTTCATACATAGTAGACCATCATCAGTGCATCCCTGCCATGGTTCACACATAGTAGACCATCATCAGTGCAACCCTGACATGGTTCACACATAGTAGACCATCATTAGTGCATCCCTGACATGGTTCACACATAGTAGAGCATCACCAGTGCATCCCTGACGTGGTTCACACATAGTAGACCATCATAAGTTGACTGTCTGACACGGTTCACACATAGTAGACCATCATCAGTGCATCCCTGACATGGTTCACACATAGTAAACCATCATCAGTGCATCCCTGACATAGTTCACACATAGTAGACCAGCATCAGTGCATCCCTGACATGGTTCACACATAGTAGACCATCGTCAGTGCATCCCTGACATGGTTCACACATAGTAGACCATCATCAGTGCATCCCTGACATGGTTCACACATAATAGACCATCATCAGTGCATCCCTGACATGGTTCACACATAGTTGACCATCGTCAGCGCATCCCTGACATGGTTCACACATAGTAGACCAATATCAGTGCATCCCTGACATGGTTCACACATAGTAGACCATCATCAGTGCATCACTACCATGGTTCACACATAGTAGACCATCATCAGTGCATCCCTGACATAGTTCATACATAGTAGACCATCATCAGTGCATCCCTGACATGGTTCACACATAGTAAACCATCGTCAGTGCATCTTTGACATAGTTCACACATAGTAGACCATCGTCAGTGCATCCCTGACATGGTTCACACATAGTAGACCATCGTCAGTGCATCCCTGACATGGTTTACACATAGTAGACCATCATTAATGCATCCCTGACATGGTTCACACATAGTAGACCATTATTAGTGCATCCCTGACATGGTTCACACATAGTAGACCATCATCAGTGCATCGCTGACATGGTTCACACATAATAGACAATCATCAGTGCATCCCTGACATGGTTTACACATAGTAGAGCATCATCAGTGCATCCCTGACGTGGTTCACACATAGTAGACCATCATCAGTTGTCTGTCTGACACGGTTCACACATAGTAGACCATCATCAGTGCATCCTTGACATGGTTCACACATAGTAGACCATCATCAATGCATCCCAGACATGGTTCACACATAGTAGACCATCATCAGTGCATCCCTGACATAGTTCACACATAGTAGACCATCATCAGTGCATCCCTGACATGGTTCACACATAGTTGACCATCATCAGTGCATCCCTGACATGGTTCACACATAGTAGACCATCGTCAGCGCATCCCTGACATGGTTCACACATAGTAGACCATCGTCAGTGCATCCCTAACAAGGTTCACACATAGTAGACCATCGTCAGGGAATCCCTGACATGGTTCACACATAGTAGACCATCATCAGTGCATCACTACCATGGTTCACACATAGTAGGCCATCATCAGTGCATCCATGACATAGTTCACACATAGTAGACCATCATCAGTGCATCCCTGACATGGTTCACACATAGTAAACCATCGTCAGTGCATCCTTGACATGGTTCTCACATAGTAGACAATCGTCAGTGCATCCCTAACATGGTTCACACATAGTAGACCATTGTCAGTGCATCCCTGACATGGTTCATACATAGTAGACCATCATCAGTGCATCCCTGCCATGGTTCACACATAGTAGACCATCATCAGTGCAACCCTGACATGGTTCACACATAGTAGACCATCATTAGTGCATCCCTGACATGGTTCACACATAGTAGAGCATCATCAGTGCATCCCTGACGTGGTTCACACATAGGAGACCATCATCAGTTGACTGTCTGACACGGTTCACACATAGTAGACCATCATCAGTGCATCCCTGACATGGTTCACACATAGTAAACCATCATCAGTGCATTCCTGACATAGTTCACACATAGTAGACCAGCATCAGTGCATCCCTGACATGGTTCACACATAGTAGACCATCGTCAGTGCATCCCTGACATGGTTCACACATAGTAGACCATCGTCAGTGCATCCCTTACATGGTTCACACATAGTAGACCATCGTCAGTGCATCCCTGACATGGTTCAAACATAGTAGACCATCGTCAGTGCATCCCTGACATGGTTCACACATAGTAGACCATTATCAGTGCATCCCTACCATGGTTCACATATAGTAGACCATCATCAGTGCATCCCTGACATAGTTCACACATAGTATACCATCATCAGTGCATCCCTGACATGGATCACACATAGTAAACCATCGTCAGTGCATCTTTGACATGGTTCACACATAGTAGACCATCGTCAGTTCATCCCTGACATGGTTCACACATAGTAGACCATCGTCAGTGCATCCCTGACATGGTTCACACATAGTAGACCATCATCAGTGCATCCTTGCCATGGTTCACACATAGTAGACCATCATCAGTGCAACCCTGACATGGTTCACACATAGTAGACCATTATTAATGCATCCCTGACATGGTTCACACATAGTAGACCATCATTAGTGCATCCCTGACATGGTTCACACATAGTAGACCATCATCAGTGCATCGCTGACATGGTTCACACATAATAGACCATCATCAGTGCATCCCTGACATGGTTCACACATAGTAGAGCATCATCAGTGCATCCCTGACGTGGTTCACATATAGTAGACCATCATCAGTTGTCTGTCTGACACGGTTCACACATAGTAGACCATCATCAGTGCATCCTTGACATGGTTCACACATAGTAGACCATCATCAATGCATCCCTGACATGGTTCACACATAGTAGACCATCATCAGTGCATCCCTGACATAGTTCACACATAGTAGACCATCATCAGTGCATCCCTGACATGGTTCACACATAGTAGACCATCATCAGTGCATCCCTGACATGGTTCACACATAGTAGACCATCGTCAGCGCATCCCTGACATGGTTCACACATAGTAGACCATCGTCAGTGCATCCCTAACAAGGTTCACACATAGTAGACCATCGTCAGTGCATCCCTGACATGGTTCACACATAGTAGACCATCATAAGTGCATCACTACCATGGTTCACACATAGTAGGCCATCATCAGTGCATCCATGACATAGTTCACACATAGTAGACCATCATCAGTGCATCCCTGACATGGTTCACACATAGTAGACCATCGTCAGTGCATCCTTGACATGGTTCTCACATAGTAGACAATCGTCAGTGCATCCCTAACATGGTTCACACATAGTAGACCATTGTCAGTGCATCCCTTACATGGTTCATACATAGTAGACCATCATCAGTGCATCCCTGCCATGGTTCACACATAGTAGACCATCATCAGTGCAACCCTGACATGTTTCACACATAGTAGACCATCATTAGTGCATCCCTGACATGGTTCACACATAGTAGACCATCATCAGTGCATCCCTGACATGGTTCACACATAGTAGACGATCATCAGTGCATCCTTGACATGGTTCACACATAGTTCACCATCATCAGTGCATCCCTGACATTGTTCACACATAGTAGACCATCGTCAGTGCATCCCTGACATGGTTCATACATAGTAGACCATCATCAGTGCATCCCTGACAAGGTTCACACATAGTAGACCATTATCAGTGCATCCCTGACATGGTTCACATATAGTAGACCATCATCAGTGCATCCCTGCAATGGGTCACACATAGTAGACGATCATCAGTGCATCCTTGACATGGTTCACACATAGTAGACCATCATCAGTGCATCCGTGACATGGTTCACACATAGTAGACCATCATTAGTTGACTGTCTGACATGGTTCAGACTTAGTAAATCATCATCAGTGCATTCCTGACATGGTTCACACATATTAGACCATCATGAGTGCATCCCTGACATGGTTCACACATAGTAGACCATCATCAGTGCATCCCTGACATGGATCACACATAGTAGACCACCAACAATGCATCCCTTACATGGTTCACACATAGTAGACCACCATCAGTGCATCCCTGATATGGTTCACACATAGTAGGCCATCAACAGTGCATCCATGACATGTTTCATACATAGTTCACCATCATCAGTGCATCCCTGACATGGTTCACACATAGTAGACCATCATTAGTGCATCCCTGACATGGTTCACACATAGTAGACCATCATCAGTGCATCGCTGACATGGTTCACACATAATTAACCATCATCAGTGCATCCCTGACATGGTTCACACATAGTAGAGCATCATCAGTGCATCCCTGACGTGGTTCACACATAGTAGACCATCATCAGTTGACTGTCTGACACGGTTCACACATAGTAGACCATCATCAGTGCATCCCTGACATGGTTCACACATAGTAAACCATCATCAGTGCATCCCTGACATAGTTCACACATAGTAGACCAGCATCAGTGCATCCCTGACATGGTTCACACATAGTAGACCATCGTCAGTGCATCCCTGACATGGTTCACACATAGTAGACCATCATCAGTGGAACCCTGACATGGTTCACACATAGTAGACCATCATTAGTGCATCCCTGACATGGTTCACACATAGTAGACCATCATCAGTGCATCCCTGACATGGTTCACACATAGTAGACGATCATCAGTGCATCCTTGACATGGTTCACACATAGTTCACCATCATAAGTGCATCCCTGACATTGTTCACACATAGTAGACCATCGTCAGTGCATCCCTGACATGGTTCATACATAGTAGACCATCATCAGTGCATCCCTGACAAGGTTCACACATAGTAGACCATTATCAGTGTATCCCTGACATGGTTCACATATAGTAGACCATCATCAGTGCATCCCTGCAATGGGTCACACATAGTAGACAATCATCAGTGCATCCTTGACATGGTTCACACATAGTAGACCATCATCAGTGCATCCGTGACATGGTTCACACATAGTAGACCATCATTAGTTGACTGTCTGACATGGTTCACACTTAGTAAACCATCATCAGTGCATCCCTGACATGGTTCACACATATTAGACCATCATGAGTGCATCCCTGACATGGTTCACACATAGTAGACCATCATCAGTGCATCCCTGACATGGATCACACATAGTAGACCACCAACAATGCATCCCTTACATGGTTCACACATAGTAGACCATCATCTGTGCATCCCTGATATGGTTCACACATAGTAGGCCATCATCAGTGCATCCATGACATGTTTCATACATAGTTCACCATCATCAATGCATCCCTGACATGGTTCACACATAGTAGACCATCATTAGTGCATCCCTGACATGGTTCACACATAGTAGACCATCATCAGTGCATCGCTGACATGGTTCACACATAATTAACCATCATCAGTGCATCCCTGACATGGTTCACACATAGTAGAGCATCATCAGTGCATCCCTGACGTGGTTCACACATAGTAGACCATCATCAGTTGACTGTCTGACACGGTTTACACATAGTAGACCATCATCAGTGCATCCCTGACATGGTTCACACATAGTAAACCATCATTAGTGCATCCCTGACATAGTTCACACATAGTAGACCAGCATCAGTGCATCCCTGACATGGTTCACACATAGTAGACCATCGTCAGTGCATCCCTGACATGGTTCACACATAGTAGACCATCGTCAGTGCATCCCTGACATGGTTCACACATAGTAGACCATCGTCAGTGCATCCCTGACATGGTTCACACATAGTAGACCATCGTCAGTGCATCCCTGACATGGTTCACACATAGTAGACCATTATCAGTGCATCCCTACCAAGGTTCACACATAGTAGACCATCATCAGTGCATCCCTGACATAGTTCACACATAGTAGACTATCATCAGTGGATCCCTGACATGGTTCACACATAGTAAACCATCGTCAGTGCATCTTTGACATGGTTCACACATAGTAGACCATCGTCAGTGCATCCCTGACATGGTTCACACATAGTAGGCCATCGTCAGTGCATCCCTGACATGGTTTACACATAGTAGACCATCATCAGTGCATCCTTGCCATGGTTCACACATAGTAGACCATCATCAGTGCAACCCTGACATGGTTCACACATAGTAGACCATCATTAATGCATCCCTGACATGGTTCACACATAGTAGACCATCATTAGTGCATCCCTGACATGGTTCACACATAGTAGACCAACATCAGTGCATCGCTGACATGGTTCACACATAATAGACCATCATCAGTGCATCCCTGATATGGTTCACACATAGTAGAGCATCATCAGTGCATCCCTGACGTGGTTCACACATAGTAGACCATCATCAGTTGTCTGTCTGACACGGTTCACACATAGTAGACCATCATCAGTGCATCCTTGACATGGTTCACACATAGTAGACCATCATCAATGCATCCCTGACATGGTTCACACATAGTAGACCATCATCAGTGCATCCCTGACATAGTTCACACATAGTAGACCATCATCAGTGCATCCCTGACATGGTTCACACATAGTAGACCATCATCAGTGCATCACTACCATGGTTCACACATAGTAGGCCATCCTCAGTGCATCCATGACATAGTTCACACATAGTAGACCATCATCAGTGCATCCCTGACATGGTTCACACATAGTAGACCATCGTCAGTGCATCCTTGACATGGTTCTCACATAGTAGACAATCGTCAGTGCATCCCTAACATGGTTCACACATAGTAGTCCATTGTCAGTGCATCCCTGACATGGTTCATACATAATAGACCATCATCAGTGCATCCCTGCCATGGTTCACACATAGTAGACCATCATCAGTGCAACCCTGACATGGTTCACACATAGTAGACCATCATTAGTGCATCCCTGACATGGTTCACACATAGTAGAGCATCATCAGTGCATCCCTGACTTGGTTCACACATAGTAGACCATCATCAGTTGACTGTCTGACACGGTTCACACATAGTAGACCATCATCAGTGCATCCCTGACATGGTTCACACATAGTAAACCATCATCAGTGCATCCCTGACATAGTTCACACATAGTAGACCAGCATCAGTGCATCCCTGACATGGTTCACACATAGTAGACCATCGTCAGTGCATCCCTGACATGGTTCACACATAGTAGACCATCGTCAGTGCATCCCTGACATGGTTCACACATAGTAGACCATCGTCAGTGCATCCCTGACATAGTTCAAACATAGTAGACCATCGTCAGTGCATCCCTGACATGGTTCACACATAGTAGACCATTATCAGTGCATCCCTACCATGGTTCACACATAGTAGACCATCATCAGTGCATCCCTGACATAGTTCACACATAGTAGACCATCATCAGTGCATCCCTGACATGGTTCACACATAGTAAACCATCTTCAGTGCATCTTTGACATGGTTCACACATAGTAGACCATCGTCAGTGCATCCCTGACATGGTTCACACATAGTAGACCATCGTCAGTGCATCCCTGACATAGTTCACACATAGTAGACCATCATCAGTGCATCCTTGCCATGGTTCACACATAGTAGACCATCATCAGTGCAACCCTGACATGCTTCACACATAGTAGACCATCATTAATGCATCCCAGACATGGTTCACACATAGTAGACCATCATTAGTGCATCCCTGACATGGTTCACACATAGTAGACCATCATCAGTGCATCACTACCATGGTTCACACATAGTAGACCATCATCAGTGCATTCCTGACATAGTTCACACATAGTAGACCATCATCAGTGCATCCCTGACATGGTTCACACATAGTAAACCATCGTCAGTGCATCTTTGACATGGTTCACACATAGTAGACCAACGTCAGTGCATCCCTGACATGGTTCACACATAGTAGACCATCGTCAGTGCATCCCTGACATGGTTCATACATAGTAGACCATCATCAGTGCATCCCTGACATAGTTCACACATAGTAGACCATTATCAGTGTATCCCTGACATGGTTCACACATAGTAGACCATCGTCAGTGCATCCTTGACATGGTTCACACATAGTAGACCATCGTCAGTGCAACCCTGACATGGTTCAAATATAGTAGACCATCGTCAGTGCATCCCTGACATGGTTCACACATAGTAGACCATCATCTGTGCATCCCTGCCATGGTTCACACATAGTAAACCATCATCAGTGCATCCCTGACATAGTTCACACATAGTAGACCAGCATCAGTGCATCCCTGACATGGTTCACACATAGTAGACCATCGTCAGTGCATCCCTGACATGGTTCACACATAGTAGACCATCGTCAGTGCATCCCTGACATGGTTCACACATAGTAGACCATCGTCAGTGCATCCTTGACATGGTTCAAACATAGTAGACCATCGTCAGTGCATCCCTGACATGGTTCACACATAGTAGACCATTATCAGTGCATCCCTACCATGGTTCACACATAGTAGACCATCATCAGTGCATCCCTGCCATGGTTCACACATAGTAGACCATCATCAGTGCAACCCTGACATGGTTCACACATAGTAGACCATCATCAGTGCAACCCTGACATGGTTCACACATAGTAGACCATCATTAGTGCATCCCTGACATGGTTCACACATAGTAGAGCATCATCAGTGCATCCCTGACGTGGTTCACACATAGTAGACAATCATCAGTTGACTGTCTGACATGGTTCGCACATAGTAGACCATCATCAGTGTATCCATCACATGGTTCACACATAGTAGACCATCATCAGTGCATCCCTGCCATGGTTCACACATAGTAGACCATCATCAGTGCATCCCTGACATAGTTCACACATAGTAGACCATCATCAGTGCATCCCTGACATGGTTCACACATAGTAGACCATCGTCAGTGCATCCTTGACGTGGTTCACACATAGTAGACCATCGTCAGCGCATCCCTGACATGGTTCACACATAGTAGACCATCGTCAGTGCATCCCTGACATGGTTCACACATAGTAGACCATCGTCAGTGCATCCCTGACATGGTTCACACATAGTAGACCATCATCAGTGCATCACTACCATGGTTCACACATAGTAGGCCATCATCAGTGCATCCATGACATAGTTCACACATAGTAGACCATCATCAGTGCATCCCTGACATGGTTCACACATAGTAGACCATTGTCAGTGCATCTTTGACATGGTTCACACATAGTAGACAATCGTCAGTGCATCCCTAACATGGTTTACACATAGTAGACCATTGTCAGTGCATCCCTGACATGGTTCATACATAGTAGACCATCATCAGTGCATCCCTGCCATGGTTCATACATAGTAGACCATCATCAGTGCATCCCTGCCATGGTTCACACATAGTAGACCATCATCAGTGCATCCCTGACATGGTTCATACATAGTAGACCATCATCAGTGCATCCCTGACAAGGTTCACACATAGTAGACCATTATCAGTGCATCCCTGACATGGTTCACATATAGTAGACCATCATCAGTGCATCCCTGCAATGGGTCACACATAGTAGACAATCATCAGTGCATCCTTGACATGGTTCACACATAGTAGACCATCATCAGTGCATCCGTGACATGGTTCACACATAGTAGACCATCATTAGTTGACTGTCTGACATGGTTCACACTTAGTAAACCATCATCAGTGCATCCCTGACATGGTTCACACATATTAGACCATCATGAGTGCATCCCTGACATGGTTCACACATAGTAGACCATCATCAGTGCATCCCTGACATGGATCACACATAGTAGACCACCAACAATGCATCCCTTACATGGTTCACACATAGTAGACCATCATCTGTGCATCCCTGATATGGTTCACACGTAGTAGGCCATCATCAGTGCATCCATGACATGTTTCATACATAGTTCAGCATCATCAGTGCATCCCTGACATGGTTCACACATAGTAGACCATCATCAGTGCATCGCTGACATGGTTCACACATAATTAACCATCATCAGTGCATCCCTGACATGGTTCACACATAGTAGAGCATCATCAGTGCATCCCTGACGTGGTTCACACATAGTAGACCATCATCAGTTGACTGTCTGACACGGTTTACACATAGTAGACCATCATCAGTGCATCCCTGACATGGTTCACACATAGTAAACCATCATTAGTGCATCCCTGACATAGTTCACACATAGTAGACCAGCATCAGTGCATCCCTGACATGGTTCACACATAGTAGACCATCGTCAGTGCATCCCTGACATGGTTCACACATAGTAGACCATCGTCAGTGCATCCCTGACATGGTTCACACATAGTAGACCATCGTCAGTGCATCCCTGACATGGTTCACACATAGTAGACCATCGTCAGTGCATCCCTGACATGGTTCACACATAGTAGACCATTATCAGTGCATCCCTACCAAGGTTCACACATAGTAGACCATCATCAGTGCATCCCTGACATAGTTCACACATAGTAGACCATCATCAGTGCATCCCTGACATGGTTCACACATAGTAAACCATCGTCAGTGCATCTTTGACATGGTTCACACATAGTAGACCATCGTCAGTGCATCCCTGACATGGTTCACACATAGTAGGCCATCGCCAGTGCATCCCTGACATGGTTTACACATAGTAGACCATCATCAGTGCATCCTTGCCATGGTTCACACATAGTAGACCATCATCAGTGCAACCCTGACATGGTTCACACATAGTAGACCATCATTAATGCATCCCTGACATGGTTCACACATAGTAGACCATCATTAGTGCATCCCTGACATGGTTCACACATAGTAGACCAACATCAGTGCATCGCTGACATGGTTCACACATAATAGACCATCATCAGTGCATCCCTGATATGGTTCACACATAGTAGAGCATCATCAGTGCATCCCTGACGTGGTTCACACATAGTAGACCATCATCAGTTGTCTGTCTGACACGGTTCACACATAGTAGACCATCATCAGTGCATCCTTGACATGGTTCACACATAGTAGACCATCATCAATGCATCCCTGACATGGTTCACACATAGTAGACCATCATCAGTGCATCCCTGACATAGTTCACACATAGTAGACCATCATCAGTGCATCCCTGACATGGTTCACACATAGTAGACCATCATCAGTGCATCACTACCATGGTTCACACATAGTAGGCCATCCTCAGTGCATCCATGACATAGTTCACACATAGTAGACCATCATCAGTGCATCCCTGACATGGTTCACACATAGTAGACCATCGTCAGTGCATCCTTGACATGGTTCTCACATAGTAGACAATCGTCAGTGCATCCCTAACATGGTTCACACATAGTAGTCCATTGTCAGTGCATCCCTGACATGGTTCATACATAATAGACCATCATCAGTGCATCCCTGCCATGGTTCACACATAGTAGACCATCATCAGTGCAACCCTGACATGGTTCACACATAGTAGACCATCATTAGTGCATCCCTGACATGGTTCACACATAGTAGAGCATCATCAGTGCATCCCTGACTTGGTTCACACATAGTAGACCATCATCAGTTGACTGTCTGACACGGTTCACACATAGTAGACCATCATCAGTGCATCCCTGACATGGTTCACACATAGTAAACCATCATCAGTGCATCCCTGACATAGTTCACACATAGTAGACCAGCATCAGTGCATCCCTGACATGGTTCACACATAGTAGACCATCGTCAGTGCATCCCTGACATGGTTCACACATAGTAGACCATCGTCAGTGCATCCCTGACATGGTTCACACATAGTAGACCATCGTCAGTGCATCCCTGACATAGTTCAAACATAGTAGACCATCGTCAGTGCATCCCTGACATGGTTCACACATAGTAGACCATTATCAGTGCATCCCTACCATGGTTCACACATAGTAGACCATCATCAGTGCATCCCTGACATAGTTCACACATAGTAGACCATCATCAGTGCATCCCTGACATGGTTCACACATAGTAAACCATCTTCAGTGCATCTTTGACATGGTTCACACATAGTAGACCATCGTCAGTGCATCCCTGACATGGTTCACACATAGTAGACCATCGTCAGTGCATCCCTGACATAGTTCACACATAGTAGACCATCATCAGTGCATCCTTGCCATGGTTCACACATAGTAGACCATCATCAGTGCAACCCTGACATGCTTCACACATAGTAGACCATCATTAATGCATCCCAGACATGGTTCACACATAGTAGACCATCATTAGTGCATCCCTGACATGGTTCACACATAGTAGACCATCATCAGTGCATCACTACCATGGTTCACACATAGTAGACCATCATCAGTGCATTCCTGACATAGTTCACACATAGTAGACCATCATCAGTGCATCCCTGACATGGTTCACACATAGTAAACCATCGTCAGTGCATCTTTGACATGGTTCACACATAGTAGACCAACGTCAGTGCATCCCTGACATGGTTCACACATAGTAGACCATCGTCAGTGCATCCCTGACATGGTTCATACATAGTAGACCATCATCTGTGCATCCCTGACATAGTTCACACATAGTAGACCATTATCAGTGTATCCCTGACATGGTTCACACATAGTAGACCATCGTCAGTGCATCCTTGACATGGTTCACACATAGTAGACCATCGTCAGTGCAACCCTGACATGGTTCAAATATAGTAGACCATCGTCAGTGCATCCCTGACATGGTTCACACATAGTAGACCATCATCTGTGCATCCCTGCCATGGTTCACACATAGTAAACCATCATCAGTGCATCCCTGACATAGTTCACACAAAGTAGACCAGCATCAGTGCATCCCTGACATGGTTCACACATAGTAGACCATCGTCAGTGCATCCCTGACATGGTTCACACATAGTAGACCATCGTCAGTGCATCCCTGACATGGTTCACACATAGTAGACCATCGTCAGTGCATCCTTGACATGGTTCAAACATAGTAGACCATCGTCAGTGCATCCCTGACATGGTTCACACATAGTAGACCATTATCAGTGCATCCCTACCATGGTTCACACATAGTAGACCATCATCAGTGCATCCCTGCCATGGTTCACACATAGTAGACCATCATCAGTGCAACCCTGACATGGTTCACACATAGTAGACCATCATCAGTGCAACCCTGACATGGTTCACACATAGTAGACCATCATTAGTGCATCCCTGACATGGTTCACACATAGTAGAGCATCATCAGTGCATCCCTGACGTGGTTCACACATAGTAGACAATCATCAGTTGACTGTCTGACATGGTTCGCACATAGTAGACCATCATCAGTGTATCCATCACATGGTTCACACATAGTAGACCATCATCAGTGCATCCCTGCCATGGTTCACACATAGTAGACCATCATCAGTGCATCCCTGACATAGTTCACACATAGTAGACCATCATCAGTGCATCCCTGACATGGTTCACACATAGTAGACCATCGTCAGTGCATCCTTGACGTGGTTCACACATAGTAGACCATCGTCAGCGCATCCCTGACATGGTTCACACATAGTAGACCATCGTCAGTGCATCCCTGACATGGTTCACACATAGTAGACCATCGTCAGTGCATCCCTGACATGGTTCACACATAGTAGACCATCATCAGTGCATCACTACCATGGTTCACACATAGTAGGCCATCATCAGTGCATCCATGACATAGTTCACACATAGTAGACCATCATCAGTGCATCCCTGACATGGTTCACACATAGTAGACCATCGTCAGTGCATCTTTGACATGGTTCACACATAGTAGACAATCGTCAGTGCATCCCTAACATGGTTTACACATAGTAGACCATTGTCAGTGCATCCCTGACATGGTTCATACATAGTAGACCATCATCAGTGCATCCCTGCCATGGTTCACACATAGTAGACCATCATCAGTGCATCCCTGACATGGTTCACACATAGTAGACCATCATTAGTGCATCCCTGACATGGTTCACACATAGTAGACCAACATCAGTGCATCCCTGACATGGTTCACACATAGTAGACGATCATCAGTGCATCCTTGACATGGTTCACACATAGTTCACCATCATCAGTGCATCCCTGACATGGTTCACACATAGTAGACCATCGTCAGTGCATCCCTGACATGGTTCATACATAGTAGACCATCATCAGTGCATCCCTGACAAGGTTCACACATAGTAGACCATTATCAGTGCATCCCTGACATGGTTCACATATAGTAGACCATCATCAGTGCATCCCTGCAATGGGTCACACATAGTAGACGATCATCAGTGCATCCTTGACATGGTTCACACATAGTAGACCATCATCAGTGCATCCGTGACATGGTTCACACATAGTAGACCATCATTAGTTGGCTGTCTGACATGGTTCACACTTAGTAAACCATCATCAGTGCATCCCTGAGATGGTTCACACATATTAAACCATCATGAGTGCATCCCTGACATGGTTCACACATAGTAGACCATCATCAGTGCATCCCTGAAATGGATCACACATAGTAGACCACCAACAATGTATCCCTTACATGGTTCACACATAGTAGACCATCATCAGTGCATCCCTGATATGGTTCAGACATAGTAGGCCATCATCAGGGCATCCATGACATGTTTCATACATAGTTCACCTTCATCAGTGCATCCCTGACATGGTTCACACATAGTAGACCATCATTAGTGCATCCCTGACATGGTTCACATATAGTAGACCATCATCAGTGCATCGCTGACATGGTTCACACATAATTAACCATCATCAGTGCATCCCTGACATGGTTCACACATAGTAGAGCATCATCAGTGCATCCCTGACGTGGTTCACACATAGTAGACCATCATCAGTTGACTGTCTGACACGGTTCACACATAGTAGACCATCATCAGTGCATCCTTGACCTGGTTCACACATAGTAGACCATAATCAGTGTACCCCTGACATGGTTCACACATAGTAGACCGTCATCAGTGCATCCCTGACATGGTTCACACATAGTAGACCATCGTCAGTGCATCCCTGACATGGTTCACACATTGTAGACCATCGTCAGTCCATCCCTGACATGGTTCACACATAGTAGACCATCGTCAGTGCATCCCTGGCATGGTTCACATATAGTAGACCATCATCAGTGCATCCCTACCATGGTTCACACATAGTAGGCCATCATCAGTGGATCCCTGACATAGTTCACACATAGTAGACCATCATCAATGCATCCCTGACATGGTTCACACATAATAGACCATCGTAAGTGCATCCTTGACATGGTTCTCACATAGTAAACCATCGTCAGTGCATCCCTAACATGGTTCACACATAGTAGACCTTCGTCAGTGCATCCCTGACATGGTTTATACATAGTAGACCATCATCAGTGCATCCCTGCCATGGTTCACACATAGTAGACCATCATCAGTGCAACCCTGACATGGTTCACACATAGTAGACCATCATTAGTGCATCCCTGACATGGTTCACACATAGTAGATCATCATCGGTGCATCCCTGACATGGTTCACACATAGTAGACCATCATCAGTGCATCCTTGACATGGTTCACACATAGTTCACCATCATCAGTGCATCCCTGACATGGTTCACACATAGTAGACCATTATCAGTGCATCCCTGACATGGTTCACATATAGTAGACCATCATCAGCGTATCCCTGCAATGGGTCACACATAGTAGACGATCATCAGTGCATTCCTGACATGGTTCACACATAGTAGACCATCATCAGTGCATCCGTGACATGGTTCACACATAGTAGACCATTATTAGTTAACTGTCTGACATGGTTCACACTTAATAGACCATCATCAGTGCATCCCTGACATGGTTCACACATAGTAGACCATCATGAGTGCATCCCTGACATGGTTCACACATAGTAGACCATCATCAGTGCATCCCTGACATGGATCACACATAGTAGACCACCAACAATGCATCCCTTACATGGTTCACACATAGTAGACCATCATCAATGCATCCCTGATATGGTTCACACATAGTAGGCCATCATCAGTGCATCCATGACATGGTTCACATATAGTAGACCATCATCAGTGCATCCCTACCATGGTTCACACATAGTAGGCCATCATCAGTGCATCCCTGACATAGTTCACACATAGTAGACCATCATCAGTGCATCCCTGACATGGTTCACACATAGTAGACCATCGTAAGTGCATCCCTGACATGGTTCACACATAGTAGAGCATCGTCAGTGCATCCCTGACGTGGTTCACACATAGTAGACCATCATCAGTTGACTGTCTGACACGGTTCACACATAGTAGACCATCATCAGTTCATCCTTGACATGGTTCACACATAGTAGACCATCATCAGTGCACCCCTGACATGGTTCACACATAGTAGACCATCATCAGTGCATCCCTGACATAGTTCACACATAGTAGACCATCATCAGTGCATCCCTGACATGGTTCACACAAGGTAGTCCATCGTCAGTGCATCGCTGACATGGTTCACACATAGTAGACCATCGTCAGTGCATCCCTAACATGGTTCACACATAGTAGACCATCGTCAGTGCATCCCTGACATGGTTCACACATAGTAGACCATCGTCAGTGCATCCCTGACATGGTTCACACATAGTAGACCATCATCAGTGCATCCCTGACATAGTTCACACATAGTAGACCATCTTCAGTGCATCCCTGACATGGTTCACACATAGTAGACCATCGTCAGTGCAACCCTGACATGGTTCACACATAGTAGACCATCGTCAGTGCATCCCTGACATGGTTCACACATAGTAGACCATCGTCAGTGCATCCCTGACATGGTTCACACATAGTAGACCATCGTCAGTGCATCCCTGCCATGGTTCACACATAGTAGACCATCATCAATGCATCCTTGACATGGTTCACACATAGTTCACCATCATCAGTGCATCCCTGCCATGGTTCACACATAGTAGACCATCATCAGTGCATCCCTGACATGGTTCACACATAGTAGACCATCATTAGTGCATCCCTGACATGGTTCACACATAGTAGACCAACATCAGTGCATCCCTGACATGGTTCACACATAGTAGACGATCATCAGTGCATCCTTGACATGGTTCACACATAGTTCACCATCATCAGTGCATCCCTGACATGGTTCACACATAGTAGACCATCGTCAGTGCATCCCTGACATGGTTCATACATAGTAGACCATCATCAGTGCATCCCTGACAAGGTTCACACATAGTAGACCATTATCAGTGCATCCCTGACATGGTTCACATATAGTAGACCATCATCAGTGCATCCCTGCAATGGGTCACACATAGTAGACGATCATCAGTGCATCCTTGACATGGTTCACACATAGTAGACCATCATCAGTGCATCCGTGACATGGTTCACACATAGTAGACCATCATTAGTTGGCTGTCTGACATGGTTCACACTTAGTAAACCATCATCAGTGCATCCCTGAGATGGTTCACACATATTAAACCATCATGAGTGCATCCCTGACATGGTTAACACATAGTAGACCATCATCAGTGCATCCCTGAAATGGATCACACATAGTAGACCACCAACAATGCATCCCTTACATGGTTCACACATAGTAGACCATCATCAGTGCATCCCTGATATGGTTCAGACATAGTAGGCCATCATCAGGGCATCCATGACATGTTTCATACATAGTTCACCTTCATCAGTGCATCCCTGACATGGTTCACACATAGTAGACCATCATTAGTGCATCCCTGACATGGTTCACATATAGTAGACCATCATCAGTGCATCGCTGACATGGTTCACACATAATTAACCATCATCAGTGCATCCCTGACATGGTTCACACATAGTAGAGCATCATCAGTGCATCCCTGACGTGGTTCACACATAGTAGACCATCATCAGTTGACTGTCTGACACGGTTCACACATAGTAGACCATCATCAGTGCATCCTTGACCTGGTTCACACATAGTAGACCATAATCAGTGTACCCCTGACATGGTTCACACATAGTAGACCGTCATCAGTGCATCCCTGACATGGTTCACACATAGTAGACCATCGTCAGTGCATCCCTGACATGGTTCACACATTGTAGACCATCGTCAGTCCATCCCTGACATGGTTCACACATAGTAGACCATCGTCAGTGCATCCCTGGCATGGTTCACATATAGTAGACCATCATCAGTGCATCCCTACCATGGTTCACACATAGTAGGCCATCATCAGTGGATCCCTGACATAGTTCACACATAGTAGACCATCATCAATGCATCCCTGACATGGTTCACACATAATAGACCATCGTAAGTGCATCCTTGACATGGTTCTCACATAGTAAACCATCGTCAGTGCATCCCTAACATGGTTCACACATAGTAGACCTTCGTCAGTGCATCCCTGACATGGTTTATACATAGTAGACCATCATCAGTGCATCCCTGCCATGGTTCACACATAGTAGACCATCATCAGTGCAACCCTGACATGGTTCACACATAGTAGACCATCATTAGTGCATCCCTGACATGGTTCACACATAGTAGATCATCATCGGTGCATCCCTGACATGGTTCACACATAGTAGACCATCATCAGTGCATCCTTGACATGGTTCACACATAGTTCACCATCATCAGTGCATCCCTGACATGGTTCACACATAGTAGACCATTATCAGTGCATCCCTGACATGGTTCACATATAGTAGACCATCATCAGCGTATCCCTGCAATGGGTCACACATAGTAGACGATCATCAGTGCATTCCTGACATGGTTCACACATAGTAGACCATCATCAGTGCATCCGTGACATGGTTCACACATAGTAGACCATTATTAGTTGACTGTCTGACATGGTTCACACTTAATAGACCATCATCAGTGCATCCCTGACATGGTTCACACATAGTAGACCATCATGAGTGCATCCCTGACATGGTTCACACATAGTAGACCATCATCAGTGCATCCCTGACATGGATCACACATAGTAGACCACCAACAATGCATCCCTTACATGGTTCACACATAGTAGACCATCATCAATGCATCCCTGATATGGTTCACACATAGTAGGCCATCATCAGTGCATCCATGACATGGTTCACATATAGTAGACCATCATCAGTGCATCCCTACCATGGTTCACACATAGTAGGCCATCATCAGTGCATCCCTGACATAGTTCACACATAGTAGACCATCATCAGTGCATCCCTGACATGGTTCACACATAGTAGACCATCGTAAGTGCATCCCTGACATGGTTCACACTTAGTAGAGCATCGTCAGTGCATCCCTGACGTGGTTCACACATAGTAGACCATCATCAGTTGACTGTCTGACACGGTTCACACATAGTAGACCATCATCAGTTCATCCTTGACATGGTTCACACATAGTAGACCATCATCAGTGCACCCCTGACATGGTTCACACATAGTAGACCATCATCAGTGCATCCCTGACATAGTTCACACATAGTAGACCATCATCAGTGCATCCCTGACATGGTTCACACAAGGTAGACCATCGTCAGTGCATCGCTGACATGGTTCACACATAGTAGACCATCGTCAGTGCATCCCTAACATGGTTCACACATAGTAGACCATCGTCAGTGCATCCCTGACATGGTTCACACATAGTAAACCATCGTCAGTGCATCCCTGACATGGTTCACACATAGTAGACCATCATCAGTGCATCCCTGACATAGTTCACACATAGTAGACCATCTTCAGTGCATCCCTGACATGGTTCACACATAGTAGACCATCGTCAGTGCAACCCTGACATGGTTCACACATAGTAGACCATCGTCAGTGCATCCCTGACATGGTTCACACATAGTAGACCATCGTCAGTGCATCCCTGACATGGTTCACACATAGTAGACCATCGTCAGTGCATCCCTGCCATGGTTCACACATAGTAGACCATTATCAGTGCAACCCTGACATGGTTCACACATAGTAGACCATCATCAGTGCATCCCTGACATGGTTCACACATAGTAGACCATCATCAGTGCATCCCTGACATGGTTCACGCATAGTAGACCATCATTAGTGCTTCCCTGACATGGTTCACACATAGTAGACCATCATCAGTGCATCCCTGACATGGTTCACACATAGTAGACCATAATCAGTGCATCCCTGACATGGTTTACATATAGTAGACCATCATCAGTGCATCCCTGACATGGTTCACACATAATAGGCCATCATCAATGCATCCCTGACATGGTTCACACATAAAAGACCATCATCAGTGCATCCCTGACATGGTTCACACATAGTAGACCATCATCAGTGCATCCCTGACATGGTTCACACATAGTAGACCGTCATCAGTGCATCCCTGACATGGTTCACACATAGTAGACCATCATCAGTGCATCCCTGACATGGTTCACACATAGTAGACCATCATCAGTGCATCCCTGACATGGTTCACACATAGTAGACGATCATCAGTGCATCCTTGACATGGTTCACACATAGTTCACCATCATCAGTGCATCCCTGACATGGTTCACACATAGTAGACCATCGTCAGTGCATCCCTGACATGGTTCATACATAGTAGACCATCATCAGTGCATCCCTGACAAGGTTCACACATAGTAGACCATTATCAGTGCATCCCTGACATGGTTCACATATAGTAGACCATCATTAGTGCATCCCTGCAATGGGTCACACATAGTAGACGATCATCAGTGCATCCTTGACATGGTTCACACATAGTAGACCATCATCAGTGCATCCGTGACATGGTTCACACATAGTAGACCATCATTAGTTGGCTGTCTGACATGGTTCACACTTAGTAAACCATCATCAGTGCATCCCTGAGATGGTTCACACATATTAAACCATCATGAGTGCATCCCTGACATGGTTCACACATAGTAGACCATCATCAGTGCATCCCTGAAATGGATCACACATAGTAGACCACCAACAATGCATCCCTTACATGGTTCACACATAGTAGACCATCATCAGTGCATCCCTGATATGGTTCAGACATAGTAGGCCATCATCAGGGCATCCATGACATGTTTCATACATAGTTCACCTTCATCAGTGCATCCCTGACATGGTTCACACATAGTAGACCATCATTAGTGCATCCCTGACATGGTTCACATATAGTAGACCATCATCAGTGCATCGCTGACATGGTTCACACATAATTAACCATCATCAGTGCATCCCTGACATGGTTCACACATAGTAGAGCATCATCAGTGCATCCCTGACGTGGTTCACACATAGTAGACCATCATCAGTTGACTGTCTGACACGGTTCACACATAGTAGACCATCATCAGTGCATCCTTGACCTGGTTCACACATAGTAGACCATAATCAGTGTACCCCTGACATGGTTCACACATAGTAGACCGTCATCAGTGCATCCCTGACATGGTTCACACATAGTAGACCATCGTCAGTGCATCCCTGACATGGTTCACACATTGTAGACCATCGTCAGTCCATCCCTAACATGGTTCACACATAGTAGACCATCGTCAGTGCATCCCTGGCATGGTTCACATATAGTAGACCATCATCAGTGCATCCCTACCATGGTTCACACATAGTAGGCCATCATCAGTGGATCCCTGACATAGTTCACACATAGTAGACCATCATCAATGCATCCCTGACATGGTTCACACATAATAGACCATCGTAAGTGCATCCTTGACATGGTTCTCACATAGTAAACCATCGTCAGTGCATCCCTAACATGGTTCACACATAGTAGACCTTCGTCAGTGCATCCCTGACATGGTTTATACATAGTAGACCATCATCAGTGCATCCCTGCCATGGTTCACACATAGTAGACCATCATCAGTGCAACCCTGACATGGTTCACACATAGTAGACCATCATTAGTGCATCCCTGACATGGTTCACACATAGTAGATCATCATCGGTGCATCCCTGACATGGTTCACACATAGTAGACCATCATCAGTGCATCCTTGACATGGTTCACACATAGTTCACCATCATCAGTGCATCCCTGACATGGTTCACACATAGTAGACCATTATCAGTGCATCCCTGACATGGTTCACATATAGTAGACCATCATCAGCGTATCCCTGCAATGGGTCACACATAGTAGACGATCATCAGTGCATTCCTGACATGGTTCACACATAGTAGACCATCATCAGTGCATCCGTGACATGGTTCACACATAGTAGACCATTATTAGTTGACTGTCTGACATGGTTCACACTTAATAGACCATCATCAGTGCATCCCTGACATGGTTCACACATAGTAGACCATCATGAGTGCATCCCTGACATGGTTCACACATAGTAGACCATCATCAGTGCATCCCTGACATGGATCACACATAGTAGACCACCAACAATGCATCCCTTACATGGTTCACACATAGTAGACCATCATCAATGCATCCCTGATATGGTTCACACATAGTAGGCCATCATCAGTGCATCCATGACATGGTTCACATATAGTAGACCATCATCAGTGCATCCCTACCATGGTTCACACATAGTAGGCCATCATCAGTGCATCCCTGACATAGTTCACACATAGTAGACCATCATCAGTGCATCCCTGACATGGTTCACACATAGTAGACCATCGTAAGTGCATCCCTGACATGGTTCACACATAGTAGAGCATCGTCAGTGCATCCCTGACGTGGTTCACACATAGTAGACCATCATCAGTTGACTGTCTGACACGGTTCACACATAGTAGACCATCATCAGTTCATCCTTGACATGGTTCACACATAGTAGACCATCATCAGTGCACCCCTGACATGGTTCACACATAGTAGACCATCATCAGTGCATCCCTGACATAGTTCACACATAGTAGACCATCATCAGTGCATCCCTGACATGGTTCACACAAGGTAGACCATCGTCAGTGCATCGCTGACATGGTTCACACATAGTAGACCATCGTCAGTGCATCCCTAACATGGTTCACACATAGTAGACCATCGTCAGTGCATCCCTGACATGGTTCACACATAGTAAACCATCGTCAGTGCATCCCTGACATGGTTCACACATAGTAGACCATCATCAGTGCATCCCTGACATAGTTCACACATAGTAGACCATCTTCAGTGCATCCCTGACATGGTTCACACATAGTAGACCATCGTCAGTGCAACCCTGACATGGTTCACACATAGTAGACCATCGTCAGTGCATCCCTGACATGGTTCACACATAGTAGACCATCGTCAGTGCATCCCTGACATGGTTCACACATAGTAGACCATCGTCAGTGCATCCCTGCCATGGTTCACACATAGTAGACCATTATCAGTGCAACCCTGACATGGTTCACACATAGTAGACCATCATCAGTGCATCCCTGACATGGTTCACACATAGTAGACCATCATCAGTGCATCCCTGACATGGTTCACGCATAGTAGACCATCATTAGTGCTTCCCTGACATGGTTCACACATAGTAGACCATCATCAGTGCATCCCTGACATGGTTCACACATAGTAGACCATAATCAGTGCATCCCTGACATGGTTTACATATAGTAGACCATCATCAGTGCATCCCTGACATGGTTCACACATAATAGGCCATCATCAATGCATCCCTGACATGGTTCACACATAAAAGACCATCATCAGTGCATCCCTGACATGGTTCACACATAGTAGACCATCATCAGTGCATCCCTGACATGGTTCACACATAGTAGACCGTCATCAGTGCATCCCTGACATGGTTCACACATAGTAGACCATCATCAGTGCATCCCTGACATGGTTCACACATAGTAGACCATCATCAGTGCATCCCTGACATGGTTCACACATAGTAGACCGTCATCAGTGCATCCTTGACATGGTTCGCACATAGTTCACCATCATCAGTGCATCCCTGACATGGTTCACACATAGTAGACCATTATCAGTGCATCCCTGACATGGTTCACACATAGTAGACCATCATCAGTGCATCCCTGACATGGTTCACGCATAGTAGACCATCATTAGTGCTTCCCTGACATGGTTCACACATAGTAGACCATCATCAGTGCATCCCTGACATGGTTCACACATAGTAGACCATAATCAGTGCATCCCTGACATGGTTTACATATAGTAGACCATCATCAGTGCATCCCTGACATGGTTCACACATAATAGGCCATCATCAATGCATCCCTGACATGGTTCACACATAAAAGACCATCATCAGGGCATCCCTGACATGGTTCACACATAGTAGACCATCATCAGTGCATCCCTGACATGGTTCACACATAGTAGACCGTCATCAGTGCATCCCTGACATGGTTCACACATAGTAGACCATCATCAGTGCATCCCTGACATGGTTCACACATAGTAGACCATCATCAGTGCATCCTTGACATGGTTCGCACATAGTTCACCATCATCAGTGCATCCCTGACATGGTTCACACATAGTAGACCATTATCAGTGCATCCCTGACATGGTTCACATATAGTAGACCATCATCAGTGCATCCCTGCCATGGGTCACACATAGTAGACGATCATCAGTGCATCCCTGACATGGTTCACACATAGTAGACCATCATCAGTGCATCCGTGACATGGTTCACACATAGTAGACCATCATCAGTGCATCCCTGACATGGTTCACACATAGTTCACCATCATCAGTGCATCCCTGACATGCTTCACACATAGTAGACCATCATCGGTGCATCCCTGACACGGTTCACACATAGTATAAAATCATAGGTGTATCCCTGACATGGTTCACACATAGTAGACCATCATCAGTGCATCCCTAACATGGTTCACACATAGTAGACCATCATCAGTGCATCCCTGACATGGTTCACACATTGTAGACCATCATCAGTGCATCCCTGACGTGGTTCACACATAGCAGACCATTATCAGTTGACTGTCTGACATGGTTCACACATAGTAGACCATAATAGGTGCATCCTTGACATGGTTCACACATAGTTCACCATCATCAGTGCATCCATGACATGGTTCACACATAGTAAACCATCATCAGTGCATCCCTGACATGGTTCACACATAGTAAACCACTATCAGTTATCTGTCTGACATGGTTCACGCATAGTAGACCATCATCAGTGCATCCCTGCCATGGTTCACATATAGTAGACCATCGTCAGCGCATCCCTGACATGGTTCACACATAGTAGACCATCATCAGTGCATCCTTGACATGGTTCACACATAGTAGACCATCATCAGTGCATTCCTGACATGGTTCACACATAGTAAACCATCATCAGTGCATCCCTGACCTGGTTCACACATAGATAACCATCATCAGTGCATCCTTGACATGGTTCACACATAGTTCACCATCATCAGTGCATCCCTAACATGGTTTACACATAGTAAACAATCATTAGTGCATCCCTGATATGGTTCACACATATTAGACCATCATCAGTGCATCCATGACATGGTTCACACATAGTAGACCATCATCAGTGCATCCCTGCCATGGTTCACACATAGTAGACCATCATTAGTGCATCCCTGACATAGTTCACACATAGTAGACCATCATCAGTGCATCCCTGACATGGTTCACACATAGTATACCATCGTCAGTGCATCCTTGACATGGTTCACACATAGTAGACCATCGTCAGTGCAACCCTGACATGGTTCACACATAGTAGACCATCGTCAGTGCATCCCTGACATGGTTCACACATAGTAGACCATCATCTGTGCATCCCTGCCATGGCTCACACATAGTAGACCATCATCAGTGCATCCCTGACATGGTTCACACATAGTAGACCATCATCTGTGCATCCCTGCCATGGCTCACACATAGTAGACCATCATCAGTGCATCCCTGACATGGTTCACACATAGTAGACCATCATTAGTGTATCCCTGACATGGTTCACACATAGTAGACCATTATCAGTGCATCCCTGACATGGTTCACATATAGTAGACCATCATCAGTGCATCCCTGCAATGGGTCACACATAGTAGACGATCATCAGTGCATCCTTGACATGGTTCACACATAGTAGACCATCATCAGTGCATCCGTGACATGGTTCACACATAGTAGACCATCATTAGTTGACTGTCTGACATGGTTCACACTTAGTAAACCATCATCAGTGCATCCCTGAGATGGTTCACACATATTAAACCATCATGAGTGCATCCCTGACATGGTTCACACATAGTAGACCATCATCAGTGCATCCCTGAAATGGATCACACATAGTAGACCACCAACAATGCATCCCTTACATGGTTCACACATAGTAGACCATCATCAGTGCATCCCTGATATGGTTCAGACATAGTAGGCCATCATCAGGGCATCCATGACATGTTTCATACATAGTTCACCTTCATCAGTGCATCCCTGACATGGTTCACACATAGTAGACCATCATTAGTGCATCCCTGACATGGTTCACATATAGTAGACCATCATCAATGCATCGCTGACATGGTTCACACATAATTAACCATCATCAGTGCATCCCTGACATGGTTCACACATAGTAGAGCATCATCAGTGCATCCCTGACGTGGTTCACACATAGTAGACCATCATCAGTTGACTGTCTGACACGGTTCACACATAGTATACCATCATCAGTGCATCCTTGAACTGGTTCACACATAGTAGACCATAATCAGTGTACCCCTGACATGGTTCACACATAGTAGACCGTCATCAGTGCATCCCTGACATGGTTCACACATAGTAGACCACCGTCAGTGCATCCCTGACATGGTTCACACATTGTAGACCATCGTCAGTCCATCCCTGACATGGTTCACACATAGTAGACCATCGTCAGTGCATCCCTGACATGGTTCACATATAGTAGACCATCATCAGTGCATCCCTACCATGGTTCACACATAGTAGGCCATCATCAGTGGATCCCTGACATAGTTCACACATAGTAGACCATCATCAGTGCATCCCTGACATGGTTCACACATAATAGACCATCGTAAGTGCATCCTTGACATGGTTCTCACATAGTAAACCATCGTCAGTGCATCCCTAACATGGTTCACACATAGTAGACCATCGTCAGTGCATCCCTGACATGGTTTATACATAGTAGACCATCATCAGTGCATCCCTGCCATGGTTCACACATAGTAGACCATCATCAGTGCAACCCTGACATGGTTCACACATAGTAGACCATCATTAGTGCATCCCCGACATGGTTCACACATAGTAGATCATCATCGGTGCATCCCTGACATGGTTCACACATAGTAGACCATCATCAGTGCATCCTTGACATGGTTCACACATAGTTCACCATCATCAGTGCATCCCTGACATGGTTCACACATAGTAGACCATTATCAGTGCATCCCTGACATGGTTCACATATAGTAGACCATCATCAGCGTATCCCTGCAATGGGTCACACATAGTAGACGATCATCAGTGCATTCCTGACATGGTTCACACATAGTAGACCATCATCAGTGCATCCGTGACATGGTTCACACATAGTAGACCATTATTAGTTGACTGTCTGACATGGTTCACACTTAATAGACCATCATCAGTGCATCCCTGACATGGTTCACACATAGTAGACCATCATGAGTGCATCCCTGACATGATTCACACATAGTAGACCATCATCAGTGCATCCCTGACATGGATCACACATAGTAGACCACCAACAATGCATCCCTTACATGGTTCACACATAGTAGACCATCATCAATGCATCCCTGATATGGTTCACACATAGTAGGCCATCATCAGTGCATCCATGACATGGTTCACATATAGTAGACCATCATCAGTGCATCCCTACCATGGTTCACACATAGTAGGCCATCATCAGTGCATCCCTGACATAGTTCACACATAGTAGACCATCATCAGTGCATCCCTGACATGGTTCACACATAGTAGACCATCGTAAGTGCATCCCTGACATGGTTCACACATAGTAGAGCATCGTCAGTGCATCCCTGACGTGGTTCACACATAGTAGACCATCATCAGTTGACTGTCTGACACGGTTCACACATAGTAGACCATCATCAGTTCATCCTTGACATGGTTCACACATAGTAGACCATCATCAGTGCACCCCTGACATGGTTCACACATAGTAGACCATCATCAGTGCATCCCTGACATAGTTCACACATAGTAGACCATCATCAGTGCATCCCTGACATGGTTCACACAAGGTAGACCATCGTCAGTGCATCGCTGACATGGTTCACACATAGTAGACCATCGTCAGTGCATCCCTAACATGGTTCACACATAGTAGACCATCGTCAGTGCATCCCTGACATGGTTCACACATAGTAGACCATCGTCAGTGCATCCCTGACATGGTTCACACATAGTAGACCATCATCAGTGCATCCCTGACATAGTTCACACATAGTAGACCATCTTCAGTGCATCCCTGACATGGTTCACACATAGTAGACCATCGTCAGTGCAACCCTGACATGGTTCACACATAGTAGACCATCGTCAGTGCATCCCTGACATGGTTCACACATAGTAGACCATCGTCAGTGCATCCCTGACATGGTTCACACATAGTAGACCATCGTCAGTGCATCCCTGCCATGGTTCACACATAGTAGACCATTATCAGTGCAACCCTGACATGGTTCACACATAGTAGACCATCATCAGTGCATCCCTGACATGGTTCACACATAGTAGACCATCATCAGTGTATCCCTGACATGGTTCACGCATAGTAGACCATCATTAGTTCTTCCCTGACATGGTTCACACATAGTAGACCATCATCAGTGCATCCCTGACATGGTTCACACATAGTAGACCATAATCAGTGCATCCCTGACATGGTTTACATATAGTAGACCATCATCAGTGCATCCCTGACATGGTTCACACATTATAGGCCATCATCAATGCATCCCTGACATGGTTCACACATAAAAGACCATCATCAGTGCATCCCTGACATGGTTCACACATAGTAGACCATCATCAGTGCATCCCTGACATGGTTCACACATAGTAGACCGTCATCAGTGCATCCCTGACATGGTTCACACATAGTAGACCATCATCAGTGCATCCCTGACATGGTTCACACATAGTAGACCATCATCAATGCATCCTTGACATGGTTCGCACATAGTTCACCATCATCAGTGCATCCCTGACATGGTTCACACATAGTAGACCATTATCAGTGCATCCCTGACATGGTTCACATATAGTAGACCATCATCAGTGCATCCCTGCCATGGGTCACACATAGTAGACGATCATCAGTGCATCCCTGACATGGTTCACACATAGTAGACCATCATCAGTGCATCCGTGACATGGTTCACACATAGTAGACCATCATCAGTGCATCCCTGACATGGTTCACACATAGTTCACCATCATCAGTGCATCCCTGACATGCTTCACACATAGTAGACCATCATCGGTGCATCCCTGACACGGTTCACACATAGTATAAAATCATAGGTGTATCCCTGACATGGTTCACACATAGTAGACCATCATCAGTGCATCCCTAACATGGTTCACACATAGTAGACCATCATCAGTGCATCCCTGACATGGTTCACATATTGTAGACCATCATCAGTGCATCCCTGACGTGGTTCACACATAGCAGACCATTATCAGTTGACTGTCTGACATGGTTCACACATAGTAGACCATAATAGGTGCATCCTTGACATGGTTCACACATAGTTCACCATCATCAGTGCATCCATGACATGGTTCACACATAGTAAACCATCATCAGTGCATCCCTGACATGGTTCACACATAGTAAACCACTATCAGTTATCTGTCTGACATGGTTCACGCATAGTAGACCATCATCAGTGCATCCCTGCCATGGTTCACATATAGTAGACCATCGTCAGCGCATCCCTGACATGGTTCACACATAGTAGACCATCATCAGTGCATCCTTGACATGGTTCACACATAGTAGACCATCATCAGTGCATTCCTGACATGGTTCACACATAGTAAACCATCATCAGTGCATCCCTGACCTGGTTCACACATAGATAACCATCATCAGTGCATCCTTGACATGGTTCACACATAGTTCACCATCATCAGTGCATCCCTAACATGGTTTACACATAGTAAACAATCATTAGTGCATCCCTGATATGGTTCACACATATTAGACCATCATCAGTGCATCCATGACATGGTTCACACATAGTAGACCATCATCAGTGCATCCCTGCCATGGTTCACACATAGTAGACCATCATTAGTGCATCCCTGACATAGTTCACACATAGTAGACCATCATCAGTGCATCCCTGACATGGTTCACACATAGTATACCATCGTCAGTGCATCCTTGACATGGTTCACACATAGTAGACCATCGTCAGTGCAACCCTGACATGGTTCACACATAGTAGACCATCGTCAGTGCATCCCTGACATGGTTCACACATAGTAGACCATCATCTGTGCATCCCTGCCATGGCTCACACATAGTAGACCATCATCAGTGCATCCCTGACATGGTTCACACATAGTAGACCATCATTAGTGTATCCCTGACATGGTTCACACATAGTAGACCATCATCAGTGTATCCCTGACATGGTTCACACATAGTAGACCATCATCAGTGCATCCCTGACATGGTTCACACATATTAGGCCATCATCAGTACATCCCTGACATGGTTCACACATAGTACACCATCATCTGTGTATCCCTAACATGGTTCACACATAGTAGACCATCATTAGTGCATCCCTGACATGGTTCACACATAGTAGACCATCATCAGTGCATCGCTGACATGGTTCACGCATAATTGACCATCATCAGTGCATCCCTGACATGGTTCACACATAGTAGAGCATCGTCAGTGCATCCCTGACGTGGTTCACACATAGTAGACCATCATCAGTTGACTGTCTGACACGGTTCACATATAGTAGGCCATCATCAGTTCATCCTTGACATGGTTCACACATAGTAGACCATCATCAGTGCACCCCTGACATGGTTCACACATAGTAGACCATCATCAGTGCATCCCAGACATAGTTCACACATAGTAGACCATCATCAGTGCATCCCTGACATGGTTCACACATGGTAGACCATCGTCAGTGCATCCCTGACATGGTTCACACATAGTAGACCATCGTCAGTGCATCCCTAACATGGTTCACACATAGTAGACCATCGTCAGTGCATCCCTGACATGGTTCACACATAGTAGACCATCGTCAGTGCATCCCTGACATGGTTCACACATAGTAGACCATCATCAGTGCATCCCTGACATAGTTCACACATAGTAGACCATCATCAGTGCATCCCTGACATGGTTCACACATAGTAGACCATCGTAAGTGCATCCCTGACATGGTTCACACATAGTAGACCATCGTCAGTGCATCCCTGACATGGTTCACACATAGTAGACCATCGTCAGTGCATCCCTGACATGGTTCACACATAGTAGACCATCGTCAGTGCATCCCTGCCATGGTTCACACATAGTAGACCATTATCAGTGCAACCCTGATATGGTTCACACATAGTAGACTATCATGAGTGCATCCCTGACATGGTTCACACATAGTAGACCATTATCAGTGCATCCCTGACATGGTTCACGCATAGTAGACCATCATTAGTGCTTCCCTAACATGGTTCACACATAGTAGACCATCATCAGTGCATCCCGACATGGTTCACACATAGTAGACCATAATCAGTGCATCCCTGACATGGTTTACATATAGTAGACTATCATCAGTGCATCCCTGACATGGTTCACACATAATAGGCCATCATCAATGCATCCCTGACATGGTTTACACATAAAAGACCATCATCAGTGCATCCCTGACATGGTTCACACATAGTAGACCATCATCAGTGCATCCCTGACATGGTTCACACATAGTAGACCATCATCATTGCATCCCTGACATGGTTCACACACAGTAGACCATCATCAGTGCATCCCTGACATGGTTCACACATAGTAGACCATCATCAGTGCATCCTTGACATGGTTCACACATAGTTCACCATCATCAGTGCATCCCTGACATGGTTCACACATAGTAGACCATTATCAGTGCATCCCTGACATGGTTCACATATAGTAGACCATCATCAGTGCATCCCTGCCATGGATCACACATAGTAGACGATCATCAGTGCATCCCTGACATGGTTCACACATAGTAGACCATCATCAGTGTATCTGTGACATGGTTCACACATAGTAGACCATCATCAGTGCATCCCTGACATGGTTCACACATAGTTCACCATCATCAGTGCATCCCTGACATGCTTCACACATAGTAGACCATCACCGGTGCATCCCTGACACGGTTCACACATAGTATAAAATCATAGGTGTATCCCTGACATGGTTCACACATAGTAGACCATCATCAGTGCATCCCTAACATGGTTCACACATAGTAGACCATCATCAGTGCATCCCTGACATGGTTCACACATAGTAGACCATCATCAGTGCATCCCTGACGTGGTTCACACATAGCAGACCATTATCAGTTGACTGTCTGACATGGTTCACACATAGTAGACCATCATAGGTGCATCCTTGACATGGTTCACACATAGTTCACCATCATCAGTGCATCCATGACATGGTTCACACATAGTAAACCATCATCAGTGCATCCCTGACATGGTTCAAACATTGTAGACCACTATCAGTTGTCTGTCTGACATGGTTCACGCATAGTAGACCATCATCAAGGCATCCTTGACATGGTTCACACATAGTAGACCATCATCAATGCATCCCTGACATGGTTCACACATAGTTCACCATCATCATTGCAACCCTGACATGGTTCACACATAGTAGACCATCATCAGTGCATTCCTGACATGGTTCACACATAGTAGACCATCATCAGTGCATTCCTGACATGGTTCACACATAGTAAACCATCATCAGTGCATCCCTGACGTGGTTCATACATAGATGACCATCATCAGTGCATCCTTGACATGGTTCACACATAGTTCACCATCATCAGTGCATCCCTAACATGGTTTACACATAGTAAAGAATCATTAGTGCATCCCTGATATGGTTCACACATAGTAGACAATCATCAGTTGACTGTCTGACATGGTTCGCACATAGTAGACCATCATCAGTGCATCCCTGCCATGGTTCACACATAGTAGACCATCATCAGTGCATCCCTGCCATGGTTCACACATAGTAGACCATCATCAGTGCATCCCTGACATAGTTCACACATAGTAGACCATCATCAGTGCATCCCTGACATAGTTCACACATAGTAGACCATCGTCAGTGCATCCTTGACATGGTTCACACATAGTAAACCATCGTCAGTGCAACCCTGACATGGTTCACACATAGTAGACCATCGTCAGTGCATCCCTGACATGGTTCACACATAGTAGACCATCATCAGTGCATCCCTGCCATGGTTCACACATAGTAGACCATCATCAGTGCATCCCTGACATGGTTCACACATAGTAGACTATCATTAGTGCATCCCTGACATGGTTCACACATAGTAGACCATCATCAGTGTATCCCTGACATGGTTCACACATACTAGACCATCATCAGTACATCCCTGACATGGTTCACACATAGTACACCATCATCCGTGTATCCCTAACATGGTTCACACATAGTAAACCATCATCAGTGCATCCCTGACATGGTTCACACATAGTAGACCATCATCAATGCATCCCTGACATGGTTCACACATACAAGACCATTATCAGTGCATCTCTGACATGGTTCACACATAGTATACCATCATCAGTGCATCCCTGACATGGTTCTCACATAGTAGACATTCATCACTGCATCCCTAACGTCGTTCACACATAGTAGACCATCATCAGTTGACTGTCTGACATCGTTCACACATAGTAGACCATCATCAGTGCATCCTTGACATGGTTCACACATAGTTCACCATCACCAGTGCATCCCTGACATGGTTCACACATAGTAAACCATCATCGGTGCATCCCTGACATGGGTCACACATAGTAGACCATCATCTGTTGACTGTCTGACATGGTTCACACATAGTAGACCATCACCAGTGCATCCTTGACATGGTTCCCACATAGTAGACCATCATCAGTTGACTGTCTGACATGGTTTACACATAGTAGACCATCACCAGTTATTGTCTGACATGGTTCACACATTGTAGACCATCATTAGTGCATCCCTGACATGGTTCACACATAGTAGACCATCATTAGTGCATCTCTGACATGGTTCACACATAGTAGATCATCATCAGTGCATCCCTGACATGGTTCACACATAGTAGACCATCATCAGCGCATCCTTGACATGGTTCAAACATAGTTCACCATCATTAGTGCATCCCTGACATGGTTCACACATAGTAGACCATCATCAGTGCATCCCTGACATGGTTCACACATAGTAGACCATCGTCAGTGCATCCTTGACATGGTTCACACATAGTAGACCATTATCAGTGCATCCCTGACATGGTTCACGCATAGTAGACCATCATTAGTGCTTCCCTAACATGGTTCACACATAGTAGACCATCATCAGTGCATCCCGACATGGTTCACACATAGTAGACCATAATCAGTGCATCCCTGACATGGTTTACATATAGTAGACTATCATCAGTGCATCCCTGACATGGTTCACACATAATAGGACATCATCAATGCATCCCTGACATGGTTTACACATAAAAGACCATCATCAGTGCATCCCTGACATGGTTCACACATAGTAGACCATCATCAGTGCATCCCTGACATGGTTCACACATAGTAGACCATCATCATTGCATCCCTGACATGGTTCACACACAGTAGACCATCATCAGTGCATCCCTGACATGGTTCACACATAGTAGACCATCATCAGTGCATCCTTGACATGGTTCACACATAGTTCACCATCATCAGTGCATCCCTGACATGGTTCACACATAGTAGACCATTATCAGTGCATCCCTGACATGGTTCACATATAGTAGACCATCATCAGTGCATCCCTGCCATGGATCACACATAGTAGACGATCATCAGTGCATCCCTGACATGGTTCACACATAGTAGACCATCATCAGTGTATCTGTGACATGGTTCACACATAGTAGACCATCATCAGTGCATCCCTGACATGGTTCACACATAGTTCACCATCATCAGTGCATCCCTGACATGCTTCACACATAGTAGACCATCACCGGTGCATCCCTGACACGGTTCACACATAGTATAAAATCATAGGTGTATCCCTGACATGGTTCACACATAGTAGACCATCATCAGTGCATCCCTAACATGGTTCACACATAGTAGACCATCATCAGTGCATCCCTGACATGGTTCACACATAGTAGACCATCATCAGTGCATCCCTGACGTGGTTCACACATAGCAGACCATTATCAGTTGACTGTCTGACATGGTTCACACATAGTAGACCATCATAGGTGCATCCTTGACATGGTTCACACATAGTTCACCATCATCAGTGCATCCATGACATGGTTCACACATAGTAAACCATCATCAGTGCATCCCTGACATGGTTCAAACATTGTAGACCACTATCAGTTGTCTGTCTGACATGGTTCACGCATAGTAGACCATCATCAAGGCATCCTTGACATGGTTCACACATAGTAGACCATCATCAATGCATCCCTGACATGGTTCACACATAGTTCACCATCATCATTGCAACCCTGACATGGTTCACACATAGTAGACCATCATCAGTGCATTCCTGACATGGTTCACACATAGTAGACCATCATCAGTGCATTCCTGACATGGTTCACACATAGTAAACCATCATCAGTGCATCCCTGACGTGGTTCATACATAGATGACCATCATCAGTGCATCCTTGACATGGTTCACACATAGTTCACCATCATCAGTGCATCCCTAACATGGTTTACACATAGTAAAGAATCATTAGTGCATCCCTGATATGGTTCACACATAGTAGACAATCATCAGTTGACTGTCTGACATGGTTCGCACATAGTAGACCATCATCAGTGCATCCCTGCCATGGTTCACACATAGTAGACCATCATCAGTGCATCCCTGCCATGGTTCACACATAGTAGACCATCATCAGTGCATCCCTGACATAGTTCACACATAGTAGACCATCATCAGTGCATCCCTGACATAGTTCACACATAGTAGACCATCGTCAGTGCATCCTTGACATGGTTCACACATAGTAAACCATCGTCAGTGCAACCCTGACATGGTTCACACATAGTAGACCATCGTCAGTGCATCCCTGACATGGTTCACACATAGTAGACCATCATCAGTGCATCCCTGCCATGGTTCACACATAGTAGACCATCATCAGTGCATCCCTGACATGGTTCACACATAGTAGACTATCATTAGTGCATCCCTGACATGGTTCACACATAGTAGACCATCATCAGTGTATCCCTGACATGGTTCACACATAGTAGACCATCATCAGTACATCCCTGACATGGTTCACACATAGTACACCATCATCCGTGTATCCCTAACATGGTGCACACATAGTAAACCATCATCAGTGCATCCCTGACATGGTTCACACATAGTAGACCATCATCAATGCATCCCTGACATGGTTCACACATACAAGACCATTATCAGTGCATCTCTGACATGGTTCACACATAGTATACCATCATCAGTGCATCCCTGACATGGTTCACACATAGTAGACATTCATCACTGCATCCCTAACGTCGTTCACACATAGTAGACCATCATCAGTTGACTGTCTGACATCGTTCACACATAGTAGACCATCATCAGTGCATCCTTGACATGGTTCACACATAGTTCACCATCACCAGTGCATCCCTGACATGGTTCACACATAGTAAACCATCATCGGTGCATCCCTGACATGGGTCACACATAGTAGACCATCATCTGTTGACTGTCTGACATGGTTCACACATAGTAGACCATCACCAGTGCATCCTTGACATGGTTCCCACATAGTAGACCATCATCAGTTGACTGTCTGACATGGTTTACACATAGTAGACCATCACCAGTTATTGTCTGACATGGTTCACACATTGTAGACCATCATTAGTGCATCCCTGACATGGTTCACACATAGTAGACCATCATTAGTGCATCTCTGACATGGTTCACACATAGTAGATCATCATCAGTGCATCCCTGACATGGTTCACACATAGTAGACCATCATCAGCGCATCCTTGACATGGTTCAAACATAGTTCACCATCATTAGTGCATCCCTGACATGGTTCACACATAGTAGACCATCATCAGTGCATCCCTGACATGGTTCACACATAGTAGACCATCGTCAGTGCATCCTTGACATGGTTCACACATAGTAGACCATCGTCAGTGCAACCCTGACATGGTTCACACATAGTAGTTCATCGTCAGTGCATCCCTGACATGGTTCACACATAGTAGACCATCATCAGTGCATCCCTGCCATGGTTCACATATAGTAGACCATCATCAGTGCATCCCTGACATGGTTCACACATAGTAGACCATCATTAGTGCATCCCTGACATGGTTCACACATAGTAGACCATCATCAGTGTATCCCTGACATGGTTCACACATAGTAGACCATCATCAGTGCATCCCTGACATGGTTCACACATAGTAGACCATCGTCAGTGCATCCTTGACATGGTTCACACATAGTAAACCATCGTCAGTGCAACCCTGACATGGTTCACACATAGTAGACCATCGTCAGTGCATCCCTGACATGGTTCACACATAGTAGACCATCATCAGTGCATCCCTGCCATGGTTCACACATAGTAGACCATCATCAGTGCATCCCTGACATGGTTCACACATAGTAGACCATCATCAGTGTATCCCTGACATGGTTCACACATAGTAGACCATCATCAGTGCATCCCTGACATGGTTCACACATAGTAGACCATCGTCAGTGCATCCTTGACATGGTTCACACATAGTAAACCATCGTCAGTGCAACCCTGACATCGTTCACACATAGTAGACCATCGTCAGTGCATCCCTGACATGGTTCACACATAGTAGACCATCATCAGTGCATCCCTGCCATGGTTCACACATAGTAGACCATCATCAGTGCAACCCTGACATGGTTCACACATAGTAGACCATCATTAGTGCATCCCTGACAAGGTTGACACATAGTAGACCATCATCAGTGCATCCCTGACATGGTTCACACATAGTAGACCATCGTCAGTGCATCCTTGACTTGGTTCACACATAGTAGACCATCGTCAGTGGATCCCTGACATGGTTCACACATAGTAGACCATCATCAGTGCATCCCTGCCATGGTTCACACATAGTAGACCATCATCAGTGCATCCCTGACATGGTTCACACATAGTAGACCATCATCAGTGTATCCCTGACATGGTTCACACATAGTAGACCATCATCAGTGCATCCCTGACATGGTTCACACATAGTAGACCATCGTCAGTGCATCCTTGACATGGTTCACACATAGTAAACCATCGTCAGTGCAACCCTGACATCGTTCACACATAGTAGACCATCGTCAGTGCATCCCTGACATCGTTCACACATAGTAGACCATCATCAGTGTATCCCTGACATGGTTCACACATAGTAGGCCATCATCAGTACATCCCTGACATGGTTCACACATAGTACACCATCATCCGTGTATCCCTAACATGGTTCACACATAGTAAACCATCATCAGTGCATCCCTGACATGGTTCACACATAGTAGACCATCATCAATGCATCCCTGACATGGTTCACACATACAAGACCATTATCAGTGCATCTCTGACATGGTTCACACATAGTATACCATCATCAGTGCATCCCTGACATGGTTCACACATAGTAGACCATCATCACTGCATCCCTAACGTCGTTCACACATAGTAGACCATCATCAGTTGACTGTCTGACATCGTTCACACATAGTAGACCATCATCAGTGCATCCTTGACATGGTTCACACATAGTTCACCATCACCAGTGCATCCCTGACATGGTTCACACATAGTAAACCATCATCGGTGCATCCCTGACATGGTTCACACATAGTAGACCATCATCTGTTGACTGTCTGACATGGTTCACACATAGTAGACCATCACCAGTGCATCCTTGACATGGTTCCCACATAGTAGACCATCATCAGTTGACTGTCTGACATGGTTTACACATAGTAGACCATCACCAGTTATTGTCTGACATGGTTCACACATTGTAGACCATCATTAGTGCATCCCTGACATGGTTCACACATAGTAGACCATCATTAGTGCATCTCTGACATGGTTCACACATAGTAGATCATCATCAGTGCATCCCTGACATGGTTCACACATAGTAGACCATCATCAGCGCATCCTTGACATGGTTCAAACATAGTTCACCATCATTAGTGCATCCCTGACATGGTTCACACATAGTAGACCATCATCAGTGCATCCCTGACATGGTTCACACATAGTAGACCATCGTCAGTGCATCCTTGACATGGTTCACACATAGTAGACCATCGTCAGTGCAACCCTGACATGGTTCACACATAGTAGTTCATCGTCAGTGCATCCCTGACATGGTTCACACATAGTAGACCATCATCAGTGCATCCCTGCCATGGTTCACATATAGTAGACCATCATCAGTGCATCCCTGACATGGTTCACACATAGTAGACCATCATTAGTGCATCCCTGACATGGTTCACACATAGTAGACCATCATCAGTGTATCCCTGACATGGTTCACACATAGTAGACCATCATCAGTGCATCCCTGACATGGTTCACACATAGTAGACCATCGTCAGTGCATCCTTGACATGGTTCACACATAGTAAACCATCGTCAGTGCAACCCTGACATGGTTCACACATAGTAGACCATCGTCAGTGCATCCCTGACATGGTTCACACATAGTAGACCATCATCAGTGCATCCCTGCCATGGTTCACACATAGTAGACCATCATCAGTGCATCCCTGACATGGTTCACACATAGTAGACCATCATCAGTGTATCCCTGACATGGTTCACACATAGTAGACCATCATCAGTGCATCCCTGACATGGTTCACACATAGTAGACCATCGTCAGTGCATCCTTGACATGGTTCACACATAGTAAACCATCGTCAGTGCAACCCTGACATCGTTCACACATAGTAGACCATCGTCAGTGCATCCCTGACATGGTTCACACATAGTAGACCATCATCAGTGCATCCCTGCCATGGTTCACACATAGTAGACCATCATCAGTGCAACCCTGACATGGTTCACACATAGTAGACCATCATTAGTGCATCCCTGACAAGGTTGACACATAGTAGACCATCATCAGTGCATCCCTGACATGGTTCACACATAGTAGACCATCGTCAGTGCATCCTTGACTTGGTTCACACATAGTAGACCATCATCAGTGCATCCCTGACATGGTTCACACATAGTAGACCATCGTCAGTGCATGCTTGACATGGTTCACACATAGTAGACCATCGTCAGTGCATCCCTGCCATGGTTCACACATAGTAGACCATCATCAGTGCATCCCTGACATGGTTCACACATAGTAGACCATCATCAGTGTATCCCTGACATGGTTCACACATAGTAGACCATCATCAGTGCATCCCTGACATGGTTCACACATAGTAGACCATCGTCAGTGCATCCTTGACATGGTTCACACATAGTAAACCATCGTCAGTGCAACCCTGACATCGTTCACACATAGTAGACCATCGTCAGTGCATCCCTGACATGGTTCACACATAGTAGACCATCATCAGTGTATCCCTGACATGGTTCACACATAGTAGGCCATCATCAGTACATCCCTGACATGGTTCACACATAGTACACCATCATCCGTGTATCCCTAACATGGTTCACACATAGTAAACCATCATCAGTGCATCCCTGACATGGTTCACACATAGTAGACCATCATCAATGCATCCCTGACATGGTTCACACATACAAGACCATTATCAGTGCATCTCTGACATGGTTCACACATAGTATACCATCATCAGTGCATCCCTGACATGGTTCACACATAGTAGACCATCATCACTGCATCCCTAACGTCGTTCACACATAGTAGACCATCATCAGTTGACTGTCTGACATCGTTCACACATAGTAGACCATCATCAGTGCATCCTTGACATGGTTCACACATAGTTCACCATCACCAGTGCATCCCTGACATGGTTCACACATAGTAAACCATCATCGGTGCATCCCTGACATGGTTCACACATAGTAGACCATCATCTGTTGACTGTCTGACATGGTTCACACATAGTAGACCATCACCAGTGCATCCTTGACATGGTTCCCACATAGTAGACCATCATCAGTTGACTGTCTGACATGGTTTACACATAGTAGACCATCACCAGTTATTGTCTGACATGGTTCACACATTGTAGACCATCATTAGTGCATCTCTGACATGGTTCACACATAGTAGACCATCATTAGTGCATCTCTGACATGGTTCACACATAGTAGATCATCATCAGTGCATCCCTGACATGGTTCACACATAGTAGACCATCATCAGCGCATCCTTGACATGGTTCACACATAGTTCACCTTCATTAGTGCATCCCTGACATGGTTCACACATAGTAGACCATCATCAGTGCATCCCTGACATGGTTCACACATAGTAGACCATCGTCAGTGCATCCTTGACATGGTTCAAACATAGTAGACCATCGTCAGTGCAACCCTGACATGGTTCACACATAGTAGTTCATCGTCAGTGCATCCCTGACATGGTTCACACATAGTAGACCATCATCAGTGCATCCCTGCCATGGTTCACATATAGTAGACCATCATCAGTGCATCCCTGACATGGTTCACACATAGTAGACCATCATTAGTGCATCCCTGACATGGTTCACACATAGTAGACCATCGTCAGTGCATCCCTGACATGGTTCACACATAGTAGACCATCATCATTGCATCCCTGACATGGTTCACACACAGTAGACCATCATCAGTGCATCCCTGACATGGTTCACACATAGTAGACCATCATCAGTGCATCCTTGACATGGTTCACACATAGTTCACCATCATCAGTGCATCCCTAACATGGTTCACACATAGTAGACCATTATCAGTGCATCCCTGACATGGTTCACATATAGTAGACCATCATCAGTGCATCCCTGCCATGGGTCACACATAGTAGACGATCATCAGTGCATCCCTGACATGGTTCACACATAGTAGACCATCATCAGTGTATCTGTGACATGGTTCACACATAGTAGACCATCATCAGTGCATCCCTGACATGGTTCACACATAGTTCACCATCATCAGTGCATCCCTGACATGCTTCACACATAGTAGACCATCATCGGTGCATCCCTGACACGGTTCACACATAGTATAAAATCATAGGTGTATCCCTGACATGGTTCACACATAGTAGACCATCATCAGTGCATCCCTAACATGGTTCACACATAGTAGACCATCATCAGTGCATCCCTGACATGGTTCACACATAGTAGACCATCATCAGTGCATCCCTGACGTGGTTCACACATAGCAGACCATTATCAGTTGACTGTCTGACATGGTTCACACATAGTAGACCATCATAGGTGCATCCTTGACATGGTTCACACATAGTTCACCATCATCAGTGCATCCATGACATGGTTCACACATAGTAAACCATCATCAGTGCATCCCTGACATGGTTCAAACATTGTAGACCACTATCAGTTGTCTGTCTGACATGGTTCACGCATAGTAGACCATCATCAAGGCATCCTTGACATGGTTCACACATAGTAGACCATCATCAATGCATCCCTGACATGGTTCACACATAGTTCACCATCATCATTGCAACCCTGACATGGTTCACACATAGTAGACCATCATCAGTGCATTCCTGACATGGTTCACACATAGTAGACCATCATCAGTGCATTCCTGACATGGTTCACACATAGTAAACCATCATCAGTGCATCCCTGACGTGGTTCATACATAGATGACCATCATCAGTGCATCCTTGACATGGTTCACACATAGTTCACCATCATCAGTGCATCCCTAACATGGTTTACACATAGTAAAGAATCATTAGTGCATCCCTGATATGGTTCACACATAGTAGACAATCATCAGTTGACTGTCTGACATGGTTCACACATAGTAGACCATCATCAGTGCATCCCTGCCATGGTTCACACATAGTAGACCATCATCAGTGCATCCCTGCCATGGTTCACACATAGTAGACCATCATCAGTGCATCCCTGACATAGTTCACACATAGTAGACCATCATCAGTGCATCCCTGACATAGTTCACACATAGTAGACCATCGTCAGTGCATCCTTGACATGGTTCACACATAGTAAACCATCGTCAGTGCAACCCTGACATGGTTCACACATAGTAGACCATCGTCAGTGCATCCCTGACATGGTTCACACATAGTAGACCATCATCAGTGCATCCCTGCCATGGTTCACACATAGTAGACCATCATCAGTGCATCCCTGACATGGTTCACACATAGTAGACTATCATCAGTGCATCCCTGACATGGTTCACACATAGTAGACCATCATCAGTGTATCCCTGACATGGTTCATACATAGTAGACCATCATCAGTACATCCCTGACATGGTTCACACATAGTACACCATCATCCGTGTATCCCTAACATGGTTCACACATAGTAAACTATCATCAGTGCATCCCTGACATGGTTCACACATAGTAGACCATCATCAATGCATCCCTGACATGGTTCACACATACAAGACCATTATCAGTGCATCTCTGACATGGTTCACACATAGTATACCATCATCAGTGCATCCCTGACATGGTTCACACATAGTAGACCATCATCACTGCATCCCTAACGTCGTTCACACATAGTAGACCATCATCAGTTGACTGTCTGACATCGTTCACACATAGTAGACCATCTTCAGTGCATCCTTGACATGGTTCACACATAGTTCACCATCACCAGTGCATCCCTGACATGGTTCACACATAGTAAAACATCATCGGTGCATCCCTGACATGGTTCACACATAGTAGACCATCATCAGCGCATCCTTGACATGGTTCACACATAGTTCACCATCATTAGTGCATCCCTGACATGGTTTACACATAGTAGACCATCATCAGTGCATCCCTGACATGGTTCACACATAGTAGACCATCGTCAGTGCATCCTTGACTTGGTTCACACATAGTAGACCATCATCAGTGCATCCCTGACATGGTTCACACATAGTAGACCATCGTCAGTGCATCCTTGACATGGTTCACACATAGTAGACCATCGTCAGTGCATCCCTGACATGGTTCACACATAGTAGACCATCATCAGTGCATCCCTGCCATGGTTCACACATAGTAGACCATCATCAGTGCATCCCTGACATGGTTCACACATAGTAGACCATCATCAGTGTATCCCTGACATGGTTCACACATAGTAGACCATCATCAGTGCATCCCTGACATGGTTCACACATAGTAGACCATCGTCAGTGCATCCTTGACATGGTTCACACATAGTAAACCATCGTCAGTGCAACCCTGACATCGTTCACACATAGTAGACCATCGTCAGTGCATCCCTGACATGGTTCACACATAGTAGACCATCATCAGTGTATCCCTGACATGGTTCACACATAGTAGGCCATCATCAGTACATCCCTGACATGGTTCACACATAGTACACCATCATCCGTGTATCCCTAACATGGTTCACACATAGTAAACCATCATCAGTGCATCCCTGACATGGTTCACACATAGTAGACCATCATCAATGCATCCCTGACATGGTTCACACATACAAGACCATTATCAGTGCATCTCTGACATGGTTCACACATAGTATACCATCATCAGTGCATCCCTGACATGGTTCACACATAGTAGACCATCATCACTGCATCCCTAACGTCGTTCACACATAGTAGACCATCATCAGTTGACTGTCTGACATCGTTCACACATAGTAGACCATCATCAGTGCATCCTTGACATGGTTCACACATAGTTCACCATCACCAGTGCATCCCTGACATGGTTCACACATAGTAAACCATCATCGGTGCATCCCTGACATGGTTCACACATAGTAGACCATCATCTGTTGACTGTCTGACATGGTTCACACATAGTAGACCATCACCAGTGCATCCTTGACATGGTTCCCACATAGTAGACCATCATCAGTTGACTGTCTGACATGGTTTACACATAGTAGACCATCACCAGTTATTGTCTGACATGGTTCACACATTGTAGACCATCATTAGTGCATCCCTGACATGGTTCACACATAGTAGACCATCATTAGTGCATCTCTGACATGGTTCACACATAGTAGATCATCATCAGTGCATCCCTGACATGGTTCACACATAGTAGACCATCATCAGCGCATCCTTGACATGGTTCACACATAGTTCACCATCATTAGTGCATCCCTGACATTGTTCACACATAGTAGACCATCATCAGTGCATCCCTGACATGGTTCACACATAGTAGACCATCGTCAGTGCATCCTTGACATGGTTCACACATAGTAGACCATCGTCAGTGCAACCCTGACATGGTTCACACATAGTAGTTCATCGTCAGTGCATCCCTGACATGGTTCACACATAGTAGACCATCATCAGTGCATCCCTGCCATGGTTCACATATAGTAGACCATCATCAGTGCATCCCTGACATGGTTCACACATAGTAGACCATCTTTAGTGCATCCCTGACATGGTTCACACATAGTAGACCATCATCAGTGTATCCCTGACATGGTTCACACATAGTAGACCATCATCAGTGCATTCCTGACATGGTTCACACATAGTAGACCATCATCAGTGCATTCCTGACATGGTTCACACATAGTAAACCATCATCAGTGCATCCCTGACGTGGTTCATACATAGATGACCATCATCAGTGCATCCTTGACATGGTTCACACATAGTTCACCATCATCAGTGCATCCCTAACATGGTTTACACATAGTAAAGAATCATTAGTGCATCCCTGATATGGTTCACACATAGTAGACAATCATCAGTTGACTGTCTGACATGGTTCACACATAGTAGACCATCATCAGTGCATCCCTGCCATGGTTCACACATAGTAGACCATCATCAGTGCATCCCTGCCATGGTTCACACATAGTAGACCATCATCAGTGCATCCCTGACATAGTTCACACATAGTAGACCATCATCAGTGCATCCCTGACATAGTTCACACATAGTAGACCATCGTCAGTGCATCCTTGACATGGTTCACACATAGTAAACTATCGTCAGTGCAACCCTGACATGGTTCACACATAGTAGACCATCGTCAGTGCATCCCTGACATGGTTCACACATAGTAGACCATCATCAGTGCATCCCTGCCATGGTTCACACATAGTAGACCATCATCAGTGCATCCCTGACATGGTTCACACATAGTAGACTATCATCAGTGCATCCCTGACATGGTTCACACATAGTAGACCATCATCAGTGTATCCCTGACATGGTTCACACATAGTAGACCATCATCAGTACATCCCTGACATGGTTCACACATAGTACACCATCATCCGTGTATCCCTAACATGGTTCACACATAGTAAACCATCATCAGTGCATCCCTGACATGGTTCACACATAGTAGACCATCATCAATGCATCCCTGACATGGTTCACACATACAAGACCATTATCAGTGCATCTCTGACATGGTTCACACATAGTATACCATCATCAGTGCATCCCTGACATGGTTCACACATAGTAGACCATCATCACTGCATCCCTAACGTCGTTCACACATAGTAGACCATCATCAGTTGACTGTCTGACATCGTTCACACATAGTAGACCATCATCAGTGCATCCTTGACATGGTTCACACATAGTTCACCATCACCAGTGCATCCCTGACATGGTTCACACATAGTAAACCATCATCGGTGCATCCCTGACATGGTTCACACATAGTAGACCATCATCTGTTGACTGTCTGACATGGTTCACACATAGTAGACCATCACCAGTGCATCCTTGACATGGTTCCCACATAGTAGACCATCATCAGTTGACTGTCTGACATGGTTTACACATAGTAGACCATCACCAGTTATTGTCTGACATGGTTCACACATTGTAGACCATCATTAGTGCATCCCTGACATGGTTCACACATAGTAGACCATCATTAGTGCATCTCTGACATGGTTCACACATAGTAGATCATCATCAGTGCATCCCTGACATGGTTCACACATAGTAGACCATCATCAGCGCATCCTTGACATGGTTCACACATAGTTCACCATCATTAGTGCATCCCTGACATTGTTCACACATAGTAGACCATCATCAGTGCATCCCTGACATGGTTCACACATAGTAGACCATCGTCAGTGCATCCTTGACATGGTTCACACATAGTAGACCATCGTCAGTGCAACCCTGACATGGTTCACACATAGTAGTTCATCGTCAGTGCATCCCTGACATGGTTCACACATAGTAGACCATCATCAGTGCATCCCTGCCATGGTTCACATATAGTAGACCATCATCAGTGCATCCCTGACATGGTTCACACATAGTAGACCATCATTAGTGCATCCCTGACATGGTTCACACATAGTAGACCATCATCAGTGTATCCCTGACATGGTTCACACATAGTAGACCATCATCAGTGCATTCCTGACATGGTTCACACATAGTAGACCATCATCAGTGCATTCCTGACATGGTTCACACATAGTAAACCATCATCAGTGCATCCCTGACGTGGTTCATACATAGATGACCATCATCAGTGCATCCTTGACATGGTTCACACATAGTTCACCATCATCAGTGCATCCCTAACATGGTTTACACATAGTAAAGAATCATTAGTGCATCCCTGATATGGTTCACACATAGTAGACAATCATCAGTTGACTGTCTGACATGGTTCACACATAGTAGACCATCATCAGTGCATCCCTGCCATGGTTCACACATAGTAGACCATCATCAGTGCATCCCTGACATAGTTCACACATAGTAGACCATCATCAGTGCATCCCTGACATAGTTCACACATAGTAGACCATCGTCAGTGCATCCTTGACATGGTTCACACATAGTAAACTATCGTCAGTGCAACCCTGACATGGTTCACACATAGTAGACCATCGTCAGTGCATCCCTGACATGGTTCACACATAGTAGACCATCATCAGTGCATCCCTGCCATGGTTCACACATAGTAGACCATCATCAGTGCATCCCTGACATGGTTCACACATAGTAGACTATCATCAGTGCATCCCTGACATGGTTCACACATAGTAGACCATCATCAGTGTATCCCTGACATGGTTCACACATAGTAGACCATCATCAGTACATCCCTGACATGGTTCACACATAGTACACCATCATCCGTGTATCCCTAACATGGTTCACACATAGTAAACCATCATCAGTGCATCCCTGACATGGTTCACACATAGTAGACCATCATCAATGCATCCCTGACATGGTTCACACATACAAGACCATTATCAGTGCATCTCTGACATGGTTCACACATAGTATACCATCATCAGTGCATCCCTGACATGGTTCACACATAGTAGACCATCATCACTGCATCCCTAACGTCGTTCACACATAGTAGACCATCATCAGTTGACTGTCTGACATCGTTTACACATAGTAGACCATCTTCAGTGCATCCTTGACATGGTTCACACATAGTTCACCATCACCAGTGCATCCCTGACATGGTTCACACATAGTAAACCATCATCGGTGCATCCCTGACATGGTTCACACATAGTAGACCATCATCAGCGCATCCTTGACATGGTTCACACATAGTTCACCATCATTAGTGCATCCCTGACATGGTTTACACATAGTAGACCATCATCAGTGCATCCCTGACATGGTTCACACATAGTAGACCATCGTCAGTGCATCCTTGACTTGGTTCACACATAGTAGACCATCATCAGTGCATCCCTGACATGGTTCACACATAGTAGACCATCGTCAGTGCATCCTTGACATGGTTCACACATAGTAGACCATCGTCAGTGCATCCCTGACATGGTTCACACATAGTAGACCATCATCAGTGCATCCCTGCCATGGTTCACACATAGTAGACCATCATCAGTGCATCCCTGACATGGTTCACACATAGTAGACCATCATCAGTGTATCCCTGACATGGTTCACACATAGTAGACCATCATCAGTGCATCCCTGACATGGTTCACACATAGTAGACCATCGTCAGTGCATCCTTGACATGGTTCACACATAGTAAACCATCGTCAGTGCAACCCTGACATCGTTCACATATAGTAGACCATCGTCAGTGCATCCCTGACATGGTTCACACATAGTAGACCATCATCAGTGTATCCCTGACATGGTTCCCACATAGTAGGCCATCATCAGTACATCCCTGACATGGTTCACACATAGTACACCATCATCCGTGTATCCCTAACATGGTTCACACATAGTAAACCATCATCAGTGCATCCCTGACATGGTTCACACATAGTAGACCATCATCAATGCATCCCTGACATGGTTCACACATACAAGACCATTATCAGTGCATCTCTGACATGGTTCACACATAGTATACCATCATCAGTGCATCCCTGACATGGTTCACACATAGTAGACCATCATCACTGCATCCCTAACGTCGTTCACACATAGTAGACCATCATCAGTTGACTGTCTGACATCGTTCACACATAGTAGACCATCATCAGTGCATCCTTGACATGGTTCACACATAGTTCACCATCACCAGTGCATCCCTGACATGGTTCACACATAGTAAACCATCATCGGTGCATCCCTGACATGGTTCACACATAGTAGACCATCATCTGTTGACTGTCTGACATGGTTCACACATAGTAGACCATCACCAGTGCATCCTTGACATGGTTCCCACATAGTAGACCATCATCAGTTGACTGTCTGACATGGTTTACACATAGTAGACCATCACCAGTTATTGTCTGACATGGTTCACACATTGTAGACCATCATTAGTGCATCCCTGACATGGTTCACACATAGTAGACCATCATTAGTGCATCTCTGACATGGTTCACACATAGTAGATCATCATCAGTGCATCCCTGACATGGTTCACACATAGTAGACCATCATCAGCGCATCCTTGACATGGTTCACACATAGTTCACCATCATTAGTGCATCCCTGACATGGTTCACACATAGTAGACCATCATCAGTGCATCCCTGACATGGTTCACACATAGTAGACCATCGTCAGTGCATCCTTGACATGGTTCACACATAGTAGACCATCGTCAGTGCAACCCTGACATGGTTCACACATAGTAGTTCATCGTCAGTGCATCCCTGACATGGTTCACACATAGTAGACCATCATCAGTGCATCCCTGCCATGGTTCACATATAGTAGACCATCATCAGTGCATCCCTGACATGGTTCACACATAGTAGACCATCATTAGTGCATCCCTGACATGGTTCACACATAGTAGACCATCATCAGTGTATCCCTGACATGGTTCACACATAGTAGACCATCATCAGTGCATCCCTGACATGGTTCACACATAGTAGACCATCGTCAGTGCATCCTTGACATGGTTCACACATAGTAAACCATCGTCAGTGCAACCCTGACATGGTTCACACATAGTAGACCATCGTCAGTGCATCCCTGACATGGTTCACACATAGTAGACCATCATCAGTGCATCCCTGCCATGGTTCACACATAGTAGACCATCATCAGTGCATCCCTGACATGGTTCACACATAGTAGACTATCATTAGTGCATCCCTGACATGGTTCACACATAGTAGACCATCATCAGTGTATCCCTGACATGGTTCACACATAGTAGACCATCATCAGTGCATCCCTGACATGGTTCACACATAGTAGGCCATCATCAGTACATCCCTGACATGGTTCACACATAGTACACCATCATCCGTGTATCCCTAACATGGTTCACACATAGTAAACCATCATCAGTGCATCCCTGACATGGTTCACACATAGTAGACCATCATCAATGCATCCCTGACATGGTTCACACATACAAGACCATTATCAGTGCATCTCTGACATGGTTCACACATAGTATACCATCATCAGTGCATCCCTGACATGGTTCACACATAGTAGACCATCATCACTGCATCCCTAACGTGGTTCACACATAGTAGACCATCATCAGTTGACTGTCTGACATCCTTCACACATAGTAGACCATCATCAGTGCATCCTTGACATGGTTCACACATAGTTCACCATCACCAGTGCATCCCTGACATGGTTCACACATAGTAAACCATCATCGGTGCATCCCTGACATGGTTCACACATAGTAGACCATCATCTGTTGACTGTCTGACATGGTTCACACATAGTAGACCATCACCAGTGCATCCTTGACATGGTTCCCACATAGTAGACCATCATCAGTTGACTGTCTTACATGGTTTACACATAGTAGACCATCACCAGTTATTGTCTGACATGGTTCACACATTGTAGACCATCATTAGTGCATCCCTGACATGGTTCACACATAGTAGACCATCATTAGTGCATCTCTGACATGGTTCACACATAGTAGATCATCATCAGTGCATCCCTGACATGGTTCACACATAGTAGACCATCATCAGCGCATCCTTGACATGGTTCACACATAGTTCACCATCATTAGTGCATCCCTGACATGGTTCACACATAGTAGACCATCATCAGTGCATCCCTGACATGGTTCACACATAGTAGACCATCGTCAGTGCATCCTTGACATGGTTCACACATAGTAGACCATCGTCAGTGCAACCCTGACATGGTTCACACATAGTAGTTCATCGTCAGTGCATCCCTGACATGGTTCACACATAGTAGACCATCATCAGTGCATCCCTGCCATGGTTCACATATAGTAGACCATCATCAGTGCATCCCTGACATGGTTCACACATAGTAGACCATCATTAGTGCATCCCTGACATGGTTCACACATAGTAGACCATCATCAGTGTATCCCTGACATGGTTCACACTTAGTAGACCATCATCAGTGCATCCCTGACATGGTTCACACATAGTAGACCATCGTCAGTGCATCCTTGACATGGTTCACACATAGTAAACCATCGTCAGTGCAACCCTGACATGGTTCACACATAGTAGACCATCGTCAGTGCATCCCTGACATGGTTCACACATAGTAGACCATCATCAGTGCATCCCTGCCATGGTTCACACATAGTAGACCATCATCAGTGCATCCCTGACATGGTTCACACATAGTAGACTATCATTAGTGCATCCCTGACATGGTTCACACATAGTAGACCATCATCAGTGTATCCCTGACATGGTTCACACATAGTAGACCATCATCAGTGCATCCCTGACATGGTTCACACATAGTAGGCCATCATCAGTACATCCTTGACATGGTTCACACATAGTACACCATCATCCGTGTATCCCTAACATGGTTCACACATAGTAAACCATCATCAGTGCATCCCTGACATGGTTCACACATTGTAGACCATCATCAATGCATCCCTGACATGGTTCACACATACAAGACCATTATCAGTGCATCTCTGACATGGTTCACACATAGTATACCATCATCAGTGCATCCCTGACATGGTTCACACATAGTAGACCATCATCACTGCATCTCTAACGTGGTTCACACATAGTAGACCATCATCAGTTGACTGTCTGACATCGTTCACACATAGTAGACCATCATCAGTGCATCCTTGACATGGTTCACACATAGTTCACCATCACCAGTGCATCCCTGACATGGTTCACACATAGTAAACCATCATCGGTGCATCCCTGACATGGTCCACACATAGTAGACCATCATCTGTTGACTGTCTGACATGGTTCACACATAGTAGACCATCACCAGTGCATCCTTGACATGGTTCCCACATAGTAGACCATCATCAGTTGACTGTCTGACATGGTTTACACATAGTAGACCATCACCAGTTATTGTCTGACATGGTTCACACATTGTAGACCATCATCGGTGCATCCCTGACATGGTTCACACATAGTAGACCATCATTAGTGCATCTCTGACATGGTTCACACATAGTAGATCATCATCAGTGCATCCCTGACATGGTTCACACATAGTAGACCATCATCAGCGCATCCTTGACATGGTTCACACATAGTTCACCATCATTAGTGCATCCCTGACATGGTTCACACATAGTAGACCATCATCAGTGCATCCCTGACATAGTTCACACATAGTAGACCATCGTCAGTGCATCCTTGACATGGTTCACACATAGTAGACCATCGTCAGTGCAACCCTGACATGGTTCACACATAGTAGTTCATCGTCAGTGCATCCCTGACATGGTTCACACATAGTAGACCATCATCAGTGCATCCCTGCCATGGTTCACATATAGTAGACCATCATCAGTGAATCCCTGACATGGTTCACACATAGTAAACCATCATTAGTGCATCCCTGACATGGTTCACACATAGTAGACCATCATCAGTGTATCCCTGACATGGTTCACACATAGTAGACCATCATCAGTGCATCCCTGACATGGTTCACACATAGTAGGCCATCATCAGTACATCCCTGACATGGTTCACACATAGTACACCATCATCCGTGTATCCCTAACATGGTTCACACATAGTAAACCATCATCAGTGCATCCCTGACATGGTTCACACATAGTAGACCATTATCAATGCATCCCTGACATGCTTCACACATACAAGACCATTATCAGTGCATCTCTGACATGGTTCACACATAGTAGACCATCATCAGTGCATCCCTGACATGGTTCACACATAGTAGACCATCATCACTGCATCCCTAACGTGGTTCACACATAGTAGACCATCATTAGTGCTTCCCTGACATGGGTCACACATAGTAGACCATTATCAGTGCATCCCTGACATGGTTCACACATAGAAGACCATAATCAGTGCATCCCTGACATGGTTTACATATAGTAGACCATCATCAGTGCATCCTTGACATGGTTCACACATAATAGGCCATCATCAATGCATCCCTGACATGGTTCACACATAAAAGACCATCATCAGTGCATCCCTGCCATGGGTCACACATAGTAGACGATCATCAGTGCATCCCTGACATGGTTCACACATAGTAGACCATCATCAGTGCATCCGTGACATGGTTCACACATAGTAGACCATCATCAGTGCATCCCTGACATGGTTCACACATAGTTCACCATCATCAGTGCATCCCTGACATGGTTCACACATAGTAGACCATCATCGGTGCATCCGTGACACGGTTCACACATAGTATAAAATCATAGGTGTATCCCTGACATGGTTCACATATAGTAGACCATCATCAGTGCATCCCTAACATGGTTCACACATAGTAGACCATCATCAGTGCATCCCTGACATGGTTCACACATAGTAGACCATCATCAGTGCATCCCTGACATGGTTCACACATAATAGGCCATCATCAATGCATCCCTGACATGGTTCACACATAAAAGACCATCATCAGTGCATCCCTGACATGGTTCATGCATAGTAGACCATCATTAGTGCTTCCCTGACATGGTTCACACATAGTAGACCATCATCAGTGCATCCCTGACATGGTTCACACATAGTAGACCATAATCAGTGCATCCCTGACATGGTTTACATATAGTAGACCATCATCAGTGCATCCCTGACATGGTTCACACAAAATAGGCCATCATCAATGCATCCCTGACATGGTTCACACATAAAACACCATCATCAGTGCATCCCTGACATGGTTCACACATAGTAGACCATCATCAGTGCATCCCTGACATGGTTCACACATAGTAGACCGTCATCAGTGAATCCCTGACATGGTTCACACATAGTAGACCATCATCAGTGCATCCCTGACATGGTTCACACATAGTAGACCATCATCAGTGCATCCTTGACATGGTTCACACATAATTCACCATCATCAGTGCATCCCTGACATGGTTCACACATAGTAGACCATTATCAGTGCATCCTTGACATGGTTCACATATAGTAGACCATCATCAGTGCATCCCTGCCATGGGTCACACATAGTAGACGATCATCAGTGCATCCCTGACATGGTTCACACATAGTAGACCATCATTAGTGCATCCGTGACATGGTTCACACATAGTAGACCATCATCAGTGCATCCCTGACATGGTTCACACGTAGTTCACCATCATCAGTGCATCCCTGACATGCTTCACACATAGTAGACCATCATCGGTGCATCCCTGACACGGTTCACACATAGTATAAAATCATAGGTGTATCCCTGACATGGTTCACATATAGTAGACCATTATCAGTGTATCCCTAACATGGTTCACACATAGTAGACCATCATCAGTGCATCCCTGACATGGTTCACACATAGTAGACCATCATCAGTGCATCCCTGACATGGTTCACACATAATAGGCCATCATCAATGCATCCCTGACATGGTTCACACATAAAAGACCATCATCAGTGCATCCCTGACATGGTTCACGCATAGTAGACCATCATTTGTGCTTCCCTGACATGGTTCACACATAGTAGACCATCATCAGTGCATCCCTGACATGGTTCACACATAGTAAACCATAATCAGTGCATCCCTGACATGGTTTACATATAGTAGACCATCATCAGTGCATCCCTGACATGGTTCACACAAAATAGGCCATCATCAATGCATCCCTGACATGGTTCACACATAAAACACCATCATCAGTGCATCCCTGACATGGTTCACACATAGTAGACCATCATCAGTGCATCCCTGACATGGTTCACACATAGTAGACCGTCATCAGTGCATCCCTGACATGGTTCACACATAGTAGACCATCATCAGTGCATCCCTGACATGGTTCACACATAGTAGACCATCATCAGTGCATCCTTGACATGGTTCACACATAGTAGACCATTATCAGTGCATCCCTGACATGGTTCACATATAGTAGACCATCATCAGTGCATCCCTGCCATGGGTCACACGTAGTAGACGATCATCAGTGCATCCTTGACATGGTTCACACATAGTAGACCATTATCAGTGCATCCCTGACATGGTTCACACATAGTAGACCATCATTAGTGCATCCCTGCCATGGTTCACATATAGTTCACCATCATCAGTGCATCCCTGACATGCTTCACACATACTAGACCATCATCGGTGCATCCCTGACACGGTTCACACATAGTATAAAATCATAGGTGTATCCCTGACATGGTTCACACATAGTAGACCATCATCAGTGCATCCGTAACATGGTTCACACATAGTAGACCATCATCAGTGCATCCCTGACATGGTTCACACATAGTAGACCATCATCAGTGCATCCCTGACGTGGTTCACACATAGTAGACCATTATCAGTTGACTGTCTGACATGGTTCACACATAGTAGACCATCATAGATGCATCCTTGACATGGTTCACACATAGTTCACCATCATCAGTGCATCCATGACATATTTCACACATAGTAAACCATCATCATTGCATCCCTGACATGGTTCACACATAGTAGACCACTATCAGTTGTCTATCTGACATGGTTCACGCATAGTAGACCATCATCAGTGCATCCCTGCCATGGTTCACATATAGTAGACCATCGTCAGCGCATCCCTGACATGGTTCACACATAGTAGACCATCATTAGTGCATCCTTGACATGGTTCACACATAGTAGACCATCATCAGTGCATTCCTGACATGGTTCACACATAGTAAACCATCATCAGTGCATCCCTGACGTGGTTCACACATAGATGACCATCATCAGTGCATCCTTGACATGGTTCACACATAGTTCACCACAATCAGTGCATCCCTAACATGGTTTACACATAGTAATCAATCATTAGTGCATCCCTGATATGGTTCACACATAGTAGACAATCATCAGTTGACTGTCTGACATGGTTCACACATAGTAGACCATCATCAGTGCATCCCTGCCATGGTTCACACATAGTAGACCATCATCAGTGCATCCCTGACATAGTTCACACATAGTAGACCATCATCAGTGCATCCCTGACATGGTTCACACATAGTAGACCATCGTCAGTGCATCCTTGACATGGTTCACACATAGTAGACCATCGTCAGTGCAACCCTGACATGGTTCACACATAGTAGACCATCGTCAGTGCATCCCTGACATGGTTCACACATAGTAGACCATCATCTGTGCATCCCTGCCATGGTTCACACATAGTAGACCATCATCAGTGCATCCCTGACATGGTTCACACATAGTAGACCATCATTAGTGCATCCCTGACATGGCTCACACATAGTAGACCATCATCAGTGTATCCCTGACATGGTTCACACATAGTAGACCATCATCAGTGCATCCCTGACTTAGTTCACACATATTAGGCCATTATCAGTACATCCCTGACATGGTTCACACATAGTACATCTTCATCCGTGTATCCCTAACATGGTTCACACATAGTAGACCATCATTAGTGCATCCCTGACATGGTTCACACATAGTAGACCATCATCAGTGCATCGCTGACATGGTTGACACATAATTGACCATCATCAGTGCATCCCTGACCTGGTTCACACATAGTAAAGCATCGTCAGTGCATCCCTGATGTGGTTCACACATAGTAGACCATCATCAGTTGACTGTCTGACACGGTTCACACATAGTAGACCATCATCAGTTCATCCTTGACATGGTTCACATATAGTAGACCATCATCAGTGCACCCCTGACATGGTTCACACATAGTAGACCATCATCAGTGCATCCCAGACATAGTTCACACATAGTAGACCATCATCAGTGCATCCCTGACATGGTTCACACATGGTAGACCATCGTCAGTGCATCCCTGACATGGTTCACACATAGTAGACCATCGTCAGTGCATCCCTAACATGGTTCACACATAGTAGACCATCGTCAGTGCATCCCTGACATGGTTCACACATAGTATACCATCGTCAGTGCATCCCTGACATGGTTCACACATAGTAGACCATCCTCAGTGCATCCCTGACATAGTTCACACATAGTAGACCATCATCAGTGCATCCCTGACAAGGTTCACACATAGTAGACCATCGCCAGTGCATCCCTGACATGGTTCACACATAGTAGACCATCGTCAGTGCATCCCTGACATGGTTCACACATAGTAGACCATCGTCAGTGCATCCCTGACATGGTTCACACATAGTAGACCATCGTCAGTGCATCCCTGCCATGGTTCACACATAGTAGACCATTATCAGTGCAACCCTGATATGGTTCACACATAGTAGACCATCATGAGTGCATCCCTGACATGGTTCACACATAGTAGACCATCATCAGTGCATCCCTGACATGGTTCACGCATAGTAGACCATCATTAGTGCTTCCCTGACATGGTTCACACATAGTAGACCATCATCAGTGCATCCCGACATGGTTCACACATAGTAGACCATAATCAGTGCATCCCTGACATGGTTTACATATAGTAGACTATCATCAGTGCATCCCTGACATAGTTCACACATAATAGGCCATCATCAATGCATCCCAGACATGGTTTACACATAAAAGACCATCATCAGTGCATCCCTGACATGGTTCACACATAGTAGACCATCATCAGTGCATCCCTGACATGGTTCACACATAGTAGACCATCATCATTGCATCCCTGACATGGTTCACACACAGTAAACCATCATCAGTGCATCCCTGACATGGTTCACATATAGTAGACCATCATCAGTGCATCCTTGACATGGTTCACACATAGTTCACCATCATCAGTGCATCCCTGACATGGTTCACACATAGTAGACCATTATCAGTGCATCCCTGACATGGTTCACATATAGTAGACCATCATCAGTGCATCCCTGCCATGGGTCACACATAGTAGACGATCATCAGTGCATCCCTGACATGGTTCACACATAGTAGACCATCATCAGTGTATCTGTGACATGGTTCACATATAGTAGACCATCATCAGTGCATCCCTGACATGCTTCACACATAATTCACCATCATCAGTGCATCCCTGACATGCTTCACACATAGTAGACCATCATCGGTGCATCCCTGACACGGATCACACATAGTATAAAATCATAGGTGTATCCCTGACATAGTTCACACATAGTAGACCATCATCAGTGCATCCCTAACATGGTTCACACATAGTAGACCATTATCAGTGCATCCCTGACATGGTTCACACATAGTAGACCATCATCAGTGCATCCCTGACGTGGTTCACACATAGCAGACCATTATCAATTGACTGTCTGACATGGTTCACACATAGTAGACCATCATAGGTGCATCCTTGACATGGTTCACACATAGTTCACCATCATCAGTGCATCCATGACATGGTTCACACGTAGTAAACCATCATCAGTGCATCCCTGACATGGTTCACACATAGTAGACCACTATCAGTTGTCTGTCTGACATGGTTCACGCATAGTAGACCATCATCAGTGCATCCCTGCCATGGTTCACATATAGTAGACCATCGTCAGCGCATCCCTGACATGGTTCACACATAGTAGACCATCATCAGTGCATCCTTGACATGGTTCACACATAGTAGACCATCATCAATGCATCCCTGACATGTTTCACACATAGTTCACCATCATCATTGCAACCCTGACATGGTTCACACATAGTAGACCATCATCAGTGCATTCCTGACATGGTTCACACATAGTAGACCATCATCAGTGCATTCCTGACATGGTTCACACATAGTAAACCATCATCAGTGCATCCCTGACGTGGTTCATACATAGATGACCATCATTAGTGCATCCTTGACATGGGTCACACATAGTTCACCATCATCAGTGCATCCCTAACATGGTTTACACATAGTAAACAATCATTAGTGCATCCCTGATATGGTTCGCACATAGTAGACCATCATCAGTGCATCGATGACATGGTTCACACATAGTAGACCATCATCAGTGCATCCCTGCCATGGTTCACACATAGTAGACCATCATTAGTGCATCCCTGACATAGTTCACACATAGTAGACCATCATCAGTGCATCCCTGACATAGTTCACACATAGTAGACCATCGTCAGTGCATCCTTGACATGGTTCAGACATAGTAGACCATCGTCAGTGCAACCCTTACATGGTTCACACATAGTAGACCATCGTCAGTGCATCCCTGACATGGTTCACACATAGTAGACCATCATCAGTGCATCCCTGCCATGGTTCACACATAGTAGACCATCATCAGTGCATCCCTGACATGGTTCACACATAGTAGACCATCATTAGTGCATCCCTGACATGGTTCACACATAGTAGACCATCATCAGCGTATCCCTGACATGGTTCACACATAGTAGACCATCATCAGTGCATCCCTGACATGGTTCACACATAGTAAGCCATCATCAGTACATCCCTGACATGGTTCACACATAGTACACCATCATCCGTGTATCCCTAACATGGTTCACACATAGTAAACCATCATCAGTGCATCCCTGACATGGTTCACACATAGTAGACCATCATCAATGCATCCCTGACATGGTTCACACATACAAGACCATTATCAGTGCATCTCTGACATGGTTCACACATAGTATACCATCATCAGTGCATCCATGACATGGTTCACACATAGTAGACCATCATCACTGCATCCCTAACGTGGTTCACACATAGTAGACCATCATCAGTTGACTGTCTGACATCGTTCACACATAGTAGACCATCATCAGTGCATCCTTGACATGGTTCACACATAGTTCACCATCACCAGTACATCCCTGACATGGTTCACACATAGTAAACCATCATCGGTGCATCCCTGACATGGTTCACACATAGTAGACCATCATCTGTTGACTGTCTGACATGGTTCACACATAGTAGACCATCACCAGTGCATCCTTGACATGGTTCACACATAGTAGACCATCATCAGTTGACTGTCTGACATGGTTCACACATAGTAGACCATCACCGGTTATTGTCTGACATGGTTCACACATTGTAGACCATCATAAGTGCATCCCTGACATGGTTCACACATAGTAGACCATCATTAGTGCATCTCTGACATGGTTCACACATAGTAGATAATCATCAGTGCATCCCTGACATGGTTCACACATAGTAGACCATCATCAGCGCATCCTTGACATGGTTCACACATAATTCACCATCATTAGTGCATCCCTGACATGGTTCACACATATTAGACCATCATCAGTGCATCCCTGACATGGTTCACACATAGTAGACCATCGTCAGTGCATCCTTGACATGGTTCACACATAGTAGACCATCGTCAGTGCAACCCTGACATGGTTCACACATAGTAGACCATCGTCAGTGCATCCCTGACATGGTTCACACATAGTAGACCATCATCAGTGCATCCCTGCCATGGTTCACATATAGTAGACTATCATCAGTGCATCCCTGACATGGTTCACACATAGTAGACCATCATTAGTGCATCCCTGACATGGTTCACACATAGTAGACCATCATCAGTGTATCCCTGACATGGTTCACACATAGTAGACCATCATCAGTGCATCCCTGACATGGTTCACACATAGTAGGCCATCATCAGTACATCCCTGACATGGTTCACATATAGTACACCATCATCCGTGTATCCCTAACATGGTTCACACATAGTAAACCATCATCAGTGCATCCCTGACATGGTTCACACATAGTAGACCATCATCAATGCATCCCTGACATGGTTCACACATACAAGACCATTATCAGTGCATCTCTGACATGGTTCACACATAGTATACCATCATCAGTGCATCCATGACATGGTTCACACATAGTAGACCATCATCACTGCATCCCTAACGTGGTTCACACATAGTAGACCATCATCAGTTGACTGTCTGACATCGTTCACACATAGTAGACCATCATCAGTGCATCCTTGACATGGTTCACACATAGTTCACCATCACCAGTGCATCCCTAACATGGTTCACACATAGTAAACCATCATCAGTGCATCCCTGACATGGTTCACACATAGTAGACCATCATCTGTTGACTGTCTGACATGGTTCACACATAGTAGACCATCACCAGTGCATCCTTGACATGGTTCACACATAGTAGACCATCATCAGTTGATTGTCTGACATGGTTCACACATAGTAGACCATCACCAGTTATTGTCTGACATGGTTCACACATTGTAGACCATCATCAGTGCATCCCTGACATGGTTCACACATAGTAGACCATCATTAGTGCATCTCTGACATGGTTCACACATAGTAGATAATCATCAGTGCATCCCTGACATGGTTCACACATAGTAGACCATCATCAGCGCATCCTTGACATGGTTTACACATAGTTCACCATCATTAGTGCATCCCTGACATGGTTCACACATAGTAGACCATCATCAGTGCATCCCTGACATGGTTCACACATAGTAGACCATCGTCAGTGCATCCTTGACATGGTTCACACATAGTAGACCATCGTCAGTGCAACCCTGACATGGTTCACACATAGTAGACCATCGTCAGTGCATCCCTGACATGGTTCACACATAGTAGACCATCATCAGTGTATCCCTGCCATGGTTCACATATAGTAGACTATCATCAGTGCATCCCTGACATGGTTCACACATAGTAGACCATCATTAGTGCATCCCTGACATGGTTCACACATAGTAGACCATCATCAGTGTATCCCTGACATGGTTCACACATAGTAGACCATCATCAGTGCATCCCTAACATGGTTCACACATAGTAGGCCATCATCAGTACATCCCTGACATGGTTCACACATAGTACACCATCATCCGTGTATCCCTAACATGGTTCACACATAGTAAACCATCATCAGTGCATCCCTGACATGGTTCACACATAGTAGACCATCATCAATGCATCCCTGACATGGTTCACACATACAAGACCATTATCAGTGCATCTCTGACATGGTTCACACATAGTATACCATCATCAGTGCATCCCTGACATGGTTCACACATAGTAGACCATCATCACTGCATCCCTAACGTGGTTCACACATAGTAGACCATCATCAGTTGACTGTCTGACATCGTTCACACATAGTAGACCATCATCAGTGCATCCTTGACATGGTTCACACATAGTTCACCATCACCAGTGCATCCCTGACATGGTTCACACATAGTAAACCATCACCAGTTATTGTCTGACATGGTTCACACATTGTAGACCATCATCAGTGCATCCCTGACATGGTTCACACATAGTAGACCATCATTAGTGCATCTCTGACATGGTTCACATATAGTAGACCATCATCAGTGCATCCCTGACATGGTTCACACATAGTAGACCATCAACAATGCATCCCTGACATGGTTTACACATAGTATACCATCATCAGTGCATCCTTGACATGGTTCAGACATAGTAGACCATCATCAGTGCATCCATGACATGGTTCATACATAGTTCACCATTATCAGTGCATCCCTGACATGGTTCACACATAGTAGACCATCATTAGTGCATCCCTGACATGGTTCACACATAGTAGACCATCATCAGTGCATCCCTGACATGGTTCACACATAGTACACCATCATCCGTGTATCCCTAACATGGTTCACACATAGTAAACCATCATCAGTGCATCCCTGACATGGTTCACACATAGTAGACCATCATCAATGCATCCCTGACATGGTTCACACATACAAGACCATTATCAGTGCATCTCTGACATGGTTCACACATAGTATACCATCATCAGTGCATCCATGACATGGTTCACACATAGTAGACCATCATCACTGCATCCCTAACGTGGTTCACACATAGTAGACCATCATCAGTTGACTGTCTGACATCGTTCACACATAGTAGACCATCATCAGTGCATCCTTGACATGGTTCACACATAGTTCACCATCACCAGTACATCCCTGACATGGTTCACACATAGTAAACCATCATCGGTGCATCCCTGACATGGTTCACACATAGTAGACCATCATCTGTTGACTGTCTGACATGGTTCACACATAGTAGACCATCACCAGTGCATCCTTGACATGGTTCACACATAGTAGACCATCATCAGTTGACTGTCTGACATGGTTCACACATAGTAGACCATCACCGGTTATTGTCTGACATGGTTCACACATTGTAGACCATCATAAGTGCATCCCTGACATGGTTCACACATAGTAGACCATCATTAGTGCATCTCTGACATGGTTCACACATAGTAGATAATCATCAGTGCATCCCTGACATGGTTCACACATAGTAGACCATCATCAGCGCATCCTTGACATGGTTCACACATAATTCACCATCATTAGTGCATCCCTGACATGGTTCACACATATTAGACCATCATCAGTGCATCCCTGACATGGTTCACACATAGTAGACCATCGTCAGTGCATCCTTGACATGGTTCACACATAGTAGACCATCGTCAGTGCAACCCTGACATGGTTCACACATAGTAGACCATCGTCAGTGCATCCCTGACATGGTTCACACATAGTAGACCATCATCAGTGCATCCCTGCCATGGTTCACATATAGTAGACTATCATCAGTGCATCCCTGACATGGTTCACACATAGTAGACCATCATTAGTGCATCCCTGACATGGTTCACACATAGTAGACCATCATCAGTGTATCCCTGACATGGTTCACACATAGTAGACCATCATCAGTGCATCCCTGACATGGTTCACACATAGTAGGCCATCATCAGTACATCCCTGACATGGTTCACATATAGTACACCATCATCCGTGTATCCCTAACATGGTTCACACATAGTAAACCATCATCAGTGCATCCCTGACATGGTTCACACATAGTAGACCATCATCAATGCATCCCTGACATGGTTCACACATACAAGACCATTATCAGTGCATCTCTGACATGGTTCACACATAGTATACCATCATCAGTGCATCCATGACATGGTTCACACATAGTAGACCATCATCACTGCATCCCTAACGTGGTTCACACATAGTAGACCATCATCAGTTGACTGTCTGACATCGTTCACACATAGTAGACCATCATCAGTGCATCCTTGACATGGTTCACACATAGTTCACCATCACCAGTGCATCCCTAACATGGTTCACACATAGTAAACCATCATCAGTGCATCCCTGACATGGTTCACACATAGTAGACCATCATCTGTTGACTGTCTGACATGGTTCACACATAGTAGACCATCACCAGTGCATCCTTGACATGGTTCACACATAGTAGACCATCATCAGTTGATTGTCTGACATGGTTCACACATAGTAGACCATCACCAGTTATTGTCTGACATGGTTCACACATTGTAGACCATCATCAGTGCATCCCTGACATGGTTCACACATAGTAGACCATCATTAGTGCATCTCTGACATGGTTCACACATAGTAGATAATCATCAGTGCATCCCTGACATGGTTCACACATAGTAGACCATCATCAGCGCATCCTTGACATGGTTTACACATAGTTCACCATCATTAGTGCATCCCTGACATGGTTCACACATAGTAGACCATCATCAGTGCATCCCTGACATGGTTCACACATAGTAGACCATCGTCAGTGCATCCTTGACATGGTTCACACATAGTAGACCATCGTCAGTGCAACCCTGACATGGTTCACACATAGTAGACCATCGTCAGTGCATCCCTGACATGGTTCACACATAGTAGACCATCATCAGTGTATCCCTGCCATGGTTCACATATAGTAGACTATCATCAGTGCATCCCTGACATGGTTCACACATAGTAGACCATCATTAGTGCATCCCTGACATGGTTCACACATAGTAGACCATCATCAGTGTATCCCTGACATGGTTCACACATAGTAGACCATCATCAGTGCATCCCTAACATGGTTCACACATAGTAGGCCATCATCAGTACATCCCTGACATGGTTCACACATAGTACACCATCATCCGTGTATCCCTAACATGGTTCACACATAGTAAACCATCATCAGTGCATCCCTGACATGGTTCACACATAGTAGACCATCATCAATGCATCCCTGACATGGTTCACACATACAAGACCATTATCAGTGCATCTCTGACATGGTTCACACATAGTATACCATCATCAGTGCATCCCTGACATGGTTCACACATAGTAGACCATCATCACTGCATCCCTAACGTGGTTCACACATAGTAGACCATCATCAGTTGACTGTCTGACATCGTTCACACATAGTAGACCATCATCAGTGCATCCTTGACATGGTTCACACATAGTTCACCATCACCAGTGCATCCCTGACATGGTTCACACATAGTAAACCATCACCAGTTATTGTCTGACATGGTTCACACATTGTAGACCATCATCAGTGCATCCCTGACATGGTTCACACATAGTAGACCATCATTAGTGCATCTCTGACATGGTTCACATATAGTAGACCATCATCAGTGCATCCCTGACATGGTTCACACATAGTAGACCATCAACAATGCATCCCTGACATGGTTTACACATAGTATACCATCATCAGTGCATCCTTGACATGGTTCAGACATAGTAGACCATCATCAGTGCATCCATGACATGGTTCATACATAGTTCACCATTATCAGTGCATCCCTGACATGGTTCACACATAGTAGACCATCATTAGTGCATCCCTGACATGGTTCACACATAGTAGACCATCATCAGTGCATCGCTGACATGGTTCACACATAGTAGAGCATCATCAGTGCATCCCTGACATGGTTCATACATAGTAGACCATCATCTGTTGATTGTCTGACATGGTTCACACATAGTAGACCATCACCAGTGCATCCTTGACATGGTTCACACATAGTAGACCATCATCAGTTGACTGTCTGACATGGTTCACACACAGTAGACCATCACCAGTTATTGTCTGACATGGTTCACATATTGTAGACCATCATCAGTGCATCCCTGACATGGTTCACACATAGTAGACCATCATTAGTGCATCTCTGACATGGTTCACACATAGTAGATCATCATAAGTGCATCCCTGACATGGTTCACACATAGTAGACCATCATCAGCGCATCCTTGACATGGTTCACACATAGTTCACCATCATTAGTGCATCCCTGACATGGTTCACACATAATAGACCATCATCAGTGCATCCCTGACATGGTTCCCACATAGTAGACTATCATTAGTTGACTGTCTGACATGGTTCACATATAGTAGACCATCATCAGTGCATCCATGACATGGTTCACACATAGTAGACCATCATGAGTGCATCCCTGACATGGTTCACACATAGTAGACCATCATCAGTGCATCCCTGACATGGGTCACACATAGTAGACCATCAACAATGCATCCCTGACATGGTTTACACATAGTAGACCATCATCAGTGCATCCCTGACATGGTTAACACATAGTAGACCATCATTAGTGCATCCATGACATGGTTCATACATAGTTCACCATCATCAGTGCATCCCTGAGATGGTTCACACATAGTAGACCATCATTAGTGCATCCCTGACATGGTTCACACATAGTAGACCATCATCAGTGCATCGCTGACATGGTTCACACATAGTAGAGCGTCATCAGTGCATCCCTGACATGGGTCACACATAGTAGAGCATCATCAGTGCATCCCTGACGTGGTTCACACATAGTAGACCATCATCAGATGAGTGTCTGACATCGTTCACACATAGTAGACCATCATCAATGCATCCTTGACATGGTCAACACATAGTTCACCATCATCAGTGCATCCCTGACATGGTTCACACATAGTAAACCATCATCGGTGCATCCCTGACATGGTTCAAACATAGTAGACCATCATCTGTTGACTGTCTGACATGGTTCACACATAGTAGATCATCATCAGTGCATCCTTGACTTGGTTCACACATAGTAGACCATCATCAGTTGACTCTATGACATGGTTCACACATAGTAGACCATCATCAGTTATTGTCTGACATGGTTCACACATAGTAGACCATCATCAGTGCATCCCTGACATGGTTCACACATAGTAGACCATCAATAGTGCATCTCTGACATGGTTCACACATAGTAGATCATCATCAGTGCATCCCTGACATGGTTCCCACATAGTAGACTATCATTAGTTGACTGTCTGACATGGTTCACATATAGTAGACCATCATCAGTGCATCCATGACATGGTTCACACATAGTAGACCATCATGAGTGCATCCCTGACATGGTTCACACATAGTAGACCATCATCAGTGCATCCTTGACATGGTTCACACATAGTAGACCATCATCAGTGCATCCCTGAGATGGTTCACACATAGTAGACCATTATCAGTGCATCCCTGACATGGTTCACATATAGTAGACCATCATCAGTGCATCCCTGCCATGGGTCACACATAGTAGACGATCATCAGTGCATCCCTGACATGGTTCACACATAGTAGACCATCATCAGTGCATCCGTGACATTTTTCACACATAGTAGACCATCATCAGTGTATCCCTGACATGGTTCACACATAGTTCACCATCATCAGTGCATCCCTGACATGGTTCACACATAGTAGACCATCATCGGTGCATCCCTGACACGGTTCACACATAGTATACCATCATAGGTGCATCCCTGACATGGTTCATACATAGTAGACCATCATCAGTGCATCCCTGACATGGTTCACACATAGTAGACAATCATCAGTGCATCCCTGACATGGTTCACACATAGTAGACCATCATCATCGCATCCCTGACGTGGTTCACACATAGCAGACCATTATCAGTTGACTGTCTGACATGGTTCACACATAGTAGACCATCATCGGTGCATCCTTGACATGGTTCACACATAGTTCACCATCATCAGTGCATCCATGACATTGTTCACACATAGTAAACCATCATCAGTGCATCCCTGACATGGTTCACAAATAGTAGACCATCATCAGTTGATAGTCTGTCATGGTTCACGCATAGTAGACTGTCATCAGTGCATCCCTGCCATGGTTCACACATAGTAGACCATCCTCAGTGCATCCCTGACATGGTTCACACATATTAGACCATTATCAGTGCATCCTTGACATGGTTCACACATAGTAGACCATCATCAATGCATCCATGACTTGGTTCACACATAGTTCACCATCATCAGTGCATCCCTGACATGGTTCACACATAGTAGACCATCATCGGTGCATCCCTGACATGGTTCACACATAGTAGACCATCATCAGTGCATCCCTGATATGGTTCACACATATTAGATCATCATCAGTGCATTCCTGACATGGTTCACACATAGTAAACCATCATCAGTGCATCCCTGACGTGGTTCACACATAGTTGACCATCATCAGTGCATCCTTGACATGGTTCACACATAGTTCACCATCATCAGTGCATCCCTAACATGGTTTACACATAGTAAACAATGATTAGTGCATCCCTGACATGGTTCACACATAGTAGACAATCATCAGTTGACTGTCTGACATGGTTCACGCATAGTAGACCATCATCAGTGCATCCCTGACATGGTTCACACATAGAAGACCATCATCAGTGCATCCCTGACATGGTTCACATATAGTAGACCATCATCAGTGTATCCCTGACATGGTTCACACATAGTAGACCATCATCACTGCATCCCAGACGTGGTTCACACATAGTAGACCATCATCAGTTAACTGTCTGATATCGTTCACACATAGTAGACCATCATCATTGCATCCTTGACATGGTTCACACATAGTTCACCATCATCCGTGCATCCCTGACAAGGTTCACACATAGTAAACCATCATCGGTGCATCCCTGACATGGTTCACACATAATAGACCATCATCTGTTGACGGTCTGACATGGTTCACACATAGTAGACCATCATCAATGCATCCTTGACATGGTTCACACATAGTAGACCATCATCAGTTGACTGTCTGACATGGTTCACACATAGTAGACCATCATCAATTATTGTCTGACATGGTTCACACATAGTAGACCATCATCAGTGCATCCCTGACATGGTTCACACATAGTAGACCATCATCAGTGCATCTCTGACATGGTTCACACATAGTAGATCATCATCAATGCATCCCTGACATGGTTCACACATAGTAGACCATCATCAGCGCATCCTTGACATGGTTCAGACATAGTAGACCATCATCAGTGCATCCATGACATGGTTCATACATAGTTCACCATCATCAGTGCATCCCTGACATGGTTCACACATAGTAGACCATCTTTAGTGCATCCCTGACATGGTTCACACATAGTAGACCATCATCAGTGCATCGTTGACATGGTTCACACATAGTAGAGCATCATCAGTGCATCCCTGACATAGTTCACACATAGTAGAGCATCATCAGTGCATCCCTGACGTGGTTCACACATAGTAGACCATCATCAGATGAGTGTCTGACATCGTTCACACATAGTAGACCATCATCAATGCATCCTTGACATGGTTCACACATAGTTCACCATCATCAGTGCATCCCTGACATGGTTCACACATAGTAAACCATCATCGGTGCATCCCTGACATGGTTCAAACATAGTAGACCATCATCTGTTGACTGTCTGACATGGTTCACACATAGTAGATCATCATCAGTGCATCCTTGACTTGGTTCACACATAGTAGACCATCATCAGTTGACTGTATGACATGGTTCACATATAGTAGACCATCATCAGTTATTGTCTGACATGGTTCACACATAGTAGACCATCATCAGTGCATCCCTGACATGGTTCACACATAGTAGACCATCAACAGTGCATCTCTGACATGGTTCACACATAGTAGATCATCATCAGTGCATCCCTGACATGGTTCCCACATAGTAGACTATCATTAGTTGACTGTCTGACATGGTTCACATATAGTAGACCATCATCAGTGCATCCATGACATGGTTCACACATAGTAGACCATCATGAGTGCATCCCTGACATGGTTCACACATAGTAGACCATCATCAGTGCATCCCTGACATGGTTCACATATAGTAGACCATCAACAATGCATCCCTGACATGGTTTACACATAGTAGACCATCATCAGTGCATCCCTGACATGGTTAACACATAGTAGACCATCATCAGTGCATCCATGACATGGTTCATACATAGTTCACCATCATCAGTGCATCCCTGACATGGTTCACACATAGTAGACCATCATTAGTGCATCCCTGACATGGTTCACACATAGTAGACCATCATCAGTGGATCCCTGATATGGTTCACACATAGTAGACCATCATCAGTGCATCCTTGACATGGTTCACACATAGTAGACCATCATCAGTGCATCCCTGACATGGTTCACATATAGTAGACCATCATCAGTGCATCCTTGACATGGTTCACACATAGTTCACCATCATCAGTGCATCCCTGACATGGTTCACACATAGTAGACCATTATCAGTGCATCCCTGACATGGTTCACATATAGTAGACCATCATCAGTGCATCCCTGCCATGGGTCACACATAGTAGACGATCATCAGTGCATCCCTGACATGGTTCACACATAGTAGACCATCATCAGTGCATCCGTGACATTTTTCACACATAGTAGACCATCATCAGTGCATCCCTGACATGGTTCACACATAGTTCACCATCGTCAGTGCATCCCTGACATGGTTCAGACATAGTAGACCATCATCGGTGCATCCCTGACACGGTTCACACATAGTATACCATCATAGGTGCATCCCTGACATGGTTCATACATAGTAGACCATCATCAGTGCATCCCTGACATGGTTCACACATAGTAGACAATCATCAGTGCATCCCTGACATGGTTCACACATAGTAGACCATCATCATCGCATCCCTGACGTGGTTCACACATAGCAGACCATTATCAGTTGACTGTCTGACATGGTTCACACATAGTAGACCATCATCGGTGCATCCTTGACATGGTTCAGACATAGTTCACCATCATCAGTGCATCCATGACATGGTTCACACATAGTAAACCATCATCAGTGCATCCCTGACATGGTTCACAAATAGTAGACCATCATCAGTTGATAGTCTGTCATGGTTCACGCATAGTAGACTGTCATCAGTGCATCCCTGCCATGGTTCACACATAGTAGACCATCATCAGTGGATCCCTGATATGGTTCACACATAGTAGACCATCATCAGTGCATCCTTGACATGGTTCACACATAGTAGACCATCATCAGTGCATCCCTGACATGGTTCACATATAGTAGACCATCATCAGTGCATCCTTGACATGGTTCACACATAGTTCACCATCATCAGTGCATCCTTGACATGGTTCACACATAGTAGACCATTATCAGTGCATCCCTGACATGGTTCACATATAGTAGACCATCATCAGTGCATCCCTGCCATGGGTCACACATAGTAGACGATCATCAGTGCATCCCTGACATGGTTCACACATAGTAGACCATCATAAGTGCATCCGTGACATTTTTCACACATAGTAGACCATCATCAGTGCATCCCTGACATGGTTCACACATAGTTCACCATCGTCAGTGCATCCCTGACATGGTTCACACATAGTAGACCATCATCGGTGCATCCCTGACACGGTTCACACATAGTATACCATCATAGGTGCATCCCTGACACGGTTCATACATAGTAGACCATCATCAGTGCATCCCTGACATGGTTCACACATAGTAGACAATCATCAGTGCATCCCTGACATGGTTCACACATAGTAGACCATCATCATCGCATCCCTGACGTGGTTCACACATAGCAGACCATTATCAGTTGACTGTCTGACATGGTTCACACATAGTAGACCATCATCGGTGCATCCTTGACATGGTTCACACATAGTTCACCATCATCAGTGCATCCATGACATGGTTCACACATAGTAAACCATCATCAGTGCATCCCTGACATGGTTCACAAATAGTAGACCATCATCAGTTGATAGTCTGTCATGGTTCACCCATAGTAGACTGTCATCAGTGCATCCCTGCCATGGTTCACACATAGTAGACCATCCTCAGTGCATCCCTGACATGGTTCACACATATTAGACCATCATCAGTGCATCCTTGACATGGTTCACACATAGTAGACCATCATCAATGCATCCATGACTTGGTTCACACATAGTTCACCATCATCAGTGCATCCCTGACATGGTTCACACATAGTAGACCATCATCGGTGCATCCCTGACATGGTTCACACATAGTAGACCATCATCAGTGCATCCCTGATATGGTTCACACATAGTAGATCATCATCAGTGCATTCCTGACATGGTTCACACATAGTAAACCATCATCAGTGCATCCCTGACGTGGTTCACACATAGTTGACCATCATCAGTGCATCCTTGACATGGTTCACACATAGTTCACCATCATCAGTGCATCCCTAACATGGTTTACACATAGTAAACAATCATTAGTGCATCCCTGACATGGTTCACACATAGTAGACAATCATCAGTTGACTGTCTGACATGGTTCACGCATAGTAGACCATCATCAGTGCATCCCTGACATGGTTCACACTTAGAAGACCATCATCAGTGCATCCCTGACATGGTTCACATATAGTAGACCATCATCAGTGTATCCCTGACATGGTTCACACATAGTAGACCATCATCACTGCATCCCAGACGTGGTTCACACATAGTAGACCATCATCAGTTGACTGTCTGATATCGTTCACACATAGTAGACCATCATCATTGCATCCTTGACATGGTTCACACATAGTTCACCATCATCAGTGCATCCCTGACAAGGTTCACACATAGTAAACCATCATCGGTGCATCCCTGACATGGTTCACACATAATAGACCATCATCTGTTGACGGTCTGACATGGTTCACACATAGTAGACCATCATCAATGCATCCTTGACATGGTTCACACATAGTAGACCATCATCAGTTGACTGTCCGACATGGTTCACACATAGTAGACCATCATCAATTATTGTCTGACATGGTTCACACATAGTAGAACATCATCAGTGCATCCCTGACATGGTTCACACATAGTAGACCATCATCAGTGCATCTCTGACATGGTTCACACATAGTAGATCATCATCAATGCATCCCTGACATGGTTCACACATAGTAGACCATCATCAGCGCATCCTTGACATGGTTCACACATAGTAGACCATCATCAGTGCATCCCTGACATGGTTCATACATAGTTCACCATCATCAGTGCATCCCTGACATGGTTCACACATAGTAGACCATCATTAGTGCATCCCTGACATGGTTCACACATAGTAGACCATCATCAGTGGATCCCTGATATGGTTCACACATAGTAGACCATCATCAGTGCATCCTTGACATGGTTCACACATAGTAGACCATCATCAGTGCATCCCTGACATGGTTCACATATAGTAGACCATCATCAGTGCATCCTTGACATGGTTCACACATAGTTCACCATCATCAGTGCATCCCTGACATGGTTCACACATAGTAGACCATTATCAGTGCATCCCTGACATGGTTCACATATAGTAGACCATCATCAGTGCATCCCTGCCATGGGTCACACATAGTAGACGATCATCAGTGCATCCCTGACATGGTTCACACATAGTAGACCATCATCAGTGCATCCGTGACATTTTTCACACATAGTAGACCATCATCAGTGCATCCCTGACATGGTTCACACATAGTTCACCATCGTCAGTGCATCCCTGACATGGTTCAGACATAGTAGACCATCATCGGTGCATCCCTGACACGGTTCACACATAGTATACCATCATAGGTGCATCCCTGACATGGTTCATACATAGTAGACCATCATCAGTGCATCCCTGACATGGTTCACACATAGTAGACAATCATCAGTGCATCCCTGACATGGTTCACACATAGTAGACCATCATCATCGCATCCCTGACGTGGTTCACACATAGCAGACCATTATCAGTTGACTGTCTGACATGGTTCACACATAGTAGACCATCATCGGTGCATCCTTGACATGGTTCAGACATAGTTCACCATCATCAGTGCATCCATGACATGGTTCACACATAGTAAACCATCATCAGTGCATCCCTGACATGGTTCACAAATAGTAGACCATCATCAGTTGATAGTCTGTCATGGTTCACGCATAGTAGACTGTCATCAGTGCATCCCTGCCATGGTTCACACATAGTAGACCATCATCAGTGGATCCCTGATATGGTTCACACATAGTAGACCATCATCAGTGCATCCTTGACATGGTTCACACATAGTAGACCATCATCAGTGCATCCCTGACATGGTTCACATATAGTAGACCATCATCAGTGCATCCTTGACATGGTTCACACATAGTTCACCATCATCAGTGCATCCTTGACATGGTTCACACATAGTAGACCATTATCAGTGCATCCCTGACATGGTTCACATATAGTAGACCATCATCAGTGCATCCCTGCCATGGGTCACACATAGTAGACGATCATCAGTGCATCCCTGACATGGTTCACACATAGTAGACCATCATAAGTGCATCCGTGACATTTTTCACACATAGTAGACCATCATCAGTGCATCCCTGACATGGTTCACACATAGTTCACCATCGTCAGTGCATCCCTGACATGGTTCACACATAGTAGACCATCATCGGTGCATCCCTGACACGGTTCACACATAGTATACCATCATAGGTGCATCCCTGACACGGTTCATACATAGTAGACCATCATCAGTGCATCCCTGACATGGTTCACACATAGTAGACAATCATCAGTGCATCCCTGACATGGTTCACACATAGTAGACCATCATCATCGCATCCCTGACGTGGTTCACACATAGCAGACCATTATCAGTTGACTGTCTGACATGGTTCACACATAGTAGACCATCATCGGTGCATCCTTGACATGGTTCACACATAGTTCACCATCATCAGTGCATCCATGACATGGTTCACACATAGTAAACCATCATCAGTGCATCCCTGACATGGTTCACAAATAGTAGACCATCATCAGTTGATAGTCTGTCATGGTTCACCCATAGTAGACTGTCATCAGTGCATCCCTGCCATGGTTCACACATAGTAGACCATCCTCAGTGCATCCCTGGCATGGTTCACACATATTAGACCATCATCAGTGCATCCTTGACATGGTTCACACATAGTAGACCATCATCAATGCATCCATGACTTGGTTCACACATAGTTCACCATCATCAGTGCATCCCTGACATGGTTCACACATAGTAGACCATCATCGGTGCATCCCTGACATGGTTCACACATAGTAGACCATCATCAGTGCATCCCTGATATGGTTCACACATAGTAGATCATCATCAGTGCATTCCTGACATGGTTCACACATAGTAAACCATCATCAGTGCATCCCTGACGTGGTTCACACATAGTTGACCATCATCAGTGCATCCTTGACATGGTTCACACATAGTTCACCATCATCAGTGCATCCCTAACATGGTTTACACATAGTAAACAATCATTAGTGCATCCCTGACATGGTTCACACATAGTAGACAATCATCAGTTGACTGTCTGACATGGTTCACGCATAGTAGACCATCATCAGTGCATCCCTGACATGGTTCACACTTAGAAGACCATCATCAGTGCATCCCTGACATGGTTCACATATAGTAGACCATCATCAGTGTATCCCTGACATGGTTCACACATAGTAGACCATCATCACTGCATCCCAGACGTGGTTCACACATAGTAGACCATCATCAGTTGACTGTCTGATATCGTTCACACATAGTAGACCATCATCATTGCATCCTTGACATGGTTCACACATAGTTCACCATCATCAGTGCATCCCTGACAAGGTTCACACATAGTAAACCATCATCGGTGCATCCCTGACATGGTTCACACATAATAGACCATCATCTGTTGACGGTCTGACATGGTTCACACATAGTAGACCATCATCAATGCATCCTTGACATGGTTCACACATAGTAGACCATCATCAGTTGACTGTCCGACATGGTTCACACATAGTAGACCATCATCAATTATAGTCTGACATGGTTCACACATAGTAGAACATCATCAGTGCATCCCTGACATGGTTCACACATAGTAGACCATCATCAGTGCATCTCTGACATGGTTCACACATAGTAGATCATCATCAATGCATCCCTGACATGGTTCACACATAGTAGACCATCATCAGCGCATCCTTGACATGGTTCACACATAGTAGACCATCATCAGTGCATCCCTGACATAGTTCACACATAGTAGACCATCGTCAGTGCATCCCTGACATGGTTCATACATAGTAGACCATCATCAGTGCATCCCTGACAAGGTTCACACATAGTAGACCATCGTCAGTACATCCCTGACATGGTTCACACATAGTACACCATCATCCGTGTATCCCTAACATGGTTCACACATTGTAAACCATCATCAGTGCATCCCTGACATGGTTCACACATAGTAGACCATCATCAATGCATCCCTGACTTGGTTCACACATACAAGACCATTATCAGTGCATCTCTGACATGGTTCACACATAGTATACCATCATCAGTGCATCCCTGACATGGTTCACACATAGTAGACCATCATCACTGCATCTCTAACGTGGTTCACACATAGTAGACCATCATCAGTTGACTGTCTGACATCGTTCACACATAGTAGACCATCATCAGTGCATCCTTGACATGGTTCACACATAGTTCACCATCACCAGTGCATCCCTGACATGGTTCACACATAGTAAACCATCATCGGTGCATCCCTGACATGGTCCACACATAGTAGACCATCATCTGTTGACTGTCTGACATGGTTCACACATAGTAGACCATCACCAGTGCATCCTTGACATGGTTCCCACATAGTAGACCATCATCAGTTGACTGTCTGACATGGTTTACACATAGTAGACCATCACCAGTTATTGTCTGACATGGTTCACACATTGTAGACCATCATCGGTGCATCCCTGACATGGTTCACACATAGTAGACCATCATTAGTGCATCTCTGACATGGTTCACACATAGTAGATCATCATCAGTGCATCCCTGACATGGTTCACACATAGTAGACCATCATCAGCGCATCCTTGACATGGTTCACACATAGTTCACCATCATTAGTGCATCCCTGACATGGTTCACACATAGTAGACCATCATCAGTGCATCCCTGACATGGTTCACACATAGTAGACCATCGTCAGTGCATCCTTGACATGGTTCACACATAGTAGACCATCGTCAGTGCAACCCTGACATGGTTCACACATAGTAGTTCATCGTCAGTGCATCCCTGACATGGTTCACACATAGTAGACCATCATCAGTGCATCCCTGCCATGGTTCACATATAGTAGACCATCATCAGTGCATCCCTGACATGGTTCACACATAGTAGACCATCATTAGTGCATCCCTGACATGGTTCACACATAGTAGACCATCATCAGTGTATCCCTGACATGGTTCACACATAGTAGACCATCATCAGTGCATCCCTGACATGGTTCACACATAGTAGGCCATCATCAGTACATCCCTGACATGGTTCACACATAGTACACCATCATCCGTGTATCCCTAACATGGTTCACACATAGTAAACCATCATCAGTGCATCCCTGACATGGTTCACACATAGTAGACCATTATCAATGCATCCCTGACATGCTTCACACATACAAGACCATTATCAGTGCATCTCTGACATGGTTCACACATAGTAGACCATCATCAGTGCATCCCTGACATGGTTCACACATAGTAGACCATCATCACTGCATCCCTAACGTGGTTCACACATAGTAGACCATCATTAGTGCTTCCCTGACATGGGTCACACATAGTAGACCATTATCAGTGCATCCCTGACATGGTTCACACATAGAAGACCATAATCAGTGCATCCCTGACATGGTTTACATATAGTAGACCATCATCAGTGCATCCTTGACATGGTTCACACATAATAGGCCATCATCAATGCATCCCTGACATGGTTCACACATAAAAGACCATCATCAGTGCATCCCTGCCATGGGTCACACATAGTAGACGATCATCAGTGCATCCCTGACATGGTTCACACATAGTAGACCATCATCAGTGCATCCGTGACATGGTTCACACATAGTAGACCATCATCAGTGCATCCCTGACATGGTTCACACATAGTTCACCATCATCAGTGCATCCCTGACATGCTTCACACATAGTAGACCATCATCGGTGCATCCCTGACACGGTTCACACATAGTATAAAATCATAGGTGTATCCCTGACATGGTTCACATATAGTAGACCATCATCAGTGCATCCCTAACATGGTTCACACATAGTAGACCATCATCAGTGCATCCCTGACATGGTTCACACATAGTAGACCATCATCAGTGCATCCCTGACATGGTTCACACATAATAGGCCATCATCAATGCATCCCTGACATGGTTCACACATAAAAGACCATCATCAGTGCATCCCTGACATGGTTCATGCATAGTAGACCATCATTAGTGCTTCCCTGACATGGTTCACACATAGTAGACCATCATCAGTGCATCCCTGACATGGTTAACACATAGTAGACCATAATCAGTGCATCCCTGACATGGTTTACATATAGTAGACCATCATCAGTGCATCCCTGACATGGTTCACACAAAATAGGCCATCATCAATGCATCCCTGACATGGTTCACACATAAAACACCATCATCAGTGCATCCCTGACATGGTTCACACATAGTAGACCATCATCAGTGCATCCCTGACATGGTTCACACATAGTAGACCGTCATCAGTGAATCCCTGACATGGTTCACACATAGTAGACCATCATCAGTGCATCCCTGACATGGTTCACACATAGTAGACCATCATCAGTGCATCCCTGCCATGGTTCACATATAGTAGACCATCATCAGTGCATCCCTGACATGGTTCACACATAGTAGACCATCATCAGTGCATCTCTGACATGGTTCACACATAGTAGATCATCATCAATGCATCCCTGACATGGTTCACACATAGTAGACCATCATCAGCGCATCCTTGACATGGTTCACACATAGTAGACCATCATCAGTGCATCCCTGACATAGTTCACACATAGTAGACCATCGTCAGTGCATCCCTGACATGGTTCATACATAGTAGACCATCATCAGTGCATCCCTGACAAGGTTCACACATAGTAGACCATCGTCAGTACATCCCTGACATGGTTCACACATAGTACACCATCATCCGTGTATCCCTAACATGGTTCACACATTGTAAACCATCATCAGTGCATCCCTGACATGGTTCACACATAGTAGACCATCATCAATGCATCCCTGACTTGGTTCACACATACAAGACCATTATCAGTGCATCTCTGACATGGTTCACACATAGTATACCATCATCAGTGCATCCCTGACATGGTTCACACATAGTAGACCATCATCACTGCATCTCTAACGTGGTTCACACATAGTAGACCATCATCAGTTGACTGTCTGACATCGTTCACACATAGTAGACCATCATCAGTGCATCCTTGACATGGTTCACACATAGTTCACCATCACCAGTGCATCCCTGACATGGTTCACACATAGTAAACCATCATCGGTGCATCCCTGACATGGTCCACACATAGTAGACCATCATCTGTTGACTGTCTGACATGGTTCACACATAGTAGACCATCACCAGTGCATCCTTGACATGGTTCCCACATAGTAGACCATCATCAGTTGACTGTCTGACATGGTTTACACATAGTAGACCATCACCAGTTATTGTCTGACATGGTTCACACATTGTAGACCATCATCGGTGCATCCCTGACATGGTTCACACATAGTAGACCATCATTAGTGCATCTCTGACATGGTTCACACATAGTAGATCATCATCAGTGCATCCCTGACATGGTTCACACATAGTAGACCATCATCAGCGCATCCTTGACATGGTTCACACATAGTTCACCATCATTAGTGCATCCCTGACATGGTTCACACATAGTAGACCATCATCAGTGCATCCCTGACATGGTTCACACATAGTAGACCATCGTCAGTGCATCCTTGACATGGTTCACACATAGTAGACCATCGTCAGTGCAACCCTGACATGGTTCACACATAGTAGTTCATCGTCAGTGCATCCCTGACATGGTTCACACATAGTAGACCATCATCAGTGCATCCCTGCCATGGTTCACATATAGTAGACCATCATCAGTGCATCCCTGACATGGTTCACACATAGTAGACCATCATTAGTGCATCCCTGACATGGTTCACACATAGTAGACCATCATCAGTGTATCCCTGACATGGTTCACACATAGTAGACCATCATCAGTGCATCCCTGACATGGTTCACACATAGTAGGCCATCATCAGTACATCCCTGACATGGTTCACACATAGTACACCATCATCCGTGTATCCCTAACATGGTTCACACATAGTAAACCATCATCAGTGCATCCCTGACATGGTTCACACATAGTAGACCATTATCAATGCATCCCTGACATGCTTCACACATACAAGACCATTATCAGTGCATCTCTGACATGGTTCACACATAGTAGACCATCATCAGTGCATCCCTGACATGGTTCACACATAGTAGACCATCATCACTGCATCCCTAACGTGGTTCACACATAGTAGACCATCATTAGTGCTTCCCTGACATGGGTCACACATAGTAGACCATTATCAGTGCATCCCTGACATGGTTCACACATAGAAGACCATAATCAGTGCATCCCTGACATGGTTTACATATAGTAGACCATCATCAGTGCATCCTTGACATGGTTCACACATAATAGGCCATCATCAATGCATCCCTGACATGGTTCACACATAAAAGACCATCATCAGTGCATCCCTGCCATGGGTCACACATAGTAGACGATCATCAGTGCATCCCTGACATGGTTCACACATAGTAGACCATCATCAGTGCATCCGTGACATGGTTCACACATAGTAGACCATCATCAGTGCATCCCTGACATGGTTCACACATAGTTCACCATCATCAGTGCATCCCTGACATGCTTCACACATAGTAGACCATCATCGGTGCATCCCTGACACGGTTCACACATAGTATAAAATCATAGGTGTATCCCTGACATGGTTCACATATAGTAGACCATCATCAGTGCATCCCTAACATGGTTCACACATAGTAGACCATCATCAGTGCATCCCTGACATGGTTCACACATAGTAGACCATCATCAGTGCATCCCTGACATGGTTCACACATAATAGGCCATCATCAATGCATCCCTGACATGGTTCACACATAAAAGACCATCATCAGTGCATCCCTGACATGGTTCATGCATAGTAGACCATCATTAGTGCTTCCCTGACATGGTTCACACATAGTAGACCATCATCAGTGCATCCCTGACATGGTTAACACATAGTAGACCATAATCAGTGCATCCCTGACATGGTTTACATATAGTAGACCATCATCAGTGCATCCCTGACATGGTTCACACAAAATAGGCCATCATCAATGCATCCCTGACATGGTTCACACATAAAACACCATCATCAGTGCATCCCTGACATGGTTCACACATAGTAGACCATCATCAGTGCATCCCTGACATGGTTCACACATAGTAGACCGTCATCAGTGAATCCCTGACATGGTTCACACATAGTAGACCATCATCAGTGCATCCCTGACATGGTTCACACATAGTAGACCATCATCAGTGCATCCCTGCCATGGTTCACATATAGTAGACCATCATCAGTGCATCCCTGACATGGTTCACACATAGTAGACCATCATTAGTGCATCCCTGACATGGTTCACACATAGTAGACCATCATCAGTGTATCCCTGACATGGTTCACACATAGTAGACCATCATCAGTGCATCCCTGACATGGTTCACACATAGTAGGCCATCATCAGTACATCCCTGACATGGTTCACACATAGTACACCATCATCCGTGTATCCCTAACATGGTTCACACATAGTAAACCATCATCAGTGCATCCCTGACATGGTTCACACATAGTAGACCATTATCAATGCATCCCTGACATGCTTCACACATACAAGACCATTATCAGTGCATCTCTGACATGGTTCACACATAGTAGACCATCATCAGTGCATCCCTGACATGGTTCACACATAGTAGACCATCATCACTGCATCCCTAACGTGGTTCACACATAGTAGACCATCATTAGTGCTTCCCTGACATGGGTCACACATAGTAGACCATTATCAGTGCATCCCTGACATGGTTCACATATAGAAGACCATAATCAGTGCATCCCTGACATGGTTTACATATAGTAGACCATCATCAGTGCATCCTTGACATGGTTCACACATAATAGGCCATCATCAATGCATCCCTGACATGGTTCACACATAAAAGACCATCATCAGTGCATCCCTGCCATGGGTCACCCATAGTAGACGATCATCAGTGCATCCCTGACATGGTTCACACATAGTAGACCATCATCAGTGCATCCGTGACATGGTTCACACATAGTAGACCATCATCAGTGCATCCCTGACATGGTTCACACATAGTTCACCATCATCAGTGCATCCCTGACATGCTTCACACATAGTAGACCATCATCGGTGCATCCCTGACACGGTTCACACATAGTATAAAATCATAGGTGTATCCCTGACATGGTTCACATATAGTAGACCATCATCAGTGCATCCCTAACATGGTTCACACATAGTAGACCATCATCAGTGCATCCCTGACATGGTTCACACATAGTAGACCATCATCAGTGCATCCCTGACATGGTTCACACATAATAGGCCATCGTCAATGCATCCCTGACATGGTTCACACATAAAAGACCATCATCAGTGCATCCCTGACATGGTTCATGCATAGTAGACCATCATTAATGCTTCCCTGACATGGTTCACACATAGTAGACCATCATCAGTGCATCCCTGACATGGTTAACACATAGTAGACCATAATCAGTGCATCCCTGACATGGTTTACATATAGTAGACCATCATCAGTGCATCCCTGACATGGTTCACACAAAATAGGCCATCATCAATGCATCCCTGACATGGTTCACACATAAAACACCATCATCAGTGCATCCCTGACATGGTTCACACATAGTAGACCATCATCAGTGCATCCCTGACATGGTTCACACATAGTAGACCGTCATCAGTGAATCCCTGACATGGTTCACACATAGTAGACCATCATCAGTGCATCCCTGACATGGTTCACACATAGTAGACCATCATCAGTGCATCCTTGACATGGTTCACACATAGTTCACCATCATCAGTGCATCCCTGACATGGTTCACACATAGTAGACCATTATCAGTGCATCCTTGACATGGTTCACATATAGTAGACCATCATCAGTGCATCCCTGCCATGGGTCACACATAGTAGACGATCATCAGTGCATCCCTGACATGGTTCACACAAAGTAGACCATCATCAGTGCATCCGTGACATGGTTCACACATAGTAGACCATCATCAGTGCATCCCTGACATGGTTCACACGTAGTTAACCATCATCAGTGCATCCCTGACATGCTTCACACATAGTAGACCATCATCGGTGCATCCCTGACACGGTTCACACATAGTATAAAATCATAGGTGTATCCCTGACATGGTTCACATATAGTAGACCATCATCAGTGTATCCCTAACATGGTTCACACATAGTAGACCATCATCAGTGCATCCCTGACATGGTTCACACATAGTAGACCATCATCAGTGCATCCCTGACATGGTTCACACATAATAGGCCATCATCAATGCATCCCTGACATGGTTCACACATAAAAGACCATCATCAGTGCATCCCTGACATGGTTCACGCATAGTAGACCATCATTAGTGCTTCCCTGACATGGTTCACACATAGTAGACCATCATCAGTGCATCCCTGACATGGTTCACACATAGTAAACCATAATCAGTGCATCCCTGACATGGTTTACATATAGTAGACCATCATCAGTGCATCCCTGACATGGTTCACACAAAATAGGCCATCATCAATGCATCCCTGACATGGTTCACACATAAAACACCATCATCAGTGCATCCCTGACATGGTTCACACATAGTAGACCATCATCAGTGCATCCCTGACATGGTTCACACATAGTAGACCGTCATCAGTGCATCCCTGATATGGTTCACACATAGTAGACCATCATCAGTGCATCCCTGACATGGTTCACACATAGTAGACCATCATCAGTGCATCCTTGACATGGTTCACACATAGTAGACCATTATCAGTGCATCCCTGACATGGTTCACATATAGTAGACCATCATCAGTGCATCCCTGCCATGGGTCACACGTAGTAGACGATCATCAGTGCATCCTTGACATGGTTCACACATAGTAGACCATTATCAGTGCATCCCTGACATGGTTCACACATAGTAGACCATCATCAGTGCATCCCTGCCATGGTTCACATATAGTTCACCATCATCAGTGCATCCCTGACATGCTTCACACATACTAGACCATCATCGGTGCATCCCTGACACGGTTCACACATAGTATAAAATCATAGGTGTATCCCTGACATGGTTCACACATAGTAGACCATCATCAGTGCATCCGTAACATGGTTCACACATAGTAGACCATCATCAGTGCATCCCTGACATGGTTCACACATAGTAGACCATCATCAGTGCATCCCTGACGTGGTTCACACATAGTAGACCATTATCAGTTGAATGTCTGACATGGTTCACACATAGTAGACCATCATAGATGCATCCTTGACATGGTTCACACATAGTTCAGCATCATCAGTGCATCCATGACATATTTCACACATAGTAAACCATCATCATTGCATCCCTGACATGGTTCACACATAGTAGACCACTATCAGTTGTCTATCTGACATGGTTCACGCATAGTAGACCATCATCAGTGCATCCCTGCCATGGTTCACATATAGTAGACCATCGTCAGCGCATCCCTGACATGGTTCACACATAGTAGACCATCATCAGTGCATCCTTGACATGGTTCACACATAGTAGACCATCATCAGTGCATTCCTGACATGGTTCACACATAGTAAACCATCATCAGTGCATCCCTGACGTGGTTCACACATAGATGACCATCATCAGTGCATCCTTGACATGGTTCACACATAGTTCACCACAATCAGTGCATCCCTAACATGGTTTACACATAGTAAACAATCATTAGTGCATCCCTGATATGGTTCACACATAGTAGACAATCATCAGTTGACTGTCTGACATGGTTCGCACATAGTAGACCATCATCAGTGCATCCATGACATGGTTCACACATAGTAGACCATCATCAGTGCATCCCTGCCATGGTTCACACATAGTAGACCATCATCAGTGCATCCCTGACATAGTTCACACATAGTAGACCATCATCAGTGCATCCCTGACATGGTTCACACATAGTAGACCATCGTCAGTGCATCCTTGACATGGTTCACACATAGTAGACCATCGTCAGTGCAACCCTGACATGGTTCACACATAGTAGACCATCGTCAGTGCATCCCTGACATGGTTCACACATAGTAGACCATCATCTGTGCATCCCTGCCATGGTTCACACATAGTAGACCATCATCAGTGCATCCCTGACATGGCTCACACATAGTAGACCATCATCAGTGTATCCCTGACATGGTTCACACATAGTAGACCATCATCAGTGCATCCCTGACTTAGTTCACACATATTAGGCCATTATCAGTACATCCCTGACATGGTTCACACATAGTACATCATCATCCGTGTATCCCTAACATGGTTCACACATAGTAGACCATCATTAGTGCATCCCTGACATGGTTCACACATAGTAGACCATCATCAGTGCATCGCTGACATGGTTCACACATAATTGACCATCATCAGTGCATCCCTGACCTGGTTCACACATAGTAAAGCATCGTCACTGCATCCCTGATGTGGTTCACACATAGTAGACCATCATCAGTTGACTGTCTGACACGGTTCACACATAGTAGACCATCATCAGTTCATCCTTGACATGGTTCACACATAGTAGACCATCATCAGTGCACCCCTGACATGGTTCACACATAGTAGACCATCATCAGTGCATCCCAGACATAGTTCACACATAGTAGACCATCATCAGTGCATCCCTGACATGGTTCACACATGGTAGACCATCGTCAGTGCATCCCTGACATGGTTCACACATAGTAGACCATCGTCAGTGCATCCCTAACATGGTTCACACATAGTAGACCATCGTCAGTGCATCCCTGACATGGTTCACACATAGTAGACCATCGTCAGTGCATCCCTGACATGGTTCACACATAGTAGACCATCCTCAGTGCATCCCTGACATAGTTCACACATAGTAGACCATCATCAGTGCATCCCTGACAAGGTTCACACATAGTAGACCATCGCCAGTGCATCCCTGACATGGTTCACACATAGTAGACCATCGTCAGTGCATCCCTGACATGGTTCACACATAGTAGACCATCGTCAGTGCATCCCTGACATGGTTCACACATAGTAGACCATCGTCAGTGCATCCCTGCCATGGTTCACACATAGTAGACCATTATCAGTGCAACCCTGATATGGTTCACACATAGTAGACCATCATGAGTGCATCCCTGACATGGTTCACACATAGTAGACCATCATCAGTGCATCCCTGACATGGTTCACGCATAGTAGACCATCATTAGTGCTTCCCTGACATGGTTCACACATAGTAGACCATCATCAGTGCATCCCGACATGGTTCACACATAGTAGACCATAATCAGTGCATCCCTGACATGGTTTACATATAGTAGACTATCATCAGTGCATCCCTGACATGGTTCACACATAATAGGCCATCATCAATGCATCCCAGAAATGGTTTACACATAAAAGACCATCATCAGTGCATCCCTGACATGGTTCACACATAGTAGACCATCATCAGTGCATCCCTGACATGGTTCACACATAGTAGACCATCATCATTGCATCCCTGACATGGTTCACACACAGTAAACCATCATCAGTGCATCCCTGACATGGTTCACATATAGTAGACCATCATCAGTGCATCCTTGACATGGTTCACACATAGTTCACCATCATCAGTGCATCCCTGACATGGTTCACACATAGTAGACCATTATCAGTGCATCCCTGACATGGTTCACATATAGTAGACCATCATCAGTGCATCCCTGCCATGGGTCACACATAGTAGACGATCATCAGTGCATCCCTGACATGGTTCACACATAGTAGACCATCATCAGTGTATCTGTGACATGGTTCACATATAGTAGACCATCATCAGTGCATCCCTGACATGCTTCACACATAGTTCACCATCATAAGTGCATCCCTGACATGCTTCACACATAGTAGACCATCATCGGTGCATCCCTGACACGGTTCACACATAGTATAAAATCATAGGTGTATCCCTGACATGGTTCACACATAGTAGACCATCATCAGTGCATCCCTAACATGGTTCACACATAGTAGACCATTATCAGTGCATCCCTGACATGGTTCACACATAGTAGACCATCATCAGTGCATCCCTGACGTGGTTCACACATAGCAGACCATTATCAATTGACTGTCTGACATGGTTCACACATAGTAGACCATCATAGGTGCATCCTTGACCTGGTTCACACATAGTTCACCATCATCAGTGCATCCATGACATGGTTCACACGTAGTAAACCATCATCAGTGCATCCCTGACATGGTTCACACATAGTAGACCACTATCAGTTGTCTGTCTGACATGGTTCATGCATAGTAGACCATCATCAGTGCATCCCTGCCATGGTTCACATATAGTAGACCATCGTCAGCGCATCCCTGACATGGTTCACACATAGTAGACCATCATCAGTGCATCCTTGACATGGTTCACACATAGTAGACCATCATCAATGCATCCCTGACATGGTTCACACATAGTTCACCATCATCATTGCAACCCTGACATGGTTCACACATAGTAGACCATCATCAGTGCATTCCTGACATGGTTCACACATAGTAGACCATCATCAGTGCATTCCTGACATGGTTCACACATAGTAAACCATCATCAGTGCATCCCTGACGTGGTTCATACATAGATGACCATCATTAGTGCATCCTTGACATGGGTCACACATAGTTCACCATCATCAGTGCATCCCTAACATGGTTTACACATAGTAAACAATCATTAGTGCATCCCTGATATGGTTCGCACATAGTAGACCATCATCAGTGCATCGATGACATGGTTCACACATAGTAGACCATCATCAGTGCATCCCTGCCATGGTTCACACATAGTAGACCATCATCAGTGCATCCCTGACATAGTTCACACATAGTAGACCATCATCAGTGCATCCCTGACATAGTTCACACATAGTAGACCATCGTCAGTGCATCCTTGACATGGTTCAGACATAGTAGACCATCGTCAGTGCAACCCTGACATGGTTCACACATAGTAGACCATCGTCAGTGCATCCCTGACATGGTTCACACATAGTAGACCATCATCAGTGCATCCCTGCCATGGTTCACACATAGTAGACCATCATCAGTGCATCCCTGACATGGTTCACACATAGTAGACCATCATTAGTGCATCCCTGACATGGTTCACACATAGTAGACCATCATCAGCGTATCCCTGACATGGTTCACACATAGTAGACCATCATCAGTGCATCCCTGACATGGTTCACACATAGTAGGCCATCATCAGTACATCCCTGACATGGTTCACACATAGTACACCATCATCCGTGTATCCCTAACATGGTTCACACATAGTAAACCATCATCAGTGCATCCCTGACATGGTTCACACATTGTAGACCATCATCAATGCATCCCTGACATGGTTCACACATACAAGACCATTATCAGTGCATCTCTGACATGGTTCACACATAGTATACCATCATCAGTGCATCCATGACATGGTTCACACATAGTAGACCATCATCACTGCATCCCTAACGTGGTTCACACATAGTAGACCATCATCAGTTGACTGTCTGACATCGTTCACACATAGTAGACCATCATCAGTGCATCCTTGACATGGTTCACACATAGTTCACCATCACCAGTGCATCCCTGACATGGTTCACACATAGTAAACCATCATCGGTGCATCCCTTACATGGTTCACACATAGTAGACCATCATCTGTTGACTGTCTGACATGGTTCACACATAGTAGACCATCACCAGTGCTTCCTTGACATGGTTCACACATAGTAGACCATCATCAGTTGACTGTCTGACATGGTTCACACATAGTAGACCATCACCAGTTATTGTCTGACATGGTTCACACATTGTAGACCATCATAAGTGCATCCCTGACATGTGTCACACATAGTAGACCATCATTAGTGCATCTCTGACATGGTTCACACATAGTAGATAATCATCAGTGCATCCCTGACATGGTTCACACATAGTAGACCATCATCAGCGCATCCTTGACATGGTTCACACATAGTTCACCATCATTAGTGCATCCCTGACATGGTTCACACATAGTAGACCATCATCAGTGCATCCCTGACATGGTTCACACATAGTAGACCATCGTCAGTGCATCCTTGACATGGTTCACACATAGTAGACCATCGTCAGTGCAACCCTGACATGGTTCACACATAGTAGACCATCGTCAGTGCATCCCTGACATGGTTCACACATAGTAGACCATCCTCAGTGCATCCCTGCCATGGTTCACATATAGTAGACTATCATCAGTGCATCCCTGACATGGTTCACACATAGTAGACCATCATTAGTGCATCCCTGACATGGTTCACACATAGTAGACCATCATCAGTGTATCCCTGACATGGTTCACACATAGTAGACCATCATCAGTGCATCCCTGACATGGTTCACACATAGTAGGCCATCATCAGTACATCCCTGACATGGTTCACATATAGTACACCATCATCCGTGTATCCCTAACATGGTTCACACATAGTAAACCATCATCAGTGCATCCCTGACATGGTTCACACATAGTAGACCATCATCAATGCATCCCTGACATGGTTCACACATATAAGACCATTATCAGTGCATCTCTGACATGGTTCACACATAGTATACCATCATCAGTGCATCCATGACATGGTTCACACATAGTAGACCATCATCACTGCATCCCTAACGTGGTTCACACATAGTAGACCATCATCAGTTGACTGTCTGACATCGTTCACACATAGTAGACCATCATCAGTGCATCCTTGACATGGTTCACACATAGTTCATCATCACCAGTGCATCCCTAACATGGTTCACACATAGTAAACCATCATCGGTGCATCCCTGACATGGTTCACACATAGTAGACCATCATCTGTTGACTGTCTGACATGGTTCACACATAGTAGACCATCACCAGTGCATCCTTGACATGGTTCACACATAGTAGACCATCATCAGTTGACTGTCTGACATGGTTCACACATAGTAGACCATCACCAGTTATTGTCTGACATGGTTCACACATTGTAGACCATCATCAGTGCATCCCTGACATGGTTCACACATAGTAGACCATCATTAGTGCATCTCTGACATGGTTCACACATAGTAGATAATCATCAGTGCATCCCTGACATGGTTCACACATAGTAGACCATCATCAGCGCATCCTTGACATGGTTCACACATAGTTCACCATCATTAGTGCATCCCTGACATGGTTCACACATAGTAGACCATCATCAGTGCATCCCTGACATGGTTCACACATAGTAGACCATCGTCAGTGCATCCTTGACATGGTTCACACATAGTAGACCATCGTCAGTGCAACCCTGACATGGTTCACACATAGTAGACCATCGTCAGTGCATCCCTGACATGGTTCACACATAGTAGACCATCATCAGTGTATCCCTGCCATGGTTCACATATAGTAGACTATCATCAGTGCATCCCTGACATGGTTCACACATAGTAGACCATCATTAGTGCATCCCTGACATGGTTCACACATAGTAGACCATCATCAGTGTATCCCTGACATGGTTCACACATAGTAGACCATCATCAGTGCATCCCTAACATGGTTCACACATAGTAGGCCATCATCAGTACATCCCTGACATGGTTCACACATAGTACACCATCATCCGTGTATCCCTAACATGGTTCACACATAGTAAACCATCATCAGTGCATCCCTGACATGGTTCACACATAGTAGACCATCATCAATGCATCCCTGACATGGTTCACACATACAAGACCATTATCAGTGCATCTCTGACATGGTTCACACATAGTATACCATCATCAGTGCATCCCTGACATGGTTCACACATAGTAGACCATCATCACTGCATCCCTAACGTGGTTCACACATAGTAGACCATCATCAGTTGACTGTCTGACATCGTTCACACATAGTAGACCATCATCAGTGCATCCTTGACATGGTTCACACATAGTTCACCATCACCAGTGCATCCCTGACATGGTTCACACATAGTAAACCATCACCAGTTATTGTCTGACATGGTTCACACATTGTAGACCATCATCAGTGCATCCCTGACATGGTTCACACATAGTAGACCATCATTAGTGCATCTCTGACATGGTTCACATATAGTAGACCATCATCAGTGCATCCCTGACATGGTTCACACATAGTAGACCATCAACAATGCATCCCTGACATGGTTTACACATAGTATACCATCATTAGTGCATCCTTGACATGGTTCAGACATAGTAGACCATCATCAGTGCATCCATGACATGGTTCATACATAGTTCACCATTATCAGTGCATCCCTGACATGGTTCACACATAGTAGACCATCATTAGTGCATCCCTGACATGGTTCACACATAGTATACCATCATCAGTGCATCGCTGACATGGTTCACACATAGTAGAGCATCATCAGTGCATCCCTGACATGGTTCATACATAGTAGACCATCATCTGTTGATTGTCTGACATGGTTCACACATAGTAGACCATCACCAGTGCATCCTTGACATGGTTCACACATAGTAGACCATCATCAGTTGACTGTCTGACATGGTTCACACACAGTAGACCATCACCAGTTATTGTCTGACATGGTTCACATATTGTAGACCATCATCAGTGCATCCCTGACATGGTTCACACATAGTAGACCATCATTAGTGCATCTCTGACATGGTTCACACATAGTAGATCATCATCAGTGCATCCCTGACATGGTTCACACATAGTAGACCATCATCAGCGCATCCTTGACATGGTTCACACATAGTTCACCATCATTAGTGCATCCCTGACATGGTTCACACATAGTAGACCATCATCAGTGCATCCCTGACATGGTTCACACATAGTAGACCATCATTAGTTGTCTGTCTGACATGGTTCACATATAGTAGACCATCATCAGTGCATCTATGACATGGATCACACATAGTAGACCATCATGAGTGCATCCCTGACATGGTTCACACATAGTAGAACATCACCAGTGCATCCCTGACATGGTTCACACATAGTAGACCATCAATAATGCATCCCTGACATGGTTTAAACATAGTAGACCATCATCAGTGCATCCCTGACATGGTTCAGACATAGTAGACCATCATCAGTGCATCCATGACATGGTTCATACATAGTTCACCATCATTAGTGCATCCCTGACATGGTTCACACATAGTAGACCATCATTAGTGCATCCCTGACATGGTTCACACATAGTAGACCATCATCAGTGCATCGCTGACATGGTTCACACATAGTAGAGCATCATCAGTGCATCCCTGACATGGGTCACACATAGTAGAGCATCATCAGTGCATCCCTGACGTGGTTCACACATAGTAGACCATCATCAGATGAGTGTCTGACATCGTTCACACATAGTAGACCATCATCAATGCATCCTTGACATGGTTCACACATAGTTCACCATCATCAGTGTATCCCTGACATGGTTCACACATAGTAAACCATCATCGGTGCATCCCTGACATGGTTCAAACATAGTAGACCATCATCTGTTGACTGTCTGACATGGTTCACACATAGTAGATCATCATCAGTGCATCCTTGACTTGGTTCACACATAGTAGACCATCATCAGTTGACTCTATGACATGGTTCACACATAGTAGACCATCATCAATTATTGTCTGACATGGTTCACACATAGTAGACCATCATCAGTGCATCCCTGACATGGTTCACACATAGTAGACCATCAATAGTGCATCTCTGACATGGTTCACACATAGTAGATCATCATCAGTGCATCCCTGACATGGTTCCCACATAGTAGACTATCATTAGTTGACTGTCTGACATGGTTCACATATAGTAGACCATCATCAGTGCATCCATGACATGGTTCACACATAGTAGACCATCATGAGTGCATCCCTGACATGGTTCACACATAGTAGACCATCATCAGTGCATCCCTGACATGGGTCACACATAGTAGACCATCAACAATGCATCCCTGACATGGTTTACACATAGTAGACCATCATCAGTGCATCCCTGACATGGTTAACACATAGTAGACCATCATTAGTGCATCCATGACATGGTTCATACATAGTTCACCATCATCAGTGCATCCCTGACATGGTTCACATATAGTAGACCATCATTAGTGCATCCCTGACATGGTTCACACATAGTAGACCATCATCAGTGGATCCCTGATATGGTTCACACATAGTAGACCATCATCAGTGCATCCTTGACATGGTTCACACATAGTAGACCATCATCAGTGCATCCCTGAGATGGTTCACACATAGTAGACCATTATCAGTGCATCCCTGACATGATTCACATATAGTAGACCATCATCAGTGAATCCCTGCCATGGGTCACACATAGTAGACGATCATCAGTGCATCCCTGACATGGTTCACACATAGTAGACCATCATCAGTGCATCCGTGACATTTTTCACACATAGTAGACCATCATCAGTGCATCCCTGACATGGTTCACACATAGTTCACCATCATCAGTGCATCCCTGACATGGTTCACACATAGTAGACCATCATCGGTGCATCCCTGACATGGTTCACATATAGTATACCATCATAGGTGCATCCCTGACATGGTTCATACATAGTAGACCATCATCAGTGCATCCCTGACATGGTTCACACATAGTAGACAATCATCAGTGCATCCCTGACATGGTTCACACATAGTTGACCATCATCATCGCATCCCTGACGTGGTTCACACATAGCAGACCATTATCAGTTGACTGTCTGACATGGTTCACACATAGTAGACCATCATCGGTGCATCCTTGACATGGTTCACACATAGTTCACCATCATCAGTGCATCCATGACATGGTTCACACATAGTAAACCATCATCAGTGCATCCCTGACATGGTTCACAAATAGTAGACCATCATCAGTTGATAGTCTGTCATGGTTCACGCATAGTAGACTGTCATCAGTGCATCCCTGCCATGGTTCACACATAGTAGACCATCCTCAGTGCATCCCTGACATGGTTCACACATATTAGACCATCATCAGTGCATCCCTGACATGGTTCACACATAGTAGACCATCATCAGTGCATCCCTGACATGGTTCACACATAGTAGACCATCATCAGTGCATCCCTGACAAGGTTCACACATAGTAGACCATCATCAGTGCATCCCTGACATGGTTCACACATAGTTCACCATCATCAGTGCATCCCTGACATGGTTCACACATAGTAGACCATCATCGGTGCATCCCTGACACGGTTCACACATAGTATAAAATCATAGGTGTATCCCTGACATGGTTCACACATAGTAGACCATCATAAGTGCATCCCTAACATGGTTCACACATAGTAGACCATCATCAGTGCATCCCTGACATGGTTCACACATAGTAGACCATCATCAGTGCATCCCTGACATAGTGCACACGTAGTAGACCATCATCAGTGCATCCCTGACATGGTTCACACATAGTAGACCATCGTCAGTGCATCCCTGACATGGTTCACACATAGTAGACCATCGCCAGTGCATCCCTGACATGGTTCACACATAGTAAACCATCATCAGTGCATCCTTGACATGGTTCACAAATAGTAGACCATCATCAGTTGATAGTCTGTCATGGTTCGCGCATAGTAGACTGTCATCAGTGCATCCCTGCCATGGTTCACACATAGTAGACCATCATCAGTGGATCCCTGATATGGTTCACACATAGTAGACCATCATCAGTGCATCCTTGACATGGTTCACACATAGTAGACCATCATCAGTGCATCCCTGACATGGTTCACATATAGTAGACCATCATCAGTGCATCCTTGACATGGTTCACACATAGTTCACCATCATCAGTGCATCCCTGACATGGTTCACACATAGTAGACCATTATCAGTGCATCCCTGACATGGTTCACATATAGTAGACCATCATCAGTGCATCCCTGCCATGGGTCACACATAGTAGACGATCATCAGTGCATCCCTGACATGGTTCACACATAGTAGACCATCATCAGTGCATCCGTGACATTTTTCACACATAGTAGACCATCATCAGTGCATCCCTGACATGGTTCACACATAGTTCACCATCGTCAGTGCATCCCTGACATGGTTCACACATAGTAGACCATCATCGGTGCATCCCTGACACGGTTCACACATAGTATACCATCATAGGTGCATCCCTGACACGGTTCATACATAGTAGACCATCATCAGTGCATCCCTGACATGGTTCACACATAGTAGACAATCATCAGTGCATCCCTGACATGGTTCACACATAGTAGACCATCATCATCGCATCCCTGACGTGGTTCACACATAGCAGACCATTATCAGTTGACTGTCTGACATGGTTCACACATAGTAGACCATCATCGGTGCATCCTTGACATGGTTCACACATAGTTCACCATCATCAGTGCATCCATGACATGGTTCACACATAGTAAACCATCATCAGTGCATCCCTGACATGGTTCACAAATAGTAGACCATCATCAGTTGATAGTCTGTCATGGTTCACGCATAGTAGACTGTCATCAGTGCATCCCTGCCATGGTTCACACATAGTAGACCATCCTCAGTGCATCCTTGACATGGTTCACACATATTAGACCATCATCAGTGCATCCTTGACATGGTTCACACATAGTAGACCATCATCAATGCATCCATGACTTGGTTCACATATAGTTCACCATCATCAGTGCATCCCTGACATGGTTCACACATAGTAGACCATCATCGGTGCATCCCTGACATGGTTCACACATAGTAGACCATCATCAGTGCATCCCTGATATGGTTCACACATAGTAGATCATCATCAGTGCATTCCTGACATGGTTCACACATAGTAAACCATCATCAGTGCATCCCTGACGTGGTTCACACATAGTTGACCATCATCAGTGCATCCTTGACATGGTTCACACATAGTTAACCATCATCAGTGCATCCCTAACATGGTTTACACATAGTAAACAATCATTAGTGCATCCCTGACATGGTTCACACATAGTAGACAATCATCAGTTGACTGTCTGACATGGTTCACGCATAGTAGACCATCATCAGTGCATCCCTGACATGGTTCACACATAGAAGACCATCATCAGTGCATCCCTGACATGGTTCACATATAGTAGACCATCATCAGTGTATCCCTGACATGGTTCACACATAGTAGACCATCATCACTGCATCCCAGACGTGGTTCACACATAGTAGACCATCATCAGTTGACTGTCTGATATCGTTCACACATAGTAGACCATCATCATTGCATCCTTGACATGGTTCACACATAGTTCACCATCATCAGTGCATCCCTGACAAGGTTCACACATAGTAAACCATCATCGGTGCATCCCTGACATGGTTCACACATAATAGACCATCATCTGTTGACGGTCTGACATGGTTCACACATAGTAGACCATCATCAATGCATCCTTGACATGGTTCACACATAGTAGACCATCATCAGTTGACTGTCCGACATGGTTCACACATAGTAGACCATCATCAATTATTGTCTGACATGGTTCACACATAGTAGAACATCATCAGTGCATCCCTGACATGGTTCACACATAGTAGACCATCATCAGTGCATCTCTGACATGGTTCACACATAGTAGATCATCATCAATGCATCCCTGACATGGTTCACACATAGTAGACCATCATCAGCGCATCCTTGACATGGTTCACACATAGTAGACCATCATCAGTGCATCCCTGACATAGTTCACACATAGTAGACCATCGTCAGTGCATCCCTGACATGGTTCACACATAGTAGATCATCATCAGTGCATCCATGCCATGGTTCACACATAGTAGACCATCATCAGTGCATCCCTGGCATAGTTCACACATAGTAGACCATCATTAGTGCATCCCTGACATGGTTCACACATAGTAGACCATCGTCAGTGCATCCTTGACATGGTTCACACATAGTAGACCATCGTTAGTGCATCCCTGACATGGTTCATACATAGTAGACCATCGTCAGTGCATCCCTGACATGGTTCACACATAGTAGATCATCATCAGTGCATCCCTGCCATGGTTCACACATAGTAGACCATCATCAGTGCATCCCTGACATATTTAACACATAGTAGACCATCATTAGTGCATCCCTGACATGGTTCACACATAGTAGACCATCATCAGTGTATGCCTGACATAGTTCACATATAGTAGACCATCATCAGTGCATCCCTGACATGGTTCACACATAGTAGGCCATCATCAGTACATCCCTGACATGGTTCACACATAGTAGACCATCATCAGTGTATCCCTGACATGTTTCACACATAGTAGACCATCATCAGTGCATCCATGACATGGATCACACATAGTAGACCACCAAAAATGCATCCCTTACATGGTTCACACATAGTAGACCATCATCAGTGCATCCCTGATATGGTTCACACATAGTAGGCCATCATCAGTACATCCATGACATGTTTCATACATAGTTCACCATCATCAGTGCATCCCTGACATGGTTCACACATAGTAGACCATCATTAGTGCATCCCTGACATGGTTCACACATAGTAGACCATCATCAGTGCATCGCTGACATGCTTCACACATAATTGACCATCATCAGTGCATCCCTGACATGGTTAACACATAGTAGAGCATCGTCAGTGCATCCCTGACGTGGTTCACACATAGTAGACCATCATCAGTTGACTGTCTGACACGGTTCACACATAGTAGACCATCATCAGTTCATCCTTGACATGGTTCACACATAGTAGACCATCATCAGTGCACCCCTGACATGGTTCACACTTAGTAGACCATCATCAGTGCATCCCTGACATAGTTCACACATAGTAGACCATCATCAGTGCATCCCTGACATGGTTCACACATGGTAGACCATCGTCAGTGCATCCCTGACATGGTTCAAACATAGTAGACCATCGTCAGTGCATCCCTAACATGGTTCACACATAGTAGACCATCGTCAGTGCATCCCTGACATGGTTCACACATAGTAGACCATCGTCAGTGCATCCCTGACATGGTTCACCCATAGTAGACCATCATCAGTGCATCCCTGACATAGTTCACACATAGTAGACCATCATCAGTGCATCCCTGACATGGTTCACACATAGTAGACCATCGTCAGTGCATCCCTGACATGGTTCACACATAGTAGACCATCGCCAGTGCATTCCTGACATGGTTCACACATAGTAGACCCTCGTCATTGCATCCCTGACATGGTTCACACATAGTAGACCATCGTCAGTGCATCCCTGCCATGGTTCACACATAGTAGACCATTATCAGTGCAACCCTGACATGGTTCACACATAGTAGACCATCATCAGTGCATCCCTGACATGGTTCACACATAGTAGACCATCATCAGTGCATCCCTGACATGGTTCACACATAGTAGACCATCATTAGTGCTTCCCAGACATGGTTCACACATAGTAGACCATCATCACTGCATCCCTGACATGGTTCACACATAGTAGACCATCACCAGTGCATCCCTGACATGGTTTACATATAGTAGACCATCATCAGTGCATCCCTGACATGGTTCACACATAATAGGCCATCATCAATGCATCCCTGACATGGTTCACACATAAAAGACCATCATCAGTGCATCCCTGACATGGTTCACATATTGTAGACCATCATCAGTGCATCCCTGACATGGTTCACACATAGTAGACCATCATCAGTGCATCCCTGACATGGTTCACACATAGTAGACCATCATCAGTGCATCCCTGACATGGTTCACACATAGTAGACCATCATCAGTGCATCCCTGACATGGTTCACACATAGTTCACCATCATCAGTGCATCCCTGACATGGTTCACACATAGTAGACCATCATCGGTGCATCCCTGACACGGTTCACACATAGTATAAAATCATAGGTGTATCCCTGACATGGTTCACACATAGTAGACCATCATAAGTGCATCCCTAACATGGTTCACACATAGTAGACCATCATCAGTGCATCCCCGACATGGTTCACACATAGTAGACCATCATCAGTGCATCCCTGACATAGTGCACACGTAGTAGACCATCATCAGTGCATCCCTGACATGGTTCACACATAGTAGACCATCGTCAGTGCATCCCTGACATGGTTCACACATAGTAGACCATCGCCAGTGCATCCCTGACATGGTTCACACATAGTAGACCATCGTCAGTGCATCCCTTACATGGTTCACACATAGTAGACCATCGTCAGTGCATCCCTGCCATGGTTCACACATAGTAGACCATCGTCAGTGCAACCCTGCCATGGTTCACACATAGTAGACCATCATCAGTGCATCCCTGACATGGTTCACACATAGTAGACCATCATCAGTGCATCCCTGACATGGTTCACGCATAGTAGACCATCATTAGTGCTTCCCTGACATGGTTCACACATAGTAAACCATCATCAGTGCATCCCTGACATGGTTCACACATAGCAGACCATCATCAGTGCATCCCTGACATGGTTTACATATAGTAGACCATAATCAGTGCATCCCTGACATGGTTCACACATAGTAGGCCATCATCAATGCATCCCTGACATGGTTCACACATAAAAGACCATCATCAGTGCATCCCTGACATGGTTCACACATAGTAGACCATCATCAGTGCATCCCTGACATGGTTCACACATAGTAGACCATCATCAGTGCATCCCTGACATGGTTCACACATAGTAGACCATCATCAGTGCATCCCTGACATGGTTCACACATAGTAGACCATCATCAGTGCATCCTTGACATGGTTCACACATAGTTCACCATCATCAGTGCATCCCTGACATGGTTCACACATAGTAGACCATTATCAGTGCATCCCAGACATGGTTCACATATAGTAGACCATCATCAGTGCATCCCTGCCATGGGTCACACATAGTAGACGATCATCAGTGCATCCCTGACATGGTTCACACATAGTAGACCATCATCAGTGCATCCGTGACATGGTTCACACATAGTAGACCATCATCAGTGCATCCCTGACATGGTTCACACATAGTTCACCATCATCAGTGCATCCCTGACATGGTTCACACATAGAGGGCCATCATCGGTGCATCCCTGACACGGTTCACACATAGTATAAAATCATAGGTGTATGTTCACACATAGTAGACCATCATAAGTGCATCCCTAACATGGTTCACACATAGTAGACCATCATCAGTGCATCCCTGACATGGTTCACACATAGTAGACCATCGTAAGTGCATCCCTGACGTGGTTCACACATAGCAGACCATTATCAGTTGACTGTCTGACATGGTTCACACATAGTAGACCATCATAGGTGCAGCCTTGACATGGTTCACACATAGTTCACCATCATCAGTGCATCCATGACATGGTTCACACATAGTAAACCATCATCAGTGCATCCCTGACATGGTTCACACATAGTAGACCATCATCAGTTGTCTGTCTGAGATGGTTCACGCATAGTAGACCATCATCAGTGCATCCCTGCCATGGTTCACACATAGTAGACCATCGCCAGTGCATTCCTGACATGGTTCACACATAGTAGACCATCGTCATTGCATCCCTGACATGGTTCACACATAGTAGACCATCGTCAGTGCATCCCTGCCATGGTTCACACATAGTAGACCATTATCAGTGCAACCCTGACATGGTTCACACATAGTAGACCATCATCAGTGCATCCCTGACATGGTTCACACATAGTAGACCATCATCAGTGCATCCCTGACATGGTTCACACATAGTAGACCATCATTAGTGCTTCCCAGACATGGTTCACACATAGTAGACCATCATCACTGCATCCCTGACATGGTTCACACATAGTAGACCATCACCAGTGCATCCCTGACATGGTTTACATATAGTAGACCATCATCAGTGCATCCCTGACATGGTTCACACATAATAGGCCATCATCAATGCATCCCTGACATGGTTCACACATAAAAGACCATCATCAGTGCATCCCTGACATGGTTCACATATTGTAGACCATCATCAGTGCATCCCTGACATGGTTCACACATAGTAGACCATCATCAGTGCATCCCTGACATGGTTCACACATAGTAGACCATCATCAGTGCATCCCTGACATGGTTCACACATAGTAGACCATCATCAGTGCATCCCTGACATGGTTCACACATAGTTCACCATCATCAGTGCATCCCTGACATGGTTCACACATAGTAGACCATCATCGGTGCATCCCTGACACGGTTCACACATAGTATAAAATCATAGGTGTATCCCTGACATGGTTCACCCATAGTAGACCATCATAAGTGCATCCCTAACATGGTTCACACATAGTAGACCATCATCAGTGCATCCCCGACATGGTTCACACATAGTAGACCATCATCAGTGCATCCCTGACATAGTGCACACGTAGTAGACCATCATCAGTGCATCCCTGACATGGTTCACACATAGTAGACCATCGTCAGTGCATCCCTGACATGGTTCACACATAGTAGACCATCGCCAGTGCATCCCTGACATGGTTCACACATAGTAGACCATCGTCAGTGCATCCCTTACATGGTTCACACATAGTAGACCATCGTCAGTGCATCCCTGCCATGGTTCACACATAGTAGACCATCGTCAGTGCAACCCTGCCATGGTTCACACATAGTAGACCATCATCAGTGCATCCCTGACATGGTTCACACATAGTAGACCATCATCAGTGCATCCCTGACATGGTTCACGCATAGTAGACCATCATTAGTGCTTCCCTGACATGGTTCACACATAGTAAACCATCATCAGTGCATCCCTGACATGGTTCACACATAGTAGACCATCATCAGTGCATCCCTGACATGGTTTACATATAGTAGACCATAATCAGTGCATCCCTGACATGGTTCACACATAGTAGGCCATCATCAATGCATCCCTGACATGGTTCACACATAAAAGACCATCATCAGTGCATCCCTGACATGGTTCACACATAGTAGACCATCATCAGTGCATCCCTGACATGGTTCACACATAGTAGACCATCATCAGTGCATCCCTGACATGGTTCTCACATAGTAGACCATCATCAGTGCATCCCTGACATGGTTCACACATAGTAGACCATCATCAGTGCATCCTTGACATGGTTCACACATAGTTCACCATCATCAGTGCATCCCTGACATGGTTCACACATAGTAGACCATTATCAGTGCATCCCAGACATGGTTCACATATAGTAGACCATCATCAGTGCATCCCTGCCATGGGTCACACATAGTAGACGATCATCAGTGCATCCCTGACATGGTTCACACATAGTAGACCATCATCAGTGCATCCGTGACATGGTTCACACATAGTAGACCATCATCAGTGCATCCCTGACATGGTTCACACATAGTTCACCATCATCAGTGCATCCCTGACATGGTTCACACATAGAGGGCCATCATCGGTGCATCCCTGACACGGTTCACACATAGTATAAAATCATAGGTGTATGTTCACACATAGTAGACCATCATAAGTGCATCCCTAACATGGTTCACACATAGTAGACCATCATCAGTGCATCCCTGACATGGTTCACACATAGTAGACCATCGTCAGTGCATCCCTGACGTGGTTCACACATAGCAGACCATTATCAGTTGACTGTCTGACATGGTTCACACATAGTAGACCATCATAGGTGCAGCCTTGACATGGTTCACACATAGTTCACCATCATCAGTGCATCCATGACATGGTTCACACATAGTAAACCATCATCAGTGCATCCCTGACATGGTTCACACATAGTAGACCATCATCAGTTGTCTGTCTGAGATGGTTCACGCATAGTAGACCATCATCAGTGCATCCCTGCCATGGTTCACATATAGTAGACCATCGTCAGTGCATCCCTGACATGGTTCACACATAGTAGACCATCATCAGTGCATCCCTGACATGGTTCACACATAGTAGACCATCATCAGTGCATCCCTGACATGGTTCACACATAGTAGACCATCATCAGTGCATCCCTGACATGGTTCACACATAGTTCACCATCATCAGTGCATCCCTGACATGGTTCACACATAGTATACCATCATCGGTGCATGCCTGACACGGTTCACACATAGTATAAAATCATAGGTGTATCCCTGACATGGTTCACACATAGTAGACCATCATAAGTGCATCCCTAACATGGTTCACACATAGTAGACCATCATCAGTGCATCCCTGACATGGTTCACACATAGTAGACCATCATCAGTGCATCCCTGACATAGTTCACACATAGTAGACCATCATCAGTGCATCCCTGACATGGTTCACACATAGTAGACCATCGTCAGTGCATCCCTGACATGGTTCACACATAGTAGACCATCGCCAGTGCATCCCTCACATGGTTCACACATAGTAGACCATCGTCAGTGCATCCCTGACATGGTTCACACATAGTAGACCATCGTCAGTGCATCCCTGCCATGGTTCACACATAGTAGACCATTATCAGTGCAACCCTGACATGGTTCACACATAGTAGACCATCATCAGTGCATCCCTGACATGGTTCACACATAGTAGACCATCATCAGTGCATCCCTGACATGGTTCACGCATAGTAGACCATCATTAGTGCTTCCCTGACATGGTTCACACATAGTAAACTATCATCAGTGCATCCCTGACATGGTTCACACATAGTAGACCATCATCAGTGCATCCCTGACATGGTTTACATATAGTAGACCATCATCAGTGCATCCCTGACATGGTTCACACATAATAGGCCATCATCAATACATCCCTGACATGGTTCACACATAAAAGACCATCATCAGTGCATCCCTGACATGGTTCACACATAGTAGACCATCATCAGTGCATCCCTGACATGGTTCACACATAGTAGACCATCATCAGTGCATCCCTGACATGGTTCACACATTGTAGACCATCATCAGTGCATCCCTGACATGGTTCACACATAGTAGACCATCATCAGTGCATCATTGACATGGTTCACACATAATTCACCATCATCAGTGCATCCCTGACATGGTTCACACATAGTAGACCATTATCAGTGCATCCCAGACATGGTTCACATATAGTAGACCATCATCAGTGCATCCCTGCCATGGGTCACATATAGTAGACGATCATCAGTGCATCCCTGACATGGTTCACACATAGTAGACCATCATCAGTGCATCCGTGACATGGTTCACACATAGTAGACCATCATCAGTGCATCCCTGACATGGTTCACACATAGTTCACCATCATCAGTGCATCCCTGACATGGTTCACACATAGTAGACCATCATCGGTGCATCCCTGACACGGTTCACACATAGTATAAAATCATAGGTGTATGTTCACACATAGTAGACCATCATAAGTGCATCCCTAACATGGTTCACACATAGTAGACCATCATAAGTGCATCCCTGACATGGTTCACACATAGTAGACCATCATCAGTGCATCCCTGACGTGGTTCACACATAGCAGACCATTATCAGTTGACTGTCTGACATGGTTCACACATAGTAGACCATCATAGGTGCATCCTTGACATGGTTCACACATAGTTCACCATCATCTGTGCATCCATGACATGGTTCACACATAGTAAACCATCATCAGTGCATCCCTGACAAGGTTCACACATAGTAGACCATCATCAGTTGTCTGTCTGAGATGGTTCACGCATAGTAGATCATCATCAGTGCATCCCTGCCATGGTTCACATATAGTAGACCATCGTCAGTGCATCCCTGACATGGTTCACACATAGTAGACCATCATCAGTGCATCCTTGACATGGTTCACACATAGTAGACCATCATCAATGCATCCCTGACATGGTTCACACATAGTTCACCATCATCAGTGCATCCCTGACATGGTTCACACATAGTAGACCATCATTAGTGCATTCCTGACATGGTTCACACATAGTAGACCATCATCAGTGCATTCCTGACATGGTTCACACATAGTAGACCATCATCAGTGCATCCTTGACATGGTTCACACATAGTAGACCATCATCAATGCATCCCTGACATGGTTCACACATAGTTCACCATCATCAGTGCATCCCTGACATGGTTCACACATAGTAAACAATCATTAGTGCATCCCTGACATGGTTCACACATAGTAGACAATCATCAGTTGACTGTCAGACATGGTTCGCACATAGTAGACCATCATCAGTGCATCCATGACATGGTTCACACATAGTAGACCATCATCAGTGCATCCCTGCCATGGTTCACACATAGTAGACCATCATCAGTGCATCCCTGACATAGTTTATACATAGTAGACCATCATCAGTGCATCCCTGACATGGTTCACACATAGTAGACCATCATCGGTGCATCCCTGACACGGTTCACACATAGTATAAAATCATAGGTGTATCCCTGACATGGTTCACCCATAGTAGACCATCATAAGTGCATCCCTAACATGGTTCACACATAGTAGACCATCATCAGTGCATCCCCGACATGGTTCACACATAGTAGACCATCATCAGTGCATCCCTGACATAGTGCACACGTAGTAGACCATCATCAGTGCATCCCTGACATGGTTCACACATAGTAGACCATCGTCAGTGCATCCCTGACATGGTTCACACATAGTAGACCATCGCCAGTGCATCCCTGACATGGTTCACACATAGTAGACCATCGTCAGTGCATCCCTTACATGGTTCACACATAGTAGACCATCGTCAGTGCATCCCTGCCATGGTTCACACATAGTAGACCATCGTCAGTGCAACCCTGCCATGGTTCACACATAGTAGACCATCATCAGTGCATCCCTGACATGGTTCACACATAGTAGACCATCATCAGTGCATCCCTGACATGGTTCACACATAGTAGACCATCATCAGTGCATCCCTGACATGGTTCACACATAGTTCACCATCATCAGTGCATCCCTGACATGGTTCACACATAGTAGACCATCATCGGTGCATCCCTGACACGGTTCACACATAGTATAAAATCATAGGTGTATCCCTGACATGGTTCACCCATAGTAGACCATCATAAGTGCATCCCTAACATGGTTCACACATAGTAGACCATCATCAGTGCATCCCCGACATGGTTCACACATAGTAGACCATCATCAGTGCATCCCTGACATAGTGCACACGTAGTAGACCATCATCAGTGCATCCCTGACATGGTTCACACATAGTAGACCATCGTCAGTGCATCCCTGACATGGTTCACACATAGTAGACCATCGCCAGTGCATCCCTGACATGGTTCACACATAGTAGACCATCGTCAGTGCATCCCTTACATGGTTCACACATAGTAGACCATCGTCAGTGCATCCCTGCCATGGTTCACACATAGTAGACCATCGTCAGTGCAACCCTGCCATGGTTCACACATAGTAGACCATCATCAGTGCATCCCTGACATGGTTCACACATAGTAGACCATCATCAGTGCATCCCTGACATGGTTCACGCATAGTAGACCATCATTAGTGCTTCCCTGACATGGTTCACACATAGTAAACCATCATCAGTGCATCCCTGACATGGTTCACACATAGTAGACCATCATCAGTGCATCCCTGACATGGTTTACATATAGTAGACCATAATCAGTACATCCCTGACATGGTTCACACATAGTAGGCCATCATCAATGCATCCCTGACATGGTTCACACATAAAAGACCATCATCAGTGCATCCCTGACATGGTTCACACATAGTAGACCATCATCAGTGCATCCCTGACATGGTTCACACATAGTAGACCATCATCAGTGCATCCCTGACATGGTTCTCACATAGTAGACCATCATCAGTGCATCCCTGACATGGTTCACACATAGTAGACCATCGCCAGTGCATCCCTGACATGGTTCACACATAGTTCACCATCATCAGTGCATCCCTGACATGGTTCACACATAGTAGACCATCATCGGTGCATCCCTGACATGGTTCACACATATTAGACCATCATCAGTGCATCCCTGACATGGTTCACACATAGTAGACCATCATCAGTGCATCCCTGACATGGTTCACACATAGTAGACCATCATCAGTGCATCCCTGACATGGTTCACACATAGTTCACCATCATCAGTGCATCCCTGACATGGTTCACACATAGTAGACCATCATCGGTGCATCCCTGACACGGTTCACACATAGTATAAAATCATAGGTGTATCCCTGACATGGTTCACCCATAGTAGACCATCATAAGTGCATCCCTAACATGGTTCACACATAGTAGACCATCATCAGTGCATCCCCGACATGGTTCACACATAGTAGACCATCATCAGTGCATCCCTGACATAGTGCACACGTAGTAGACCATCATCAGTGCATCCCTGACATGGTTCACACATAGTAGACCATCGTCAGTGCATCCCTGACATGGTTCACACATAGTAGACCATCGCCAGTGCATCCCTGACATGGTTCACACATAGTAGACCATCGTCAGTGCATCCCTTACATGGTTCACACATAGTAGACCATCGTCAGTGCATCCCTGCCATGGTTCACACATAGTAGACCATCGTCAGTGCAACCCTGCCATGGTTCACACATAGTAGACCATCATCAGTGCATCCCTGACATGGTTCACACATAGTAGACCATCATCAGTGCATCCCTGACATGGTTCACGCATAGTAGACCATCATTAGTGCTTCCCTGACATGGTTCACACATAGTAAACCATCATCAGTGCATCCCTGACATGGTTCACACATAGTAGACCATCATCAGTGCATCCCTGACATGGTTTACATATAGTAGACCATAATCAGTGCATCCCTGACATGGTTCACACATAGTAGGCCATCATCAATGCATCCCTGACATGGTTCTCACATAAAAGACCATCATCAGTGCATCCCTGACATGGTTCACACATAGTAGACCATCATCAGTGCATCCCTGACATGGTTCACACATAGTAGACCATCATCAGTGCATCCCTGACATGGTTCTCACATAGTAGACCATCATCAGTGCATCCCTGACATGGTTCACACATAGTAGACCATCATCAGTGCATCCTTGACATGGTTCACACATAGTTCACCATCATCAGTGCATCCCTGACATGGTTCACACATAGTAGACCATTATCAGTGCATCCCAGACATGGTTCACATATAGTAGACCATCATCAGTGCATCCCTGCCATGGGTCACACATAGTAGACGATCATCAGTGCATCCCTGACATGGTTCACACATAGTAGACCATCATCAGTGCATCCGTGACATGGTTCACACATAGTAGACCATCATCAGTGCATCCCTGACATGGTTCACACATAGTTCACCATCATCAGTGCATCCCTGACATGGTTCACACATAGAGGGCCATCATCGGTGCATCCCTGACACGGTTCACACATAGTATAAAATCATAGGTGTATGTTCACACATAGTAGACCATCATAAGTGCATCCCTAACATGGTTCACACATAGTAGACCATCATCAGTGCATCCCTGACATGGTTCACACATAGTAGACCATCGTCAGTGCATCCCTGACGTGGTTCACACATAGCAGACCATTATCAGTTGACTGTCTGACATGGTTCACACATAGTAGACCATCATAGGTGCAGCCTTGACATGGTTCACACATAGTTCACCATCATCAGTGCATCCATGACATGGTTCACACATAGTAAACCATCATCAGTGCATCCCTGACATGGTTCACACATAGTAGACCATCATCAGTTGTCTGTCTGAGATGGTTCACGCATAGTAGACCATCATCAGTGCATCCCTGCCATGGTTCACATATAGTAGACCATCGTCAGTGCATCCCTGACATGGTTCACACATAGTAGACCATCATCAGTGCATCCCTGACATGGTTCACACATAGTAGACCATCATCAGTGCATCCCTGACATGGTTCACACATAGTAGACCATCATCAGTGCATCCCTGACATGGTTCACACATAGTTCACCATCATCAGTGCATCCCTGACATGGTTCACACATAGTATACCATCATCGGTGCATCCCTGACACGGTTCACACATAGTATAAAATCATAGGTGTATCCCTGACATGGTTCACACATAGTAGACCATCATAAGTGCATCCCTAACATGGTTCACACATAGTAGACCATCGTCAGTGCATCCCTGACATGGTTCACACATAGTAGACCATCATCAGTGCATCCCTGACATAGTTCACACATAGTAGACCATCATCAGTGCATCCCTGACATGGTTCACACATAGTAGACCATCGTCAGTGCATCCCTGACATGGTTCACACATAGTAGACCATCGCCAGTGCATCCCTCACATGGTTCACACATAGTAGACCATCGTCAGTGCATCCCTGACATGGTTCACACATAGTAGACCATCGTCAGTGCATCCCTGCCATGGTTCACACATAGTAGACCATTATCAGTGCAACCCTGACATGGTTCACACATAGTAGACCATCATCAGTGCATCCCTGACATGGTTCACACATAGTAGACCATCATCAGTGCATCCCTGACATGGTTCACGCATAGTAGACCATCATTAGTGCTTCCCTGACATGGTTCACACATAGTAAACTATCATCAGTGCATCCCTGACATGGTTCACACATAGTAGACCATCATCAGTGCATCCCTGACATGGTTTACATATAGTAGACCATCATCAGTGCATCCCTGACATGGTTCACACATAATAGGCCATCATCAATACATCCCTGACATGGTTCACACATAAAAGACCATCATCAGTGCATCCCTGACATGGTTCACACATAGTAGACCATCATCAGTGCATCCCTGACATGGTTCACACATAGTAGACCATCATCAGTGCATCCCTGACATGGTTCACACATTGTAGACCATCATCAGTGCATCCCTGACATGGTTCACACATAGTAGACCATCATCAGTGCATCATTGACATGGTTCACACATAATTCACCATCATCAGTGCATCCCTGACATGGTTCACACATAGTAGACCATTATCAGTGCATCCCAGACATGGTTCACATATAGTAGACCATCATCAGTGCATCCCTGCCATGGGTCACATATAGTAGACGATCATCAGTGCATCCCTGACATGGTTCACACATAGTAGACCATCATCAGTGCATCCGTGACATGGTTCACACATAGTAGACCATCATCAGTGCATCCCTGACATGGTTCACACATAGTTCACCATCATCAGTGCATCCCTGACATGGTTCACACATAGTAGACCATCATCGGTGCATCCCTGACACGGTTCACACATAGTATAAAATCATAGGTGTATGTTCACACATAGTAGACCATCATAAGTGCATCCCTAACATGGTTCACACATAGTAGACCATCATAAGTGCATCCCTGACATGGTTCACACATAGTAGACCATCATCAGTGCATCCCTGACGTGGTTCACACATAGCAGACCATTATCAGTTGACTGTCTGACATGGTTCACACATAGTAGACCATCATAGGTGCATCCTTGACATGGTTCACACATAGTTCACCATCATCTGTGCATCCATGACATGGTTCACACATAGTAAACCATCATCAGTGCATCCCTGACAAGGTTCACACATAGTAGACCATCATCAGTTGTCTGTCTGAGATGGTTCACGCATAGTAGATCATCATCAGTGCATCCCTGCCATGGTTCACATATAGTAGACCATCGTCAGTGCATCCCTGACATGGTTCACACATAGTAGACCATCATCAGTGCATCCCTGACATGGTTCACACATAGTAGACCATCATCAGTGCATCCTTGACATGGTTCACACATAGTAGACCATCATCAATGCATCCCTGACATAGTTCACACATAGTTCACCATCATCAGTGCATCCCTGACATGGTTCACACATAGTAGACCATCATTAGTGCATTCCTGACATGGTTCACACATAGTAGACCATCATCAGTGCATTCCTGACATGGTTCACACATAGTAGACCATCATCAGTGCATCCTTGACATGGTTCACACATAGTAGACCATCATCAATGCATCCCTGACATGGTTCACACATAGTTCACCATCATCAGTGCATCCCTGACATGGTTCACACATAGTAAACAATCATTAGTGCATCCCTGACATGGTTCACACATAGTAGACAATCATCAGTTGACTGTCAGACATGGTTCGCACATAGTAGACCATCATCAGTGCATCCATGACATGGTTCACACATAGTAGACCATCATCAGTGCATCCCTGCCATGGTTCACACATAGTAGACCATCATCAGTGCATCCCTGACATAGTTTATACATAGTAGACCATCATCAGTGCATCCCTGACATGGTTCACACATAGTAGACCATCGTCAGTGCATCCCTAACATGGTTCACACATAGTAGACCATCGTCACTGCAACCCTGACATGGTTCACACATACTAGACCATCGTAAGTGCATCCCTGACATGGTTCACAAATAGTAGACCATCATCAGTGCATCCCTGCCATGGTTCACACATAGTAGACCATCATCAGTGCATCCCTGACATGGTTCACACATAGTAGACCATCATTAGTGCATCCCTGACATGGTTCACACATAGTAGACCATCATCAGTGTATCCCTGACATGGTTCACACATAGTAGACCATCATCAGTGCATCCCTGACATGGTTCACACATAGTAGGCCATCATCAGTACATCCCTGACATGGTTCACACATAGTAGACCATCATCCGTGTATCCCTAACATGGTTCACACATAGTAGACCATCATCAGTGCATCCCTGACATGGTTCACACATAGTAGACCATCATAAATGCATCCCTGACATAGTTCACACATACAAGACCATCATCAGTGCATCCCTGACATGGTTCACACATAGTAGACCATCATCAGTGCATCCCTGACATGGTTCACACATAGTAGACCATCATCACTGCATCCCTGACGTGGTTCACACATAGTAGACCATCATCAGTTGACTGTCTGACATCGTTCACACATAGTAGACCATCATCAGTGCATCCTTGACATGGTTCACACATAGTTCACCATCACCAGTGCATCCCTGACATGGTTCACCCATAGTAAACCATCATCGGTGCATCCCTGACATGGTTCACACATAGTAGACCATCATCAGTTGACTGTCTGACATGGTTCACACATAGTAGACCATCACCAGTTATTGTCTGACATGGTTCACACATTGTAGACCATCATCAGTGCAACCCTGACATGGTTCACACATAGTAGACCATCATCAGTGCATCTCTGACATGGTTCACACATAGTAGATCATCATCAGTGCATCCCTGACATGGTTCACACATAGTAGACCATCATCAGCGCATCCTTGACATGGTTCACACATAGTTCACCATCATTAGTGCATCCCTGACATGGTTCACACATAGTAGACCATCATCAGTGCATCCCTGACATGGTTCACAAATAGTAGACCATCATTAGTTGACTGTCTGACATGGTTCACATATAGTAGACCATCATCAGTGCATCTATGACATGGTTCACACATAGTAGACCATCATGAGTGTATCCCTGACATGGTTCACACATAGTAGACCATCATCAGTGCATCCCTGACATGGTTCACACATAGTAAACCATCATCAATGCATCCCTGACATGGTTCACACATACAAGACCATCATCAGTGCATCCCTGACATGGTTCACACATAGTAGACCATCATCAGTGCATCCCTGACATGGTTCACACATAGTAGACCATCATCACTGCATCCCTGACGTGGTTCACACATAGTAGACCATCATCAGTTGAGTGTCTGACATCGTTCACACATAGTAGACCATCATCAGTGCATCCTTGACATGGTTCACACATAGTTCACCATCACCAGTGCATCCCTGACATGGTTCACCCATAGTAAACCATCATCGGTGCATCCCTGACATGGTTCACACATAGTAGACCATCATCAGTTGACTGTCTGACATGGTTCACACATAGTAGACCATCATCAATACATCCTTGACATAGTTCACACATAGTAGACCATCATCAGTTGACTGTCTGACATGGTTCACACATAGTAGACCATCATCAGTTATTGTCTGACATGGTTCACACATAGTAGACCATCATCAGTGCATCCCTGACATTGTTCACACATAGTAGACCATCAACAGTGCATCTCTGACATGGTTCACACATAGTAGATCATCATCAGTGCATCCCTGACATGGTTCCCACATAGTAGACCATCATTAGTTGACTGTCTGACATGGTTCACATATAGTAGACCATCATCAGTGCATCCATGACATGGTTCACACATAGTAGACCATCATGAGTGCATCCCTGACATGGTTCACTCATAGTAAACCATCATCGGTGCATCCCTGACATGGTTCACACATAGTAGACCATCATCTGTTGACTGTCTGACATGGTTCACACATAGTAGACCATCACCAGTGCATCCTTGACATGGTTCACACATAGTAGACCATCATCAGTTGACTGTCTGACATGGTTCACACATAGTAGACCATCACCAGTTATTGTCTGACATGGTTCACACATAGTAGACCATCATCAGTGCATCCCTGACATTGTTCACACATAGTAGACCATCAACAGTGCATCTCTGACATGGTTCACACATAGTAGATCATCATCAGTGCATCCCTGACATGGTTCCCACATAGTAGACCATCATTAGTTGACTGTCTGACATGGTTCACATATAGTAGACCATCATCAGTGCATCCATGACATGGTTCACACATAGTTCACCATCACCAGTGCATCCCTGATATGGTTCACACATAGTAAACCATCATCGGTGCATCCCTGACATGGTTCACACATAGTAGACCATCATCTGTTGACTGTCTGACATGGTTCACACATAGTAGATCTTCATCAGTGCATCCTTGACATGGTTCACACATAGTAGACCATCATCAGTTGACTATATGACATGGTTCACACATAGTAGACCATCATCAGTGCATCCTTGACATGGTTCACACATAGTAGACCATCATCAATGCATCCCTGACATGGTTCACACATAGTTCACCATCATCAGTGCATCCCTGACATGGTTCACACATAGTAGACCATCATTAGTGCATTCCTGACATGGTTCACACATAGTAGACCATCATCAGTGCATTCCTGACATGGTTCACACATAGTAAACCATCATCAGTGCATCCCTGACGTGGTTCACACATAGATAACCATCATCAGTGCATCCTTGACATGGTTCACACATAGTTCGCCATCATCAGTGCATCCCTAACATGGTTTACACATAGTAAACAATCATTAGTGCATCCCTGACATGGTTCACACATAGTAGACAATCATCAGTTGACTGTCAGACATGGTTCGCACATAGTAGACCATCATCAGTGCATCCATGACATGGTTCACACATAGTAGACCATCATCAGTGCATCCCTGCCATGGTTCACACATAGTAGACCATCATCAGTGCATCCCTGACATAGTTTATACATAGTAGACCATCATCAGTGCATCCCTGACATGGTTCACACATAGTAGACCATCGTCAGTGCATCCCTGACATGGTTCACACATAGTAGACCATCGTCAGTGCAACCCTGACATGGTTCACACATACTAGACCATCGTCAGTGCATCCCTGACATGGTTCACAAATAGTAGACCATCATCAGTGCATCCCTGCCATGGTTCACACATAGTAGACCATCATCAGTGCATCCCTGACATGGTTCACACATAGTAGACCATCATTAGTGCATCCCTGACATGGTTCACACATAGTAGACCATCATCAGTGTATCCCTGACATGGTTCACACATAGTAGACCATCATCAGTGCATCCCTGACATGGTTCACACATAGTAGGCCATCATCAGTACATCCCTGACATGGTTCACACATAGTAGACCATCATCCGTGTATCCCTAACATGGTTCACACATAGTAGACCATCATCAGTGCATCCCTGACATGGTTCACACATAGTAGACCATCATAAATGCATCCCTGACATAGTTCACACATACAAGACCATCATCAGTGCATCCCTGACATGGTTCACACATAGTAGACCATCATCAGTGCATCCCTGACGTGGTTCACACATAGTAGACCATCATCACTGCATCCCTGACGTGGTTCACACATAGTAGACCATCATCAGTTGACTGTCTGACATCGTTCACACATAGTAGACCATCATCAGTGCATCCTTGACACGGTTCACACATAGTTCACCATCACCAGTGCATCCCTGACATGGTTCACCCATAGTAAACCATCATCGGTGCATCCCTGACATGGTTCACACATAGTAGACCATCATCTGTTCACTGTCTGACATGGTTCACACATAGTAGACCATCACCAGTGCATCCTTGACATGGTTCACACATAGTAGACCATCATCAGTTGACTGTCTGACATGGTTCACACATAGTAGACCATCACCAGTTATTGTCTGACATGGTTCACACATTGTAGACCATCATCAGTGCATCCCTGACATGGTTCACACATAGTTGACCATCATCAGTGCATCTCTGAAATGGTTCACATATAGTAGATCATCATCAGTGCATCCCTGACATGGTTCACACATACTAGACCATCATCAGCGCATCCTTGACATGGTTCACACATAGTTCACCATCATTAGTGCATCCCTGACATGGTTCACACATAGTAGACCGTCATCAGTGCATCCCTGACATGGTTCACAAATAGTAGACCATCATTAGTTGACTGTCTGACATGGTTCACATATAGTAGACCATCATCAGTGCATCTATGACATGGTTCACACATAGTAGACCATCATGAGTGCATCCCTGACATGGTTCACACATAGTAGACCATCATCAGTGCATCCCTGACATGGTTCACACATAGTAAACCATCATCAATGCATCCCTGACATGGTTCACACATACAAGACCATCATCAGTGCATCCCTGACATGGTTCACACATAGTAGACCATCATCAGTGCATCCCTGACATGGTTCACACATAGTAGACCATCATCACTGCATCCCTGACTTGGTTCACACATAGTAGACCATCATCAGTTGAGTGTCTGACATCGTTCACACATAGTAGACCATCATCAGTGCATCCTTGACATGGTTCACACATAGTTCACCATCACCAGTGCATCCCTGATATGGTTCACACATAGTAAACCATCATCGGTGCATCCCTGACATGGTTCACACATAGTAGACCATCATCTGTTGACTGTCTGACATGGTTCACACATAGTAGATCTTCATCAGTGCATCCTTGACATGGTTCACACATAGTAGACCATCATCAGTTGACTGTATGACATGGTTCACACATAGTAGACCATCATCAGTTATTGTCTGACATGGTGTACACATAGTAGACCATCATCAGTGCATCCCTGACATTGTTCACACATAGTAGACCATCAACAGTGCATCTCTGACATGGTTCACACATAGTAGATCATCATCAGTGCATCCCTGACATGGTTCCCACATAGTAGACCATCATTAGTTGACTGTCTGACATGGTTCACATATAGTAGACCATCATCAGTGCATCCATGACATGGTTCACACATAGTAGACCATCATGAGTGCATCCCTGACATAGTTCACACATAGTAGACCATCATCAGTGCATCCCTGACATGGTTCACACATAGTAGACCATCAATAATGCATCCCTGACATGGTTTACACATAGTAGACCATCATCATTGCATCCCTGACATGGTTCACACATAGTAGACCATCATCAGTGCATCCATGACATGGTTCATACATAGTTCACCATCATCAGTGCATCCCTGACATGGTTCACACATAGTAGACCATCATTAGTGCATCCCTGACATGGTTCACACATAGTAGACCATCATCAGTGCATCCCGGACATGGTTCACACATAGTAGACCATCATCAGTGCATCCCTGACATGGTTCACACATAGTAGACCATCATCAGTGCATCCCTGACATGGTTCACACATAGTAGACCATCATCAGTGCATCCTTGACAAGGTTCACACATAGTTCACCATCATCAGTGCATCCCTGACACGGTTCACACATAGTAGACCATTATCAGTGCATCCCTGACATGGTTAACATATAGTAGACCATCATCAGTGCATCCCTGCCATGGGTCACACATAGTAGACGATCATCAGTGCATCCCTGACATGGTTCACACATAGTAGACCATCATCAGTGCATCTGTGACATGGTTCACACATAGTAGACCATCATCAGTGCATCCCTGACATGGTTCACACATAGTTCACCATCATCAGTGCATCCCTGACATGGTTCACACATAGTAGACCATCATCGGTGCATCCCTGACACGGTTCACACATAGTATACCATCATAGGTGCATCCCTGACATGGTTCATAGTTAGTAGACCATCATCAGTGCATCCCTGACATGGTTCACACATAGTAGACAATCATCAGTGCATCCCTGACATGGTTCACACATAGTAGACCATCATCATCGCATCCCTGACGTGGTTCACACATAGCAGACCATTATCAGTTGACTGTCTGACATGGTTCACACATAGTAGACCATCATCGGTGCATCCTTGACATGGTTCACACATAGTTCACCATCATCAGTGCATCCATGACATGGGTCAGACATAGTAAACCATCATCAGTGCATCCCTGACATGGTTCACAAATAGTAGACCATCATCAGTTGATTGTCTGACATGGTTCACGCATAGTAGACTGTCATCAGTGCATCCCTGCCATGGTTCACACATAGTAGACCATCCTCAGTGCATCCCTGACATGGTTCACACATATTAGACCATCATCAGTGCATCCTTGACATGGTTCACACATAGTAGACCATCATCAATGCATCCATGACATGGTTCACACATAGTTCACCATCATCAGTGCATCCCTGACATGGTTCACACATAGTAGACCATCATCGGTGCATCCCTGACATGGTTCACACATAGTAGACCATCATCAGTGCATCCCTGACATGGTTCACACTTAGTAGATCATCATCAGTGCATTCCTGACATGGTTCACACATAGTAAACCATCATCAGTGCATCCCTGACGTGGTTCACACATAGTTGGCCATCATCAGTGCATCCTTGACATGGTTCACACATAGTTCACCATCATCAGTGTATCCCTAACATGGTTTACACATAGTAAACAATCATTAGTGCATCCCTGACATGGTTCACACATAGTAGACAATCATCAGTTGACTGTCTGATATGCTTCACGCATAGTAGACCATCATCAGTGCATCCCTGACATGGTTCACACATAGAAGACCATCATCAGTGCATCCCTGACATGGTTCACATATAGTAGACCATCATCAGTGCATCCCTGACATGGTTCACACATAGTAGACCATCATCACTGCATCCCAGACGTGGTTCACACATAGTAGACCATCATCAGTTGACTGTCTGATATCGTTCACACATAGTAGACCATCATCATTGCATCCTTGACATGGTTCACACATAGTTCACCATCATCAGTGCATCCCTGACATGGTTCACACATAGTAAACCATCATCGGTGCATCCCTGACATGGTTCACACATAGTAGACCATCATCTGTTGACTGTCTGACATGGTTCACACATAGTAGACCATCATCAATGCATCCTTGACATAGTTCACACATAGTAGACCATCATCAGTTGACTGTCTGACATGGTTCACACATAGTAGACCATCATCAGTTATTGTCTGACATGGTTCACACATTGTAGACCATCATCAGTGCATCCCTGACATGGTTCACACATAGTAGACCATCATAAGTGCATCTCTGACATGGTTCACACATAGTAGATCATCATCAATGTATCCCTGACATGGTTCACACATAGTAGACCATCATCAGCGCACCCTTGACATGGTTCACACATAGTAGACCATCATCAGTGCATCCCTGACATAGTTCACACATAGTAGACCATCATCAGTGCATCCATGACATGGTTCACACATAGTAGACCATCATCAGTGCATCCCTGCCATGGTTCACACATAGTAGACTATCTTCAGTGCATCCCTGACATGGTTCACACATATTAGACCATCATCAGTGCATCCTTGACATGGTTCACACATAGTAGACCATCATCAATGCATCCATGACATGGTTCACACATAGTTCACCATCATCAGTGCATCCCTGACATGGTTCACACATAGTAGACCATCATCGGTGCATCCCTGACATGGTTCACACATAGTAGACCATCATCAGTGCATCCCTGACATGGTTCACACTTAGTAGATCATCATCAGTGCATTCCTGACATGGTTCACACATAGTAAACCATCATCAGTGCATCCCTGACGTGGTTCACACATAGTTGGCCATCATCAGTGCATCCTTGACATGGTTCACACATAGTTCACCATCATCAGTGTATCCCTAACATGGTTTACACATAGTAAACAATCATTAGTGCATCCCTGACATGGTTCACACATAGTAGACAATCATCAGTTGACTGTCTGACATGCTTCACGCATAGTAGACCATCATCAGTGCATCCCTGACGTGGTTCACACATAGAAGACCATCATCAGTGCATCCCTGACATGGTTCACATATAGTAGACCATCATCAGTGCATCCCAGACATGGTTCACACATAGTAGACCATCATCACTGCATCCCAGACGTGGTTCACACATAGTAGACCATCATCAGTTGACTGACTGATATCGTTCACACATAGTAGACCATCATCATTGCATCCTTGACATGGTTCACACATAGTTCACCATCATCAGTGCATCCCTGACATGGTTCCCACATAGTAAACCATCATCGGTGCATCCCTGACATGGTTCACACATAGTAGACCATCATCTGTTGACTGTCTGACATGGTTCACACATAGTAGACCATCATCAATGCATCCTTGACATAGTTCACACATAGTAGACCATCATCAGTTGACTGTCTGACATGGTTCACACATAGTAGACCATCATCAGTTATTGTCTGACATGGTTCACACATTGTAGACCATCATCAGTGCATCCCTGACATGGTTCACACATAGTAGACCATCATCAGTGCATCTCTGACATGGTTCACACATAGTAGATCATCATCAATGCATCCCTGACATGGTTCACACATAGTAGACCATCATCAGTGCACCCTTGACATGGTTCACACATAGTAGACCATCATCAGTGCATCCCTGACATAGTTCACACATAGTAGACCATCATCAGTGCATCCATGACATGGTTCACACATAGTAGACCATCATCAGTGCATCCCTGCCATGGTTCACACATAGTAGACCATCATAAGTGCATCCCTGACATAGTTCACACATAGTAGACCAACATTAGTGCATCCCTGACATGGTTCACACATAGTAGACCATCGTCAGTGCATCCTTGACATGGTTCACACATAGTAAACCATCGTCAGTGCATCCCTGACATGGTTCACACATAGTAGACCATCGTCAGTGCATCCCTGACATGGTTCACACATAGTAGACCATCATCAGTGCATTCCTGCCATGGTTCACACATAGTAGACCATCATCAGTGCATCCCTGACATGGTTAACACATAGTAGACCATCATTAGTGCATCCCTGACATGGTTCACACATAGTAGACCATCATCGGTGCATCCTTGACATGGTTCACACATAGTTCACCATCATCAGTGCATCCATGACATGGTTCACACATAGTAAACCATCATCAGTGCATCCCTGACATGGTTCACAAATAGTAGACCATCATCAGTTGATTGTCTGACATGGTTCACGCATAGTAGACTGTCATCAGTGCATCCCTGCCATGGTTCACACATAGTAGACCATCCTCAGTGCATCCCTGACATGGTTCACACATATTAGACCATCATCAGTGCATCCCGAACATGGTTCACACATAGTAGACCATCATCAGTGCATCCCTGACATTGTTCACACATAGTAGACCATCATCACTGCATCCCAGACGTGGTTCACACATAGGAGACCATCATCAGTTGACTGTCTGACATCGTTCACACATAGTTGACCATCATCATTGCATCCTTGACATGGTTCACACATAGTTCACCATCATCAGTGCATCCCTGACATGGTTCACACATAGTAAACCATCATCGGTGCATCCCTCACATGGTTCCCACATAGTAGACCATCATCAGTGCATCCCTGCCATGGTTTACACATATTAGACCATCATCAGTGCGTCCCTGACATGGTTCACACATAGTAGACCATCATTAGTGCATCCCTGACATGGTTCATACATAGTAGACCATCATCAGTGTATCCCTGACATGGTTCACACATAGTAGACCATCATCAGTGCATCCCTGACATGGTTCACATATAGTAGGCCATCATCAGTACATCCCTGACATGGTTCACACATAGTAGACCATGATTTGTGTATCCCTGACATGGTTCACACATAGTAGACCATCATCAGTGCACCCCTGACATGGTTCACACATAGTAGACCATCATCAATGCATCCCTGACATGGTTCACACATAGAAGACCATCATCAGTGCATCCCTGACATGGTTCACACATAGTAGACCATCATCAGTGCATCCCTGACATGGTTCACACATAGTAGACCATCATCACTGCATCCCAGACGTGGTTCACACATAGTAGACCATCATCAGTTGACTGTCTGACATCGTTCACACATAGTAGACCATCATCATTGCATCCTTGACATGGTTCACACATAGTTCACCATCATCAGTGCATCCCTGAAATGGTTCACACATAGTAGATCATCATCAGTGCATCCCTGACATGGTTCACACATAGTAGACCATCATCAGCGCATCCTTGACATGGTTCACACATAGTTCACCATCATCAGTGCATCCCTGACATGGTTCACACATAGTAGACCATCATCAGTGCATCCCTGACATGGTTCACACATAGTAGACCATCATTAGTTGACTGTCTGACATGGTTCACATATAGTAGACCATCATCAGTGCATCCATGACATGGTTCACACATAGTAGACCATCATGAGTGCATCCATGACATGGTTCACACATAGTAGACCATCATCAGTGCATCCCTGACATGGTTCACACATAGTAGACCATCAACAATGCATCCATGACATGGTTTTCACATAGTAGACCATCATCAGTGCATCCCTGACATGGTTCACACATAGTAGACCATCATCAGTGCATCCATGACATGGTTCATACATAGTTCACCATCATCAGTGCATCCCCGACATGGTTCACACATAGTAGACCATCATTAGTGCATCCCTGACATGGTTTACACCTAATAGAGCATCATCAGTGCATCCCTGACGTGGTTCACACATAGTAGACCATCATCAGTTGACTGTCTGACATGGTTCACACATAGTAGACCATCATAAGTGCATCCTTGACATGTTTCACACATAGTTCACCATCATCAGTGCATCCCTGACATGGTTCACACATAGTAAACCATCATCAGTGCATCCCTGACATGGTTCACACATAGTAGACCATCATCTGTTGACTGTCTGGCATGGGTCACACATAGTAGACCATCATTTGTGCATCCTTGACATGGTTCACGCATTGTAGACCATTATTAGTGCATCCCTGACATGGTTCACACATAGTAGACCATCATCAGTGCATCCTTGACATGGTTCACACATAGTTCACCATCATCAATGCATCTCTGACATGGTTCAAACATAGTAGACCATCATCAGTTGATTGACTGACATGGTTCACGCATAGTAGACCATCATCAGTGCATCCCTGCCATGGTTCACACATAGTAGACCATCCTCAGTGCATCCCTGACATGGTTCACACATAGTAGACCATCATCTGTTGACTGTCTGACATGGTTCACACATAGTAGACCATCATCAATGCATCCTTGACATAGTTCACACATAGTAGACCATCATCAGTTGACTGTCTGACATGGTTCACACATAGTAGACCATCATCAGTTATTGTCTGACATGGTTCACACATTGTAGACCATCATCAGTGCATCCCTGACATGGTTCACACATAGTAGACCATCATAAGTGCATCTCTGACATGGTTCACACATAGTAGATCATCATCAATGCATCCCTGACATGGTTCACACATAGTAGACCATCATCAGCGCACCCTTGACATGGTTCACACATAGTAGACCATCATCAGTGCATCCCTGACATAGTTCACACATAGTAGACCATCATCAGTGCATCCATGACATGGTTCACACATAGTAGACCATCATCAGTGCATCCCTGCCATGGTTCACACATAGTAGACCATCTTCAGTGCATCCCTGACATGGTTCACACATATTAGACCATCATCAGTGCATCCTTGACATGGTTCACACATAGTAGACCATCATCAATGCATCCATGACATGGTTCACACATAGTTCACCATCATCAGTGCATCCCTGACATGGTTCACACATAGTAGACCATCATCGGTGCATCCCTGACATGGTTCACACATAGTAGACCATCATCAGTGCATCCCTGACATGGTTCACACTTAGTAGATCATCATCAGTGCATTCCTGACATGGTTCACACATAGTAAACCATCATCAGTGCATCCCTGACGTGGTTCACACATAGTTGGCCATCATCAGTGCATCCTTGACATGGTTCACACATAGTTCACCATCATCAGTGTATCCCTAACATGGTTTACACATAGTAAACAATCATTAGTGCATCCCTGACATGGTTCACACATAGTAGACAATCTTCAGTTGACTGTCTGACATGCTTCACGCATAGTAGACCATCATCAGTGCATCCCTGACATGGTTCACACATAGAAGACCATCATCAGTGCATCCCTGACATGGTTCACATATAGTAGACCATCATCAGTGCATCCCTGACATGGTTCACACATAGTAGACCATCATCACTGCATCCCAGACGTGGTTCACACATAGTAGACCATCATCAGTTGACTGTCTGATATCGTTCACACATAGTAGACCATCATCATTGCATCCTTGACATGGTTCACACATAGTTAACCATCATCAGTGCATCCCTGACATGGTTCACACATAGTAAACCATCATCGGTGCATCCCTGACATGGTTCACACATAGTAGACCATCATCTGTTGACTGTCTGACATGGTTCACACATAGTAGACCATCATCAATGCATCCTTGACATAGTTCACACATAGTAGACCATCATCAGTTGACTGTCTGACATGGTTCACACATAGTAGACCATCATCAGTTATTGTCTGACATGGTTCACACATTGTAGACCATCATCAGTGCATCCCTGACATGGTTCACACATAGTAGACCATCATCAGTGCATCTCTGACATGGTTCACACATAGTAGATCATCATCAATGCATCCCTGACATGGTTCACACATAGTAGACCATCATCAGCGCACCCTTGACATGGTTCACACATAGTAGACCATCATCAGTGCATCCCTGACATAGTTCACACATAGTAGACCATCATCAGTGCATCCATGACATGGTTCACACATAGTAGACCATCATCAGTGCATCCCTGCCATGGTTCACACATAGTAGACCATCATAAGTGCATCCCTGACATAGTTCACACATAGTAGACCAACATTAGTGCATCCCTGACATGGTTCACACATAGTAGACCATCGTCAGTGCATCCTTGACATGGTTCACACATAGTAAACCATCGTCAGTGCATCCCTGACATGGTTCACACATAGTAGACCATCGTCAGTGCATCCCTGACATGGTTCACACATAGTAGACCATCATCAGTGCATTCCTGCCAAGGTTCACACATAGTAGACCATCATCAGTGCATCCCTGACATGGTTAACACATAGTAGACCATCATTAGTGCATCCCTGACATGGTTCACACATAGTAGACCATCATCGGTGCATCCTTGACATGGTTCACACATAGTTCACCATCATCAGTGCATCCATGACATGGTTCACACATAGTAAACCATCATCAGTGCATCCCTGACATGGTTCACAAATAGTAGACCATCATCAGTTGATTGTCTGACATGGTTCACGCATAGTAGACTGTCATCAGTGCATCCCTGCCATGGTTCACACATAGTAGACCATCCTCAGTGCATCCCTGACATGGTTCACACATATTAGACCATCATCAGTGCATCCCGAACATGGTTCACACATAGTAGACCATCATCAGTGCATCCCTGACATTGTTCACACATAGTAGACCATCATCACTGCATCCCAGACGTGGTTCACACATAGGAGACCATCATCAGTTGACTGTCTGACATCGTTCACACATAGTTGACCATCATCATTGCATCCTTGACATGGTTCACACATAGTTCACCATCATCAGTGCATCCCTGACATGGTTCACACATAGTAAACCATCATCGGTGCATCCCTCACATGGTTCCCACATAGTAGACCATCATCAGTGCATCCCTGCCATGGTTCACACATATTAGACCATCATCAGTGCGTCCCTGACATGGTTCACATATAGTAGGCCATCATCAGTACATCCCTGACATGGTTCACACATAGTAGACCATGATTTGTGTATCCCTGACATGGTTCACACATAGTAGACCATCATCAGTGCACCCCTGACATGGTTCACACATAGTAGACCATCATCAATGCATCCCTGACATGGTTCACACATAGAAGACCATCATCAGTGCATCCCTGACATGGTTCACACATAGTAGACCATCATCAGTGCATCCCTGACATGGTTCACACATAGTAGACCATCATCACTGCATCCCAGACGTGGTTCACACATAGTAGACCATCATCAGTTGACTGTCTGACATCGTTCACACATAGTAGACCATCATCATTGCATCCTTGACATGGTTCACACATAGTTCACCATCATCAGTGCATCCCTGAAATGGTTCACACATAGTAGATCATCATCAGTGCATCCCTGACATGGTTCACACATAGTAGACCATCATCAGCGCATCCTTGACATGGTTCACACATAGTTCACCATCATCAGTGCATCCCTGACATGGTTCACACATAGTAGACCATCATCAGTGCATCCCTGACATGGTTCACACATAGTAGACCATCATTAGTTGACTGTCTGACATGGTTCACATATAGTAGACCATCATCAGTGCATCCATGACATGGTTCACACATAGTAGACCATCATGAGTGCATCCATGACATGGTTCACACATAGTAGACCATCATCAGTGCATCCCTGACATGGTTCACACATAGTAGACCATCAACAATGCATCCATGACATGGTTTTCACATAGTAGACCATCATCAGTGCATCCCTGACATGGTTCACACATAGTAGACCATCATCAGTGCATCCATGACATGGTTCATACATAGTTCACCATCATCAGTGCATCCCCGACATGGTTCACACATAGTAGACCATCATTAGTGCATCCCTGACATGGTTTACACATAATAGAGCATCATCAGTGCATCCCTGACGTGGTTCACACATAGTAGACCATCATCAGTTGACTGTCTGACATGGTTCACACATAGTAGACCATCATAAGTGCATCCTTGACATGTTTCACACATAGTTCACCATCATCAGTGCATCCCTGACATGGTTCACACATAGTAAACCATCATCAGTGCATCCCTGACATGGTTCACACATAGTAGACCATCATCTGTTGACTGTCTGGCATGGGTCACACATAGTAGACCATCATTTGTGCATCCTTGACATGGTTCACGCATTGTAGACCATTATTAGTGCATCCCTGACATGGTTCACACATAGTAGACCATCATCAGTGCATCCTTGACATGGTTCACACATAGTTCACCATCATCAATGCATCTCTGACATGGTTCAAACATAGTAGACCATCATCAGTTGATTGACTGACATGGTTCACGCATAGTAGACCATCATCAGTGCATCCCTGCCATGGTTCACACATAGTAGACCATCCTCAGTGCATCCCTGACATGGTTCACACATAGTAGACCATCATCAGTGCATCCTTGACATGGTTCACACATAGTAGACGATCATCAATGCATCCCTGACATGGTTCACACATAGTTCACCATCATCAGTGCATCCCTGACATGGTTCACACATAGTAGACCATCATCGGTGCATCCCTGACATGGTTCACACATATTAGACCATCATCAGTGCATCCCTGACATGGTTCACACATAGTAGATCATCATCAGTGCATTCCTGACAAGGTTCACACATAGTAAACCATCATCAGTGCATCCCTGACGTGGTTCACACATAGTTGACCATCATCAGTGCATCCTTGACATGGTTCACACATAGTTCACCATCATCAGTGCATCCCTAACATGGCTTACACATAGTAAACAATCATTAGTGTATCCCTGACATGGTTCACACATAGTAGATAATCATCAGTTGACTGTCTGACATGGTTCGCATATTGTAGACCATCATCAGTGCATCCATGACATGGTTCACACATAGTAGACCATCATCAGTGCATCCCTGCCATGGTTCACACATAGTAGACCATCATCAGTGCATCCCTGACATAGTTCACACATAGTAGACCATCATCAGTGCATCCCTGACATGGTTCACACATAGTAGACCATCGTCAGTGCATCCCTGACATGGTTCACACATAGTAGACCATCGTCAGTGCATCCCTGACATGGTTCACACATAGTAGACCATCGTCAGTGCATCCATGACATGGTTCACACATAGTAGACCATCATCAGTGCATCCCTGCCATGGTTCACACATATTAGACCATCATTAGTGCGTCCCTGACATGGTTCACACATAGTAGACCATCATTAGTGCATCCCTTACATGGTTCACACATTGTAGACCATCATCAGTGTATCCCTGACATGGTTCACACATAGTAGACCATCATCAGTGCATCCCTGACATGGTTCACATATAGTAGGCCATCATCAGTACATCCCTGACATGATTCACATATAGTAGACCATGATCAGTGTATCCCTGACATGGTTCACACATAGTAGACCATCATCAGTGCACCCCTGACATGGTTCACACATAGTAGACCATCATCAATGCATCCCTGACATGGTTCACACATAGAAGACCATCATCAGTGCATCCCTGACATGGTTCACACATAGTAGACCATCATCAGTGCATCCTTGACATGGTTCACACATAGTAGACCATCATCACTGCATCCCAAACGTGGTTCACACATAGTAGACCATCATCAGTTGACTGTCTGACATCGTTCACACATAGTAGACCATCATCATTGCATCCTTGACATGGTTCACACATAGTTCACCATCATCAGTGCATCCCTGACATGGTTCACACATAGTAGATCATCATCAGTGCATCCCTGACATGGTTCACACATAGTAGACCATCATCAGCGCATCCTTGACATGGTTCACACATAGTTCACCATCATCAGTGCATCCCTGACATGGTTCACACATAGTAGACCATCATCAGTGCATCCCTGACATGGTTCACACATAGTAGACCATCATTAGTTGACTGTCTGACATGGTTCACATATAGTAGACCATCATCAGTGCATCCATGACATGGTTCACACATAGTAGACCATCATGAGTGCATCCCTGACATGGTTCACACATAGTAGACCATCATCAGTGCATCCCTGACATGGTTCACACATAGTAGACCATCATCAGTGCATTTCTGACATGGTTCACACATAGTAGACCATCATCAGTGCATCCTTGACATGGTTCACACATAGTTCACCATCATCAATGCATCTCTGACATGGTTCACACATAGTAGACCATCATCAGTGCATCCCTGACATGGTTCACACATAGTTGACCATCATCAGTTAACTGTCTGACATGGTTCACACATTGTAGACCATCATCAGCGCATCCCTGACATGGTTCACACATAGTAGACCATCATCAGTGCATCCCTGACATGGTTCACACATAGTAGACCATCATCAGTGCATCCATGACATGGTTCACACATAGTAGACCATCATCAGTGCATCCCTGACATGGTTCACACTTAGCAGGCCATCATCAGTGCATCCCTGACATGGTTCACACATAGTTCACCATCATCAGTGCATCCCTGACATGGTTCACACATAGTAGACCATCATCAGTGCATCCCTGACATGGTTCACCTATAGTAGACCATCATCAGTGCATCCCTGACATGGTTCACACATAGTAGACCATCATCAGTGCATCCCTCCGTTTCATATTATAAGCAAAAATTATTTTTTAGATACATTTAATAATTAATGTATATGATTTATATATAGGTCAGATACATTAATTATTTAATGTATCTAAAATGTAACTTTTACTTATAATATGGGACGGAGTAGTATATAACAAGGCGAGGTAATTCTTTCATATGCCCAGTATCGTAATGATATGCCCATTTATTAGGTCCAGTAGTGCATAATAATTATTAGGAGATGAAAGTGTTATATATATTATGATGAGCTGTAGCAAAAACCAAGTATAAATGAAGTGATACCTAATATTATGTGTTGAAACGCAGGAAACAAAAACCATGGAAAAGCCATGTGATTCCTTTCTCATTGATTCAATTTGTTGCGCGAGATTTGTGTATTGGATATTGTAGCTCATTTAACTCTCATTACCATATATTAATAATACTGTAGTGAAACAAGAAAAATGATTAGGAATGTAATCTTTTTCTAATTGACATCCTGTAGCGCAATGTTATAGGTATTGGAACCTGTAGCAATCTATAAAGTATATATATATGACACATGAACTAGATTTATTAATTAATAAATTATGTATTTAATTAATGATTTTTTTTGTTTATTAATATAATTATTTCAATAGTATAAATAATAATATCAATAATACATTTTATTTATCGGTTGATAATTCTTTTTAAGTATCATATGAATATTAGATTTAATTATTGACGATGAATTAAATATTTTATGTTTAATTGGTGATGTGTGTTTTGTGAATTGAGGTTGGATTGTGTTGATACTTGTGTATGTGCAAATATGTGGTAATTCAAGTATGATGAATTATTGAAGATATGCATGAATGTTAAGACCTGAGAATGGTCTTAATTGCATATGATTGTTGAATTTGCACATGCATCATTTGTGTCAAGAGACAATGCTTGTTAGTTCCGTGAGAGCTAGTGATTTGTCCTAAACCTAGAGCGGGGTTTGAAAACTTAGGGAATGAGCTTTTTATGTGTTATTGGTCTAGGGAACATGCCCGATTTAATGTAAAAATAAAAAAATAATAACAAGTGTTTGGTACCACATGCATGAGTTGCATTTGAGTCTTGCATTGAGTCTCATTGTGTATATGTTTGCGATTATAAGATTATGTGAAATATGTGCAATTGATGAATTTGTGAATTTATGGAATTGTGAGTATGTATTTGTGAGTAGTATGGTTACTTGAGTGATACTATGTTGATGAAATTTTTGAAGTGTGAGAATAATAATTGTGATTATGCTTGTATGCCTTAAATTATACATTGTCTTATGATTTTGATAATTATGTGAATTCTCACCCTTCTGTTGGAATAATGTTTTGTAGGACATCACGCAGGTACCAAGGAGTAGAGTTGCTTCTAGCGTGAGGTAGCCGTTGGAGTAGCTTGTTTAGTTTCTTTATTTCTTTTGGGTTGAGTCGTGCTCTGATCATGTAACACTGGGAACGTTTCAATTCATGTTTTGAGAGATACTTTATGTACTCTACTTCATTTTGTTATTGTTATTTTGAATTATATGAAGTGTTGGCTTTTATGCCTAAGTATTGATTATGAATGAGATGAGCATGAGACTTTCATTATGTCTATTATGATTGAAGTAGATCCGCTGCTACATGCTAATGTGAAAGTGTATGAAAAGTATGAATTTATTTTAAGTGTTATTGAGCATGACAGGTGTTTGTGTGATGTTTTGAAATTTATGTGACACTTTTATGTGAGATGCATGATAATTACTCTGATTATTTATATATATTCTGCGGGGTTTAGAAGGGTGTTATAGTTAGGGCTTGCCCACGGCGACGAGAAGCCCTGTATGACGATGTTTTATGATGGTTTTAAGAACCCTGCTCACATGACATTAGATGCTTTGTGGATGGATGATATGCATAGGTATAAGCTGATGATGGGTGAGATCTGTACACTACTAGAAAATATATCTTCGATGACACAATATTACAACGAATATTTTTCCACCGTTGTCATATCACATTTTTTACGCGCATGTTCTTTGTTATTTTATTAGGAAACTTTTTATCACGGTTCCTAAATATAATCGTGGTCATATAATTTGGATGACAAGCTTTGAATCGCAACATAAACTTTTTTCCATTTTTTCAATAAAAATATAAATGTGACTTTTCACATTTATTGTTATTTAAAAATTGAAAGTATAACAACTACGGTTGTTTCACTTAATCGCGGTTATATGTTCCATATTTCACTACGGTTGAAGCTTGCAACCGTTGTGAAATTATTTCCCACAAAATTAAAACATAACAAGTACTTCATTTTGTTCATAACACACAGGGGTGGCCTAGCAAACGAGACAACAACGATAGCGAAATCTTCACCATCTTCATTCATTTCTGGAAAAGAAATCGTCACCCTCTTCAAATTACGGTATGTTACCAATCTCTCTCTCTCTCTCTCTCTCTCTCTCTCTCTGACGCTTCTGAATGTTTATGTTCTTCGCTAGGGTTGTTTACCATTATCTCTCTCTCTGACACTTCTGAATGTTTATGTTCTTCGTTTGGATGTGTGTATTGACATTGTCGTGTGTATTGTTCATTTTGCCATGTTCATGTTTTATTCATATTTTGTGAATATGTTTTAGGTCATATAATCATATTAGGATGTTGTGTGTATAGGATAAGTGTGCCATTCATATTATTTAAAGGATGTTGTGGATGTATCCAATAGAGGGATACATGGAGATATTTAAAGGATATATCAAGAATCATCACTGGCCAAAAGCTTCGATCATTGAAAGGTACATCACAGAAGAAGCTCTTGAGTTTAGTTTAAACTATTTATCGGAAATAGAGTCTATTGGAATTCCAAAGTCTCATCATGCTGACAGATTTGAAGGTTAAGGTACTCACAGTTTAAATGTTAAGTCAATGGGTCGGGATTTAGTACTTGAAGGACATTTATGTATATTGAATAATCTTAGTGTAGTTGAACCTTACATAACTACTCACAAAACAGTTATAAAAAAAAAATATCCTCGAATGAATGGCAAGACGTTGTTGACATGGCATAACAAGGAATTCATAAGTTGGTTTAATAAAAAGATTTCTAATGATGATTGTGCACCCGAGACAATTAAATGGTCGTCGTACATGCCAAAAATTACTTAGATAACTTGGACGACGTACGAGATTTCTTGTAATACCCCATATTTCCCTTAAATGCTCAATTAGGTGTCAAGTGGGTTCAACTGAGTTCCTATGCACTCTAACTTGTGTAAGTTGGAATAACTGAAGCTCTTAAGTGCTCTAAATGTCATCAGTTAGGACCACTAGAGTAACTAGTGGACTCTAAAGAGATCAATTATTGATAAAAGAGACAGACCAATATTAATAAGTATAAGAAAGAAGTTTTGGTAACTCTAATATTTGATCAATTGGTGTTAGATGACAAAATATCAAAATGAGATATTTATGTCATTAACTATTATATATATATATATATATATATATATATATATATATATATATATATATATATATATATATATATATATATATATATATATGATAAAATATGTGAAAAGTTAAGAAGAACACTTAGTGTTGTGGTGACCACCATGTGAATGGTTTGATATTTGGTGAGGGACTTCTGTTCTGAAAGTCCTATTTGGTGAGGGGATTGGCTCCGAAAGACCTATCTATGTTGATTCTATGTCTTATGTGCCTTAATTATGCTTGACTAAATTGTGTTTTTATATGTACCTTATGTGTAATGTATGATGTATACATGGGTATTTTGATTGTGTGATAACATGCTTAAAACACTATAAAGATGAGTGAGGAAACTTAGGCTTTTAACTAAGTAATGGATTAGAAATATATCTTAGTTACAAGTAAGATTTGGATAATATTATAAGGTGACATTCATGTCATATGATATCTTAGTTTATGTTTTTCCGATGTGTACTGTGTTTTGCATACAATGAAGGATATTGTACCTTGATCTTAGATTTTATTCTATTTTTTGGCACTTTCCATATCTTGTACCATAGGTTGTCTTTATTGTTTTGTAAATGGTCAAGTATGTAAATAATGCCAATAGGAACCTATGATTGTGTTAGTACCAAATAATAACACTTGTATGGTATTATTCTCTCTCTCTCTCTCTCTCTCTATATATATATATATATATATATATATATATATATATATATATATATATATATATATTATACATGGCATTATAGTTGGTATCAGAGCAGATCGTATCCTCGACCTAGCCTTGAAACATCATAAGTAAATCTATTCATGTCTCATAAGTGTGTCTTGCCGACATGATCCTTAATACCATTGTACGTAGTATTGGGCCTGATCAACCTAATACCATGTGCGTGGTAGGTAGAATCATGGTTGAGCGACCACGAGAACTCCAAAGTGTTGTCGAAACTGATTCCTTGAGGGTAGAGTTAAGCTAAGGGGTAGACGTAAGGAGAATTGGTTGGCTCAATTGTAGTCTTAGTAGAAGTTGTGTTTGGGTGATATGGAATTAAAGAGTAGTTCATGGTTTGAGCAATCCTATAGTGCTGATGGAATCGGGAAGTTGAGGATTTCTATCGGGTGGATTGTTGGAGTCTGAGAAATATGCGGATTTACTAGTGGGACCGAATTGACCACTGGCATGGACAAGAATTTCGAGTAATCCCATTCAGTGAGGGAGAAATGATGTTTTGTGGAGTCAATGACATAAGGTCTAGAAATGAGGTAGCTTATCCGTGTGTTTCAGTTCTAAGGGTGTCATACCCTAAATTTTGACCACAATATTTCCCATCATTGCACAAATCATCACCATAATATGGATGTACCTTCATACCTCATCAATCCTCTCAAAGATTTTTGAGCATTCACCTCAATCAAGAGTTAGGGTTTTGAGCCCTCTCAGAACACTCAGGCAAAGGATCAATTAAGAATTGACATGATATTCAACTTTTCAAGCCTCTAAAACATCCATGAAGGATCAAGAGGTTTCCCATATCAAGAATCGAGCACAAGAGTGCAATATTTCAAGTGGATCAATCCTCAAGATCGCCAGTGTCACCAAATTAGGGTTTTGGTCGACCAAGGCCTCCAGAGAGAAACTTTCATCTGGGAATGAGCTAATACTTCAAAACATGATCCAAGAAACTCAAAGGGACCGCATGGATCCAATCATAAGTTCAAAATATCCTTAAGGGATGCATTAATAAAAAATCAGGAATTAGGGTTTCTTAACCTAATTCACCCCTAAGTTGACTTTTGGAATAAGGCGTGAGCCAAAACCTCAAGGAATGTTTTGAATACCTAAAATATCTTATATTGATCCTTTTACAAGTTCAAATGAACACAAAGGACTTGGTTCATGAGCAATATAGAGATTCAAATTCATCTGGATCCCAAACTAGGGTTTCTAAGAAAAAGTCAACCATACCTTTGACTTTTGACCAAGACATGATCTCAAACCTTGAGAAATGATTCAAGACACTCTAAAACACCTATGGAATCCATCCATTAGGTTTGAATTAGGTCAAGATCTTGATTTCATAGAAAATCACAAGGTTTGAAATTCATCTGACAAAAATTCAACTGTGCCCAAAAACCAAGTTTGACTTTTGGGATTTCTTGACAAATATGGCTTCTCTAAGTCAAAAACAATGTTAAATTATGGTTTGGATCATCATCCATCAAGAAAAATCAAGAAAAGTAAGGTTACTTGCAAAAGGGACAATCTTAAGAAACTTGAAATTTCACTAAGTCATGAAAAAAAGTGATTTCTACCCAACTTTGCAAGACCATAACTTGTGATCCAAGTAACCTTTTTCTTCCATCCAAAACTCAAATGAAAGCTCTCATTACATACTTCAAGATTGTCAACTACAACATATTCCAAATCCTCATGGATTTTGAGTTATAGATTGATCAAAATCACAAAAAATGGAAAATGGACATTTTTTCAACACTTAGTGAAATTTTTGGACATAATCTCTTTTGTATTTTCACCAACTTTGAGGCCATTTTTCATTATGATCCAAGATGATTCAAGACCAAAGTTAAGCATCAAAGTTGAAGTATGATATAGGGACTTTCCAAAAAGTACAAGAGCCTCCCATGATTCAACTTGACAAGAAGATATAAGCCTCCAAAAATGGCATTTTTACCCTGCCTACACATCAGCATTGGTACATAACTTGCATCCCACAATTTCTTGAACCAATTTTGGACACTTGCATCATTGTATTTATATCCAAAATCAACATGAATGATGGAGTATCTGATCACAAGGCCACCAAGTCAAAAATCCAATCCTTTAGGCATGTGGCATTCAAGGTTCATTTCTAAAAACTCCAACTTTGTCATGAGACATTGAATGGATGCATAGAGCTGGCATGTATCAGTCCACAACATTGTAAATGAGTCAAGATTAGTCCAAGAATCAGAAGACCATAGGCCTGCAAGATTGACTCAAGTCAATGGCTAGAGGAGACTTTGGCTACATGACAAAACTCAATGGATAATAAAGTGATCCAGCCCCCAATCACTATTGCTCCCAAAACAAACTTGCTCTACTATAAATAGGGGTTCTTTCTGATCAGTTTGAGTACACCAAAGCATAACAACACATGTTTTCCTCCAAATCACTCTTAAAAAACCAGAAAATGCTTCTTTAGCAAGTAACTATCGGATTTTCAAATAGAGAGCAATTCTATCAAAACCAATGTTGTAGACACATCATATACATCATATGTGAGCTATCCAAACACTTCTCACACATCTATAACCTCAGAATCACAAAGCTCAAAACCACACTTGAGCCAAGTTGCAGTTGAGGTACCACAACAAGTTCCAGGTTGTTCCAATCAATTCCAAGCTTCCAAACACCTTACATAAGGCCCATTGAAGTTGTCCAAGTCATCAAACAACATTTGTAACACCTCCAACACACAATTCGATTTCTTCTTGCAAGAGGTAAGCCTGAACTCTCAAACTCTATGATTCATGCATCATAAATGTGTTTTCAAGTTACAAACATGTTTTTGCACTTATGTAGAGTGTTTCCCCTCAATCAATTGCTTTGTAGCTATCGTGTATAGGATTTCATAGTGTTCTTGCAGAAATTAGGGTTCATGTGTTCATCACTTGATTTCTCACTCTACACTTAATATAAATGCAATTAATTGGTATCATTGAAACCTTTGTTTAAAAACGAGTAAGATTGGTGTTTACAAAAGTCAAAACCATTGAGTAATCAGAGAGAAAAGGAAGGTTTTGCAAATCGTCCATGGCGCGGTCACGAGGAAGAAGAAGGTGACCGTTGGCACCATTTTTCAAATTAATTGAACTTTTGAATTTTTTATTATTTTCTTAATTGATTTCAAAAATTAATTTCTCTCTCAATTTTAATCATTTTTGATTGGTTATTTTTTTTAAATTTCACAAAAATGTTAAAATATTTTATTCTACAAAAAAAATCAAATTTATATTATTTTTTTTAATATAGTTTGAATTTTTGCAAAGAATTTCATTTTAATTGTTTTTAAACATTTTTAATGAAATTTTCATCTTGATTTTTCAAATTCAAATGATTTTCACACTTTAATATGAACATGACATGATTTTCCAAAACATTTTTTAAAGTTCACAACTTGTTTTTAAATATGTTTGATATTTCATATCATTTTCTATTTAATTTTCTTTAAAAAATTGTTTTTTAAAATTAAAATTAGGGTTTTCCTTTATTTTAATTTTTTAAACTTCATTTGAAATACTTTTGGGCCTCTTTGTAGAGTGTAAGACCCAACCCCTTTGTAAATACACAATTTTGGGCCTCAGTCATTGTATAAGTCCCGATACGATGGTGCAATCGCTGTTTTTCATCTGGGCATCTCCTTGAGCTATAAGCCCCAACTCATTTATAAAAATAACATTTTGGGCCTCTTTGTAGAGTGTAAGACCCATCCCTTTGTGTAAATAATTTGTGGGGCCTCAGTCATTCTATAAGTCCCTCTGTGGTTTTCAAAACTGCAACGCGATCGTCGCCTTTTCAAATAAATCATATGGGCCTCTCCTTGAGTATAAGCCCCATTATTCTTTCTTCAGAAACAATTTTTGGGCATATAATAGAGTGTAAGACCCAACCCCTCTTTGTACAAAAATAATTTTTGGGCCTCTGCTGTAGTATAAGTCCCACAACGTCTTTCAGTATCGTAGTGCGATCAATGTTTTCAAATAAGTCATCTGGGCCTCTCCTTGAGTATAAGCCCCAACCCTTTTGTACATAAACTTTGTTTCAAACAATAAACGACCTCCATGGGCCTCTCCTTGAGTTGTAAGCCCCATACCTCTATTTTCAAATTCATCAATCTGTTTTAACTGGTACTAAGAGGAGCGTTATTCCAGGTGAAACTGCTCTCAGACCACTTGGGCCTCTCTTTGAGTTATAAAGCCCAAACATTCTTTTCTTTTTAACAACTTTCTTTTAATTCAAATTCAAACTCAAAGTTTTCTCAAAAATTTCTTCAATTTCTTAAAACCTTAATCATACAGTTGTAAATCAATACAATTAATCACCATACACTTGGGCCTCTTCTCGGAGTATAAGTCCCATCATCTTTTCAATTTAATGCATATTTGTTATATACATGTCAATACACTTATCTGTATATACTTGTGCATATCATTCTAGAGTTTCCCCAGTAGTGAGGTCTACACTTATGTCAAACCATAGGTTACTTTCAACTTAGTCAAAACTAGTTCCCTCATAGGAAATTCCCTATACAGTCTGCCTCCTCTTGGGCTTATTCAATATGGAACAAAGAAAGGCATTATTCCTGGTGAAACTTTTTTCAAAACTATCAAAACTTAGAAATGTGTGCATATAAGAAATTCATTTTCCCAGAGAAGATTAATTCCCGGTGAAACCTCTTTTGAATTTCTTCAAACCTTAGAACTGTTCAATAGAGAAAGGATTAATTCCTGGTGTAACCTTTCTTGAACTCTTCTTTGGCTTGGACCCACGGGCTTCCTAGAAGTACCCCAGTCTCCTCTTGGGCTTAGTACAAGGACCAACAGGCTTCTTAAAAGTTCCCTACAGTTCCCCACAACCTCCTCTTGGGCTTAGTACAAGGACCCAAAGGTTTCCTAAAAGTATAGGATAGAAATTAGTTATCTCTACTAGTTCAATCCCCAGGAGAGTCAAAATTCCAGAACATCATACCATTCCAGGGTTGATCTTCATCCCTTAAACCAATAGCCTTCTCTTGGGCATCATACAAAGATCCCTCTACACCAAAGCCTACCATTTCTTGAGAGACTTGGACATTCTCAGCCTCCTCTTGGGCTTCATTCAAGTAAACTTGGAAAGTCTCACTTACCACAGTCTCCTTCTTTACCACACACAGAGACCCTCAAGTTTCCTAAAAGCATAGGAAGAACCCTGATCACTCTACCAATACACCAGTCTCTAGCAGAGTTAAAAACTTCTAAGGTTTTTTTAAACTCAACCTTTAAACTTCTCTGACCCCCAACAAGAATTAGCTTTCACCATAAAAAATCCCCAGCTAGGGTCAAATTACCATTAACAAACCCTAAACAGAAACAGATCCCCATGGCATATGGTTTTTTCAACTCTTCCCTGATTCGCAGCAAGAGTAAATCCCCTTGGATTCCCCCAATACAATTTGGACTTGCTCCTGGATTTCAACAAATCGCCAGCAAGAGATAGCCTCCTCTTAGGCTTCATATAAGAAATTCCCCCAGTCAGCCTCAATCTTGGGCTTTGTACGAGGCATATAAAACCCTCCCCAGTGGAGTCAGTTTCCTTCAACTTCAACCTTGGGCTTTGAACAAGGCACACAAAACCCAACATCCCCTCAGATGAGACCATGAGTTCTCTCTGTAGGAAGATACCTCCTCTATACATCACATATTAAAACAAACAATCAAAACCTTTTTCCAGATAATTGCTGTAAGTGGCACACTTGTTGATTCAAAATCCAAGCTGGAGTCCCTCTTTTATCCTGGCTAAAACTTATCTTTCATCTAACAGCTATAAGTGGCAAGCCTCTGGATTCCATACATCCAAGCCAATGTCCCTCTCTTAGCATGAAAGATTCATAAAGGAAAAAGTGGCATTGCTCTACACTGAGTTAAAGCTTCTTCCTTCATGACATCCCTCTTATAAAGGAAATTATGGCATTGCTGGATTTCTCATATCCCAGTTAAAGTAATTTTCCTTTATAACCAATCTATCAACATTTGTGATGAATATGTGAGATTTCTCCCTTTAGAGATGACAAATTCTCTCTCCCAGTCACCCTTTAGCTTCAATCTTGGGCTTTGAACAAGACACAAATACTCAGAGAGCTTCAATCTTGGGCTTTGAACAAGACACCAAAATATCTTTCCTCCCATAGAAATAGGAGGAACTACGATTTCTCTGATTTCCCAAATCCCTTTACGGGAATACGTAGGCATAAGATTGCGAGATCTTAGCGAGCACACAAATCAAAAACTTTAGTTCCGGGTACCTTTCCAAAAAACAACAGAAACCCCAAAACAACAAAAAAATGCTCTCAACACCCCCAAAGGAGAAACTTTCCCAATCCACAGTAGATAAACAAAAGAAAGCATTTTAAGTTGACAGAAATACGTGTAAAAGAAGGTTCCTATGGATTACCATAGATACAGTGGGTGTTAATAGCTTCCCTTTGTATAAACAGACCCCGATCCCCGATCTCTTAGCATTTGTTAAAAAAAACATTTGCGTGCAGGGTTAGTTTAAGATATCTTCCCCTTCCTTTACCAGCTTCATAGGATAAATACAGAAATCAGAAAGTAGCACCCAAACCAGCCAATTTCGCGGTAAGGTGGTCGCGTCACCGACAAAAACCGCACGCTACAGAAAAATGGTGAATTTGCTGGGGAGTTTAGGATTAGAGTTCCTAAGAGGTTTAGGACTTGCTTTACATATATTTTTCTACTTGCTTTCTCATATATATATATATATATCATCTGCTGTCATATTTGATACCCGTGTTTAAATTACTGTTATCAGGGAATGTGATTAATACGCATGTGGTGAGTCCGAGAAAACATTAAGATAAGTGGTGGCGTATTCGGGGAGGCTTATAGGGAGTGAATCCCCACTAAGCTGACTTGAGAGTCCACCGAATCAGTGGAGGTGCCCGCGTGGAATTACCAATGTTGTACAAGCATGTCGTGAAAGCATTGTTTTTTCCCATTGGGTTACCCTTGAAGCTGAGGATTAGTAGACACTTAACGAATAAACCACTAGGTAGTGCGGTGACTATCGGAAATAGTTGATACATAATACTACACTCAAAGGAGATTCATCTTAGGATATTACAGCTCTCCTGAGTCAATCGGTTTGTTGTTAATATCCATAAGAGGGGTCAATGATTTTGGGAACCTTTGTTAGAACCCGCTCTACAGGTACAAAAATTGACCTATTAGTACACACCTTGGGAATGGGTAGATACATGGCTCCATGCTCGTGACGATGACCCCTTAAACCCATGTTTTCAAATGTTTTTGTTTGCTGCATTCATACATTCATTAAAAAACCATTTTTAAACAAGAAAATATCTTTTCTAAAAGAACTGAAACAATAATTGCAAATATCAAAGGTTTCGTTATGGATTTCGGAAGAAGAAAAATGCAAAAGTACACCTTCAAGGTTCCAAAACTAGAAGACCTAAGGAAATTGGGAAGAATGATTACTAATCCCGAGGCTTTCAGTGCTAAGCACGGAGGACTATTGTCTCTTTTGAAGGTCAACATTGTTGAAGGGATCCTGTCTACACTGGTTCAGTTCTACGATCCGATTTACCACTGCTTCACTTTCCCAGATTACCAGCTCACACCAACACTAGAAGAGTACTCCCACCTGATTGATTTACCTATCACTGATCAAGGTCCATTTTCTGGACTGGAAGAAATTCCAAAAGATCAAGCCATTGCAAGAGCAATCTCTTTGGATGAGTCAGAAATTAGGACTCACATGACCACCAAAGGAGGAATCCAGGGTTTACCAGCTAAATTCCTGATGGAGAAAGCTATATACTTCGCCAGTTTAGGAAATATAACCGCTTTCTAGGATGTCTTTGTTCTGCTCATATACGGGTTATTCCTCTTTCCCAACATTGACAACTTCGTCGACACCAATGCTCTCAAGATATTCTTAATTGGGAACCCGGTCCCAACCTTGCTCGCGGATGCTTATCATTCTGTACACTTAAGGAATTTGTACAGTGGAGGGATGATCACATGCTGTGTACCATTATTCTACAAATGGCTTATTTTCCATTTGCCCAAGTCTGCTGCTTTTTGGGAAACATTAGGATCACCATCTCCATTTCTCACTTAGACCAACTGCAGTCAGAGTCGAGCCAGCTTATCGAAAGAGTTTCAAAACATCCTGAAGGTTGCAACACAATCCTTGAGGCCTAAGGAATTTATCCAGATCATTGTTTCACTTATGTAACACCTCTACAACAGAAATCGATTCCTTCTTGTAGAGGTAAGCCTTGAACTTTCAAACTCAATGAATCATGCATCATAAATGTTGTTTTAAGTTACCATCATGATTCTGATTGCTTATAGATCATTAACCCTCAATCAATTGCTATTCATCTTGTGTGTATGAGATTTCATTTAGTTCTTGCATTTTTTAGGGTTCATCTGGTTACACCATGATATTTTCTGTTACACTACTTAATTTAAATGAAATTGAAAATAACCATCATGTTCCTTGTTAAAAAACGAATAAGTTTCATTTTTACATCTTGTAAAATGGTTAAGAAACGAGAGAGATAACTTGCTTCACGCAAGTCTGATGTTGGCCCAAGGAAGAAGATGGCCATGGTGCCATTTTCAGGTTTTAGAACCAAACATGGTATATATTATTTCATTGCCATTGTATATTTGAATTGACATTGCGCCCTAGTGGTTGATCAGTTGGTTTTGTGTGTGTAGCGAGCAAAGGGTCTGGGGTTCGAATCCCCCTCACCCTAGATCTTTTGGTTTTATTTTTTTAAACCATTTTCAAAAGGATTTTTCATATAATACTATCACTTGCCATTCTCTATCAGCCAAGCGCAAGTGGCTCAGTTGGTAAACTTTTAATCTCACCACCCTAAGGGCGTGGGTTCAAACCTTGGGAGGACCATCCCATTCTTTTTACCACTATTTTCTTTCACATTTTTTCACAATCTCTTAATAACTTCAAAAATTAATTTCTCTCTCATTTTTTATCATTTTTTATTGGTTCTTTTTTTAAAAAGTCACAAAAATGTTAAATTATTTTATTTTACAAAAAAAATCCAATTTATATTATTTATTTAATATAGTTAGAATTTTTGTAATTAGTTTCATTTTCTTTGTTTTTAAACATTTTAAAATGAAATTCTCACTTTGATCTTTTCATTTCAAATGAATTCTAATCATTCTATAGACAAAACATGATTTTTCAAATACTTATCCAAGATCACAACTTGTTTTTCACACATGTTTGATAACTTTGATTATTTTAATTGAATTTTTATTAAATTACAATACATTTTAAAATCAAATTAGGGCTTAATTATTTTTCACCCTTACAAATCTCTTTTAAAACACTTTTGGGCCTCTAATAGAGTGTAAGACCCATCCCTTATTGTACAATCTTTTTTGTTGGGCCTCTAATAGAGTGTAAGACCCATCCATTGTTGTACAAACTTTTTTTTGGGTCTCAATCATTGTATAAGACCCGATACGATTTAAAAAAATGACGGTGCGATCACTGTTATTCACCTGAGTCTCCCTTTGGTTGTAAGTCCCATTTTTGTTCTTTTTCGAACACTTTTGGGTCTCTAATAGAGTGTAAGATCCAACCCCCATTGTACAAAAATAATTTGGGCCTTAGTCATTGTATAAGTCCCTACGCAATTTTCAAAATAAACTGTGTGATCACTGTTTCTCGTCTGGGCCTCTCCCTGAGTTGTAAGCCCCATTCTCTTTTCTTTTTAACTTTTGGGCCTCTAATAGAGTGTAAGACCCATCTCTTTATAGAATACAATAATTTTGGGTCTCAGTCATTGTATAAGCCCATCTGTGATTTTCAAAACTACGACGCTATAGTCGCCTTTTCAAAAGAAATCATCTGGGCCTCTATTTAAATATAAGCCCCAAATTTCCTTTTAAAACCACTTTCCTTTTGATTTAGATTCAAATTCAAAGTGTTATCAAAACTTTCTTCAATTTTTTGAATAACTAACCATAAAGCTGTAATTACAATGCTGGAGCTTGCACGCTTGTAAGTTCTACTACACTCTTCAACATACTTGTTTATATATTTCATATGTATATACTTGTATATATACTTGCTTAGAGTTTTCCCCAGCATTTAGGTCTAGTTTTAGATCAAACAAGTGGTTACTCTTTCAACATAGTCAAAACTAGTTCCCCCATAGGAAATTCCAGATACAGTCTTGCCTCCTCTTGGGCTTGTACAATATGGAACAGAGAAAGGCATTATTCCCGGTGAAACTTTTCTCAAGACTATCACAACTAAGAATTATTTGTACAAGAAATTCATTTCCCCAGAGAGGATTATTCCAGGTGAAACCTCTCTTGAATTTCTTCAAACCTTAGAACTGTTCACTAAAGAAAGGGTTATTCCCGGTGAAACCTTTCTTGAACTTTTCTCAGGCTTGGACCCACAGGCTTCCTAAAAGCACCCCCAGCCTCCTCTTGGGCTTTGTACAAGGACCCTCAGGCTTCTTAGAAGTTCTCAGCCTCCTATTGGGCTTAGTACAAGGACCTAAAGACCTCCTACAGGTATAGGACAGAACCTAGTCATCTTTTGCTAGTTCAATCATCCAGAGAGTTAAAACATCAGACCAGTTCAGGGTTGACTCTCATCCCTTAAAACATCAGCCTCCTCTTGGGATTCATACAAAGATCATCCTCCAGTTAAGAGAAAATCTCTTCATACTAGTAGACTTGGAAAGTCTCATCTCCTCTTGGATCTCAAAGAAACCATCAAGTTTCCTAAAAACACAGAAAATACCCTGATCATTTCCTTAATTCTCCAGCAGAGTTTAAACCTATCATCCTAAGTTCCCCAGCTAAGGTCAACTTACCATCAATACAACACTAACAGAATCAAAACCTCATGGCCTCTGATATTCCAACTCTTTTGTAATCCTCAGCAAGAGTTGATTCCCCAATTTGGATCTGTCTCTGGATCTCAATAATCCTCAGCAGAAGCTAGCCTCCTATTAGGCTTCATATAAGGATTTCCCCAATCAGCCTCCTCTTAGGCTTTGTATAATGATTTTTCCTCAGCTGAGTGTGCCTCAATCTTGGGCTTTATACAAAACAGATCATATTCTCCAGCTGAGTCAATTAATCTTTTTAGCCTCAATCTTGGGCTTTGTACAAGACAGATAAAATATTCCCCGGAAGAGTCAATTTCTTCTAGCCTCCTCTTAGGCTTTGTATAATGATATCCCTAAGCATAGTCAATCTCTTTCCAGCCTCAATCTTGGGCTTTGTACAAGACAAATATAAAACTCCATAGTAGAGTCAACCTTTTAGCTTCAACCTTGGGCTTTGATCAAGGCACATAAAACCAAAAATCCCCTTAGAGGAAATCAAGAGTTCTCTCTGCAGGAAGACATTTCTCTGTACATCACACATCAAAACAGACGAATCAAACAAACCTAATTCCAGATAACTGCTGTAATTGGCACACTTGTTGATTCAAAAATCCAAGCTGTGGTCCCTCTTTTATCCTGGTAAACTTCCTCTTTCATCTAACAACTGTAAGTGGCAGGACTCTAGATTATTTAAATTCAAGCCCATGTCCCTCTCTTAGCATGAAAGATTCCTAAGGAAAAATGGCATTGCTCAACACTGAGTTAATGTTTCCTCCTTCAGGACATCTCCCTTATAAAGGAAATTATGGCATTGCTGAATTCACATATCCTAGTTAAAGTAATTCCCCTTTATAACCAAATACCCCAACAAAATGTGATGAACAGGTAAGATATCTCCATTTAGAGATGACAAATTCTCTATAAAAAAACCCCTTTAGCTTCAATCTTGGGCTTTGAACAAGACTTAAATACTCATCTAGCTTCAATCTTGGGCTTTGAACAAGACACCAAACATCTTTTTCCTCCTATAGAATAGGAGGAACTACGATTGCTCTGATTTCCCTGTTATCTTTACGGGAATACGTAGGCATAAGATTGCAAAATATTAGCGAGCACACCAATCAAAAACCTTAGGTCCAGTACCTTACCAAAAACATCGAAAAGCCCAAAAACACTCTCTCAACATTCCCAAAGGAGAAACTTTCCCAATTTATAACAGATAAACACCAGTAAGTAGATAATATAAGGACATGCCAATCGATCTATTCCCTTTCTATAACCTGACCCCGAACCCCCCAATCTCTTAGCATCTTTTAAAAAAATCACTTGCGTGCAAGGTTAGTTTTAGATAGCTTCCCTTTCCTTTCCAGCTTCATAGGATAAATAAGAAATCAGAAAGTAGCACCCAATTCCAACCAATGCGGTAAGGTGGTCTCGTCACCGACAAAAATCGCACGCTACAGCAGCGAGCGTGACATTTTGCTATGCTCGCACAGCGAGCCTTCAGCGAGGTGAAGGCGAGATCTCGCCTGGAGGTCTCATAACGACCACAGAGGCTTTTTGCTACTGCCTCCAAATTACCATGTCTCACCCAGAGCTCGCACAGCAAGCCTGGCAGTTTTGTTCTCTTTTGTTTGTTTACTTGTTTGGTTGCTTCTTGTGCATGACTTATGATGCTATGGATTATTTCACATGATTATTGAGGATTGTTATGCATGTCAGCATGAATAATTGGTTGATATATATATATATATATATATATATATGATAAAATATGTGAAAAGTGAAGATGAGCACTTAGTGTTGTGGTGACCACCATGTGAATAGTTTGATAATTTGTGAGGGACTTTTGTTCCGAAAGTCCTATTTGGTGAGGGGCTTGGCTCCGAAAGACCTGTCTATGTTGATTATATGTCCTACGTGCATTAATTTTGCTTGACTAAATTATGTTGTTATATGTACCTTATGTGTAATGTATGATGTATACGTGGGTATTTTGATTGTGTGATAACATGCTTAAAACACTATAAAGACGAGTGAGGAAACCTAGGCTTGTAACTAAGTAATTGATTAGAAAGATGTCTAAGTTAAAAGTAAGATTTGGATAATATTAGAAGGTGACATTCATGCCATATGATACGTAGGTGTGTGTCATGGATGAGTGGTTACCATGGATATGAGTGAGATGCATTGTATAGAACATGGGATGTTATTGTGTAATGAAGGTGAAAGTGGTCACCTTGTGATTGTCAAATACAATCACGATTGTGTTGTTTTATTACGTAGTCGAAAACAACTCCTAATTACGCCATTCCAAGTCATGATACTCTTATGGGGTACGATTGGGATGAAGGCATTGATACTTCGTGTCAACTAAGTGGGTTTGATTCCAATATGTTCAACCAAATGGGTTAGAATCTCATAGTGCAACCGAGTGGGTTAAAGTCCCATATGATCAACCAAGTGGGTTAAAGTCCCATATGTTCAACCAAATGGGTTAGAGTCTCATATGTGCAACCAAGTGGGTTAAAGTTCCATAGAGGAGCTTGAAATGCTCATGAAAGTCGAAGTATGCTACAAGGATCCATGACCTTTGCCGATAGTCTTAGACGTGGGAGAGAACGGGAAAAAGGGATGCCTTGGTTTAGTTTCCGATTAGTGATTGAGTGAGTTGTTGAACTCAAGAGACATGTTTCCATATATTGCAAATTGTGTGATCTCAAGTCTTATCCCCTTCCCTTTTGACTTGAGTAGAACTTGATTAGAACCTTGTAGAGCCGAGTGAACACATAAGATAAGGGAACTCATTGAGATTATTATCTCACCCCATTATTGTTGTTGTTTTTCAGGTATTGTTTGCAGGTTTAGTTTACAAGTGTAGCTATGCTTGGATGTTTCTAGAGAAACTTAGTTTATGTTTTTCCACTGTGTACGGTGTTTTGCGTACAATGAAGGATATTATACCTTGATCTTATATTTTATTCTATTTTTGGCACTTTCCATATCTTGTACCATAAGTTGTCTTTATTATTTTGTAAATGGTCAAGTATGTAAATAATGCGAATATGCACTTATGATTGTGTCGGTACCAAATAATAACACTTGTATGGTATTATTCTAAATATATATTATACAAGGCGTTACATTTCTAATTATTTATTTTATACAAAAGTAAAAGATGATCGTAGTACAATGAAAAATAGTGGGGTTATGTTTGAGGCCGAATCCTTGTATTTCTCTAGTCCGAAACATAAGAATTCTATTTTGATAACCACTGCGTTCTATGGTGTCATTGAGGAGATTTGGAGATTGATTATGTTATTTTCAAAATGCATTTATTTAAATGCAAGTGGGTTTCCAATAACAACGGTGTACAATCTGATAAGTTAGGATTCACACGGGTTGACCTTGGCAAGACAACTTTTAATACTGAATCATTCATAACGGCTACTCAATCAAAACAAGTTTTTTATGTGATATACCCTGTGGACTTATCGAGGAGATGGTCAATTATTCTCAAAGAAAAACACATTCCTCCTAGTGATGATGAAAGTTTTGATATTCCTTCCACTCCTTCTTATAAATCATGAGTGCCTACTTCATATGAAGAAGTTGATAGAGATGATGTACATGATATTCGTCATGATCATCAAGAAGTCATATGAGAAAATTAACAAGTAAGTATTTTATATTCTTCATTCATAATTTATTGTATGTTATAATTTCTAATGATGTCATTTTCTAACAACTATTATTATTTGAAATATAGGTGTTAAAGTCAAGACACCAAGAGATAAGACACCAAGATAACAAGATAGTATTATTTGATGTAATGATGTGCACATTGTAGGCTGTTTTGTGCTATTTTGATTTTTATGTAATATACAGTTTTTGGTTCTTAATGGAGTTGTGTCATTAATGTAATACAATTTTTGGTCTAATTCAATTCACAAATGGGTGTATTGTTGTTTTTGGTCTGATACGATTCAGAAATATTCAGGTTAAAAATTTGAGAATACTGTTAAATTGAAAAATATATATAAAAAACAAATAATATCACAATATTTTTTAATTCAACCGTTGTTATAAGTAGCGTGCTATCCAGAATAATAAAAGGCAAGAATGGCATTGTTGGGATTCAAATCCAGGACCTATAGATTATTTCACAATGGTTGTTTGCTTTAACTGTTGTTATAAGTAGCGTGCTACCTAACTTATAACCACAATCACTTGCCCGTTGTGGAAACCAACATACATACAATCACACGCTACCTAACAACGGAGATGAATCCGTCATTATATGTGTTTCACAACTGTCATTATATGTTTTTTTCGTAATAGTGGTATGAGTTATGATCTGACTAAGAGTTATGCTTTAGGGTAATGATATGTCATTCTTCCAATAGAGGGATGAGTATTTATATAGACCTCTAAGGCCTAGGGTTCTTGTGGGAAGAGTCACCTCCTAGTTAGTCAATGGTGGACCATTGAATCCCTATTTCCAAGGAGGACGTGGGTCTGTTAATGACCCTAACTTCTTTTTACTCTAGAAATGTATTTCCTCACGTTTCCCATGATTGGAGGACATGAAGATCTTGGGGGCAAGGCGATACCTCCCCATAGACGACATGTTATCGTCGCCTCTCTTTGTGCGACCCATAACCATCACCCTAGTAAAATCCTTTTACATATATGACACTTCAGAATTAACAACCAATTAGGAAGGTTGTGATACTTGTAATAAATCCCTTGTATTGACATTCCACTTCTTGAATGAGCATCTTGATGCAAGACTTCATTTGAGTTTTTGTATAAAAATAAAAATAAATGTAGATATCACATCGGTTGAATAAAAACACTTACATAAACTATATGTTAATTGTCGTACCCCAAATTTTGACTACTCTTTTCACTTGACTTAAAACTTAGATCATTAACGTATCCAACGTCCTTACAAGTCCTCTGGTAATTCTCAATGACCTAAACAGTCAAGGGGGCCCCTTTTGATTTCTTATTCTCTCTTAAGAGGTTTGATCTTACATTAAGGGTTTGGTTGGTATTTTAGGATTTATAGTTTTTTAATTATTTAACATTTAATTTTCATTAGAAAGAAAATTAGGACTAAGGAAAAATATTAATATGTCTACTATTAATATTAAAGGGGTATAGCTTGTATTATTATTAGAAATTGGTGGGTTTTTAAACTATTATTAAATTATATTTTTCTAGAAAATATTAGTATTATTATTATTATTTTTAGTGGCACTCCATTTCAAATGATTAGAATGGCCCATTTGGTAGTAGAAGAAAGGTGTAAGGACTCCAAGAGTGTGTAAGATCTTGAGTTTGAATCTCACCTATTCCAGTTTTTTCTCTTTCATTTTTGTTTTATTTAAAAAAAAAAGAATAATAAAAGAAAATGTATTTCATTTTCTAATTTTTTGTTTTTTAATAATTATTATATTAATTACTTAATGCATTTTCTAGTCCAAAAAAAGTATAAAAAAAAATCACAAAAATGTCTTAATTAGATTGATTTTTATTTTTAGCTCTTTTTCTATATCTTGTCAAACACGTAAATAATTTTTGAAAAAAATCAATTTATTTGATTACTTTGATTTATTATTTGAATCATAATTAATTTATTTTTTTCAATCAAGTTATCAAAATTAGAAAAATTTCTTAATGTTTTTATTATCTTATTATTATTAAATATAAAAAAGAGAGTAAAAGGACGTCAAAAATTAAAAAAAAAAAGTTTTTATTTCATTTTTATAGTTAATTTTCGTTTTTGATTTTATTTAATTTTTATTTAATTTTTTAAAATCTTATTTTTATGTGTAGCTTCATTTTGGTAATTTATTTGCCAATTTAAAAAATATTAAAGACCAAATATCCTTTTTTATTGCATAAAATACTAAAAGGTATTATTTTGACTAGCATTTAACTTTAATTTAATTTTATTCTGATTCACTCTTAATTGATCCATTAATTAATTTTAACCTAAATTTTATTATAAATATAAGGTATTTTCTAACACTTAGGGGACTAACTAATCCTTACTACCAAACACGACATACCCTTTGTACATAAGCTGGTTTTGAAATAATTTTGCTTTCAAATTTATTTATTTGAATATATTCTAATTAATTTGACCCTAAAGCAAGATCTTATTGAATCGATTCAATTTTATTTTCTATAGTATTATCTTTTGAATTGGATTTTGCTTGAAACTATTGACTATTGTTTATGTTTTACTTTTTTTGACATTATACTTGTTTGCAGCAATTTGTTTCAGAAAAAAATCTAATAGTCAGGGAAGAAGCATGCCGAATTGGTTTACTTTTTGGTGAAGCACTTCATTGCCGGCAACGCGGACACCTTCTCTTGTACGCTCCCTCTCTTTTTGTTTAAAGGATCGTACTCTATTGGAAATGTTGCTTGCTATTGTTTTAAATAGATCCTGAATACAAAAAACTTATGCATGTGAATTAGAATATTTGGTTACATATTGCTCTTATAAAAAAAATTTCTTATTCATTTATATATATTTTTACTCATAATTGTTTATTTTAGATTTTTGGATAAACATGCACCCTAAGATGATGGACTACTTCAAGTCCTTTCAATTTCTTATCCTTACCATTTATTAGATTTTTCAATTATTTTAATAAATTAATATTAAATAATCAAAAGAAATTAATGTGAAATAAAACAACTTAATTAACATTCCTTTTATGTTTTTTGTGTAAAATAATAATTAAGCTGTGTGAAAAGTTGAAACTGGACGTAGGTACTTCACGTGTCTAATTTTAGAGAAGTAGCTAGGATTTACCATTTTGATTGTTATATATCTCATTTTTAAAATACTCAAAATAATAATAATAATCAAACAATAAATATATATATATATATATATATATATATATATATATATATATATATATATATATATATATATATATATATATAGTTAGAACTAATTAAATTGATCTCAGGAATAATTTTGGAATAATTTATTGGGGTGAAATTAGGGTTTGACTTAGTCTAATTAACATTTAGGATTAAAGGTTTTGATATAATATTAACATATGCTTATAATAAATTAGGGTTATAATTTAAATAAATTATGATAATATTTAAGAATTAATTTAACAAATGGAAAATTAAGAGTAATTAGATAATTACCTAAATAATTATGGTAATCATAGACTTAAAATATAAAATATGAATGGAGATTAAAAATTAGGGATTTTTAATGGGTTAATACTTAGGGATAAATTATGGGATAACTATGGGATAATTAGCGATAGTTTATGAGATAACTATTAAGATTAATTTATGGGATAATTTCAAGAGATAAATGTTAGGGATATTTTCTATAATAAAATTAAGGGATAAACATGGGATAGAAATGGGATACACTTTTAGGATAAAACATTAGGGTTTCAAGGGATAAAAATTGAGGGTAAAATAATATAAGGGATAAAATATTTTGGATTTATAAAGGGATAATTAGGGGAAATTCTATAGGATTCTAAGGGATAAATACAAGAGATAAATAAGGGAAATAGGGTTAATTCTATGGTTAACTTATGGGATAATTTGAAGGGATAATAACCTTAAGGGTTTTTATATAATTAATTTAAATAATTATATAAATAATTTATTTTCTAAATAAATTAATAAAGGGGATATATTTTAAATCAAAGGGATAAAATCTAAGGTTTTTTTTGTGGGATAAATAAAATAGAAATAAGGGATAAGAGTTAGGGATTTAGATAATATAATTATATAATTGATTTATTTTTTTAAATAAATTAAAAGGGATAATTTTACAAATAAAATGAGATGTATACTTAGGGATATTTATAGGGATAAAATGGGATAAATCAAAAAATATTTAATTGGGATAAAGTTTTGGGATAAAATCCTCAGGATCCAAAGAGTATAAAAATCAGGATTGGATAAGGGATAAAACATGAGTTTTTTCTATAAATTATATAATCAATTTATTTTCTAAAATAAATTAAAAAGGATATTATTTTCATAAACTTAAATGGGATATTAGGGATATAATTGAGATAAAGTTTTGGGATAAAACTCTTAAGATCCAAGAGTATAAATATAGGACTAAGGATAGGGGATAAAACTCTTAAGATCCAAGAGTATAAATATAAGACTAAAGATAGGGGATAAAACTCTTAAGATCCAAGAGTATAAATATAGGACTAGGGATATGGGATAAAACTCTAAAAATCTGAGAGTATAAATATAGGACTAGGGATAAGGGATAGGGGATAATTACTACTTAAACATAAAGGGGTAAGGGATAAAATCAACCAACCAAAATTACGGAGGTGAATTACGGAAACTCTGATCCTTCAAACTTGAGGGTATGTAGGCATAGGGTTGTAAACCCTAGCGAGTACAATAATAATAAAAAACTTAGGGTCCCCTCTTACGTCTAAGTCATCTTCTTTGTATAATAATAAGGATTTTTGTAAATAAAATAAATAATCCAACATTCAAATAACAAGCAAACATACCCTAGAACTTAAGGAGGATCCCATTGAGTACAATGGAGGTGAGAGGTGCCTAATACCTTCCTCCTGTCGAACCTTAGCGTCTCACCCTTAGGGATTAAGTTTTCTCATTATTTTCCTGTCCTTAGGACGAAAAAGTATGATGGCGACTCGAATTTTTGGTCGGCCGCAACATTAATAATTATTTTACACAAGCATATATTGTGTTGTAACATAATTTAATGACTTTAAAAATACACGATATACAATACTTGTTAATCTCGCACATCATAAACTCTAGCTTAAGAAATTAACAAAGTAATTTAAATTACTAACAAGCTTAAGAAATTAACACAGTAATTTAAATTACTAACATCTATAAGTTTCGAAGACCTTTTTTTCGTTCTTATATTTAAGAGAAACCGACATTTTAAATTTATAGATCAATACAGGCATTGATTCAAAAAAGAATATATCATCCTTATCAATGAAATCTACCGAGGGTATGGTTCAGTAATTGAAGCCTCGTTTATCGATTCATTCGACATCGTTGCATCTTGATTTCCACCCGACAGTTGCTTGTCATGTAAGCTTCCATTTCCAGTTCCAATTTCACTTCCATAAAAGTATGCAGGTTTCAAAGGTAATGTGAGACTAAGAGAATGACTATTAAGCATGAGTGCAACAGCGGCCATGGTTGGTCTATCAGCTGCATCCTCTTGAATACAAAGCAAACTAATATGAATGCATCTCATTATTTCATTTGGTGAATAGTTTTTCAATGATGGATCTATAATATTTGTAGATTTTCCATCTCTCCAGCTTTTCCATGCCTGCTCAAGTGTGGATAACCAAAAAAAAATTAGATCACCAATCAATTTCTATAATAGCGTTTGAATCACATAATCTATTATCTATACTTTTAATGACATGAAAGAAATTATAGAGAGAAAAATATTACTTACAAAGCTCAATAGATACTCTATATCGTTTCCATGACGAATGTTTGCACTAATTTTATGACCACTTATAATCTCAAGAACCAATACTCCAAAACTAAAAACATCTGATTTCACCGAAAATAGTCCATGCAATGCATACTCAGGTGCCATATATCCACTACATTCCAATTTAGACAAACTTAATTAGTAAAAGAATTATAATATTTTAAATTGATAATTTTCCTCTAATTTTTTTGTTACAAACAAATAATGTCATCAATAATAAATATCTAATTATGTTTCTTCTGGTGTAAAAGTGTTTTATATCATGGATGAATCATACATTGTGATATATTTTAAAAGGTTTGGTTTTTGAATCAATCAAGTAATACACCACACTATTTGAAATTACTATTTTACTTATTTTTTATTCAAATTAAGTCAACTAGTAAACTCGAGCATATTTGAAAACTTACTAGGTTCCAACGATTCTCTTTGTATTTTCTTGACTTTGATCAATAACAAATAATCTTGCCAATCCAAAATCAGATATCTTAGGATTCATCTCGTTGTCTAACAGAATATTGCTTGCTTTGATATCACGATGTATAATGCGCAAACGAGAATCCTCGTGAAGATAAAGAAGTCCTCGGGCAATACCTTTTATGATTTCATAGCGTTTTTCCCAATTCAATTGAGCTTTCCTTATTGGATCTACAAATATAACCAAGATCATATGAATATACAAAGATTTGTTAGTAAAAGAATTTGCAACAGTCTAGCTAATTATGTTGATATTCAAACTTACCAAATATGAAGTAATCAAGACTTTTATTTGTAACAAATTCATAAATAAGCAGCCTCTCACTCCCTTCTAAACAAAAACCAAGTAGTCTAACTAAGTTTCGATGTTGAAGTCGGGCTACTAATAATACTTCATTTTTAAATTCCCCTTCTCCTTGGTTAGATTCTTCTAACAATCTTTTAACAGCAATCATTTGTCCATCTGGAAGTTTACCCTGAAACATAGTATAGTAAATTATATATATATATATATATATATATATATATATATATATATATATATATATATATATATATATATATATATATATATATATATATATATATATAATGCTATTTGGTGAACAATGATGTTTTTTTAAATTAAAGAAAATGTTATTTTACCTTATAAACAATTCCAAATCCACCTCGCCCCAGTTTATTAGAATCTGAGAAATCATTTGTAGCAACTCGTATAATATCAAAGTTGAATTGCAATGACTCAACAATTGTAATTTCATCTTCATCTCTATCATCATATTTTCTATTATTTGCTTCATAAAATAACCAAGATGAAGAAGTTAGTTTTAAAACATTATAACTTTAAATGTAATAGAAGTGCAAATTATTGAAATAAATTCTTGAAGCAAAATAAGAATTAAAGGAAAAGACTTATTGATTTTAAAATTTCACTTTGTAGCCTATGGTTTACAAATTAGTGTTACAGCAAACTCTATCGAAGTCAAAGAATTAGTGTAGTTGTCGAAAATATTCTAGGTTGTTAGCATGTCGAATTGGGTCAATTGCTTAGTATGTTAGTTGAAAGCTAGGGCTTAGTTTTCTTATAAATAACATACTAGTCATCACTTCTTCATATGATCCCTAATAATCCTTATCAGAGGGAGAAAGTGGTGTGATTGACATTCAATTGTAAATATTTTTCCCTAATGTGTAATTGAATCAAGAATCTAGGGTTTTAAACCACTTTGAATTATCTTTCTATTTCTTCCCTCTTTTTTTTTTTTACTTTGTAGTTTTCTTGCTGATAAATCATACTTTATTTCTTGGGCATCGTTTTCACAACAACTTGGTGCAGTGAGCGTGGAGAAGAAGATGTCGTCAACAAAGTATGAGATTGAAAAATTCACTAGAGTGAATGATTTTGGTTTGTGGTGCTTGAAGATGCAAGCCCTACTAGTTCAACAGGGTTTGTTAGAAGCTTTGAAAGGATCGAAGAAGATGGATGCTTCCCTAACGGAGAAGGAGAAGATGACGATGATTTAGAAAGCCCACAATGCCATCATATTGAGCCTTGGTGATAAGGTTCTCCGCTAGGTCTCAAAGGAGAAGACTCGAGGGTTTGTATATGACTAAATCCCTGGTAAATTTTCTGTACCTAAAGCAAGCTTTGTATTCATTCAAGATGAGTAAAGACACATTCTTGCACGAGCAGCAGGATATGTTTAATAAGTTGATTATTGATCTTGAGAATATTGAGGTCAATATTGATAATGAAGATTAAGTATTGCTAATGTTGTATGGTTTACCAAGATCTCATGGTCACTTCAAAGAAACTCTCTTGTATGAAAGAGAGCCCTTGACCTTTGAAGAAGTTCAATCATCCTTGTACTCTAAGGACTTGAATGAAAGGATAGAGCAAAATCCATCATCTGTTGGAGAAAGTTTGTCCATTAAAGGAAAGTTCCCAAAGAAAGATGGTAAGTATGATAGGAAAAAGGGTAAAGTTCTACAAAATTCTTAAGGTGGTAATGCTTCTGCAATTTGGAGTTATCATTGTAAGAAGGAGGGTCATACAAGAAAGATGTTCCCTGAACGTATGAATAATCATGGTTGAAAAGATAATAGTAATGCAACCATTGTGTAAGATGATTATGAATCATCTGATGTCCTGGTAGTTTCGAGCAGAAATTCTAGCAAGGAATGGATCATGGATTCAAGTTGCACTAGGCACATGACCCCAAACAAATATGTGTTTGAGGAATTATGTGATCAAAATGGTGGATCAGGGTTTCTAGGAAACAAGAAAGCTTGCAAAGTTACAGGAATTGGATATGTCAAATTCAAGCTTCATGATGAGTTAATAAAGTTATTGACTGGTGTCAGGTATGTACCTAATCTTAAGAGAAATTTGATTTCTCTTAGCGAATTTGACAAGAAAGGATATGTTTTCAAAGGAGAACAATGTATCCTAAGGGTAATGAAGGGGTCGAAGGAAGTCTTGAGAGGTATCAAGAGGCAAGACCTATATACCCTTGAGGTTCAGGTTGTAAGTGGTTTAGCAGATATCACATCTACAAAACCTGTGTTGAAGACAAAGCTATGGCACAAGAGACTTGGCCATGCCAGTGAAAGAGGTTTGGTCGAATTGTCGAAATAAAACTTGATATGTGGTGACAAGGTCGAAAAATTGGTGTTTTGTGAACCTTGTATATTTGGTAAATCCGGTAGGGTGAAGTTTAACAAAGGTAAACGAAGAACACATGGATTCCTTGATTATATCCATGCTAATATTTGGGGGCCTGCAAGAAATCCTTCACACTCAGGTGCAAGATATTTTCTATCTATAGTTGATAATTACTCACAAAAGTTGTGGGTATTCATTCAGAGAGCTAAGGATGAAACTTTTGAAAATTTTTAAAGTTGGAAGACTCTGGTCGAAAACCAAACTAGTAGGAAGGTCAAAAGGTTGAGGACCGACGGTGGTATTGAATTTTGCAATGAGGTTTTCGACATCTATTGTGATGCGTCTGGTATTCAAGGCATATAACTACTGCAGGAACTCCCTAACAAAATTGTTTGGCTGAAATGTTTAATCAAACCGTTCTGGAAAAAATAAGGTGCATGTTGGTTAGTGCGGGATTAAAGAAGGTTTTTTAGGATGAGGCAGTCACGACTTCATCTTACCTGATAAATAGGTGTCTCTCGACTGCTTTAAAGATGAAGACACCTGAAGAAGTTTGGTCAGGTCATCCACCAGACCTTGATAAACTTAGAGTATTTGGTTGTGTAGCATATGATCATATTAGGCAAGACAAGGTCAAACCTAGTGTTGTGAGATGTATGTTCCTTTGATACCCTGAAGGAGTCAAAGCTTATAGGCTGTGGTGCCTAGAGCTAGGTCACAGGAAGTGTATCACAAGTTGAGATGTAGTTCTCAATGAGGCTGAGATGGCTTTCTTGAAAACTGACGACATTGGCCAAAATACAAAGATCTTTGTAGAGAAGCTAGAACAGAAAGAGATTGTTGTTGAGGTAAAGCATAGTGATGTTGAATTATGTAACTCGAATGAAGGTGATAAACAAGCACAAGCTGCTAATGAAGATGAAGAGACTGATAATGACTACTTGCTGGCAAAAGACATGCCGAGAAGAGTCATCAAGCCACCTTAGAGACTTGGCTATGCAGATCTCATAGCTTATGCCTTAATCTCTGTAAGCAAGGTTCTGGATAAAGAACCTATAGACTATAAGGAAGTTATGAGGATTAGAGACAAGACTGAATGGCTTAAAGCCATGGATGATGAAATGAAATATCTTCATGATAATAACATTTGGGAACTGATCGAGAAACCTACAAGGTCCAGGTAGTCAGATGTAAGTGGATTTTTAAGGTAAGGAAGGAATCAAATGAGTGATGTTGAAGCGATTTAAGGCAAGGTTGAACGCTAGGGGGTTCACTCATAAAGAAGGAGTCAACTTCAATGATGTGTTCTCACTTGTTATAAAGCATAGATCCATTAGAATGTTGTTAGCCATGGTGGAAAAATTCAACCTAGATTGGAACAGATGGATGCGAATACTATTTTCCTATATGGTGATCTAGATGAAACAATCCTGATGAGGAAAACCTGAAGGGTATGCATAAAAGGGAAAGGAAGGTTATGTGTGCAAGCTAAATAGGTCGTATGGTCTGAAACAATCTCCTCGATAATGGAATAAGAGATTCGACAAATTCATGGCACACATAGGTTTCACTAGGAGTCAGTTCGACCAATGTGTTTACCTCAGATTTTGACCTGAAAATTCAATTGTTATTTTGTTACTTTATGTGGATGACATTCTCATAGCAAACAATAATGCCGAGGATGTAGTGAAGGTGAAGGCTGAACTCGATAAGAAGTTCGACATAAAGAATTTGGGAGATGTCCCCAGAATCCTTGGGATTGACATCCAGAGAGATATAAAGTAGTCGAGATTATGCTTATCTCAAGAGACATACCTGAAGTAGATTCTCGACAAATTTGGTATGTCGAATTCAAAGACTAATATAATACCTACTAATCCTCAGTTCAGGCTGAGTACGACTCAAAGTTCTAGTACTGAAGTCAAAAGAGCCTATATGAATATCATTCCATATGCTAGTATAGTAGGCTCTTTGATGTATGATATGGTCTGTATGAGGCCAGACATAGCATATGTAGTGAGCCTTGTAAGCAGGTACATGACCAATCCTAGAAAGGCCACCTGGCAAGCATTGAAATGAATTCTAAGATACATAAATGGTTCTCTGAGTAGAGTCCTTGATTTATGGTGGAGCCTGTGGTGAAGATAACAAAGTAGAAATCGAAGGATTTGTCGACTCAGATTATGTAGGTTGTATAGATTTCAGAAAATCTATTTCTGAATACGTGTTCACTATGTTTGGCACAACAATAAGTTAGAAAGCAATACTTCAGAAGGTTATCCCCTTATCAAACACTGAAGTGGAGTATATTCCCCTCACTGAGGTTGTGAAAGAAGCATTGTGCGTTGAAGGTTTTGCTAATGAGATAAAACTCCAAGGTCAAGCAATCACAGTTAAATGTGATAGTCAAAGTGCAACACACGTGTTGAAGAATTCAGACTATCATGAGCAAACCAAACACGTCGATGTGAGATTGCATTTCGTTATAGAGATAATCGAGCGTGGAGAAGTCCAAGTGTTGAAGGTTTCGACTAATGACAATGTTGCTTATATAATCACCAAGACATTGCAGAGTTGTAAGTTTTTCCACATTATGTAGCTGATAGGACTGCATGATGACAACTATTTGGTTTCGTGGTTCAGAGTTTGTTCTAAGGTGTAGATTTGTAGCTTATGTGTTATAAGCTAATGTTGTAGCAAACTCTGTCGAAGTCGAAGAGTTAGTATAGTTGTAAAAAATATACTAGATTGTTAGCATATCGAATTGGGTCAGTCTGTTAGGTCGATTGCTTAGTATGTTAGTTGAAAGTTAGGGTTTAATTTCCTTATAAATAGCATACTAGTCATTAATTCTTCATACGATCCTTGATAATTCTGAACAGTGGGAGAAAGTGGCGTGGTTGAGAATCAATTGTAAATATTGTTCTCTAATGTATAATTGAATCAAGAATTCAAAGTTTTAAACCATTTTAAATTGACTTTCTCTTTCTTCTCTCTCTTTTCTTTTTACTTTGTGAATTTATTATTGATAAAAAAAACCAATCATACGCTGTTTCTTAAGCATCGTTTTCACAACATACTTAATACTAGAGATTGTTTCCTACTAATCAACTTGATACCTAAGCATCGATTTCACAACATACTTAATACTAGAGATTGTTTCCTACTGATCAACTTGATACCTAGGATTTTCAACAGTCACACGCATTATGCACCAACTATACGTAGATTTTTGTGGCTCCATATTACTTGATGTGATCGAGTAACACATACTTCGAGCTGTTAAAATATTTATATAGAGTTCAATTATTATTGATTATTTAATAAAAAGGTCAATAACTTTTTAGAATAATCAAAATCTAAGAATTATTTATTACTATATCGTAACAAGAGGTCTATTAATTCAGAGTTGGAGTCGACAAAGTCAAAGAACTTGCGTAACAATATTGAACTTATGAGTGCCAACCAATTTGAAAATCGTAAAAGTGATGATTTGATAATGACTTCTGTGATTTTATCAAGAAGAAAAAGTCGGTTTTATCTCTTCAAATTGTTGTTAAAGAAAAAGTCGGTTTTATCTCTTCAAATTGTTAGAGTTTCTTCGTGAATTGTTAAAGTAAACTAAACATACTTTATCAAAATTTCTACTTCATAAATAAATAAATAAATAAATTTGACATACCTTGAAACATTCGTTTTGGCTTTCTGAATCTTAAATAGATGCAAATAAAATTGAGTATCAAAACCACACTAACAGCTGGCAATGCAATGGAGATGATAACGATTCGAATTTTGCTATGCCCTGCGCAAATAGTACGAGTATCATTGCAATTCATAAGGATTTTTTCTCCTTTTTAAGTGAATTAAATAGAATGATAAAACTCTCTTATTTTTACTTGAAGAACTAGTTTAATTTTTAACTAACCGCTTGGTTGCGAGAGGAACAACTTGGTCGTTCTTTGGGCATGGGATCAGCGGGTGGATGAGGTTTCTGAGGTTAAAATGGGCATTTCTAAATTATTTAAGGAGCACTTCTTAGATTCAATGGAGTCTAGGCCTTCCTTTGATAGAGTTTCCCTCCCCTGTTTCACGTCAGTTGAGAATGAGTTCCTTTTTATTACGTTTATGCGTTTGGAATTGGATGAAGTTGTAGCCGAGATTGACGGGTCCAAGAGTTTGGGTTTTTATGGTTTCAAGTTTTCTCTCTATAAGAAGTTTTTTAGGCTTATTAAGTCCAAGATTTATATGAAATTTGATTAGTTTTTTCATAATGTTGTTTTGCTGAAGAGTCTGGCGTCCTTCTTTCATTGCCTTATCTCGAATGTTAGATTCTCCTTTGGAGTTTGGAGATTTTAGACATATTTCTCTTCTTGATTCTTTGTATAATTAAATTGGTTGCATAGGTGTTGGTCGTTAGACTGGCTGGCAGGGGTGATAAAGGATATTTTTTCTTCAGAGCAGTCAACTTAAAGGAAGACGATTGGTGGATGGCGTGGTCGTTCTTAATGAGATTTTAGATCGTGTTAAAGTGTCTAAGAGAAAGTGTTTTATGTTCAAAGTGAATTATGAGAAAACTTAGGACTATATTAGTTAGTCTTTCCTAAACTATTTGTTGTTGAGATTTTGATTTGACGATAGGTAGAGGGCTTGGGTTAAAGCTTGTGTCTTTGCGAATAGTCTTTCTATTTTGGTGAATGAGTTCTCAACAAAAGAGATTAATATCCATAAAAGTCTTAAGCAAGGAGACCCCTTATCATCATTCCTTATTCTTCTAATTGTGGAAGGCCTTAGTACTTCCTTGAAAAGAGTGGATCTGGTCAGTGTTTTTGAAAGGTATAAGGTAGGTAATGAAGTGATACAAGTGACTCATCTACAGTATGTCAATGATAGGGTGCTTGTAAGAGTTTCATCGATTGACAATCTTTAGATTATTAAGGTGGTTTTTAGAAGTTTAGAGGTGGCCTCGGACTTAAAGTGAATTTTGCTAAGAGTAGTATGTTTAGTGTTAATAAGGGTAAGCCTTTTCTGGAGTTGACTGAAGAATGTTTGCATTTCAAGGCGGATACTCTTCCCTTTAAGTATTTAGGGCTTCTGGTGGATAAACCCGGAGTTTATCCTCACAGTTTTCCAACGCATATTAGAACGTGTCAATAGATTAACTTGTTTATTTTATTCATAATCAAATCCTTTTTACTTTTATATTATTCGAAACCTAAACCTTTAAACCTCTATCGTTTTCAGTTGGTAAAAATCAATCCAAGAGTCTTTACGATACGACCCTCGAGTGTCGCTTCCCTAAACCACAACTTTTATTCACTCGTTTTTTACCCGTGTGCGAAAGCGGATCAGTGACCCTGTTGAACTCATTGTTGAACTCTATTCCCGTATTCTTTTTGTCTATCATGAATATACTGGTCTTGATCTGGAAGAAGCGGGTTGATATGCAAAGACGTTTTTATGGAGGCTCTAAAGGAGAAACTAAGGTAACTTGGGTTATGTGGGTGGATACGTGGCAAAAAGAAAAGGTGGTTTTGAGGGGTTAAGGAACTTAGACTTGTAAATCTCAATTTGTTAAGTGAGTGAAGATGGGGGATTATTTCGAATGTGTCCTTGTAGTAGAGAAACATTTGTTCAACGAGGTATGTGCAAGGTTGCACCAGCTATCTTTATAGGGTTTTTGGGTGGGTGGAGCGGTATGGGTTTCCACCCATTCGATTTTAAGGGTGTTTAAGATGTTTTAGGGTTTAGGTCATGGTAATAAGGTGTCTTTAGGCATGGTCTCGATCAGATATTCAGTTGCATGGACTATTTGGAAATTGCGGAACAAAGTTATTTTTTTCCGAATATGTTTGACATACTCAATGTCTTCAATTATATGTATAGTTTATGACTGGGTCCACAACCATGCTCTAGATTTTTTTTGTTTCAATGTTATGCTATAAGCGGGATCCACTCAAATATTGTTTTTTCTTTTCACTATGTTGTAGTTGGTTTTTCTCTTTGGTTTGTTTTCTGGATTTTACCATATTTTTTGTCCGAATTTGTTGTTCTAACAACCTTAGGGGTGGCAAACAGACATGTTTGTCCCGTTTAGACTCGTCTCGCAAAAGCCCACAAAAAAAGGCGCGTGCGTGAGCATAGTTGAGGGTGCAAGCATAAACCTTTGACACACTTGACATTAATGTGAGAGTAAAACGGGATGCCCAACAGTTCGGGCCCGTGGGCAATACACATTTTAACTCTAAAAATACAAAATTTATATTAATGTATGTGCCCGCAAAAGTTAGCAAAAAAAAAAAACGGGGCGGGGCAGGGCAGGTCGAACATATTAGAGGATGAATGCTTAAATCTTTTATCTGCTCTACACTAAAACGTGAGCATAACATTCAGGTCCTGTTGAGAATAACTAATGTGAGTGGTGTGTGGAAGTTCCACATTGGTTAAAAATGTGAAGACTTTAGCATTTATAAGTGGGAGAATCCACACACTTATTACTTTAAGATTTTGGGTGAGTATATGATGTGTGTCTTACAAGGTGTGTTGTTTATAAAGGAAGTTCTCAAAGTAAAATACTCATTCGTGTTGACCCTTTGAATAGCCCTAACACTGGTATCATGAGCCTTTAGTTCGAGTAAAAGGCTCTGCTCATTTGTATCAAAATTCAAAAAATCTCATATTAATTAAAAATATAGAGAATTGAGCATTTATAAATCAGAGAACCTACACACCTATTACCTTAAATTTTCGAGTGACTATGTCGAGCATGTTTTATCACCCTTAACTTTGTACGTTTTAATTCTCTTTTTAATATGTTTATATATTGTTCATCTTTTATTATTTATATAAAAAAAAATAATAATAACCGTTCTATCTCCATGTAAAAATGCTTCACAGTTCACAAGGAGTAACATTTATGACGGTTGTGGTTGGTTGGAAGAGATAGGCCCTCTTATCTTGTTGGAATGAGTGAGTGATTGGTGGTGGTAACCGGAATAGAGTTTGTGTTTTTAGTATCATATGTTTACACTAATATTTATTCTCTCAGTTCTAAATTATAAGTCATTTTATTAAAAAAAATTGTCCTAAATTATAAATCACCTTACATTTTCAATACAATATAAATGTTATCTTCCCCAATATATCCTCAAATATTTGTTATTATTTATTCTTTCAATTCTTTTAATTTCTTTCTCTTATATAATTATAAAAGGCATTACTGTAAAGTTATACATAATTTGTTTTTCTCATAAAATAATAATTAAGTTTTTTAATTTATGTGAAAAGTCCAAAATATCTTATAATTTAGGACGGAGAGTAAAATAAAATTTTAGAAAATCCTCTTATATGTGAAATTGTATTTCAATTCGTAAAAAATTGTAATACTAAGTTAATAGAAAAAAAAAACTTTATTTAAAATACATAAACTCTACAATGATTAGGTACCTGAAGAAGTGATATTTGTAGATGGTGAAAAACTTTCTGACGGTGGTTGTAGCGACGGTGAAGGAGGTGTTGCAGTCGAATTCAACACAATTGTCGGATTATAGAAACGATAAGGATCAAACCTAATACGACAACTTGGTTTAAGAATATTTCCTCCCATCTTTCCTCTACAACAAACTGGAATTTCAGAAACCGCTGCTTCCAAGCAATCACCGCATTGTTGCGAAGACAAATCCGGCATACACAACACATAACCGTATATAGTTGCAAAATTTGCAGACTCATAAACATTATCAGCATCATACTTACGACGAGAATCACCCGATGCAACTTTTTTCGATAGATTTGTCATCAAGTTACTCAGTGCTTCGTTGTATGCATCCACATCGCTTACATTTCTTTCGTATATTAGATATATTGTAGGCGAAGTTTCTACTGCTCCGAAAATTGAACGGTTTGAGTACCATAGAGTGAAATCCCCACCCCATACAATTGCCTCTTTTTGATTTGGACATTGTTGTTTGAGATAGGTGAAGGAGTTGTTTATGTTTGTGAGACAGGTTTTTGGTTCGAGATCTCCACGACATAATCCGATGGCGTATGCTTTGTCGGGATCTTGGCCGTATGAGAAATTGTAGAAACCGTAGTTGATTTCTTTATGAGAAGAGAAAGTGGATATAAGGGTTTTAAGGTTGTTGTCGTAGGTGCTATTGGCTGTGTAGTTGCCTTGGTTGTTATTACATGAGACAGGATCTCCGGCTTTGACATGTGATATAGTTGTGACAAGCAAGTAACAAAGAAAGGGAAGCAAAGCCATTGCAGAGTAGTTTTGTTTGAAGTATCAAAATGAAGAGTAAAGAGATGGAGGGGGTACTATGTGAAGTAAGGATGAAGGTGTTGGACAATTGAGTTGACTGACCATAAGATTTTGATGTTGTGATTTCTTGTTTTTCTTCTTTTTGACAGCATGATAGTGTTGACATATTCAAACGTTAGAATGGGAGATGCGTGTACAATTTACACGGAAGCATGGCCAAGCACCACACAATGGATGCTATATATGTATCACCAAAGTTTTAAATAGCAATTAAGATATTTTTTTAGTAGAAATTTTATTAAAACTATTTATTATAATGTATCATAATAAAATCAAATTTTATTTTTACTATTATCATAAAATATTTGATGTAAAATTAAATGTCATGTAAGACAAAGTAATTAAGCCTTTAAAAAAGAGATGAGATGAAAGAGCAAATCATAAGTGTTATGTGTTGGCCACAATGTTAATAATGCATAAATCAATTTACAATTTATAGCATATAAATTCATATTAGTGTTAAGATTCTTATCATAATTCAATCTACTTGTTTTTTCACTCGGGGAAGTGGATGTTGGAGTTATAACCTTGCAAGTTTATCCTTGCATTTTTGCATTGAAGATTTACACCATTCCATCATATCTCACCTCATGAATTCATCGATAATTCTTATTATCCCTATCGGAACAATGACGTCCTATGTGAAAATTAGCTTTTGATTCTTGTGATTTTTCATTAAATCTCTTCTAATGTAAACCTCAGTCGCTGTAACAACCACACTGAGATGGAGGGAGTAACTTCTGATTTTGTTTCCAATACTACCTTGGAATCTTCTAATTCAAGATCACCTCGGATATTCATCGCGGATATGATTGGTGGAGATCTACTCATGAAGAAAGAATTTCCACCATAGAGTTCTCTTAAATTAATGTCGCATATCGAGAGGCGAAAGAGCGACAAACCAATCTTAAGATTTCAAGACCATGAGATGATGGATGAAAATCCTAACATGACACTTTCACTAAGCATTACCATTACCATAGCTAATCACTTTGTCTCAAGGATCCTCATTAATGACAAAAGATTGTGTCATTTGATATACATCAGAATTTTCATGGAGCAAAGCTTGAGCAAGCAACATATAAAGCCAGGAGAAGGCGAGAGCTTCATGGCATTCAATGATTCATGCACGCATCCATGTAGACGTGTAGATCTATCGGTTTTCTAGGGATAAGGAAGACATATGAGAATTGTGAACATTCACTTCTTTATGAATCCTTCTAGAAGTGTTTACAACAAAATTCTCAGAAGGTCGATCCAAGAAATGCTAGACACAATGGCTTCCCCCATCTACTTGAAGGTAAAGTATCACAAAGATTTTGACAATCTAGTTGTAATCACATCTGACCTACGCGAGGAGTGCGGTTACATGAAGAAACACTGAAGAATCCCTTATCAATGATCGTCTTCCTAAGAAGAGAAAGAAGTAGACCATGGAAACAACCAACTTAGTTCACCTCGACATATGCAAAGACAAAACCCCGTAGAATAACGAACTTGGTCCCTCTACAGGAATCAAAATGAAGACCTTGAGGCTGATTCCAGATGGTGAATTCAAAGTCATCTAGTTAGATGATAACCTAATAAAGTATGTAAGTATAGGGCGTCCACCTACCCACCATAGAATTTCTGATGTTGCATTCTAAAAATTAAACATCGATTCTAGTGCCCCATATGTGTCCTATAGGAAGAGGCGGAAGTCTCTTGCGAAGGCTAAGGCGACCATGAAGACGATCTAGGGTTTGTTGTATGCTAACTTTAACTTTGAAGTAAGATACACATAATGGCTATCTAATGTAGTGTTAGTCAAGATAGCTTCGTAAAAGTGGATGAAGTGTGTCGATTACACCGACCTCAATAGAACATGTCTCGTACTTGCTCCCAAACATACACAAGTTAGTGGACAATTCAACTGGATAAAGCTTTTATCATTTATGGACACATACTATGGCTACAAACAAATACGCATGTATGACCCAAACATAGAGACACAACATCAAAACTTAACATTCCTCTTGAAAGTTAGTCTTCGGTTTGATGTATTTTTCTTTTTTTTTCACTAATTAATGTATGTAGTACTCCTTCTTTGGTTCCATATTGAGTTTTGGTATAATGATTAGCGAAATAACGAGTGCTCCTATTGTTGATTTTATTGGAAAAAGCGGGGTAGTTAGATGATAACCTAATAAAGTATGTAAGTATAGGGCGTCCACCTACCCACCATAGAATTTCTGATGTTGCATTCTAAAAATTAAACATCGATTCTAGTGCCCCATATGTGTCCTATAGGAAGAGGCGGAAGTCTCTTGCGAAGGCTAAGGCGACCATGAAGACGATCTAGGGTTTTTGTATGCTAACTTTAACTTTGAAGTAAGATACACATAATGGCTATCTAATGTAGTGTTAGTCAAGATAGCTTCGTAAAAGTGGATGAAGAGTGTCAATTACACCGACCTCAATAGAACATGTCTCGTACTTGCTCCCAAACATACACAAGTTAGTGGATAATTCAACTGGATAAAGCTTTTATCATTTATGGACACATACTTTGGCTACAAACAAATACGCATGTATGACCCAAACATAGAGACACAACATCAAAACTTAACATTCCTCTTGAAAGTTAGTCTTCGGTTTGATGTATTTTTCTTTTTTTTTCACTAATTAATGTATGTAGTACTCCTTCTTTGGTTCCATATTGAGTTTTGGTATAATGATTAGCGAAATAACGAGTGCTCCTATTGTTGATTTTATTGGAAAAAGCGGGGTAATTTCAATAAAATAATGATGGTTATTTTGGAACTGGGTTCCAAAAATTTTAATTATATTTATTATTTGAAGTATTCATTAAAACTTGGGTTTGGAATATAAATGCATGGAATGAGAGTATCTAGTGCTTTTTTCATTGTAGGATGGCTTGTTATTTATTTTTCTAAGGTTCTTACTAAAAAACTTATGTGATTTTATTTCCATACCTATTCTCCAAGGATTAACTAAGCTTTTTTTTCTCAATTTAAGGTTGTTGCGGCGCGAAAAATAGTCGGGCATAAGTTGTAACACACTAGCCCCCCTACATAAAATTATCATGGAATTTGATCCAAACATAATACAACTTCAGGGTGTCACACACAACAAACACATAACCTGCTTCGCAACACAGGTTACAACAAAATAGTTTAATACACACATTTGTACCTGGGATGTTTACACGACATCTAACTCATCTGATCTATACTTGGGATGTTTATACGAGATCCAACTCATCGGATGTTTAAGGTGTCATCGCAGCAGAATTATCAATAAAGAAATTAACAGCAATATTGAAACTCAAATTATCTAGTTTTATAAATGTTAATTTCATAATATAAGCAAAAGGAGTTCATAAAAGTCAAGTCGAAACAACTTAGAAAATCTCAACAACATAATAGTCTCGAATTCAAACATAAATGATATAAGAGTCAATTCAAGTGTTTATCCCTCAACCTGATGTTACATGATCAGAGCAAGATACTACTAGTCAAAGCGATAAACTAAAGAAGTAACTCCAAGAGCTATCTTCTACTTATTTTAGCAATGCTACCCCTGAGTATCTACACGATGCCTAAGTAAAGGCAACATTCAAACATAATGGGCGAGAAATACATTCAAATAATTAATGATGCATAAACAATCAGAGTAGATTAAATACAATACAGTTCAAACATAATCTACTATGCACCATAACACATGTATTCAATTTCCACCCACTTCACAATAAATACACAATCAATATGCAAATGCGACTCGCAACAACATCAACAGACTCATATGTTAAAACAAGATTTGTTCATGACATATATTCCTTGAGTTTTGATGATAACAAAGTATTAAAAGAACAATAGTGTTATCTAATGTGATTCCAAGTATACAGGTTCTAATGCTTAAAGTTATATATTCATAATCTGATATATATGGACGCACTTGAGAGAAGTTCAATTACTAGCTTCTAGTGGTGCAGAATCTGAAGAACAATATCTAAATGATGTTTGGCGTAGACTCTGAAGCTGAAGGTCTCAATATCAGAAGAAGCAACATATTGTCTCTACACTTGCTGAATGTAATTAGATTATGGTGATCATTCAGAATTAGTGATAAAGCTAAAGCTATCCTTACCATAGAATGCAAGTTGCATTGTCAAATCAGTTTGTCAGCTAGAGTCTAAGTTCACAAGGCTCAAGAAGAGTTGGCATGCTTTACGGATATCTACTCTCAACAACTCTATAGTACAAGATTACATGGAAGAAGCAATGGTGAAACATGTTACACAATGGATTAAGATCTTTTGGTGTATCTCTCTTCAACGTCTCTTATACTATAGAGAAACAAAGATAATTGTTCAAGTTATCTCTTCCAACGGCTAGTCTTCTACAACTGCTATATAAGCTACTGAAGATTCAAACTGAAGTCTTCAACAAGGGAGCAATTAAAAGGGAAAATATAGAAGGAAAGCTAAGAAGGATAGAAGTTTTCTACACTTCTGTCTGGATGGAGGAATAACAAGATCATACAATAAGCGACGCAATCGAGTATGCAGATTTTCTGTTATATGTTGTAAATTGTAATAAGCCTTAAGATTTCTTAAACATGGAATATCTTAGAAATCTTAAGTGCTTAGAGATCTTTGTTAAGGTGATTACCATGTACCTCTGATTTTGTATCAAGTACACCTTGTTCTCTATTCTTCTAAAAATGATAGTTTAGTAGTATAGATAAAGTCTCTTGCTATGTACTTGAACATAAAAGTCTCTTGCTGAGAAGCTTGAGCCAAGTAAGTCTCCTGATATTTTCTAGAGAATTGAAAGTCTTAATCAATTGTTGATTGAGTAGACGTCTTGAATCAATAGGATTTAAGAAGAGAAGTCTTGGACTATGATTCTGAGCAAGGAAGTCTTGAACATGAAGGGTTTAAGTAGAAGTCTTGGGTTTGGGGAACCTGAGAAATGAGGTCTTGAGTTCGTGGAACTTAAGCAAGGAAGTCTTCGGCCTAAGGGGCTTGATCAGAAGTCTTGGATTCGTGGAATCTGAGCAGGGAAGTCTAGGATCGAGGGTCTGAGCAGAAGTCTTGAGTCTGAGGGGATTAAGTAAGAAAGTCTTGGGTTCGTGGAACCTGAGCAGAAGTCTAGGACCTGAGGGGTTTAAGTAGGAAGTCTCGGGGTGAGGGTCTGAGCAAAGAAAAGTTATATGCTTAAGTGCATTAGCGATTGTAATCATGTTTTGGTTATAGTGAAAATCTCTTGTGATGCTAGGGGATTGAACTACTCTCATTTGGGAGGAACCAATATAAATCTCTGTGTGTTCTGTTATTATTTATTGGCTTCTATTAACATTTGCTCCAACATATAATCAAAATATGAACACCAGTTTCGATTCTAAGCTCTGATCAGAGGCAAAGTTAAGAAACGGAAAACACAATTCAACCCCCCTTCTTGTGTATTTTTCTCACCTTCAGTTGGTATCAGAGCACGGTCTATGCATAACACTTAACAGTGGTGTAGATAATGATCCAATTATAAAATACCTCTGTTAAAGACTTTCCTTCAAGAAGTAGTCAAGTGCCACATGAAAAATATTACATTGTTTTTCCTACCATATTCAAAGGGTGATTCTGCTGAATTTAATTGATGGAAAAGCAAAATATATTTTTAATTCATTGGTCTTGATAAAGGGTTTTGACGAAGGTCTATAGAATACTCTTGAGAAAGGTATTACTATTGAAGTTGATGGTGTAGGGATGATAAAAGTTTGGAAGTCTCTCACACCAGCTCAGAAGAAGTTTATTAAGAATATCTTTAGAGTTATATGCATTATGGTAGGTGCTCTATCTCAATTATGAGTATATTAACATCAATGATACGTGAACAGTATATTAATATAATTGAGGTCTGCAAGCTCGATTTTGACTTTTCATTTACTGATTTTACGCACCATTGAAATTCATTTTGACCAGTCTGTCTGTAAAATCCGAGAAATTATTCTGGGTAACATTTTAGGCACTACACGAGATAAAATGCATGTTATGTTATGCAACATAAAAATAAAGTTAGTTGCATGAAAAATTTAAAATGCCCGGACAAAATTGGGGTATGACAGATGCCCCTATTTAATTAACTTGAACCATAAGGTATGAATGATATTGGTCTTTATACATTCGTGGTGGAAGATAATTAAATACAAAAAAACCTCAAATTTTGTCTAAGAAAGAAGGTATGATGAGTTTTAAAAGAAACCGGATCAATGTCGACCCTCGAGTTGACACTAAAGAACTTACAATGACAGAAGTTAAGACACTAAAAGGATGATGGTATAATCAAAACTGTAAAAACCGCTGATACCAAAAGAATATCATTAAAATCAACAAAGTTGGCTATCACCAAAAGGATGATAGTAAGCTTACAACCACTTCAAGAATTGCCAACATCGAAAAGACGATGGTTAAATCAAACTTTAACGAATTTCATCACCAAAAGGGTGATGATTAGGCATTAAGATTACGGTCAACATCACCAAAAGGATGATAATAAGACCCACGACTCATGGATTGCTATTACCAAAAGGATAACAGTCATCAACAAAGGATGATGAATAATTAAAAATGACAATGATCGCTACCACTAAAAGGATGATAGTTATCACACTAAAAATTGCTATTACCAAAAGGATAATAGTAAGATCAATACACAAAGCTGTCTATTACCAAAAGGATGATAGTTAACTTGATCGTCTTCAAAGATCACCAACATAAAAAAGATGAAGGTTAAATCAGAATGGCAAAGAACACCATCACCAAAAGGATGATGGTTAGATCCTAAATGACTCCTGATAGTACCAAAAGGATGACAGTAAGGCCACTAATCTGCAAGGATCGCCATTGACAAAAGGACAATGGTGAGATCATAACTGCAAAGATGGCCGACGCCAAAAGGATGACGGTTCTATCACCAAAAGGATGACAGAAAACGCCATGCTGATATTACTTGGTGTTCTTCTGTGTATGAGAATGTCAAGATCATTGATAGTTGTGGGGAATTCTCCAATGTGCCTCTTCTTGGTACACAAGGTGGAATTAACTACAACCCGAGTTAAGCAAAACGTCATCTTGGTTATATGTTGAAGGATAAGCCTAATAATGTTCTATTAGAGGATTTGTTTTTCCAATAAGGGAAGGATTCTCTTGGTTTGAGGAGAAGAATGGCTCATGCTTGGCACAATTTTTGTGGTTTTCGGTTTTTTTATCGGTTTGCGGTTTTTATTTGGATTGGTTTAGATTTGAACACCCATAGTAGTTAAGAAGCTACATGGTTAGTTACACCGTAACAACATCGTTTTGGGTTTTGTTTTGTTTGTGTTTCCTGGTCTTAGATCTATAGTTTGATTATGTGAATCTAAGTTTTTCCTCTTATTTGCATCAAGGCTTTCTTGAGTTTTGAAAATATAACTTTTTTTTCTACCGTGTTGTTATTGTACCTGTCATCCATAAGAGGATGGTGGCTATGAAAAAGGCACAAAGAACCATTAAATGGCTTACCTCTTATGTTCTAAATTGTGTTTATTATTGTTTTATCGGTTTATGTGTGATATTTTTAATTGATTATCGTGGCGTTTCGATTTTGTACACGCGTCCGGCAGTTTAGCATAGTGACAATCCACTTTTTGCGTTTATCGATTCACATTTCGATTGAGATTTTGATTTTCCTCTCAATAAGGTTCAACTACATCTTCTTTTGGATTCACTCAAGAGCAGTACAATAACATCATAGAGTTGCTCCAACAGTCCAAAACTCATCCCTCAAGCCAATTCGATTTCTACCTCCCATTTTGTCATGAATTCACACTCAATAATGCTTAATGGTAAGAACTCCCATCTCTGGATTTTAGATACAGGTGCAACAGATCACATTTATTTTTAGAAAACATCTTTCATTACTTAATAAAATATCATACCTGTCCATGTAAATTTACCTGATGGTTTTGACATTGTTGCATCTATGTCTGGTAGTGTCATTGTTTCACCATCTCTAACTTTGCATAGTGTACTTTATATGCCAAATTTGAAGGTAGAGAAAAATACAAGAAATGGGATTTAAATTTGGTTAAAAAAAACTTTTGCAGTGAGATTCTTTACACACACAAACAAGATATATAAAACCAAGAAGCAAAATAGTAAATCAAGCTGATTCCTTGACACCGGTACGCTACTCGAGGCAATACCAGACGAATGATGGATCAAATTCAAGAGGAACATGCTGCTTTCAGAGAGGAGTTGGACTCTATCAAGGGCAAGATTGACCAAATTCTCGAAGCCATAACTATGTCCAAAAAGGAAGAGGAACTGCGTGACGTTGTTGCCGCAACGAACAATGTTCTTGTGCAAGGATCTACTTCGGACTCTAGGCTTCCAGTTCCCATTCCTAATCCCATCATCCATGGAATACCTATGAACTTCACTCCTGCAGTTGAAGGAGCCACTACTCAACCGATTCCAACATCTAGAGTTACTGTTGGAGCTATCCCACAAGCTCAACCTACTATTCATAAATGGTAATTTTAATACGACCTTCATGCAAGTTTTGAAAAAGAATAATTTATTTGAATGATGTGGAAGTGTGTGGCGAGTGGACCATTGGTTCAAACGCAATGCTGATTTAGCTAGTGTATGAAAGATACAGCGACAATATGATACCAAAACAGAAGATTTAGAAAATCTCTAGGAGTCAGTTTACACAACCTTGTTGTAGTATGCTTTCAGAATAAACTTTGCCTCAATTAGGTCTTTTAAAGGTTGTAATATGGCTTGATTCATGGTTATTTGAAACAAAGGATATAAGGCTCCAAACGTTTTTTAACCCACCCCTTCTTCATGATGAACTCCAGTCCCACGTTCAGTTAATTCCACACACATTCGTAATCCAAAAGGGATCTGACGGTGTAAGAGCGAAAGTGATGATTCAAAATTCTCTTGAAATGGCAGTCACCTTATTTTGTTGTTTTGGATGTCAGTAACTATTTTGATTTTAGATATGGTGGTCACTGAATCTTATTCTGTTTTTTACCGAGGATTTACACGACCTCTTTTGATTTATTTGGATCCCTAACTTTTGCCTGGACTACTTTTTAAAGCTTCTAGTCCACCAGGATTGCCTCAATTTTTGCCTAAGTCGCCTCTTTTGGTGTTCGACTTAGCAGGTTTTTCTTTTCTTTTTTCTTTTTTTTTTTATTTTGCCGAAGGGTTGAGACTTCCAAGTCATTGGTCATTCAAGAACAAGTATCAGGTGATTGATCCCTAGATGGGATGTATTCATCTTATAATTCGAATGTGTGGTTAGATTAACTGAACACTACCCTACCCCAGGTTAAGCGTAAGGGTTTGTAAATCCGAAAGAAACTCTTACTTCTAGGATAGAAGTGGTTAACTAGGGATTAACTCCTTACCTATCTAGTGTTTGGGGATTTTAAACAATGCCTGTACATAATCAACAAGATCTTATCCGAAAGCATACCACCACAATTATGGGTATTTCGTTTTCATCATCGTCCCTCCAATTTTGCTAAAACAACAGAAAGTGAAGTGGGGCAATATATTTCTTGTGTATTTTTGTGATAATATGAAAAAGATGAGTGGATATGAAAAGATGAATTCAAAACATGCATAATCATCTCATTAATAAAACCAAATACAAATAACAATGTTTAAACCAAGCAGTAGTTAGACAAACAAGAACGAAATACAAGAATGCAAAAATGGAAACATGGCACAATGACTTCCTTTATTTGAGGACTTGAACTCTTCCTAACTGACTAGCTTCTTCAGAGACCGCTCTTCTTATCTTCAACAACCCCTTCAATAGCATTCACTGACAGGCCATATGCGGTGGCATAGGGTTTGTTGCAACATTTGAATTCAAGGAGGTTATAATAACCATGTTGGAATTAAAAAGCCTTTTAATGGGAATAAGAAAAAAGAGGGTGAAACAAATATTGTCTCTTCTCATGGGGGAAAAGTACAGTAGAGGGCCCCTACTTTAGTACCTTACTACCAACACATATATGTTGCAGCTGCGCAATACGCCTGGTGCCTTATCAACAAACTGCTCTAACTCCAGTTCCTGCTCAGATACCTCAACAAAAAAATCCTTATCATCTAGTTGCTGCTGTTGCACCTATTCCATACCAGTATCCCACTTACCAATAGCAACATCCATATCAGCAACATGGGTATCAACAACGGTGCCCGAATCAACGACAACAACGTCAGCCTAACCAACAAAGGGTATGGAGGCCAGAAAGACACTTTGATCCTCTGCCTGTACCATATGGCCAAATCCTCCCTTTTCCGCTAGAGGATGGATCAGTTGCTTTGAGAGATCTAGCGCCTCCAATTGTTATCCCTCCGGGATATGATGCCAATGCTCACTGTGAGTATTCTCAATCCAAGGCTGACCACTCCTTATATGTCAAGGTTAATTCTCACAGTTTCACTGCTTTGTTGGTTTACGTGGATGATATTGTTTTAGCAGGTGATTCCATAGATGAAATCCACTCAGTCAAACATTTATTGGATCACACTTTCAATATTAAAGACCTTGTTCATTTAAGATACTTTCTTGATTTTGAGATTGCTAGGTCCAAAGCAGGCATTTTCTTCAATCAGAGAAAGTACACTCTTGATCTCTTAGAAGATAGTGGGTTACTTGCCTCAAAGCCATATATCATTCCTTTTTATCCCAACACAAAACTTGCTGCCAATGATGGTCAACCATTAAAGGATTCGACATGGTATAGACGATTGATTGGCAGGTTAATCTATTTGACAAACTCACGATCTGATATTGTTTATGTTGTCCAGCACTTAAGCCAATATGTATCCCGTCCTTTGCTACCACACTATCAAGCTGCTACAAGAATTCTCAGGTATCTAAAATTTGTTCCTGCCAAAGGCTTGTTGTTTTCAGCTTCTAGAAATCTCAAACTATATGCATCTGCTGACTCGGATTGGGCTCGATGTCCCGATACTAGAAAGTCTATCATTGGCTATTGTGTTATTCTTTGCTCTTCTTTACTTTGCTGGAAATCCAAGAAATAAAATATCGTGTCCAAGTCCTCTATTGAAGCGGAATATCGAGCCTTAGCATCGTTGACTTGTGAGTTGCAATGGTTACAATATCTTTTTCATGATTTCCATATCACTTTTCCTCAACCTGCATCTGTGTTTTGTGATAGCAAATATGCTATTTACCTAGATCATAATCCAATATTTCACGAGCAAAGTAAACATGTTGAATTTGATTTCCATGTTATTTGTAAAAAACTCCAATCCAATTTACTTCACCTGCTACCATTTTTGACGAAATCTCAGCTAACATATGCGTTTACGAAGCTTTTACATTCACCAGCTTTATCTTCCATTTTATCCAAGTTAGGACTTCATAGTATACATAGTCCAACTTGAGGGGGGATGTTAGCATAGTATTATTATTGCATCCATCTAAACCTTACACGTGTACAGTTAGTTACACCAGTTTGTTTGTTAGTTATTATCTGTTGTATATATTGGATGATGTACTTTTCTTTGATTAACTAGTAAGAAACCCGTGCTCCCGCACGGGTTAAATTATTTGATACAATATTAAATATATTTAAATGTAAATTTGGACGTTATAAAATGTATTTATATACGTATCTAAATTTAAAATAGTTATTAATTTTAAAATGAACAATGATTATATAAATACGATTGTATTAAAATACAAAGAGAATAAATGGACTTGTGAGATGAAAAAAAATATTTAATATTTGATAATAAGGATTTTGTCTTTCAAATTAAGGTAATTATTGATTAATATAAAATATGTATTGTGTTTATAGTGAGCCGTGAAATAGAAAGTTTATTTGATACAATATAAAATGTATTTATATACATATGTAAATTTGAAGTGAGTTATTTAATTATAAATTAAAAAATAATTATACAGTCTCAATTGTATTAAGTAATCATGCAAAAAAAAAAAAGATTCGTAAGATAAAGAAAGACAAAAAAGGAAATTTTGATGCGATAATGACCTGTGCGATAAAAAATTATTTGATGCGATATAAAAATACAATTTAATTGACATGCACTGACAGTGTAAAGATTTTTTACACTGGCAGTTAATCACAACCATTGATCTATTTAAAATGTTTGATTTTTATTTTAATCACTTAAAAAGTAATACTAACGAATGATTGTGATACATTGACAGTGTAAAACTTTTTACACTGACAGTGTATAACAATTAATCTCATAAAAATATATTTAGATACAAATGCAAAATTTAAAATGATAAACTTAATTATAAAATGAACAATAATCATATAAATTAAATAGTATTAAATAATTATATGAAAAGAAAAAATAAAGAATCATGAGATGGTAAGAAAAAAAATTAATATTTAATTATGTCTCTCAAATTAATGGTTGATTAAAATAAAATAGATATTGTGTTAATAGTGACCCGTGAGATAAATAAATTTTTTATTTTATTAAAATTAAAAAATAGATTATTGGTATTTTTAGTGATAATTAATAAATAGAGAAAAAAATTAAAATGAAAGTGAGAAAGTGTGGGAAAAAGAAATGTGAGAGAGATTTGAAATTTGAATGAAAAGAGAGAATGAGTGTATGCAATATTTAATTGTGATTTAATTGGTGGAGGTTGATAAATTAATGTCATTTGTCATGATATATTAGGCGATGAGATTGAAAAAAAGTAAACATTAGTTGATTACTAAAATGCCTTTTTATTAGTGTAAATAATTTGTGATGAAAGAACAATTTTGAGAGTTCATGCAATAGAGGGCCCGTTTGTTTTGGCTTTTTTTAAAAATGATTTTTATAGTGTAACATAATTTTGTAGAAAAAAATTTTACAAAGAAACTTTTCATAAAAGCTTCAAATGAAAATTTGGTTTGAATAGTTATTTTTAAAATGTTATTTTAGGTATTTTATCATTTTATCGAAATTTTTTTGGGATATCAAAATTTCAAAAAATCACTTAATTTTGAAGCTATTTCAAATAGCTTTTCATGAAAATCATTTTTGAAATACAACTTTTTAAAAAAATGGTGATTTTGACTATGTTTTGGTCTTCAATAATGTATATTAATGTTATAAAATGTCAAAATTAGTTTTTTAATTTATAAAAAACAAATTTAAAAAAACTTGTAATATTTTGAAAAACGTTTTTGTAGAATCCATTTTCAAAAATACAAAGAAAAAATCCATTTTTTTAAAGCTGAAACAAACTGGCCTTGAATTGTAATAGATAGATAGTAGACAAAAAATGTATTTCAACTGACAATGTCTAATAAATCAATAACATGATCTAAACTTGAAAAAATTTAAATGGCATGATTAAGCTTTTGCTGCAAGATATGGAACATGTTCTTGCAGACCTGCGAAAAGTATCATGACCCCACTCAATGCATGACTTGATGTAATGTATTAACACAAAGGCTGAAATTGCAAGCATTAAAGGATGCACAATACAACACAAAACTTGCAATAGTTTGTTTTAATATTTTCCATATGAAAGTAACTACAAGAAAGCTCAACTAACAACTATCGTTAACAAACGTTCAAGGATGCATAACACAACAATGATATTGGAACAGAAAAAGTAATACCTTGAATTATAGCATGAACATATGGAACTTGTCGTACAAAAAATTCAGCATGAGATTAACATGATTGATATCAAGTTTTTATCCTTCAACAGATTTTGCCTCAAACATACTACAACAATGTCTGTTGACTTAAACGTGAAAAAAAAAAAAAAACTCAACTTATGTGGGATAATATTATTTTATAGAAATGTCAATAAAAAAAGTTTGATTCATAATACAGTCAGTAAGTTGATTTCACAAAGGTTGTTTGTTAGACATAGTTAAAATCAAACTTTATCGTTGGACAAGTTATAATCCATGTTCAAAAATCTATTTTACATTGACAGCCAAAAGATTTTAGATTAATGTAGACATGTGCATTGTAAATGAAGAGAAAAAGCATGGACCCATGTACGAAAATGTAGCTGAAAGAGGTAGAACATTTGTTACCGTGTACAACAAATGTCCTTTTAAACCATCGGTCAACAGCACATGAGATGTTGCAGCGATGATCTGCAGATCTATTTGCATCAACCCATGTACGAAATGTCAATCTCATGGAAGACAAGTTTAGATGAGTTTACACTCTATGTGCCTTTTCATAGCAGCAATGAAGTATAAAAATAAGCAATATTATAAGTAAGATGGCAGCACTTTTTCTTATTGAATTTGTACTTGATAAAATCATAAGCTATAACGTGTTTATCAAGCCTATGTAGGTAAGTACTTTATATTAATTATATATAACTAAAGCTGTGTAATACCACGTAAGTTATTTTGCTCTGGATAATATTAGTACGATCAACTGGGTTCCGGTGTACTCTGAGAAATTATCTGTTAAGATAATTAGGGTAACTGATGAGCTCAGAGCAGATCAAATTAAGGATTATCTGACTCTGAGGCTTTAACGTTTGGTGCTATAGAGATATTTTGGACAATTTAGTTAGTGTTACTAACTTAAAGATATTTCTCTATATCTTTTTCTTTTTCCTTTCCTCTTCATTTGAAACAAAGATAGTAAGAGTAGAGAGAAGGAGGAGCAAGAGGAGAAAAAGACAGAAAACTTGGAATTGAAGAGAAAGCTTGGATCATCACCTCTTCTTCATAAATCATCCCACCATCTTCTCCATCTTCTCCATCTTGTTGTTGGTGAGTTCTAGTTAAAACCCTAAGTATAGAAACTTAGGTTAGAACTTGAATAAAAATGGTGAAATTTGATTAATCATGCTAAATGATGTTTGCTATGGTTGAAATATGAAATAGAACACATTATATGATTGGGTTGTGTGAGAAATTGATGTTTGATACTTGCTATTATGTTGAGCTATGTGTTGATGAGTTTCCATTGGATTCCATGTTGAAAATAACAGGTTTTTAACCTCTGGTTCAATGGTAACTGTAGCGTGCGATTTTTTTCAGTGACGCGACCACCTTATCGCCATGGGTTTCTCCTCACCGCAATGGTAGGAGTGGGGTGCTACTTTCTGATTTCTTATTTATATTATGAAGCTGGAAAGGAAAGGGAAGTTATCTAAAACTAACCTTGCACGCAAATGTTTAACTGAACAAATGCTTAAGAGATTGGGGAGTTCGGGGTCATGTTATACAATGGGGAGTTGTCAATTACCCATCCTATATGTGGTTATCCACAGGTTGTTAGCAATTATCCTTACTACTTTTAACTTACTGGTGTTTCTCTGTTGTGGGTTGGAAAAGTTTCTCCTTTGGGAGGTTTTTGAGAGAGAGAGAGAGAGAGAGAGAGAGAGAGAGAGAGAGTTTTTGTTGATTTCGGATTTTCCGAGTTTTTTTGGTAAGGTACTGGACCTAAAGTTTTTTATTAGTGTGCTCGCTAAGATTTCGCAATCTTATGCCTACGTATTCCCGTTAAAGATAAACAGGGAAATCAGAGTAATTGTAGTTCCTCCTATTCTATGGGAGGAAAAAAGATGTTTTGGTGTCTTGTTCAAAGTCCAAGATTGAAGCTAGATGAGTATTTGTGTATTGTTCAAAGCCCAAGATTGAAGCTAAAAAGTTTGACTAAGAGAGAATTTGTTATCTCTAAAGGGAGACATCTCGTCTGTTTATCACAAATGTTGGGTGACTGATTATAAAGGAGGATTACTTTAACTGGGATATGAGAATCCAGCAATGCCATAATTTCCTTTATGAGGGACTTGTCCTGAAGGAGGAAAATTTAACTCAATGTTGAGCAATGCCATTTTTCCTTAGGAATCTTTCATGCTAAGAGAGGGACATTGGCTTGGATGTAAATGATCCAGAGGCTTGCCACTTACAGCAATTAGATGAAAAAGGAATTTTTGCCAGGATAAGAGATGGACTACAGCTTGGATATTTTGAATCAACAAGTGTGCCACTTACAGCAGTTATCTGGATTTTAGGGTTTGTTTTGATTTTCTGTTTTGAAGAGTGATAAACAGAGAAGTGTCTTCCTAAAGAGAGTTTTTTATTTCCTCTGAGGGGATGGTGGTTTTTATATGTGCCTTGATCAAATCCCAAGGTTAAAGCTAAGAGATTGATTGACTCCACTGGGGAAGTCCTTATACAAAGCCTAAGAGGAGACTAGAAAAGACTGACTCAGCAAGACAGTGTTTATCTGTCTTGTACAAAGCCCAATGTTGCGATGAAAATCAGATAACAAATTATTAATTAATTTGCATCATTTTCTTTTACAACCGACTTTGATTTATCCAAAGGAAAGGTTCAAGATCGTTAAAAAAACCTAAAGGGGGGGAGATCTAAGGTTCGGGGGTTGGTTATACTAAGGGAAGGTATTAGCACCCTTAATATCCGTAGTACTCTACGGGAACCTCTTGTTTAAGCTTGTGTTATATTATGTTTGTTTGCTAAGGATAAGGTGTTGCTAATGACTATGAGGTCAAAGCTGGATGGCTATGAGGCCAAGGTGATAATGAGCTATCTATGACTATGAGGTCTATAGAGAGACTTTTCCATGACTATGAGGTCAATGGAGGATGGCTATGACTATGAGGCCAAAGCTTGCCTATGACTATGAGGTCAAGGGCTACCTATGACTATGAGGTCAAGATGGTAAGATGACTATGAGGTCAAGATGGTAAGATGACTATGAGGTCGAGATGGTAAGATGACTATGAGATCAAGATGGTAAGATGACTATGAGGTCAAGATGGTAAGATGACTATGAGGTCAAGATGGTAAGATGACTATGAGGTCAAGATGGTAAGATGACTATGAGGTCAAGATGGTAAGATGACTATGAGGTCAAGATGGGAAGATGACTATGAGGTCAAGATGGGATCCTATGACTATGAGGTCAAGGGAAGGTAATGAGCTATCTATGACTATGAGGTCGATAGAGAGACTTTTCCATGACTATGAGGTCAAAGGTTGAAGATGTTGCTAATGACTATGAGGCCAAGAGCTACCTATGACTATGAGGTCTAAGTTAAAGATGTAACTCTATGACTATGAGGCCATGAGAGTTGTATGCCTAAGACTATGAGGTCAAAGGTAGCAATGAGCTATCTATGATCTTGAAATCAATAGAAAGATTTTTCCTTTGGAAGGAAGGGGATGAATAACATCTTGTAAACAAGAGTTATAGTGGGGTTGAAATATAATTAAGCAATATGAGTTTAAAAAAAACTCCCAGACAGTAAGCAACAATCAACATATGAAATAGAATTGCAAATATGAACATGGCAAACAGCAATGATAAGTGGTCGTATAAATACGACAAGTATGGTAAGAAAGCATTCTCATAAGTTAGAAACAAAGCCATTTGAAGTCATGCAACTTAGCAACAGAGGTTAAAAAAAATTACAGCCGACATTTTTATGATAAAGTGTTGTTAAAACAAGGTTTCACAAATCACAGCACACTCCAAAGAGAATCATGTTAAAGTCAGTGGTCACACCAATAAACCAAGTATGGCAGCAAAGGCATTCACACAGTTTGAAAACAAAGATATTCAAAGTAGACAACTTAGTAACAGAGGTCAACAAATATAGACAATATTTTCATGATAAAGTTTTGTTCAGAATCAGGAAACAAATTGCAACGAAAAATCACAAGTTACAGCATGCAATGTTTTATGTCTTTAGGAAAATAATAGTTGATTTCTTAAAAAGGATTTAAGGTAAAAAAAAATGAAGTGAGACATTTTTTTTATTTGTTGTTTTTTTTCTTTTAAATAATATAGAAAATAAAAGGTAAAACAAATAAATAAGAAACAAATAAAAAAAAAAGAGGTGGGTGCCACTTAGTGAGTGGCTTGCGCCATGCTTCACTAAGTGGCTGGCGCCATGGTCCCTTAAGGGTGGCTTGCGCCACTTCTATTGGGCATTAAGGGTGGCTTGCGCCACCTTCCCCCATGGCAGGCGCCATGTGGTGTATTATATTTTTTTATTTTGTTAATGGTGTGGCGATTTAATATTATTAAAACTATATGGCAGGAGCCACTAAATTAAACATGGCGAGCGCCACCCAGTTACTCATTAATTTTTTTTACGAACACGAAAATAAACCAGACGAACCGAACACGATTAAATCAACACAAAGATGAAAACCAACATGATGATTTCTCAGCAACACGGTAACCAAACAGAAAGCATATGATAGCAAAACATGAAGCAAAATAACCATACAACAAACAGACAATAATGGAATGAAAATGATAACAGCATGGTGCAAGTATGAAACATATGATCATTATGTACAAAAAGGGTGAGGTCGAGTAATACCTAGTGCTTCTTCACAGGCAAGTGTTTTTGGAGATGATGGATAAGCTTCCTTCTTTCAGCCGCCACAGAATCAGCCTCTCAGCAAGAAACACGCACTTTTGGTGGTTAAAGGGTGGAAGTTTGGAGTGTTTATGGGAAGGGAATGAAAAGGATAAGTTCTTGCAAGGCTTGAAAGTGACTTGTAGAACTTGGAAAAAATGGACAAGTGAAAAGGTTTTGATGAGTTTCTGGAGATTTTCTAGGGTGTTTGTTGTGATGTGTTTCTGGGTTACAGAGGGAACGAAAAGTAGTGAAGCTCTTGCAAGTTTTGGAGTGTTACTTACAAGATTATGGAGGGGGAAGTTAGAGAGAAATTCTTGGCAATTTCTGGTGTGTTCAACAAGGAGGAAATGAGCTCCTTTTATAGGCCCAGAAAAGTGGATTCGGGTCTTGGGTAGTTGGTTTGTCCACAGGATAAAGGATTAGGGTTTGTATGGTCTGCTGAGTAAAGAATTAGGGTTTGTGCATCAAGTTCCTCAGCCGTTGATCTTGGTCAATTTCTATGCTGGACAAGTGCAGCAGAGGAGGTGGTGGATTCAATCTGTTACTTTCACTCTTTAGTAATTATTCCAAAACCACCTTTTTGAAGTGCCATGAGAGAGAAAGTAAAAAAAGGCAATAATTTGAATTTGGAATACGCATTCTCTGCTCATGCATGCATACCTCTTGTGCTGAGCCTCCTCATTTCACTAATTCAACATGAAATCAGTGTCCTTTTGATTTCAACAGTAATGGGTGAGCTTAGAAGGGTAAGGAGTAATGACTCCACAAAACTTGCTTTTGAAGCAAAACATCTTCAGATTTTTTTCACTTAACAAATGGCATATGGATGTACAAGGCCTTGCCTCTTAAACCATACGGGAACCAAAACTTGGATTTTTCAACAACTTAGAGCCTTTGATCCAAATAATATCTTTTGGGCCCAAAAAGAAATTGAGACAACCATATGTCCATGACCCAAAAAGAAATGTTACGGGACAAACTTAGGACATTGCAAAATTAAATCCTCCCATGGCACCACTTGGATATGTCACACCTTGATGAATATTCATCTCCATGAAAAATCTTGCACTTGTGAGGAAAAAATCTTAAAGGCCCAAAAATGGATTCTAAGGATGTTTGTTATCACATGGCATAATTTCTCAAGATTTGGGATCACACTTTGTCATGAAGGCAATGGCTGACTTGTCTTGGTGAAACACTTGATTTCTTGTTGAAAAAGTCTTCTCGGATGCATGCAGATTCAAATGGCCGCATTTGGCCAAAAAATGTCTTAGGGAGACCTTGCCGTCTTTGTGTAAATCCTATCTTTCACCAATAAAAGAAACAACTTGCGACAAGAAATGGTTAGTCAACAATGCATACATGCTTGAGGTCTAAATGTAAGTGTGAGAAAAAAGACATCTAAGGGGTAAAATTTGGGGTACAACAGTTGCCCCTATTTAAATAGCTTCACCGGATGGCACGAGGAATGGAAATCCTCGGGACGTCGAGGTTGAAGATATTTAAATATAGCAAACCGAAAATTTTGCCCTTAGATGGAATGCAGATGCTTAAAGACAAACAACGAACATGCATATGCTGACATGCCATGAACTCTAATATGATGATGATATGACAGTGCGACAATGCAGACAAACAAGACACCAAAGAGCTACCAAACACAGGTGAGCTTCACTGGGGAAGGATGAAGGAAGTATCCACCAGAAAGACTCACTGGGGAAACTCAATGGAAACACTGGGGATAGATAAATAATGGGGGAAAACCCCGCAGATCCTCATTGGAAATAGGAGCCAAAGAGGAGTTCTTCACTGGGGAAAGATCCAGGGAGGTGGACGACAGGTGCAAATCTGACCGGACGACACTGGGGAAATAAAAAACAATCTTACTGGGCCTGAGACCAGAAAGAAGACATGATCTCCACTGGGGATCAATTTGGAATAGAAGGATAGACAAACTACCAAGAATTTTCTAGGGTTCTTATGCTGAAGATTTCAAATGGGATCTTCAAGAAAAACCAGAAAAAGACAGAGACAAACTTTGGGTTCAGTATGAGCTGGGTTTTGGATAAGAAGGAACCCTATAACTATGGCGCCAAACGTGAAAGAAGGCTATGACTATGAGGTCAAAGCTTACCTATGACTATGAGGCCAAAGGTGAATGAGATAATTGGGTCTAAGGTACCAATATGAGTTTGTTGGGATAACAATAGGACTTGGTTTAGGAAGAATAACCAGTATGAGCTGAAATTGGGATACCAGCATGAATTGGATTTTGAATACCAGCATGAACTGGATTTTGGACACCAACATGAATTGGATTTTGAATACCAGCATGAACTGGATTTTGGACACCAATATGAATTGGATTTTAGATACCAGCATGAACTGGATTTTGGACACCAACATTAACTGGATTTTGGACACCAACATGAATTGGATTTTGGACACCAACATGAATTGGATTTTAGATACCAACATGAACTGGATTTTGGACACCAACATGAATTGGATTTTAGATACCAACATGAATTGGATTTTAGATACCAGCATGAACTGGATTTTGGACACCAACATGAATTGGATTTTAGATACCAGCATGAACTGGATTTTGGACACCAACATGAATTGGATTTTAGATACCAGCATGAACTGGATTTTGGACACCAACATGAATTGGATTTTAGATACCAGCATGAACTGGATTTTGGATACCAACATGAATTGGATTTTGGACACCAACATGAATTGGATTTTAGATACCAGCATGAACTTGATTTTGGACACCAACATGAATTGGATTTTAGATACCAGCATGAACTGGATTTTGGACACCAACATGAACTGGATTTTGGACACCAACATGAATTGGATTTTGGACACCAACATGAATTGGATTTTAGATACCAACATGAACTGGATTTTGGACACCAACATGAATTGGATTTTAGATACCAACATGAATTGGATTTTAGATACCAGCATGAACTGGATTTTGGACACCAACATGAATTGGATTTTAGATACCAACATGAATTGGATTTTAGATACCAGCATGAACTGGATTTTGGACACCAACATGAATTGGATTTTAGATACCAGCATGAACTGGATTTTGGACACCAACATGAATTGGATTTTAGATACCAGCATGAACTGGATTTTGGACACCAACATGAATTGGATTTTAGATACCAGCATGAACTGGATTTTGGACACCAACATGAATTGGATTTTAGATACCAACATGAATTGGATTTTAGATACCAGCATGAATTGGATTTTTGGATACCATCATGAACTGGATTTTGGATACCAGCATGAACTGGCGAGTTAAAACTGGGGTTGCAGATTAGACTTCCTGGGAATAATGCACAGAGAAATGGAATCTGGTGCTTGAAGACCGAACGTAAGCCTAGCCAGAGCAAAGGTTTTGGAGATAATCCGGGAATATCTTCACTTCACTGGCGAAATAAACTTTCACATTTTCCACAAACATCTATGGAGGTACTGGGTAATAAGACGTATTCTTGCTGGGCATGAAACCAATAAGAAACCATTGATCTGGATAAAAAGATAGGCATTAACTAAAGATTTTTTGGGATTTTCTTATGCTGAAGAGTTCAAACGGGATCTTCAAGAAAAAACCAGAACAGACAGAGATAAACCTTAGGTACCAGTATGAGCTGGTTTTGAAGATAACACCGATGGTAACTGTAAAACCAAGGATGGATATGCCTTTCAGGAGATCGTCACTTATCATAGTCGAAAAACGAGCTTCTCCAAGATATTGCTACTTGTCATTGTTTATGAATTACAAGGAGATGCTTATATCATCATACTGTTGGAGAACTGATTTTGTCTTCAACGAGGATCTGTAAAAGATTCCTTTTGTGAGATACAGTGCGAAATAAATGCACGCTCAAACTAGGTTCAACAACCACACCTGCTAGGGACCAAAGTTCGATCTAGGGACAAGCTAGAAAGAAACGGTCAAACAGGACTCCAATTGAGGGATGAACTCAAATGAGGACTTATCTTATCCACGTATGAAAAGATAACTGAACTAACCATCATCCACGAGAAATCAAACTCTGTGGGGAATTCAGAAAGGATGGGCACTTTATGCCTAGGGCTGACTTTCTATTGGAGTGAATAGACAAACCCAGTCACTTGGGGAGATAAACGCCAAAGTGAACAAAACAGGTAAACACCAGGAAGATAGCAAAATGCTAAGATGCTATGCATATGAGTGCTTATGCCATGCTCATGCCATGCTTATGCTTATGATGACAAAACAGACAAAATGAAGCAAGACTGGAGATGAAATAAACATCTCGACAAGGATACCCAGCCGACCTCAACAGATTGGACCATTACTAGGGGTGAAGAAGAAGAATCGACAACTTCACTGGGGAAAAGAACATTCCACCTGAGGTATATCTTGACTTCACTAGGATTGCCATCATGAGCTTGATTTCTTTACTGGATGAGGAAGATCGACTAAAGCAGCAATTTACTGGGGAGCTGGAAAAGGATACTACAAGAATAAGGTCATTCTGTGTCTTGACTTGCATGATGATCACCATAATGAACAACGACTCTTGCAACAGGTATTCTTCAAATCTTCTCTGCCCCAGATTACACGGTCTTTTGGGAGAAGATACCAAGAGGATTTTACAGAAGAATCGACATACGAAATGCTTTAATATCTTCAAACTCTTGGAGAGATTCATGGGTCTTGGCATAACTGTCCCAGATAGACGACACTTGCACAACAATGTCTTTAAGCCTGCTCTTTAGGCTGTGGGAGTAGCAACGGGGAAACAGACTTGTGCCATCCTAAGTAGATGCCCCAGACTAACTGACCTTTGAGAGATTTGTCTAATCTCGACCTGACTGCTTATGATTAACTGGTTTGTGAGGATAAGTCATCAAAAGGATTTTACAGAAGAATTGGTATACCAGGTGCTTCAATATCTCCGAACTCTTAAAGAGATTCATGGATCTTGACATATCTGCCCCAGTTTTACTGCATTTATACAACAAGGTCCTTGAACTTATTATTCAGACTGGTTGATCCGTGAAGGAGGTGCCCCAGACCAATTGACCTTTTAGAGATTTACCGAATCTCGACCTGATTGCCCCTGATTAACGGTATTCGCGATACAATGTCCTCAGACTGCGGTAGAAACAACTGGGGAACACACTTGCCCCTGTTGGTAGGTCATTGGAGTCTAAACTTGTCATAAGATGACCTCAAGAAGGCTTGCCCCAATATCCTGAATCTTGAAGCGTTTTTGTCCCTGATTTAGTAGCTCTTGAGATGATGGATCTATGGAGGAGATGCCCCAGACTGTGCCCTTTATCAAGTCAAATTCCCTAGTTGACTGTATTTGTTGGGATTCTATTGAATTCATTTTGCAGGCAAGTATTGTTCATTTAAAATTGGCAATTTCAATGCAAAATTCATGCAAGCTTTTGAAATCAAAGTTTATTAATGAAACACACACGATGGAATGATCAAATACTTAAAACAAAGTGGATCTAGTCAGTTACGGAATGACAGATGAAGTGATCTACACACGCAAATAGCAAAGATCATTAGGAGTCAGGTTAACCAACCTTGCTGTAGTATGCCTTCAAAATAACCTTACCTCAATTAGGTCTTTTAAGGGTTGTAACGTGGCATGGTTCACGGTTTATGAAACAAAGGATAAAGGCTCAAAGTTTATTTGTCCCCATCCCATCTTCGTGATGAACTCCAATCCTACACTCAGTTAACTCAAGCTATACATTCAGGTTCCTCTAGGTTAGGAATGAATTGTTGATAGTTGATGATGATTCAGACACCTTTGTAGTCATTACTCCCTGACAGCATTGGTTATCCTTTATTGATGAGGTTTTGAGACCTCTTATCTTTGTCTTCACTGAGGCTTTGAGACCTCTTGTTGTCTTTGCTGAGGTTATTAGACTTCTTCTTTATCTTCGCTGAGGTTTTGAGACCTCTTGTCTTTGTTGTCGGACAGGCCTTCTTGTATAAGGCAAAGTTTGGGCTTTCCATCTTTCTTGGCTTTTGTCTTGAAAGGGACTCGGCTCATTCTTTGATTAAGGATTTTTTAACGATTCTTCCTTGTTTGTCACTTCGGGAACAACTTGTACAACATCTATTCACTTGATTGGAGAGAGCTGACTGGTGTCTTGCATGAAGCGCTTGCATTAGAACGCATAACCAAGTTAAACTGAGAACTACCCTGCCCCAAGGTTAATATTTAAGGGTTTTTTGTGTAAGAAAACAAAACTCCTACTTCTAAGCTCGAAGGGGTTAACGAGGGATTATCTTCCTTATTTCTCCAGTGTTTGGGAATTGAAACAATGCCTTACATCCTTGGCAAGGTTTAATCGAAAGCATACCACAACAATTATGGATAATATTTTCATCATCCTCCCCAATCTTTGCTTAAACAACAAGTTTGATAAAGGGAGTGGAACAAGATATATTTTTTGCTTTTATGAAAATAACAGTAAATGAGTGAAATGAATGGATTTAATCAAAAGATGCATAAACATTTCATTAATCTTGCCAATTTGAAAGTACAACAGCTTATAAGTAAATACAAATTCAATCATTCAAGCAAAGTTCAACTAAAAATGCAAAATACAGCCAACTTTGGCGAATTGATTTCAAAAGATTTTAGTTTCCGGGCCCAAGCGCGGGAACACCTTCGCCACTAATCACTAGTTCCTTGTGATACTGAATCTTGAGAGGCCTTGCAAGTCGTTTGCCTTTTGCTTCAGAAATTGAGATATTGACATCTGATGCACCTTCTTGAGGTTGCAGTGTTCTTAGCAGGTTTAGCAGTCTCGTTTCGAATTCTCTGCATTCCTCAATGAGATGCCCCATCGTCCCGGTGCGGAATTTGCATTCAATCTCTGGATGATCTTCTTCAAAAATCAGATCCTTGTCATAGATCAACCTTTGTACAGTAGCTTCTAAGGCTCGGCACCCGTCCAAGTCATGCCCTTCGGCTCCCTTGTGGAATTCACAAGTCAGGTTTGGATTATGCCAAGGTCCGGGCACAGGGTTGAGGAGTTGAGGAGTTACCAGCTTGTTCTGCATCAACAGTGGAAAGAGTTTGGTCAAAGGCACAGGGATAGGCTGGCAGTTAACTTGGCCTCTTTCGATAGGGTACTTCTTCTTGCTTTGGTCTCGGGCACCTTGAGGAGAAACAACTGTTGGAGGCTGGAGTGCCCTTTTGGTAGACATCTGGTGACAATGAGATTCTGGTATAAGACTAAGATCAAGTGTTGGATGGTATGAAGTTTCTCCAAAGGAAGATCCTTGGCATGGGAGCACCACATGAGATGGCGAATGGTTGTTGATTTGAATGCCTTGAGGCATGAATGAGATCCTTTCAGAGTCTAACAGGTTCTGAATTTTACTCGGGAACACCTGACAATCTTCAGTGGAATGCCCCTGTGCCCCAGCATGGTAGTCACATCGAGCATTGGCGTCAAAGCCTGGTGGATACGGAAATGGTACTGGCTTTAATTCTTTTGGCACTATCAATCCTCCTTTGATCAAAACTGGCAGTAATTGACAGTACGACATTGGTAGTGGAGTGTAACTTCTTCCTGGCTTTCTTGGTCGTACATGCTGGCGTGGTTGACGGTGGTCCAGTCCTTGATACTGAGGAGGTCCTTGAGTTGGAGGATCCACAAGAGGTGATGAACTGATAACCTCTCTAGGAGTAACCGGGTGAGCGCACTCTTCTTTCTTCATCAGAGCTTGCAAAGTTTTGAGAACCCAATTCATCTGGCACTTGAGGATTCTGATCTCCTCTTTCAACTCCTCCTGATTCTTCAGAATTTCATTCATTGTTGCCATTGTCTTGAATAGGTGCTAGGTATCCTTCAGACATAGAGGGAGAGACTCAAGACCGAGAAATGAAAATGAGGTGCGAAAGCGTATGGAATGCAAATACAAGCTACGTGGTTTCAAGGAACTCAAACGGAAGTTGCAAAAAATTTTGTAGAGAAACTGAAGAAGTTTGTTTGTAGGATCTAAACTCTATTGATCTTTGGAAAGGAATGAATATCTGAATTCCTTGAAACCAACAATGGATGCAATGAGGTGTATGCAATGCGCAAACATGGGCAAACATATAGACATATGTACACAATCATAGCACACAAGCCTTAGGTTTTGAGGTTTCTTGAATGGAGTCATGGTCTACCCATCCCAACAAGGTGTGGACTATAGGTTCATCAATTGTGGAACAGGGTTCTAAAAGTTCCCAGAGTCTACGTAAATCCTTCGGATATTATCGGCCCATGTAACTACTTACACGGGCTAATAATATTCTCAAGATAAACTCGTCTGAGTGTAGTATCGCGTGACAACTACTCGGGACTGGCTCCCTCATAGCCACCGCACTACATCTTAAAAGGCCAAGTGGGTAAAGGTAACTACGGTCCTCAGAATCCCTGGCTCCCAATTGAAAAAGTAATATCAATGCGACTTCTCACATCAGACATCAACAATCCCAAAGGGCCTCATCTGAGTGTGGTCATCATATGCCATAGATTGTTGGTACTACTGCCAACAACCGACTATTGATTACACCACGATCTTATCATATTTGTGCACTCAAGTTCGGGTTAGGACTTATCTCACCGCTCAATAGTTCCATGCCCACAAGAGATCTCAAACAAAGCATATATACAAGGGATATGTACAAAGATAGCAAACAAGCATGAATAGCACAAACAAAAGCAAGGTGGGTTTAACCCTCAAAATATTATCCCCAGTGAAGTCGCCATTTCTGTTGCGATGAAAATCGGATAACAAATTATTAATTAATTTGCATCATTTTCTTTTACAACCGACTTTGATTTATCCAAAGGAAAGGTTCAAGATCGTTAAAAAAACCTAAAGGGGGGGGGGGAGATCTAACGTTCGGGGGTTGGTTATACTAAGGGAAGGTATTAGCACCCTTAATATCCATAGTACTCTACTGGAACCTCTTGTTTAAGCTTGTGTTATATTATGTTTGTTTGCTAAGGATAAGGTGTTGCTAATGACTATGAGGTCAAAGCTGGATGGCTATGAGGCCAAGGTGATAATGAGCTATCTATGACTATGAGGTCTATAGAGAGACTTTTCCATGACTATGAGGTCAATGGAGGATGGCTATGACTATGAGGCCAAAGCTTGCCTATGACTATGAGGTCAAGGGCTACCTATGACTATGAGGTCAAGATGGTAAGATGACTATGAGGTCAAGATGGTAAGATGACTATGAGGTCAAGATGGTAAGATAACTATGAGGTCAAGATGGTAAGATGACTATGAGGACAAGATGGTAAGATGACTATGAGGTCAAGATGGTAAGATGACTATGAGGTCAAGATGGTAAGATGACTATGAGGTTAAGATGGTAAGATGACTATGAGGTCAAGATGGGAAGATGACTATGAGGTCAATATGGGATCCTATGACTATGAGGTCAAGGGAAGGTAATGAGCTATCTATGACTATGAGGTCGATAGAGAAACTTTTCCATGACTATGAGGTCAAAGGTTGAAGATGTTGCTAATGACTATGAGGCCAAGAGCTACCTATGACTATGAGGTCTAGGTTAAAGATGTAACTCTATGACTATGAGGCCATGAGAGTTGTATGCCTAAGACTATGAGGTCAAAGGTAGCAATGAGCTATCTATGATCTTGAAATCAATAGAAAGACTTTTCCTTTGGAAGGAAGGGGATGAATAACATCTTGTAAACAAGAGTTATAGTGGGGTTGAAATATAATTAAGCAATATGAGTTAAAAAAGAAAACTCCCAGACAGTAAGCAACAATCAACATATGAAATAGAATTGCAAATATGAACATGGCAAACACCAATGATAAGTGGTCGTATAAATACGAAAAGTATGGTAAGAAAGCATTCTCATAAGTTAGAAACAAAGCCATTTGAAGTCATGCAACTTAGCAACAGAGGTTAAAAAAAATTACAGCCAACATTTTTATGATAAAGTGTTGTTAAAACAAGGTTTCACAAATCACAACACACTCCAAAGAGAATCATGTTAAAGTCAGTGGTCACACCAATAAACCAAGTATGGCAGCAAAGGCATTCACACAGTTTGAAAACAAAGATATTCAAAGTAGACAACTTAGTAACAGAGGTCAACAAATATAGACAATATTTTCATGATAAAGTTTTGTTAAGAAACAGGAAACAAATTGCAACAAAAAATCACAAGTTACAGCATGCAATGTTTTATGTCTTTAGGAAAATAATAGTTGATTTCTTAAAAAGGATTTAAGGTAAAAAAAATGAAGTGAGACATTTTTTTTATTTGTTGTTTTTTTTTAAATAATATAGAAAATAAAAGGTAAAACAAATAAATAAGAAAAAAATAAAAAAAAGAGGTGGGTGCCACTTAGTGAGTGGCTTGCGCCATTGTGGCTGCCACTAAGAAGTGGCTTGCGCCATGATTCACTAAGTGGCTGGCGCCATGGTCCCTTAAGGGTGGCTTGCGCCACTTCTATTGGGCATTAAGGGTGGCTTGCGCCACCTTCACCCATGGCAGGCGCCATGTGGTGTATTATATTTTTTTATTTTGTTAATGGTGTGGCGATTTAATATTATTAAAACTATGTGGCGGGAGCCACTAAATTAAACATGGCGAGCGCCACCCAGTTACTCATTCATTTTTTTTACGAACACGAAAATAAACCAGACGAACCGAACACGATTAAATCAACACAAAGATGAAAACTAACATGATGATTTCTCAGCAACACGGTAACCAAACAGAAAGCATATGATAGCAAAATATGAAGCAAAATAACCATACAACAAACAGACAATAATGGAATGAAAATGATAATAGCATGGTGCAAGTATGAAACATATGATCATTATGTACAAAAAGAGTGAGGTAGAGTAATACCTAGTGGAGAACGTCCACTGCTTCTTCACAGGCAAGTGTTTCTGGAGATGATGGATAAGCTTCCTTCTTTCAGCCGCCACAGAATCAGCCTCTCAGCAAGAAACAAGCACTTTTGGTGGTTAAAGGGTGGAAGTTTGGAGTGTTTACGGGAAGGGAATGAAAAGGATAAGTTCTTGCAAGGCTTGAAAGTGACTTGCAGAACTTGGAAAAAATGGACAAGTGAAAAGGTTTTGATGAGTTTCTGGAGATTTTCTAGGGTGTTTGTTGTGATGTGTTTCTGGGTTACTGAGGGAATGAAATGTAATGAAGCTCTTGCAAGTTTTGGAGTGTTACTTGCAAGATTATGGACGGGGAAGTTAGAGAGAAATTCTTGGCAATTTCTGGTGTGTTCAACAAGGAGGAAATGAGCTCCTTTTATAGGCCAAGCAAAGTGGATCCGGGTCTTGGGTAGTTGGTTTGTCCACAGGATAAAGGATTAGGGTTTGTATGGTCTGCTGAGTAAAGAATTAGGGTTTGTGCATCAAGTTCCTCAGCCGTTGATCTTGGTCAATTTCTATGCTGGACAAGTGCAGCGGAGGAGGTGGTGGATTCAGTCTGTTACTTTCACTCTTTAGTAATTATTCCAAAACCACCTTTTTGAAGTGCCATGAGAGAGAAAGTAAAAAAAGGCAATAATTTGAATTTGGAATACGGATTCTCTGCTCATGCATGCATACCTCTTGTGCTGAGCCTCCTCATTTCACTAATTCAACATGAAATCAGTGTCCTTTTGATTTCAACAGTAATGGGTGATCTTAGAAGCGTAAGGAGTAATGACTCCACAAAACTTGCTTTTGAAGCAAAACATCTTCATATTTTTTTCACTTAACAAATGGCATATGGATGTACAAGGCATTGCCTCTTAAACCATACGGAAACCAAAACTTGGATTTTTCAACAACTTAGAGCCTTTGATCCAAATAATATCTTTTGGGCCCAAAAAGAAATTGAGACAACCATATGTCCATGACCCAAAAAGAAATGTTACGGGACAAACTTAGGACATTGCAAAATTAAATCCTCCCATGGCACCACTTGGATATGTCACACCTTGATGAATATTCATCTCCATGAAAAATCTTGCACTTGTGAGGAAAAAATCTTAAAGGCCCAAAAATGGATTCTAAGGATGTTTGTTATCACATGGCATAATTTCTCAAGATTTGGGATCACACTTTGTCATGAAGGCAATGGCTGACTTGTCTTGGTGAAACACTTGATTTCTTGTTGAAAAAGTCTTCTCGGATGCATGCAGATTCAAATGGTCGCATTTGGCCAAAAAATGTCTTAGGGAGACCTTGTCGTCTTTGTGTAAATCCTATCTTTCACCAATAAAAGAAACAACTTGCGACAAGAAGTGGTTAGTCAACAATGCATACATGCTTGAGGTCTAAATGTAAGTGCGAGAAAAAAGACATCTAAGGGGTAAAATTTGGGGTACAACACCCAAGATTGAGGCTAAAAAGAGACTGACTCTTTGGGGGATATCATTATACAAAGCCTAAGAGGAGGCTAAAAGTTGACTTTTCCGGGGAAATATTTTGTCTGTCTTGTACAAATCCCAAGATCGAGGCTAAAAGGGGTTTTTGATTCTACTGGTGGGAGGTTTTTTCTGTCTTGTACAAAGCCTAAGGTTTTGGCTAAAGAGATTGACTCTACTGGAGAGTATGATTGATTTTGTATAAAGCCCCAGATTGAGGCTGGAAAGAGGATTGACTCTGCTTAGGCAAATTTATATGTGTCTTGTACAAAGCCCAAGATTGAGGCTGACTTTTGCTGAGGAAAAGAAGGATCATTATACAAAGCCTAAGAGGAGGCTGAAAATGATTGACTCAACAAGAGAATGTTTTTATCATTCTTGTACAAAATCCAAGATTGAGGCTGAAAAGGGTTGACTCAACAAGAGAGTGCTTTTAAGAAATAAGATTGACTCAACAAAAGAGTGCTTTTGAGGCTGACTCTGCTAAGGAAAATCATTATACAAAGCCTAAGAGGAGGCTGAAAAAGGTTGACTCAACAAGAGAGTGCTTTTATGTGATTGACTTAACAAGAGAGGGGGGAAAGATCTTTATATAAAGCCTAAGAGGAGGCTACTTTCTGCTGAGGATTATTGAGATCAAGAGGCAGGTCCAAGATGGGGAATCAACTCTTGCTGAGGGTTACAGAAGAGTTGAGGTATCAGATGCCATGAGGTTCTGATGATAAGTTGACCCTAGCTGGGGTAATTTAGGATGAAAGACTGAGTTTTAGATCCGATAAGGGTTTTAACTCTATTGGAAATTGGTTAAATGACCAGGGTTTTTTTCCTGTGTTTGTAGGGAACTTGAGAATGTCTTTGAGATCCTAGAGGAGATTAGACTATCCGAGTCTACTGGTATGGAAGAGTTTATCTTTGTATGATGCCCAAGAGGAGTCTGGTGTTTTAAGGGATGAGTGTCAACCCTAAAATTGGTCTGAGGTTTTGACTCTTCGGAAAGACTGCTCTAACAAAGGATGACTAAGTTCTGTCCTATACCTTTAAGAGGTCTTCAGGGTCCTTGTATTAAGCCCAAGAGAAGGCATGAGAATTTCTAAGAAGCCGGAGGGTCCTTGTACAAAGCCCAAGAGGAGGCGGGGATGCTTTTAGGAAGCCTGTGGGTCCAAACTTAAGAAAAGTTCAAGAAAATTTTCACCGGGAATAATCTTTTCTTTTGTGAACGGTTCTAGGGTTTGAAGAAATTCAAGAGAAGTTTCACCGAGAATTAATCCTCTCTGGGGGAAATGAATTTCTTTGACAGTTTTCTAATAGTGACAATCTGAGAAAAGTTTCACTGGGAATAATGCCTTTCTCTTTGTTCCATATTGTATAAGCCCAAGAGGAGGCAAGACTGTATCTGGAAATTCCTATGGGGGAACTAGTTTTGACTGTATTGAAAGAGTGACCACTGGCTTTATCTAATCCTATACCTAGTTGCCGAGGAAAACTAAGCAGATAATATACAGGCATATATATACAGATGAAATATATACTGTATGTAAAAGAGGGTAGGAGGACTTACAGGTGAGCAAGCTTCCAGCACAAACAAATATATATATATATATATATATATATATATATATATATATATATATATATATATATATATATATATATATGCAAGTATGTAAAATAAAGTTGTTTAAAACTTACAGGTGAACAAGCTTCCATTGTAACAGCTGTATGGTTAGTTGTTCAAGAAATTAAAGAAATTTTTGGTAACAACTATGAATTTGAACCTAAATCAAAAGGGAAAGTTGTTGTTGAAAAGAAGATTGGGGCTTATACTCAAGGAGAGGCCCAGATGAAAAACAGTAATCGTACCGTTGATCTGAAAATTATATCGGGACTTATACAACGACTAAGGCCCAAAAAGGTTTTCTATACAAAGGGATGGGTCTTACAACTCAAGGAGAGGCCCAAAGGTTTGAAAAAAAGAAAAGAAATGGGACTTATAACACATGGGTAGGCCCAGATGAAAATATTTTAAAATGGCGATCGCGCCGAGATTTTTGAAAACACAATGGGACTTATACAATGACTGAGGCCCAAATAGGTTTATGTACAACAAGGATTGGGTCTTACACTCTATTAGAGACCCAAAGTTTATTTTATACAAAATATGGGGCTTACAACTCAAGGAGAGGCGCAGATGAAAACAACGATCACACCGTTATTTTGACAATCGTATCGGGACTTATACAATGAGTGAGGCCCAAAAAGGTTTGTATTTACAAAGGGATGGGTTTTACACTCTATTAGAGGCCCATGAGTGTTTTGAAAAAGATTTGTGAGGGTGAAAATAATCAAAACCCTAATTTGATTTTAGAAAAGTATTTTAATTGAATAAAAATTCAATTAAAATGATCAAAATTATCAAACTTGTGTGAAAAACAAGTTGTGATCTTGGATTAATGTTTAAAAAATCATGTTTCATTCATAGAATAATTTGAAAATCATTTTAATTTGCAAAATCAAGAGAAAGAAATATTTTTAAATGTTTAAAAACAAATAAAACATAATTCTTTGTAAAAATACTAAATATATGAAATAAATAATATTTTTGTGAAATTTTTATGGAATAAAATATTTTAACATTTTTGAGAATTTTCAAAAAAAGAATCAATCTAAAATAATTAAAATTGAGAGAGAAATTAATTTTGGAATTAATTAAACAAAAACCATAAAAAAAATGAAAAATAGCAAAATATGGCAAAATGATAAAATGGTCTGGGTGGGTGTTGAACCCATGACCTCAACAACAAACACACATGCGCGCTACCACTGGGGTGGTGATACATCCGTGTATCAAAACCACCCCATGAACATATATGGGGTGCCAAGTTTCTAGGCCTGGCCAAGGCGCCATGGCCTGGCCCTTGCCTAAGGCAAGGCCTAGTTTTGGCAATTTGCATGAAGACTCTAACTTTCTCATTTCTCCATGGATTTGGACAAAATTTAGGTGCATCTAACCTAGAATTTCATGAGGAATCCAATGGCGCCCTCATAATTTTTAGAAAATGTTTCCATTTTAAAATTCGACAGTGATTTCAAAATTGGCCAAATTTTGCATGTTCTATGCTATCTCATGGTACAGACAATAATAGCATGATAAATTGGTTTAAACACAACACATATGATATGTATGAGAGGTCCATGATCAATGGACCTCAAAGCAATGCATGATTTAGAGAGTTCAAGTTATGATGCACTTACCTCTTGGAGCTTCTTGTGCTATCTGCCAAATTCCTTGTGCCAGAAGTAATTCAATGCTTTGAACACTCTTTATTGATCCCTTAGAAGCTTTAGGATGATCAAAACCAGTTGGAATCCTCATGAACAAGTTTATGCATTTTCTTGCAAAAGGGGCAAAAGTGACCAAGATAGCAACTCTCTCAAATGGTGTTCCAGATAAGGGAAACCAATTGGGATAGTTTGAGGATGATATTTGGAGTGTGTTTGAGGCCTAGTTTGGTTTTGGAAGTGACTGAATCAAGACATGGCTTAAAAAATGCAGAAAAGTCAAATTTTGAGGTTTTGGAGGTTGACTTTCTGATTTTGGTGTTTCAGATCACAAGTGAGTGTTTGAATAACTTAGATATGACATATTTGATGTGTTTGGATCATGATCTGTGGTGGAATTGCTCTCTAACTCAAAAACTCAGAGATGACTTGCAAAAGAAGGCATTTTGACCTAAAGAGAGAGATTTTGAGGAAAGCATCAGTTGTAGTGCTTTGGTGTACTCAAACTGAGCACAAATGAGCTCTATTTATAGTGCAACAAGTTTGTTTTGCAAGCAATAGTGGATGGCAGCTGGTACAGGCCTTTGGCTAATGTTGATCCAAGGGAATCTTTAGTCTCCTTTAGCCATTGACTTGAGGTTAAGGAATAGGCCTATGGTCCTTTTATTCAGAGCTGAATCTTGACTCATTCAGTTAGGAATGTGTCAGTCCATGCCACCTTGATGCATCCATTAAATGCTTGGAAACAAAATTGGAGTCTTTTGCACTTTTTAGCCTTTTTAGGTTTGTTATGGCTATGTGTAGATTCTTGGACTTGAGAGGCTTGGGGATCAGATCATTCCCCTTGGATTTTATCCTCTGATGTGTCCAAATGGATGACAAGGCTTGGAGTTGTCCAATTTTGCCAAATCGAGCAAATTACCAAATTCTGCCTTGTATAAGACAGTTGGAAATGGTGATTTTGAGGGAATCATATCTCCTTGCTCAGGTTAAGTTATGAAAGGCTCTTGTGCTTTTTAGAAAGCCCTCATATGATACAATACATGTGTGATCATAGTTTGTTTTGGAACTATTTGAATCTAACTGAAAAATCCTCATGAACATTGATGTCCAAGGCTGATAACTTAGGCAGATTTTCACTATGTTGGAAAAGTGCCATTTTCTTCATTTTTGTCATTTTGATCAGTCCATAACTCAAAATCCATGAAGAATTGGAGTTTGAGGTAGTTGAAGCTTTTGTAGAGTGTAGAAAGAACTACAAATCAGGCTTTGGATCACTCAAAATGGTTTCTTGGATCAGAAGTTATGGTCCTTGGAAGTTAGTACCAAAACCATTTTTGTTCCATAACTTAGAAAAATTTTGGTTTCTCATGGTTGCCCCTTTGGCAAGAAACCTCACTTTTCTTGATTTTTATTAATGAATGATGAACAATACCATACATTAACATTATTTTTTACTTATGGGAACCATATTTTGTGAAAAAAATCCAAAAAGTCAAACTTGATTTTGTGCACAGTTGACTTTTTATCGGATGAAATCCAAACTGTGTGATCCTTGGTGAAATCAAGTCCTTGACCTAAATCAAACCTAATGGATGGTTCCATAGGTGTTATAGGGTGTATTGAATCATGTCCCAAGGTTTGGGAGCATGTCTTGGTCAAAAGTCAAAGGTACAGTTGACTTTTTTTTCAAAACCCTAATTGTGGTCCAGATGAAATTGAAACTTGTGAATCAAGCTTCTTGGATCAATCCATTGTTGTAAATGGATAAATGTGGTGTATTTGAGGCCCTCAAATCATGTCTTGAGGTCTTGGCTCATGCTTTGCCCCAAAAGTCAACTTAGGGGTGAATTAGGTCAAGAAACCCTAATTCCTGGTTTTTTTATGAACGCATCCCTTGAGGCTAAATTGAATTGATGATTGGGTTCATGAGGTCCCTTGGAGTATCTTCGGTTGTGCTTTGAAGCATTGGCTCATGCCCAGAGGAAAATTTTTATCTGGAGGCCTTGGTCGATCAAAACCCTAATTTAGTGACACTGGCGATCTTGAGGCTTGATCCACTTGGAATGTTGCAACTTTGTGCTTGATTCTTGATGTATGAGTCCTCTTGATCCCTTATGGGTGTTTAGGAGGTTTATACAAGTTGAAGATCATGTCATTCCTTAATTGATCCTTTGTCTAAGTGCTCTGAGAGGGTTTGAAACCCTAATTCTTGATTATGGTGAATGCTCACCCATCTTTGAGGAGATTGATGAGGCATGATGGTACATCCATATTATGGTAATGATTTTCACAATGATGGGAAATCTTGGTGGTCAAAATTTGGGGTATAACAGTAACCGGTTACTCATTTTGAGGTAACCGGTTACTTGCAGGAAAAATAGTTGTTTTACGCAAAAATGAACTGAGTAACCGGTTACTCATTCTGAGGTAACCAGTTACCCTATTGGATTTTGGCTACTGCCTACGCAGGAAGAATGTGTAACCGGTTACTCATTCTGAGGTAACCGGTTACCACTGTTATGTTTTGAAAAATATTTTGGAAAATTAATATCTTTTGAACCGTGCTTCTGATCGAGGTTGTCATACCCCAAATTTTGACCACTATGATTTCCCATCATTATGCAAATCATCATCACAATATGGATGAACCTTTAGTCTCCCCAAAGATGGGTGAATATTCACTACTATCAAAATTAGGGTTTCAAGCCCTCTCAGAGCTTCTAGACAAAGGATCAATCAAGGAATGACATGATCCTCAACTTGTCTAAACCTCTCAAGTATATACTAAGGATCAAGAGGACTCCCACTTCAAGGATTAAGCACAAGGTTGCTCCCTTCTAGGTGGATCAAGCTTCAAGATCGCCAGTGTCACCAAATTAGGGTTTTGGTCGACCAGGGCCTCCATATGGAAATTTTCCTCTGGGCATGAGCCAATGCTTCAAAACATATCCTAAAATACTCCATGGAACCTCATGGACCCAAGCATCCAGTCAATTTTGCCTCAGGGGATGCATCCATCAAAAATCAGGAATTAGGGTTTCTTGACCTAATTCACCCCTAAGTTGACTTTTGGGACCAATCATGAACCAAGACCTCAAGAGAGGATTTGAGGATCTCCAATATGCCATATTGATCCATTTGGAACAATGGATTGATCCAAGAAGCTTGAGCAACAAGTTTCAATTTCATTTGAACCACAGTTAGGGTTTCGCGGGAAAAGTCAATTGTAACTTTGACTTTTGACCAGGACATGCTCCCAAGACCTAAGATATGATTCAATATCCTCTATACCATCCATATAATATGTCCATCAAGTTTGATTTAGGTCAAGGACATGATTTCCTGAAGAATTGCACAGTTTGGAATTCATCTGGTAAAAAGTCAACTGTGCACAAAAGTCAACTTTGACTTTTTGAGATTTTTCACTAAAATGGATTTTTAACCCTAAAATGATGTTAATGTATGATTTGAATCATCATTCATCAAGAAAAATCAAGAAAAGTTGGATAACTTGTAAAAGGGGTAACCATAAAAACTTAGAAATTTTTCTAAGTTAAAAATAAAGTGGCTAGGGTACCAACTTTGGAGGATCATAACTCCTAAACCACAAAGCCATTTTCTCCCATCCAAAGCTTGATTTGTAGATCTCATTGCCCTCTACAAAAGCTTCATACTGACCTATGTCCAAATTCCTCATGGATTTTGAGTTATGGAATGATCAAAATCAAGAAAAGTCACTTTGTTCCAACACTTGGTGAAAATTTCCCGAAGTCAGATTTTGCCTTACTTTTTTCCAAATGTAGGGACATTTTTCACTTGGATTCAAAAAGTATCAAAACCAAATATGATCAAACAGTTGTTGTATCATATAAGGGCTTTCCAAAATGGCCAAGAACATTACCAAATTCAATTTGAGCCATGAGATATAACATTGGCAAGTTGCCTTGTTGAAATTTGTCAAGGCAAGACAAATTTTGCACTTTTGCTCGTTTTGCCAAAATTGTGCAAATCCAAACACTCCTATCCACTTGGACACCTCTGAGGATTGAATCTAAAGGGGACAATCATTGAGCCAAGCCTCCAAAGTCTTTGGAACAAGAAATAGCATGTTGAACCTAGAATTGCCAAAATAGGGACAAGACTCCAATTTTGGATTGGAGCATTCAATGGAAGCATCAAGGTGGCATGGACTGAGCCATTCCCAACTGAATTCATTCAAGACTTATCCAAGACCAAGGGAACCACATCCCTATGCCCTAACCTCTAGTCAATGGCTAAAGGAGACTTGGATTTCCATTGGACAACATTGGCCAAACCTCTTCTGCAGTTGCCATTCACTGTGGATCCCAAAACAAACTTGCTCTACTATAAATAGAGCTCATTTGTGCTCAGTTTGAGTACACCAAAGCCATCAAATAGATGCTTTCCTCAAACCCTCTTTCTCTTGGCAAAAATGCCTTCTTTAGCAAGGCAACTTTGAGTTTTTGAGCTTGAGAGCTTTTCCATCACAATCAATCACACACACACCTCACATATATCATATGTAAGCTGTATCACAAGTGACCTGTAATCACAAAATCACAAAGCCACCTCTCAAAACCTCAAAATAGGCCTTTTGTGCATTTTTCAAGCCATGTCTTGATTCAGTCACTTTCCAAACCAGATAAAACCTCAAACACACTCCAAATATCATCCTTGAACTGTCCCAAATGGTTTCATACATCTGGAACACCATTTGAGAGAGTTGCGATTTTGATCACTTTTAACCCCTTTTGCAAGAAAGGGGCTGTTTGTGTTTTTACAGGTACCAACCAATTCCAATCATCCTAAAAGCTTCTAAGGGATCAATTGAGTGTGTCTAAAGCATCAAATCATTTCTGGAACAAGAGGCTTGACAGATTGCACAAAAGCTCCAAAAGCTCAAAAAAGAGGTAAGCCTCACAACTTGGAATCTTTGAATCATGCAATGCTTTGAAGTCCACTAATCATATACATCTCATACATGTTGTATATGTTGTGTTTGAGCTAATTCACCATGTAATCCATGCATGTACCAAGTTGTAGCATAGAAAATGCAATTATAGGTCATTTTCAAAACCACTATCGGGTTTTGAGGAGGGAGTGTGATCTGAAAAAACTACCACCACCATTGGATTCCTTGTGAAATTCTGGTCCAGATGCATATAAATTTTGTCTCAAACCATTAAGAATTGAGAAAGTTATGACCTTCACGTTTCTGAGCCAAAACTTGCCAAATCTTGCCTTGGGCCATGCCTAAAACCAAGTCATACCTTGTATATTTGTTATTTTGTTTTAAACAATGGATGTATCACCACCCCAGTGGTAAGGCGCGCGCCCATGCCATTTTGTGTTTTTTCACATTTTGCCATTTTTTCCAATATTTTCATGTTTTATTAATTAATTGGAAAATTAATAACTCTTTCAATTTTAATTATTTTTTATTGGTTCTTTTTGGAAAAAATCACAAAAATGTTGAAATATTTTATTCCACAAAAAAATTAAGTTTATATTATTTATTTAATATAATTAGTATTTTTGTGAATAAATTCATTTTTATTTGTTTTTAAACATTTCAAAATGAATATTCATCTTGAAAAATCAAGACCAAATGAGTTTTAATATCTCTTGTGATTTATACTTCATTTTTCAAACCTTAAACAAAAATCACAAGTGGTTTATTCAAGCCAATTTGGTATTTTTCATTGATTTTCTTTAAATATTTACTTTTAAAGAATAAAATTAGGGTTTATTTGATTTTCACTCAAACAAATCATTTCCAAACACTCATGGCCCTTTAATAGAGTGTAAGACCCAACCCCCTTTTTGTAAAATACCAAAATAGTGGGCCTCACTTATTGTATAAGTCCCACTGTGTTTTCAAAAATCTCGGCGCAATCGCCAATTCAAAATCAAACCAACTGGGCCTACCCTCGAGTAGTAAGACCCATTTCATTTCTTAAAACCATCTTGGGCCTCTAATAGAGTGTAAGACCCAATCCCCTTTTAACCAAAACAAATTTGGGCCTCACATATTTTATAAGTCCCTACGTGTTAAAAGAAAATCTCGGCGCGATCGCCATTTCGAACGAAAAATCATCTGGGCCTACCCTCGTGTTATAAGCCCCACTCTTTTTCTTTAAAAAACTCCTTGGGCCTCTTGAGAGAGTGTAAGACCTATCCCTTTGTACAGAAAACCTTTTTTGGGCCCCAATCACTTGTATAAGTCCCTCTGTACAAAAACAGCAGTGCGATCACTGATAAAACCATGGGCCTCTCCTTGAGCTGTAAGCCCCAAATCTTTCTTTTTCAAAGCACTTTCTCCTTTGATTTTGAAATATATTGTTGTTTTCGATCTTTCTTTGTTGAACAACTAACCAAACAACATGGAAGCTCTACAACTGAGTAATAATAGTATAGATATTGTGGGGCTGTTTCGCTGTAAGTCTTCTTTCATAAACTCATATCAATTGTGTAATAATAGTATAGATATTTAGAGTTTCCCCGGCAACTACGTTTAGCATTAAGCCCGTTGATCACTCTTAGAAATAGTCTAAACTAGATCCCCATAGGATTACCAGACACAATCTTCCCTTCTCTTGGGGTTAAACAATATGGAGATATGAAAGGCAGCATTCTCGGTGAACCCTTTCATAGACTGTCACCTTTAGAAGTTGTCAAAGAAACTCTATTCCCTATAGATGATATTTTCTCCGTGAATGGCATCTCTTGAGTTTCTTCCAAATTCTCGAACTTTCCTGGCTTGATCTATTCTCTGTGAATAGCCTGTCTTGAACTTCTCGGGGTTTGGGGACCCACAGGCTTCTTAAAAGCACTTGTCAAGAAACTCTACTCCCCAGAGATGATCTTTTCTCCGTGAATGGCATCTCTTGAGTTTATTCCAAATTCTCAAACTTTCCTGGCTTGATCTATTCCTCGTGAATAGCCTGTCTTGAACTTCTCGGGGTTTGGGGACCCAGCGGCTTCTTAAAAGCATCGGCCTCCTCTTGGGCATTGTTCAAGGACCCATAAGCTTCCTAAAAGCATCCCCGCCTCCTCTTGGGCGTTGTACAAGGACTCGTCGGCTTCTTAGAAGTATTCACAGCCTCCTCTTAGGCTTCATATAATGACTTCTTCCTCCGGGAATGATAGCCTCCTCTTGGGCTTCATACAAGGACCGATCGTCTTCTTAAAAGTTTCCAGCCTCCTCTTGGGCTTCGTACAAATTTTCCCGACGACCTCCTAGAGGTATAGGAACAGAAATCAGTCATCTTAATAGAGCTGTCTTTCTAAGAGTCTACTACTATTTCTCAAAGCATAGTACAAAAGATGAAACTCTAGACTTGTACAGTCTAAAACCCTTGAGTCCCAAAGATGTTCTCAAGCACCCTTCAAGAATAGGAAGGAACCCCGTAGACTCGGACAGTCTCAATACCCTTCGGATTTCCCACTTCCTTAAAGAACAGGAAATAACCCTGATCCTCGAATCAAATCCTTGAGTACAACACTACTCATATAAGAACTGATTTTCTCTTTAATCAGCATATTGGACCTGTCACTCAACTGAAACAGCACCATAGCATCCTCTTGGGCTTTGTACAATGATTCTCCCCAGCGGAGCTAACGATTTTAGCCTCTATCTCGGGCTTTGTACGAGATACAAAAGACTCTTTTATTGAGTCAAATCTTTTAGCCTCTCTCTCGGGCTTCGTACGAGACACATAAAAACTCCCTCTTGTTGGGCCAATAGCCTCCTCTTAGGCTTTGTATAAGAAAACCACTGGTTGATCCAATCAACCTTTTAGCATCAAAGTTTTGCCTCATTCACAGTACAGAAACATCAACAACTCCTTCCCCTTCATCTAATCGCTGTAAGCGGCAAGCCTCTGGATCATCTACATCCATGCCACTGTCCCTCTTTTAGCATGAGAAATTCCTAAGGAAAGATAGCATTGCTCTACACTGAGTTAAAGTCTTCTCCTTCAGGTTGGAACCCCCCTATAAAGGAAATTATGGCATTGCCGGATTCACACATCCCGGTTAAAGTAATTCTCCTTTATAAACAGTTGTGACAAATAAACCTCTTTAGAGATGACAAATTCTCTCTGAAGACCACACCTTTTTAGATTCACATCTTGGGCTTCGAACAAGATACAAATAGACCCTTCAGCTTCACATCTTGGGCTTTGAACAAGATATAAATCACCTTTAGCTTCACGTCTTGGGCTTTGAACAAGACACCAAAACACCATTTCCTCCCATAGAATAGGAGGAACTACGATCGCTCTGATTTCCCTGTTTCGGAAAAACGGGAATACGTAGGCATAAGATTGAAAGAAAAATCTTAGCAAGCACACTAAACAAAAACCCAAAATCCCATACTTTCATACATCCGTCCTAATATCTTAACCTCCCACCCATCGACCGAACACTACTTTTAACAAAATAAACCTAATAGAGACCCCGAATCTTTGTAGCATCTGTAAACCAACAGGTTTGACTGTTTAAACTCATTTTGCAAGCAGGGTTAATTTGAGACATCTATTTCCCTTCCTTCATCAGCTTCAATAGGATAAAAAATGAATCGAGCTGTAGATACCAAAGAGCGGTAGTGCTTCGCAACCACATCCAAAATCGCTCGCTACAGAAAAATGGCGACTTCACTGGTGATATGTCGTTAGGATCTGTCTCACCTTTGTAGCGAGATCGTGTTCTCTTCCCATCTATTAGGTGGAAACTTTAAAAGTGGCGCCCCGTGGGGCCGGTCTTTCTTTCTTTCTGGGATATGACTCTTTGTTGACTTCACTAGGATCTTAGGTTAAAAAAAACCCTTTAAGTGGGGTAGGAACCACAGAATGGCATCTCCGCCGGGGAACCATTTTCTGTCAGGAACTTAAGATTCTTAGCTTTTAAAGGTCTAGGACATTAGGACAAATATATATATTGCTTTTCCTAATTGATATCTGTGTTTATTTTTCTGCTAATGGGAATGCGTGTGATGCCGCATGTGGAAAGATTGAGTATACACTTAAGATAAGTGATGGCGACGAGGTCGACCATCAACCTCAGTGGAGGCTGACCAATGCAACCCATTCCCTCTCATAGGCAATGGGCCGATTGTGATGTCCGAGAAGCTGAGGAGCCAACCCTTTTGTAGTGCGGAAGCTATCGGAAATAGTTGTCACGCGATACTACCATCATTTGAGGCTGTTGATCTATTCTCGGTGAATAACATTTACTCTAAGATTTCATACAGCTCGCTGGCGATCCGCTTGCTGTTTGTTATCTTGGGAGGAGCTGATGATTTTGAGTACAGGTACAAAAAATCACCCTAGTATAAACCTTTGGGGATGGGTAGAGCCTTGACTTCATGACAACGACCCTTTGACCCCATGTTTTTTCTATGTTTTTGTGTGCTGCATTCATGCATTCATTTAAAAAAAACATTAAAACATTCAAAAAATTTCTCTTCTAGTCTCTCTGTTTTTCAAATTAAACTAAGACTGTGATTGCAAATATCAGAGAAAAGAATTACGCTAATGGATTTCGGTAGAAGGAGAACTCATAAGTACACCTTCAAGGTTCCAAAACTAGAGGATTTGAGAAGGTTAGCAAGGATGATCACTAACCCTGAGGCTTTCAGAGCCAAGTACGGAGGTTTTCTATCGCTGCTAAGAGTCCATGTGATTGAGGGAATCATGGATGCACTCATCCAGTTTTACGATCCAGTTTATCACTGTTTCACGTTCCCGGATTACCAGCTAGCACCAACGCTGGAGGAATATTCTCATCTGATTGATCTACACATTACAGATCAAGCTCCATTTTCTGGACTGGAAGAAATTCCAAAGAATCAGACCATTGCAAGAGCAATTCATTTGGACGAGTCTGAGGCCAGGACTCACATGACCACAAAGGGTGGCATACAAGGTTTGTCGGCCCAGTTCTTGACAAAGAAAGCCCTGTACTTCGCCAGTATCGGGAACGTGACTGCTTTTGAAAGCATCTTTGTCTTACTCACCTACGGGTTGTTTTTGTTTCCTAACATCAATAACTTTGTAGATATCTACGCCATTAAGGTTTTATTCATTGGAAAGCCTGTGCCGACTTTGCTCGCAGATGCGTATCATTCTGTACACTTGGGAAATTTGTATAGCGGAGGGGAGATCACATGCTGCGTACCTCTGCTTTATAAATGGTATATCTCTCATTTGCCTAAGTCTGCTGCTTTTTGGGATCAAAAGAGTGCCTTACGTTGGTCGCAGAAAATCATGTCCCTCACCAACTCTGACATAGATTGGTGTAATAGGATTTATGATGGGATCAAGATCATTAACCGTTGTGGAAAATTCCCCAACGTACCCCTTATAGGAACTAAGGGAGGAATCAATTATCATCCAGTTCTCGTTCGTCGTCAATTTGGATACCCGATGAGGCACGTCCCATGGAGTGTTCATTTGGAAGGTCTTTTCTTCAAGGAAGGAGAAAGTGACAGAGCACTAAAGACGGAAATAGTGCACACTTGGAAACATGTTCATAAGAAAGGACGGGAGTCTCTAGGAAAACCGGACTGTGTCTCGGTGGAGCCTTATCTCCACTGGGTGCAAACTAGAGCTCTCAAGCTAAAGATGCCTTATCCTCGTCATGGAGTTCTTCCACCGAGGGAGTCTGTCATGTACTTCATGACTGAGACTGAAAAGCTACAGGTTACTCTCAACAAAGTTCAATGGGAAAGGAGGTCTTGGAAGAACAAGTATCGCACCCTCAACATAGAGTGCATCAAAATACAGCAACTACTGAAAGAAAAAGATGCTCTGATCGAGATTTTAGAGCAACATGCTGTAGAGAATCAAGATGACCAAAGGGATTTGCTCACTCCTTTCACCTGGCAAAGGAATGACAACCCGACAAAGGCCCAAGAGCCCCGGTCAAAGAAAAGGAAAGTACCAGAATCAGCACCCGGTTTCTCTTCAAAGAGGACTCGGGACCCATTAGCTTAGGTTTCTGTTTCTGCACCCTGTGATCTACTGTATTTCCATTTCTGTAATCCTTTGAATTCAATAAAAAAGGGGTTTCCCCACTGTTTGATATTTGCAATCTAATTGTCGAAGTTTATTTTGATTAAACCAAAAAAACACTTAATATAATCATTGCATTCATCATTCTCACATCGCGTATTCTTCTTACCTACGAATCTCACGTTTGTGTCTCGGTTCTAGAGTCAAACGGTCTCATTCGTACAATACTCGGGCCAATCGTCAGAAAAAGTTGGATGATCTTGAGGAAGAAAACAGAGAGTTGAAAGAAGAAATCGACGCTCTAAGAGAGGATATGAGAAAGCTTCGTAACGACATGCAAGCCATGGCAGAAGCTCAGCTACAAAGGACTGTGATCTCAGAGATCACCTCAATGCCCATAGTGGAAAAGTATGATCCTAGGTATCAAATGCCGAAAGATCATCCTTGGGGCATGCCTGTTAACTATATCCCGGAAGGATATGTTCCGCTGATCACTGAAGATCAGGGAATCATAACAGAAGCCGCTGGGCCTGAAGGTTACAAACTTCGGGAAAGCGAAGATGCCAGGGGCATACTGAAGACTCCTGAAGGTTACAAACTTCGGGAAACGCCAAGATTCACTGCCGTAGTCACGATGCCACGCCCTGTGATGCACACTGTCTCGGAAGGACAGATTCCGTCAATACCTTCTGGTAAGAAGGAAACTATGTTCGATAGAATGGATGAATTCCAGGAACAGTTCCTGGAAATGCAGAAGGAACTGCAAGCCATCCGCGGTCAGGATTTATTTGGAAAGGACGCCGCAGACCTTTGTCTGGTACCCAATGTGAAAGTTCCGCAAAAATTTCAAGTGCCCGACTTTGAAAAATACAAGGGTAACTCTTGCCCTCAGAGCCATCTGGTGATGTTCGCTCGGCGAATGTCAGCTCAGATGGAGAATCAGGACCTACTGATTCACTACTTTCAGGATAGTTTAACCGCTGCCGTACTCAAATGGTACATGGGTTTAAACCGTACTACGATTAGTACATTCAGAGATCTTGGTACTGCCTTCGTCCAACAATACAAATACAACTTGGACATGGCACCGGACAGAGATCAACTCAGATCAATGTCACAAAAGGACAAGGAAACTTTTAAGGAGTACGCTCAGAGATGGCGCGAAATTGCCGCTCAGATTTGTCTACCTCTTGAGGAAAAAGAGATGACAAAGATCTTCTTAAAGACCTTAAGCTCATTTTACTATGATAGAATGGTTGCCAGTGCACCCAGTTATTTCACCAAGATGGTGGGCATGGGAGTTCGTCTTGAGGAAGCCGTCCGAGAAGGACGTTTGGCAAAAGACGCTGGATCATCAAGTAGTACAAAATGATACGGTAGTGCTCTCCCTAAGAAAAAAGAGCAGGATATTGGGAATATCTCTCTCGGAAAGCAAAGGCGACGGTATCAGCCGGTAGCAGCTGTAACTCCTGCTATCAGCCCTGTGCCTATTCCTACGTATCAACCTCCGGTTGCGCAGAGCTAACCTAATCAGCAAAGGACACAACAGCCTCTTCAGCAGGCTCGTCCTCCATATAATAACAACTGTACAACACGACCGTCAGGGTTTGATCCTATACCCATGTTGTACGCAGAATTATTTCCGTTACTACTGGCTAAGGGGCACATCCAAACTAAGTCTCCTCTTACAGTACCGGAAAATCTACCTTTTTGGTTTAAGGTGGATCAGACATGCCCTTATCATCAAGAAGGATCAGGGCATAACATAGAGAATTGTCTCAATTTCAAATCCGACGTGCAAAAGCTTGTTAGGAGCGGGCTCTTATCTTTCAAAGATACGAATCCCAATGTTCTCACCAACCCGCTGCCTCAACATGAGAAAGTTGCAGTCAACTTGATTGAGAAAGAATTTAACAACGTCTATCAGATTCATGATGTACTCTTGTTAAAGACTAATCTGGTCAAGATGCATTGTAGACAGAGTGGGTACGGCCATGTGCCACCTCATAATTATCACCAGTGTGATGTCTGCTCTAAAAGTAATCAAGGATGTTCTGTGGTGCAATCAGCTCTGCAGGAACAGATGGATCTCGGATGGATCCAAGAGCACCGAGTTCGTGGAGTTAACATAGTCTATACGAATTCCAACGTCGTTCAAAACCACGACATCCGTGCAATGAATGTCAACCTGGTGGAAATGCACTCAAGGCAAAGCCAATATCATAATCTGCCGCGGCACGATTATAGTTCTTGTCTAACTTGCTCGGTAAACAAATAGGGATGCTCTTTCATACAGGAGGCCCTTCAACGTCAGATGGATCTTGGATGGATCCAGGACTACCATGATAGGGATCCCTATCAGATCAATATGGTTCAAATCTTTGACATTCTCTTGATGAATACCAACTTGGTAGAGCTGCATGCTGAGCAGGTCCGACTCGGATTCCTGGCATCACATAATTATCACAGCTATAAAGCGGGTTGCGAAAGCGATCAGGGATGTGCCCTTGTCCAGGAGGCACTTCAGCACTTGTTAAATCATTGGTGGATGCTAATTTACATGGATGAAGATACTCAACAAATTAGTATCAATAACAGAAACCCCACTCAGCGTCAAAGTCAGGATGTCCGATCCGTGGAAGCTAACCTAGTGAGGTTACATTGTATTCAAAGTGGGCGTGGCCAGGTGCCACCACACAATTATGAACGTTGTGGAGTCTGTTCAGAAAGTAACCAAGGGTGCTACCTTGTGCGAGCAGCTCTCTAGGGGCAGGTAGATCGTGGAGAGATCCGCCCATATCCAGGTTTCGGACCCATCAATTGGTCACCGAACTACCTTGCCAATCAAATTGAGGACGTTGTTGTAATCTCTGATCATCAAAGAACTAGGGATGTTTTTACCATTATCCCTCTGCTTGACGAATCAAGAATTCCCAACCGGGAACGGATCGAGATTACCTACGATGGTCAGAAAAACTAGAAGGTTCCCATAGTTATCTATCTGCTGGGACCACTACCGTATGAATCAGCTAAGGCAATCCCTTACAAATATGATGCAACGATAATTGAAAATGGAAAGGAAATTCCATTACCCTCTGTTGTGAATATTGCAGACATCAGTCGTGTAACGAGGAGTGGTAGAATCTTCAACAGAGGAGTTGAAGAGTCTAACAAAGAAAAGGAACTTCAGACAGAAGCTCCCAATCCATCAGTCGGTCAATCCAGTAATCCCGACCTTTCGAAAAACGATGATGAGATGCTGAAGCTCATCCAAAGGAGTGAATACAACATTGTTGATCAACTGTTACAGACTCCTTCAAAGATATCGGTATTATCACGGTTACTCAGTTTAGAAGCGCACAGGGAGGCTCTACAGAAAGTCTTAGAGCAAGTCTTTGTGGAACAGGATGTAACAATCAGACAGTTCGATAGCATTGTCTCTAACATCACTTCCTGCAATAACTTGGGATTTAGTGATGAGGAATTACCTGAAGAGGGTCGCCGTCATAACATGGCACTCAATATCACAGTCAACTGCCAGGACGATGCTTTAGACAGCGTACTGGTAGACACAGGGTCAGCCCTGAATGTTATGCTGAAGTCCACTTTGACTCAATTATCATTCAAAAGCCCTCTGATGAGAACCAGCGAGGTTGTCGTCAAAGCGTTCGACGGATCCAGAAAAACGGTTATCGGCGAGGTTGATCTTCCCATAACTATTGGTCCTCACACTTTCCAAGTCATTTTCCAAGTCATGGACATCCGGGCAACGTACAGTTGTTTATTAGGAAGAACTTGGATACATCAGGCTGGAGCGGTCACCTCGACCCTCTATCAAAAGCTAAAGTTCGTCCAGAACGGTCAACTCATCACAGTCTGTGGGGAACAGGCCTTGCTCGTCAGCAATTTATCGTCATCCACTTATGTGGAACCAGAAGGGATAATCGGAACCCAATTCCAAGCGCTGTCGCTACACAAGGACGATCAATCCGGAGGAGGAACTTCGATTTCCTCGTACAAAGATGCTATTAAAGCAGTCGAGAGTACCGATATGACAGGATGGGGACAACTTGTCATTCCTACTAGCAATATAACAAAGAAGGGTCTTGGTTTTTCTGCAACCTGTACCCAGACAGCTGCTAACAATGGAAGTCTTCATCCCATTCAGAACTTCTTCCACAGTGGAGGTTTCCTTCACCCAGTGTCTCAAATAGTCCATGCTATCAATGAGGAGGATCCCTCCGACATGGATGAAGAATGGAAGTCCTATCTTAACGAGGACGGTTATATGTCTCAGGAAGAGGTGCCTACGCCATTTTTCTATCCCGCACAGAGTCCGAGATTTATACCACAGTCAGATGTCGAAAGGATATACGGAGGTTGTGATCCGGAAGGATGCCGTGCTCCGCCAAATTCATTAGAGGAAGACACTCTAATGAAAGACAACTTTGACCACAACTACTATGGCCCGATGGATGGCCTGCCAATGTGGCAGCCTTACCCAGGAGACTTGGGGCCAGAAAGTCAGCCGAGTAATGAAACTCAGCTGAGCATCATTGAACAGAATACCTGTGTCCCTACCATGTCATGGGATCAACACCCAGGTCATTCAGAAACTACTTAACATGAAGATGAATTCCCAACGTGTGTAGGACTTGAATTCATCAACTATGCTTTTCCCGAGGTCAACGTCATCGAGAGAGATGACCCCTCCAGTTCCAAAAAAGTGTGGGACACCCTGGGACAACCAAGTGGAAAGTTTGACTTCATGGTCAAGTACACCGCTCCTGAAAGCTCTCGTATCAGGCTCGAAGATATCCAGCCAACTGGATGGGGAGATACAGCTGAGAGCACAAATGCTATGCAAAATGCAACAGAGGAATTCTCCTACGACAACTCTTCCTGAGAGACAGATTCCAATGATCCTGCTCCACCAGAAATCAGCGTTATTTTTGGAGACAAATCAAGGAAGATCCCAGACTTTGTGATTCACCGAGGAGTTCGCCGCCAATGGGTCGTTGTTGATGCTCCGAAGATCGTTCATCAGTCAAAGTAATTATCTTCTTTAACTTTTCACCCTGCCCAGGTGAAACGGATGTTTTGATAGGGCTCACTTTCTGTAAATTTTCCCTCTTCGCTTTGCCCAAAGCGACAGAGTTTTGTTTTATAGGGCTGTAGTTTCAAGGATCGACTTGTTCATTAATAAAATAACGTCGTTCTGTAATTTCCGCATTAATTGTTGTTTTCTCTTTTTGCTTTTCTCAGAAAATGGTAATCCTAAAAAACAATTCAATAATAAAAACAAGCAGTAAATGAAATACACTGCACACACTTGCATTCTCTCTATCTCTTCTAAACACAAATCATCACGTCATGCAGATTGCTTGTTTTAAACCCCGTTGAAACATACGATCCGATGCCTTCTCCCGACTTTGGGTTCCCGGTATTTGGGGCTGAAGAAGAAGTTGACAACGAAATTCCAGAAGAGATCTCCCGACTACTCAGACAAGAGGATAGGTCCATTGAACCTCACAAAGAGCCGTTGGAAACGGTAAACTTGGGTTCGGAAAAAGAGAGAAAAGAAATCAGGATTGGGGCACTGCTCAGTCCAACTGCCAAAGAGAGTTTGATAAAACTTCTCAAAGAATTCCCCGATGTATTCGCTTGGTCCTATCAGGACATGCCAGGGTTGGATATCAGCATCGTGGAACATCACTTACCGTTAAGATCAGAATGTCCGCCAGTAAAACAGAGATTGAGACGCACTCACCCGGACATGGCCATCAAAATCAAAGAGGAGGTACAGAAACAGATTGACGCGGGTTTCCTCGCCACGTCAGAATATCCTCAATGGTTAGCTAACATCGTACCTGTTCCGAAAAAGGACGAAAAGGTCAGAATGTGTGTCGACTACCGGGATTTGAACAAGGCAAGTCCAAAGAACGACTTTCCTTTACCACACATTGACATGCTGGCTAACAGTACAACAAAGTTCAACGTTTTCTCCATCATGGATGGATTCTCGGGCTATAACCAGATCAAAATGGCGCCGAAAGACATGGAGAAAACTTCGTTCATTACCCCATGGGGTACCTTTTGTTACAAGGTAATGTCGTTCGGTTTGAAGAACGCCGGGGCAACCTATCAAAGGGCCATGACTACTCTGTTTCATGACATGATACCCAAGGAAATCGAAGTGTATGTCGATGATATGATTGTAAAATCTAAGACAAAAGATGAGCATGTGACCCACCTGTCAAAGCTATTCGAGCATTTGAGACAGTACAAACTCCGCTTAAATCCCAACAAATGCACCTTCGGTGTCCGTTTAGGGAAACTCTTAGGGTTCATCGTCAGTCAGAAAGGAATTGAGGTTGATCCTGACAAGGTCAAGGCCATTCAAGAAATGCCTTCTCCGAAACCTGAAAAACAAGTCAGAGGATTCCTGGGACATTTGAACTACATCTCCAGATTCATATTCCTTATGACCGCGACCTGTGTGCCGATTTTCAAATTACTCAAAAAGAACCAGGACTGCATTTGGACAGAAGATTGCCAAACCGCCTTCGACAGTATTAAGGAATGTGTGTTGAATCCTCCGATTCTATCACCCCCAGTGGAAGAAAGACCACTGATCATCTACCTCACAGTCTTGGAAGACTCAATGGGGTGTGTACTTGGCCAACAAGACGAAACCAAACGAAAAGAGTCTGCCATTTACTATCTGAGCAAGAAATTCACCGACTACGAAACTCGGTACACTATGCTTGAAAAAACTTGTTGCGCTTTGGCTTGGGCAGCCAAACGTCTTCTCCAGTACATGATTCGTCACACTACTTGGTTGATCTCCGAAATGGATCCAATCAAGTATGTATTTGAAAAACCTGCTCTCACGGGAAGGATTGCCCATTGGCAGATGTTGTTATCAGAATATGACATAGAGTACCATGCTCAAAAAGCCGTTAAATGAAGTATTTTAGCCGATCATTTAGCTCATCAACCAATTGACGATCAGGAATCAATTGGGTTTGACTTCCCAGACGAAGATGTCATGTATTTAAAAATGAAAGATTGCGATGAACCGCTACCCAGTGAAGGGCCAGAACCAGGTTCCCAATGGGGACTTATCTTTGACAGAGCAGTTAATCATTATGGAAACGAAATTGGGGCAATAAGTGTTACCCCTCAGGGTGCCCACATTCCCTGCACCGCTCGACTCACGTTCAAATGTACAAACAACGAGGCCGAATACGAAGCTTGTATTATGGGTCTCGAAGAAGCGATTGATTTAAGGATCAAAAACTTGGACGTATACGGCGACTCAGCCCTGGTTATCAATCAGATAAAAGGAGATTGGAACACATACCAATCAGGATTGATTCCTTACAAAGACTATACAAGAAGGTTGTTACCTTTCTTCAACAGAATCGAGTTTCATCACATCCCTCGTGATGAGAATCACATGGCTGATGCATTAGCCACTCTCTCATCCATGATTAGTGTAGGTCAATGGGCTGACCTACCTAAGATCGACATAATGCGCCTAGAACGGCCCGCTTATGTCTTCACAATTGAAGCAGTCATAGACGACAAACCTTGGTATCACGATATCAAATGCTTCCTTCAAAAACAAGAGTACCCATTTGGGGCACTAAGGAAGGACAGAAAAACCCTCAGAAGACTGGCTAGAAACTTCTTCCTGAGCGGTGACATACTCTATAAGAGAAACTTCGACATGGTTTTGCTTCGATGCGTCGACAGACCAGAAGCAGACATGTTGATGAAAGAAATTCATGAAGGATCCTTTGGCACTCATGCCAACGGACACACAATGGCGAGAAAAATTCTGAGGCAGGGTACTATTGGTTGACAATGGAATCCGACTGCTACAAGTACATGAGGAGGTGTCACAAGTGTCAGATATACTCTGACAAAATTCATGTACCGCCAACGCATCTCAAAGTTCTTTCTTCCCCATGGCCTTTTTCCATATGGGGAATCGACATGATCGGTGTGATTGAGCCTAAGGCTTCAAACGGACATCGGTTCATCCTTGTAGCCATTGATTACTTCACCAAGTGGGTCGAAGCAGCGTCATACGCCAATGTAACCCGACAAGTGGTGGTCCGATTTATAAAAAACAATATCATCTGCCGTTATGGTGTTCCAAGCCAGATCATTACAGATAATGGATCTAACTTGAACAACAGGATGATGAAAGAGTTGTGCGTAAAGTTCAAGATTGAACACCATAACTCATCTCCCTACCGACCCAAGATGAACGGAGCGGTAGAAGCAGCTAACAAGAACATCAAGAAGATTGTTCAAAAGATGGTTGTAACCTACAAAGATTAGCACGAAATGCTACCCTTTGCTCTTCACGGTTATCAAACATCTGTCCGTACTTCAACAGGGGCTACCCCTTTCTCTCTAGTGTATGGCATGGAAGCAATGCTCCCCATCGAAGTAGAGATCCCATCAATCCGGGTATTGATGGAAGCAAAGCTTACAGAAGCTGAATGGTGTCAAAGTCAACACGACGAACTGAATCTAATCGAAGAGAAGCGAATCACGACACTATGCCACGGTCAGTTGTATCAACAGAGAATGAAGAAGGCGTTCGACAAAAAGGTCCGACCTCGCATCTTCAGGAAAGGAGACCTCGTGCTAAAAAAGATACAGTTATTTCTCACTGATTCTCGGGGTAAATGGACTCCGAATTATGATGCCCCCTATGTGGTCACGAAAACTTTCTCAGGCGGCGCCTTGAGACTTGCAACCATGGACGAAGAAGAATTTTCCTACCCCACGAATGTTGATGTAGTCAAGAAATACGTCGCCTAAAAAAACGTCTCGGTGGATTGAAACCCCGAAAGGGCGGTCCAGGCAAAAGTTAGAGACAAAAATAAAAAAAAATCATCCCGGTGAATTGGAAACATCAAAGTACAATCCAGGAAAAAATTAGGGATAATGGCAAGTAACTATGTTCAACAGAGGCAAGTCCCTCAGCAGCAGTTACACCATCCATCGGAGGAAAACTCCAGTCAAGGTCATCTTCGACAGAAGCTCAGGATGTCTCGAATTCAAAGTTGGTAGAAGGATAGTGGTCGTTATGTTTCAACGTAGCCCTTTTCCCTGTAAATTACCATTTTCTAGCTTTGTATATACTCTTTGGAATCACGCGTTTGGCTGATCTCCGTCTTATCAATAAAATTTGAGCCCTTGTGCTTTTGTTTGCAGTTATTATTTGTTTTAGCTTTACAGAACGACATTTTAACATGACCAACGGTTCTTGAAATAAAACAAAAATGAATTTACTTGTAAAACTTTTTCTTCTTTAAAATAAAGATGGCAATTTCTTTTGACTGTTGAACATCAAAAGAGCATCAACCGCTTCTCCAGAAGTAAGCGAACTTCCAAGTGCAGAATCAAAGTACTCCTTCTACGCCAGTGCGCCTGAATGAAGGATCAACAGTGTCAAGTGCGACTAATTCATCTGACGTCTTCGGCCGAGTTCTCATCTCCTAAGCCCGATCAACGGTAGTTCCCCACGAGGACTACTTCTCCTAAGCAAGGTAGAATTGTTATCTTGAACCAGCGGTACTTCTTCGCCCCGCGATGGCCGAGTATCCAGTCATATTCATCTTTTAGTTGGTATGTCGCGTCAGTTTTGTCAGCATAAACATACATATATCATGCATTATTGATTTGCATTCACATTTCATATTGCATCACTGTCACTCAAGTCGGTCTTGTCCCATAGTGATAACAGTCCTCTCAATCGAGTTATCAGTTCTTGTCTCGTCAAGAAGCGCGGCGCCTGAACGATCTCGCTCCTCCAGTTTACTTCTGGAATGAAGTTGGCTCCTCGACCACTTTGATAACTTGAACCTCTGAAACATCAGAGAGCCTTCAGTCAACATCACTCTTCGTCATTGAAGATGATATCCTTGCTTTCCCGGATTAAGGAAGATCCCTAGAGAAAGCCTCTTAATCAGAGATTCGGCGGTGCGGCATTTTTTCTCTCAGAAAAAGACCGCTGATGAAAAGGTCATCGGCACCTCAAAATTGGATCCCATCATATGGCATTTATCCGGGAACATCCCGAGAAAAGTATGATGTAAGACCCCCAAGCGAAAGCAGTCTCTCAAGGGACTCGCATTCCCCAAGTAGAATCAACAAATGGCGTCTCCAACAGAGAAGTTTGTACACATCTATAACTCAGACGATTGGGTCCTCCCAGCGAGTCTGACATCAGAGTTTTTCCGTCAAATGGCATCTCCCAAGGAAAATTCGGCGAGAAGTTTGAGGAAAACCGCTACGCATAGTGTCCCTTGTCAATAAAGTTTATTGACAAAAGAAACTAAGACCAGTTCCTTGGTAGAAAACCAAGATCGAGGGGAAGTTTAAATCAGAAACTGAAACCAGATCCTTGGTAAGAAACCAGGATCGAGGGGAAGTTGACAAAAGAAAACTGAGACCAGTTCCTTGGCTAAAGACCAGGATCGAGGGGAAGTTTACCTTTTCTAAGCACCATTGCTCAGCAAAAGAAGATGAATGCAATCTGCCATTCATAACCACCATCAAAATTTCGGGTATTCCGATATTTAATCCTCTTGCACCCCGAATGCCCGAATACCTTCGTCATTCACACCTTCGGATCCAAGAAGATTAAATAGGGGCATCTATCATACCCCAAATTTTGACCACTTTGATTTCCCATCATTGTGCAAATCATCACCACAATATGGATGAACCTTTAGTCTCCCCAAAGATGGGTGAATATTCACTACTATCAAAATTAGGGTTTCAAGCCCTCTTAGAGCTTCTAGACAAAGGATCAATCAAGGAATGACATGATCCTCAACTTGTCTAAACCTCTCAAGTATATACTAAGGATCAAGAGGACTCCCACTTCAAGGATTAAGCACAAGGTTGCTCCCTTCTAGGTGGATCAAGCTTCAAGATCGCCAGTGTCACCAAATTAGGGTTTTGGTCGACCAGGGCCTCCAGATGGAAATTTTCCTCTGGGTATGAGTCAATGCTTCAAAACATATCCTAAAATACTCCATGGAACCTCATATACCCAAGCATCCAGTCAATTTTGCCTCAGGGGATGCATCCATCAAAAATCAGGAATTATGGTTTCTTGACCTAATTCACCCCTAAGTTAACTTTTGGGACCAATCATGAACCAAGACCTCAAGAGAGGATTTGAGGATCTCCAATATGCCATATTGATCCATTTGGAACAATGGATTGATCCAAGAAGCTTGAGCAACAAGTTTCAATTTCATCTGAACCACAATTAGGGTTTCGCGGGAAAAGTCAACTGTAACTTTGACTTTTGACCAGGACATGCTCCCAAGCACTAAGACATGATTCAATATCCTCTATACCATCCATATAACATGTCCATCAAGTTTGATTTAGGTCAAGGACATGATTTCCTGAAGAATTGCACAGTTTGGAATTCATCTGGTAAAAAGTCAACTGTGCACAAAAGTCAACTTTGACTTTTTGAGATTTTTCACTAAAATGGATTTTTAACCCTAAAATGATGTTAATGTATGATTTGAATCATCATTCATCAAGAAAAATCAAGAAAAGTTGGATAACTTGTAAAATGGGTAACCATAAAAACTTAGAAATTTTTCTAAGTTAAAAATAAAGTGGCTAGGGTACCAACTTTGGAGGATCATAACTCCTAAACCACAAAGCCATTTTCTCCCATCCAAAGCTTGAGTTGTAGATCTCATTGCCCTCTACAAAAGCTTCATACTGACCTATGTCCAAATTCCTCATGGATTTTGAGTTATGGAATGATCAAAATCAAGAAAAGTCACTTTGTTCCAACACTTGGTGAAAATTTCACTAAGTCAGATTTTGCCTTACTTTTTTCCAAATGTAGGGACATTTTTCACTTGGATTCAAAAAGTATCAAAACCAAATATGATCAAACAGTTATTTTATCATATAAGGGCTTTCCAAAATGGCCAAGAACATTAACAAATTCAATTTGAGCCATGAGATATAACATTGGCAAGTTGACTTGTTGAAATCTGTCAAGGCAAGACAGATTTTGCACTTTTGCTCGATTTGCCAAAATTGTGCAAATCCAAACACTCCTATCCACTTGGACACCTCTAAGGATTGAATCTAAAGGGGACAATCATTGAGCCAAGCCTCCAAAGTCTTTGGAACAAGAAATAGCATGTTGAACCTAGAATTGCCAAAATAGGGACAAGACTCCAATTTTGGATTGGAGCATTCAATGGAAGCATCAAGGTGGCATGGACTGAGCCATTCTCAACTAAATTCAGTCAAGACTTATCCAAGACCAAGGGAACCACAGCCCTATGCCCTAACCTCTAGTCAATGGCTAGAGGAGACTTGGATTTCCATTGGACAACATTGGCCAAACCTCTGCTGCAGTTTCCATTCACTGTGGATCCCAAAACAAACTTGCTTTACTATAAATAGAGCTCATTTGTGCTCAGTTTGAGTACACCAAAGCCATCAAACAGATGCTTTCCTCAAAACCTCTTTCTCTTGGCAAAAATGTCTTCTTTAGCAAGGCAACTTTGAGTTTTTGAGCTTAAGAGCTTTTCCATCATAATCAATCACACACACACCTCACATATATCATATGTAAGCTGTGCAAACTATCACAAGTGACCTGTAATCACAAAATCACAAAGCCACCTCTCAAAACCTCAAAATAGGCCTTTTGTGCATTTTTCAAGCCATGTCTTGATTCAATCACTTTCCAAACCAGATAAAACCTCAAACACACTCCAAATATCATCCTTGAACTGTCCCAAATGGTTTCATACATCTGGAACACCATTTGAGAGAGTTTCTATTTTGGTCACTTTTAACCCCTTTTACAAGAAAGGGGCTGTTTGTGTTTTTGCAGGTACCAGCCAATTCCAATCATCCTAAATGCTTCTAAGGGATCATTTGAGTGTGTCTAAAGCATCAAATCATTTCTGGAACAAGAGGCTTGACAGATTGCACAAAAGCTCCAAAAGCTCAAAAAGGAGGTAAGCCTCACAACTTGGAATCTTTGAATCATGCAATGCTTTGAAGTCCACTGATCATATACATCTCATACATGTTGTATATGTTGTGTTTGAGCTAATTCACCATGTAATCCATGCATGTACCAAGTTGTAGCATAGAAAATGCAATTATATGTCATTTTCAAAACCACTATCGGGTTTTAAGGAGGGAGTGTGATCTGAAAAAACTACCACCACCATTGGATTCAGTGTGAAATTCTGGTCCAGATGCATATAAATTTTGTCTCAAACCATTAAGAATTGAGAAAGTTATGACCTTCACGTTTCTGAGCCAAAACTTGTCAAATCTTGCCTTGGGCCAGGTCTAAAACCAAGTCATACCTTGTATATTTGTTGTTTTGTTTCAAACAATGGATGTATCACCACCCCAGTGGTAAGACGCGCGCCTTGTAACCTTGAGGTCTTGGGTTCAAACCCCACCCATGCCATTTTGTGTTTTTTCACATTTTGCCATTTTTTTCCAATATTTTCATGTTTTATTAATTAATTGGAAAATTAATAACTCTTTCAATTTTAATTATTTTTTATTGGTTCTTTTTGCAAAAAATCACAAAAATATTGAAATATTTTATTCAACAAAAAAATTAAGTTTATATTATTTATTTAATATAATTAGTATTTTTGTGAATAAATTCATTTTTATTTGTTTTTAAACATTTTAAAATGAATATTCATCTTGAAAAATCAAGACCAAATGAGTTTTAATATCTCTTGTGATTTATAACTCATTTTTCAAACCTTAAACAAAAATCACAAGTGGTTTATTCAAGCCTATTTGGTATTTTTCATTGATTTTCTTTAAATATTTACTTTTAAAGAATAAAATTAGGGTTTCTTTGATTTTCACTCAAACAAATCATTTCCAAACACTCATGGGCCTCTAATAGAGTGTAAGACCCAACCCCCTTTTTATAAAATACCAAAATAGTGGGCCTCACTTATTGTATAAGTCTCACTGTGTTTTCAAAAATCTCGGCGCAATCGTCAATTCAAAATCAAACCAACTGGGCCTACCCTCGAGTAGTAAGACCCATTTCATTTCTTAAAACCATCTTGGGCCTCTAATAGAGTGTAAGACCCAATCCCCTTTTAACCAAAACAAATTTGGGCCTCACATATTGTATAAGTCCCTCCGTGTTAAAAGAAAATCTCGGCGCGATCGCCATTTCGAACGAAAAATCATCTGGGCCTACCCTCGTGTTATAAGCCCCACTCTTTTTCTTTAAAAAAAACTCCTTAGGCCTCTTGAGAGAGTGTAAGACCCATCCCTTTGTACAGAAAACCTTTTTTGGACCCCAGTCACTTGTATAAGTCCCTCTGTACAAAAACAGCAGTGCGATCACTGATAAAACCATGGGCCTCTCCTTGAGCTGTAAGCCCCAAATCTTTCTTTTTCAAAGCACTTTCTCCTTTGATTTTGAAATATACTGTTGTTTTCGATATTTCTTTGTTGAACAACTAACCAAACAGCATGGAAGCTCTACAACCGAGTAAGTGGTTATTGCTTTCATTTACCGCTTTCATATACATATAACTGTATTGTGGGGCTGTTTCGCTGTAACTCTTCTTTCATAAACTCATATCAACTGTGTAATAATAGTATAGATATTTAGAGTTTCCCCGGCAACTACGTTTAGCATTAAGCCCGTTGATCACTCTTAGAAATAGTCTAAACTAGATCCCCATAGGATTACCAGACACAGTCTTCCCTCCTCTTGGGGTTAAACAATATGGAGATATGAAAGGCAGCATTCTCGGTGAACCCTTTCATAGACTGTCACCTTTAGAAGTTGTCAAAGAAACTCTATTCCCCAGAGATGATCTTTTCTCCGTGAATGGCATCTCTTGAGTTTCTTCCAAATTCTCGAACTTTCCTGGCTTGATCTATTCTCTGTGAATAGCCTGTCTTGAACTTCTCGGGGTTTGGGGACCCACAGGCTTCTTAAAAGCACTTGTCAAGAAACTCTATTCCCCAAAGATGATCTTTTCTCCGAGAATGGCATCTCTTGAGTTTCTTCCAAATTCTCGAACTTTCCTGGCTTGATCTATTCCTCGTGAATAGCCTGTCTTGAACTTCTTGGGGTTTGGGGACCCAGCGGCTTCTTAAAAGCATTGGCCTCCTCTTGGGCATTGTTCAAGGACCCACAGGCTTCCTAAAAGTATCCCCGCCTCCTCTTGGGTGTTGTACAAGGACCCGTCAGCTTCTTAGAAGTATTCACAGCCTCCTCTTAGGCTTCATATAATGACTTCTTCCTCCGGGAATGATAGCTTCCTCTTGGGCTTCATACAAGGACCGATCGGCTTCTTAAAAGTTTCCAGCCTCCTCTTGGGCTTCGTACAAATTGTCCCGACGACCTCCTAGAGGTATAGGAACAGAAATCAGTCATCTTAATAGAGCTGTCTTTCTAAGAGTCTACTACTGTTTCTCAAAGCATAGTAGAAAAGATGAAACTCTAGACTTGGACAGTCTAAAACCCTTGAATCCCAAAGGCGTTCTCAAGCACCCTTCAAGAATAGGAAGGAACCCCGTAGACTCGGACAGTCTCAATACCCTTTGGATTTCCCACTTCCTTAAAGAACAGGAAATAACCCTAATCCTCGAATCAAATCCTTGAGTACAACACTACTCATATAAGAACTGATTTTCTCTTTAATCAGCATACTGGACCTGTCACTCAACTGAAACAGCACCATAGCCTCCTCTTGGGCTTTGTACAATGATTCTCCCCAACGGAGCTAACGATTTTAGCCTCCATATCGGGCTTTGTACGAGATACAAAAGACTCTTTTGTTGAGTCAAATATTTTAGCCTCTCTCTCGGGCTTCGTACGAGACTAATAAAAACTCCCTCTTGTTGGGCCAATAGCCTCCTCTTAGGCTTTGTATAAGAAAACCACTGGTTGATCCAATCAACCTTTTAGCATCAAAGTTGTGCCTCATTCACAGTACACAAACATCAATAACTCCTTCCCCCTCATCTAATCGGTGTAAGCGGCAAGCCTCTGAATCATCTACATCCATGCCATTGTCCCTCTTTTAGCATGAGAAATTCCTAAGGAAAGATAACATTGCTCTACACTGAGTTAAAGTCTTCTCCTTCAGGTTGGAACCCCCCTATAAAGGAAATTATGGCATTGCCGGATTCACACATCCGGGTTAAAGTAATTCTCCTTTATAAACAGTTGTGACAAATAAACCTCTTTAGAGATGACAAATTCTCTCTGAAGACAACACCTTTTTAGCTTCACATCTTGGGCTTCGAACAAGATACAAATAGACCCTTCAGCTTCACATCTTGGGCTTTGAACAAGATATAAATCACCTTTAGCTTCACATCTTGGGCTTTGAACAAGACACCAAAGCACCATTTCCTCCCATAGAATAGGAGGAACTACGATCGCTCTGATTTCCCTGTTTCAGAAAAACGAGAATACGTAGGCATAAGATTGAAAGAAAAATCTCAGCGAGCACACTAAACAAAAACCCAAAATCCCATACTTTCATACATCCGTCCTAACATCTTAACCTCCCACCCATCGACCGAACACTACTTTTAACAAAATAAACCTAATAGAGACCCTGAATCTTTGTAGCATCTATAAACCAACAGTTTTGACTGTTTAAACTCAGTTTGCAAGCAGGGTTAATTTGAGACATCTATTTCCCTTCCTTCATCAGCTTCAATAGGATAAAAAATGAATCGAGCTGTAGATACCAAAGAGCGGTAGTGCTTCGCAACCACATCCAAAATCGCTCGCTACAGAGGTGTTCTTGGTACCGATGGAAAGCTATGAAAATATACTACATGATAAAGGTGAAAAATATTGTTTTCGTTACCCGATTAAATAAATCGAAGGGAACCTAAGGGTTATGTAACTTGTAATTGAATTATTATATGTAATTCTAAAATGCAATTGTAATAAGCTTTGTCTAATATTGATGTTAAACATGATTGAGAGAATATGCATGTTAAAATATGGAATAAGTAGAGTGAGGAAACCTCACTATGAACTTATATTAGAACCTAGTAATAAGCTAGGAAATGGGTAAATAACTTAATGACGACGCTCGTGCAGAAGAGGTCGAGGCGTGTGTCCAGTACCGAATGGTATAGAAAGAATAAGACACTAGTATGGAACACGTGTAATTATTATGTTTATAGAGAAAAGGCAAAAGAGGCCTAAAGGCTATTGTGGCCTAGAATTGTTGAATACAATTATGGTTGTATATGAAATCACTAAATCATAACCATTCCCCATTATGTGTCGTTTCATGAGTAACGAGCTCCTCTGAAATGAATGCACGATTACTTGGTAGGTTTGATTCCCAATGTTAAAGTACGAATGGAGCCTACGGGTAAAGAGACTTGTAACGATGAAAGGAACCGTGTAAAGTGACAAATTAAGGTGATAATGTGTCCCTTAGTTCCGGATCCATCTCGTATGCCAAGTAATCTATGAGGATCCCTGACTCGTTCCGACTTCTAGACGTAGAAGAGGACGGGAAGAAGGGATGCCTTGTTAGGGTTGACGATAGTGATAAATTTTGAGTTGACGGACTCAATAACGTGTTTCCATATAGTGTGACATTGTGAACTCAAGGTCACTTCCCTTCCCCCTGACTTGAGTTAGGATTGTTAGAACCTTGTAAAGCCGAGAGGATCTATAAGATAGGGAACTCACTAAGATTTAATATCTCACCCCATGTTGTTGATTTTATTACAGGTTCTTCAGGTTCCACGAAGGGTAAGGATAAAGCTGTTTGATTTTCCTTACTTATCTTGGCTTTTGGGATGGCAAGACTTCCGTTGTTGGAAATTATTTTTGAGATCATTGTATTGATATAGTTCTTAGTGCCTTTGAACATCTTGTATATGTTATGCCATAGATTTTATTGTATTATGTACTTTGGGCATGTAATGTATACAATGTGTTAACTAGGAACTTGTGGTATTTCAGTACCAAACACTTGGAATCATGTATAGTATATATGCTTTGATGTATGTTATTATATGTGGGTGTTACAGTTGGTATCAAAGCAGGTCGTATCCTCGACCTAGCCATGAAATAGTATAAGTATTTCTTTCCGTTTCATATGCGTTGTGTCGCCATGTGTCTTAAGTGTTATATTTATGGCATTGAGCCTGATCAACTTAATCCTATCTGTATGACCTTTAGGAACATGGCTGACGGACGCATAAGCAATCGTGGTAGACCCAGAACTACTCCTGTTGGGACGAATACGCCGGGCGGCGAGTAGTATGTCCCATGGCCTCAGTTTTTGCAATAAATGCAGCAGCAGCAGAACCAGTTCATGCAGCAGATGGTACAACAAATGAATGTGGGTCTTCATTCTCCAGTGGTTGTTCCAGATGCTGTAGGTGGGATTTTTTGGGATTTCATCCGCATGAATCCTCCAGAATTTCATGGCGGATTAGATCCTGTGAAAGCTCATGAATGGATAGCTGGCATGGAGAGAATTTTCTTGATAGTCCATTGTAGTGAAGAGAACTAGGTGTTGTTTGCTTCTCACTCGTTGAAGGGTCCTTCCATGAGGTGGGGGGAGAGTGCCTCAGCCCTAATGACTATCCAAGAGGTGCCTAAGGTCTATGAGCAATTTAAGATTACTTTTATGGAGGATTGTTTTCCTAGTTCCTTGAGGACCCAGAAAGAATTTGATTTCCAACAATTGAGACAGGGTACTTTGATTATGGCTGCTTATGCTGAGAGGTTTGAGATTATGACTGCTTATTCTAGGCAGGCCATGTATGCTCCGGATGAGAGGTGGAAGATTGGCCAGTTTCTTTTTGGTTTGAAGGCTGAGATTTCTCATAGTGTGTCTCAAAGAGAGTTCACTAGTTATGCTGAATTGCTAAGGCAATGTTATATGGCAGAGAACAGTTTGAGGAAAGTTCAGGCAGAAGGAGATTCGCGTAGGTCAAGTCAAAATGATCGTGGGAGATCAAACCAACAGTTTAGGCCTAGGCAGCAAGCCTTCAAGGGAAAACAAGTTCAAAATTCTAGATCAAGTGCGTCTCCTGTATGTCGTACTTGTGGAAAGATGCATGTTGGTAGATGTCACTTCGAAGGAGTCGAGTGTCATCGGTGTCATAGAATGGGTCATATGGTGAAAGATTGCCCTCAGAATTGGAATCAAACTCAAGATAGGAGTACCGAATGAGTTTATACTTTGGATGCGAAGAAATCAAAGGGTGAAAACTCTTTAATTGCTGGTACGTGTTTCGTTAATGGGAATGCTTGTTTTGTATTACTTGATTGTGGAGTAACACACTTTTTTGTGTCAATGCAATGTGTGAAGTGACTTGGGTTGCAAGCTATTCCGTTGTCTCCACCCATGGTGGTTACTACTGCCATGGATGAGATGGTTGAAACACCTTTAATGTGTGAAAATTGTGTATTATCTGTGGATGGGAGAGTTTTTCAAATTGATCTTATTTGTTTGCCGCTTAAAAAAGTAGATGTTGTTTTGGGAATGGATTGGTTTTTTGCTAATTCGGTATTTTTTGGTTGTGAAGAAAAGCTAATCATCATTCCATCCGTTGAGGCTACTCCTAAGGATGTGTTGACTACTATTTTGGAAGGTACGGTTGGAATGATAAATTTCTTGTTTGAGAAGGAAAAATCTGTTCTTTTGGTTCTCACTAAGGAAGAGAGTAGCGACCTTCAAGTTCTGAGTATTCCTGTAGTCTGTGAGTTTTCCGAAGTTTTCCTTGAGAATATCACTTATATTCCTCCGGAAAGGGAAGTGGAATTCTCTATTGACCTGATACCGAGAACGGCTCCTATATCCGTTTCTCCGTATCGGATGTCACCACTTGAGTTAAGAGAATTGAAGGATCAATTGGAAGAGTTAATGGCTAAGCATTTTGTCCGACCTAGTGTTTCGCCCTGGGGAGCTCTAGTGTTATTGGTAAAAAAGAAGGATGGTGGAATGCGGTTATGTATTAATTACCGGCAGTTGAATAAAGTCACCATCAAGAACAAATACCCATTACCCAGGATAGATGACATGTTAGATCAATTGAAAGGAGCCAGTGTGTTCTCAAAGATTGATTTACGATCGGGTTATCACCAGATCCGTGTGAAGAGTTTAGATGTATCAAAGATCGCGTTTAGAACCCGTTATGGTCATTATAAATTCTTAGTAATGCCTTTCGGTGTGACGAATGCTCCGGCAGTTTTTATGGATTATATGAATCGAATATTTCAAGCTTATTTGGACCAATTTGTAGTGATCTTCATTGATGACATTCTTATTTATTCTCGTACTTCTCGTACTTCTCAAGAGCACGAAGAGCAATTAAGAATCGTTTTATCGATCCGACAAGAGAGACAACTTTTTGCTAAGCTAAGCAAGTGTGAGTTTTGGATGTCAGAGGTTAGTTTTCTTTGTCATGTCATATCTCATGGAGGTGTGGTGGTAGATCCATCAAAAGTTGAAGCGGTGATCAATTGGGAGAGACCAAAGAATGTTTTAGAAGTTAGAAGTTTCTTGGGACTGGCAGGTTATTATAGAAGGTTTATCGAGGGTTTTTCTCAATTGGCCTTACCAATTACAAAACTTACTCGAAAGGATTGTCCTTATGAGTGGGATTCGGCTTGTGAATGAAGTTTTATGAGTTTGAAGGAAAGATTGATGACTGCTACTGTTTTGATTATTCCTGATCCTAGCAAGTCGTATGAGGTATTTTGTGATGCATCAAAGATGGGATTAGGAGGTGTTTTAATGCAAGATAGTCACGTGGTGGCTTATGCCTCTTGATAATTAAAAGTTCATGAAGAGAATTATCCAACACATGATTTGGAATTGGCGGCAGTTGTTTTTAAATTGAAAGTGTGGCGTCATTATTTGTATGGCGTACGTTTTGAGATGTTCAACGACCACAAGAGCTTAAAGTATCTATTTGACTAGAAAGAGTTGAACATGCGTCAAAGGAGGTGGATGAAGTATTTGAAGGATTATGACTTGGAACTAAAGTACCATCTGGGTAAAGCGAATAAAGTAGCAGATGCATTAAGCCAAAAAGTGGTGCATAATGCCGAGTTGATGATGTTAGAGTATACCTTATTGGAAAAGTTTCGAGATCTTAATCTCCAATTTGTTTGGACTCCTAATGGTGTGATTATGGGAAATTTGAATGTAAATTCTACTCTTGGGAGGAAATTCAACAAGGACAAGTGTTGGATGGGAAGTTACAAGAATTGTTAGTTCAACCGGGTTTGTGCAAGCTAACGATGGAGTTATTCTATTTAACCAAAGGATTTGTGTTCCGGATGATGCGATGTTAAAAAGAAGAATTTTGGAGGAAGCGCATAGGGTGCTTTTACTATACATCCTGGTTCTTCGAAAATGTATCAAGACTTAAAGAGGGACTATTGGTGGTCCGGTATAAAAAGATATATTGCGGTGTATGTATCAGAGTGTGCAGTATACCAACAAGCGAAGATTGAACACCAAAGACCGGGCGGCTAATTGCAACCGTTAGAAATTCCAGTATGGAAGTGGGATAGTATTTTTATGGACTTTGCAGTTGGATTACCCCGTGCGCAAGGTGGTTATGATTCTATTTGGGTAATTGTGGACCGGTTGATGAAATCTGTGCATTTCTTAGCCGTAAAGACTAGTATTGTGAGGTTGCATGGTATTCCCTCTAGTATTGTGTCCGATAGAGACCAAAAGTTTACTTCAAGATTTTGGAGAGCTTTTCAACAAGCTATGGGAACAAAGTTGTGTTTGAGTACGTCGAACCATCCGCAAACAGATGGTCATACGGAACGGACAATACAAACGATGGAAGATATGTTAAGGGCTTGTGTACTTGAAAGTGGAGGAAATTGGATAGAACTTTTACCGTTGATTGAGTTTTCGTACAACAATAGTTATCATGCGAGTGTTGGTATGGCTCTTTACGAAGCATTGTATGGAAGGAAATGTAGGACGCCTTTATGTTGGGAAGAAGTTGGCGAAGATAGAATTTTGGGACCGAGATTATTCAAGAGACTACAGAAAAGATTAGAATGATCCGTGACAAAGTTAAACAAGCACAAGATCGTTAGAAGAGTTATGCAGATAACCGTAGGAGACCTTTAGAGTTTGATGAAGGTGCTCACGTGTTTTTGAAAGTTACTCCAAGATTAAGGTTGAAAGGAACGTTTAAGTCGCGGAAGTTAAGTCCGAGATACGTGGGACCGTATCAAATTTTAGAAAGGATTGATGAAGTAGGTTACAGATTAGCCTTACCGCCTTCTCTGTCAGAAATGCATGATGTCTTTCATGTGTCTCACCTCAGGAAGTTTATTCCAGATCCTCTTCAGCCAATTCTACCAGATACGATTGAGATAGAAGCAGATTTAACGTTTGAGCCTCAACCAAGTCGTATCACAGGAGGAGAAACTAAGGTACTAAGGAATAAATAGATTCCTCTAGTGAAGGTTAAGTGGGATGTGACGCATCCAGGTTATGCAACTTGGGAACTAGAATCAGAGATGCGAGATGATTACCCTCATCTTTTCAGGTAATCTTTTAAATTCGTGGACGAATTTCTACTTAAGGGGGGAGGATGTAATACCCTGTAAGTTATTTTGCTCTGGATAATATTAGTATGATCAGCTGGGTTCCGGTGTACTCTGAGAAATTATCTATTAAGATAATTAGGGTAACTGATGAGCTCAGAACAGATCAAATTAATGATTATCTGACTCTGAGGTTTTAACATTTGATGCTATAGAGATATTTTGGACGATTTAGTTAGTGTTACTAACTTAAAGATATTTCTCTATATCTTTTTCTTTTTCCTTTCCTCTTCATTTGAAACAAAGATAGTAAGAGTAGAGAGAAGGAGGAGCAAGAGGAGAAAAAGAGAGAAAACTTGGAATTGAAGAGAAAGCTTGGATCATCACCTCTTCTTCATAAATCACCCCAACATCTTCTCCATCTTCTTCATCTTGTTGTTGGTGAGTTCTAGTTAGAACCCTAAGTATAGAAACTTAGGTTAGAACTTGAATAAAAATGGTGAAATTTGATTAATCATGCTAAATGATGTTTGCTATGGTTGAAATATGAAATAGAACACATCATATGATTGGGTTGTGTGAGAAATTGATGTTTGATACTTGCTATTATGTTGAGCTATGTGTTGATGAGTTTCCATTGGATTCCATGTTGAAAATAGCAGGTTTTTGAACTCTGGTTCAGCGGTAACCGGTTACTCATTTTGAGGTAACCAATTACTTGCAGGAAAAATATCTGTCTTACGCAAAAACGAACTGAGTAACCGGTTACTCATTCTGAGGTAACCGGTTACCCTATTGGATTTTGGCTATTATCTGTGCAGGAAGAATGCGTAACCGGTTACTCATTCTGAGGTAACCGGTTACCACAGTTATGTTTTGAAAAATATTTTAGAAAATTAATATCTTTTGAACCGTGCTTCCGATCGAGGTGTTCTTGGTACCGATGGAAAGCTATGAAAATATACTACATAATAAAGGTGAAAAATATTATTTTCGTTACCCGATTAAATAAATTGAATGGAACCTAAGGGTTATGTAACTTGTAATTGAATTATTATATGTAATTCTAAAATGCAATTGTAATATGCTTTGTCTAATATTGTTGTTAAACATGATTGAGAGAATATGCATGTTAAAATATGGAATAGTTAGAGTGAGGAAACCTCACTATGAACTTATATTAGAACCTAGTAATAAGCTAGGAAATGGATAAAGAATTTAATAACGACGCTCGTGCAGAAGAGGCCGAGGCGTGTGTCCAGTACCGAATGGTATAGAAAGAATAAGACACTAGTATGGAACACGTGTAATTATTATGTTTATAGAGAAAAGGCAAAAGAGGCCTAAAGGCTATTGTGACCTAGAATTGTTGAATACAATTATGGTTGTATGTAAAATCACTAAATCGTAACCATTCCCCATTATATACCGTTTCATGAGTAACGAGCTCCTCTGGAATGAATGCACGATTACTTGGTAGGTTTGATTCCCAATGTTATAGTACGAATGGAGCCTACGGGTAAAGAGACTTGTAACGGTGAAAGGGGCCGTGTAAAGTGACGAATTAAGGTGATAATGTGTCCCTTAGTTCCGAATCCATCTCGTATGCCAAGTAATCTACGAGGATCCATGACTCGTTCCGACTTCTAGACGTAGAAGAGGATAGGAAGAAGAGACGCCTTGATAGGGTTGATGATAGTGATAACTTTTGAGTTAACGGACTCAATAACGTGTTTCCATATAGTGTGAGATTGTGAACTCAAGGTCACTTCCCTTCCCCTTGACTTGAGTTAGGATTGTTAGAACCTTGTAAAGCCGAGAGGATCTATAAGATAGGGAACTCATTGAGATTTAATATCTCACCCCATGTTGTTGATTTTATTACAGGTTCTTCAGGTTCCGCGAAGGGTAAGGATAAGGCAGTTTGATTTTCCTTACTTATCTTGGCTTTTGGGATGGTAAGACCTCCGTTGTTGGAGATTATTTTTGAGATCATTGTATTGATCTAGTTCTTAGTGCCTTAGAACATCTTGTATATGCTATGTCATAGATTTTATTGTATTATGTACTTTGGGCATGTAATGTATACAATGTGTTAACTAGGAACTTGTGGTATTTCAGTACCAAACACTTGGATTCATGTATAGTATATATGCTTTGATGTATGTTATCATATGTGGGTGTTACAAGCTGCTAGGTTACAGTGATGACACGATAAAGTTGGTAAGGCAAGTTACAGTCAATGTGTAAGCATTTGCGAATATCCTTTTGGTTAAAGTTCAACATATACAATGAATCAGTGTTAAAGTTCAATTACTGTAAAACTATAAAGCTAGGTAAGTACTTTTGAATTAAGATATTTGCATTCAAATGAATTATTTGAAAAAGTCAATTTCAGTAAGTTTTACACATTGAGTAAATACTGATGGTTAGGTCTAATTGAGCAATTACTTTTAACTATAACAATGATAGGTAAAAGTGAAGCAAATCAATTTCACCCAAATGCCTTAAAAAACATTTTTCATAGAAGTTAACATAGTTCTGTTGTGCTTATATAGTTCTGTTGTGTCTTATTTTCAATGAAGTAAATCCATTAAACCAAAATGCATTCAAATTATGACTGTTATATTATTTAAACACAGTTCTGCTTCATGACTTAATGGCAGTAAATATTTTTTCGGGTGCATATGATAACTACACCTCATCAAATCAATATTAAAAACTACAACACATAATGGTTACAAGTAATTTCATTTGTTTCAATCATTTTTATAGCTTGTAAGAACCATATAAATTTATAAAAGTATAATTTTAGGTTGTTAGAACAACTACAAAATAAATTCTAATCTACTAAACTGACCATTTCAATATATAAATGTCATACCAATTGAAATAAAGTTTAGGATTGATTTGTTATATTTTAGGAAAGATAATTTGTTATAACATAGCCTTGATGGAAGTTCTACATACAACATGTCAAACAAAATAGCATTAAGTTACAAGTTAATCATGCACCATAATCAAAAGGTGTAGGTGACAATATTACAAAAAACATTAATGCGGTAGACAAAGTTGTGGATGTTTAGCATCAATTCCTAATTAACAAAGAAGGTTTGCATAACAACATAACGAAAGTTTGTTGTACCAAAATACATTACAAAAGGCAATACATTCATTTTCTCTTGGCCTGTTTGCCACTCTTGGCAGTCTTTGAAGCAGATAGTTTGGGAGACATCATAGTTGAAGATCTTGCTCATGAAATCCACTTTCTTAGGACAACCTGTTACAAGGGGTTTGGCTTGAATGGACATCGTCATTCAAGTTTTGTGAAGCAGACATGTTAGTCTGTTTACATGTGCATAAGTTGACATGATATGTTAGTGTTGTTAATTGATAAATTTATAAAAAGATTATATGTGGTAGGAGTTATAAAAAAACATATCAAAGTTTCTATAGGGAACTTCACCACAAACCATGATTTAGTTACCTGATGTAAGTTACCATAAAGTTCATAGATGTGAGTTAGCAGGTAAAACATATATAGCAACAATGATAAAAGTTAGCAGAAAATTGTAGGAATACACAAAATACAAATAATGCAAAAAGTTGAAGAAACCGAAAAGCAACAATGCTACTTTATTTATGTACTTACAAATGAGAAAATTAAAGCTCTTGTCTCAAATGAAGAAACAAATATATTTAACCATGTCTTTTGTACTTTTATTTCGGTACCATAAAAATATGAACATGGCATGAACTATGTTGAATAATCTTTGTAAAAATATCATGTTCTCCATTAACATAAACCAGAAACAGAGCAGAGAAGCAACAATGTTACAATCATAAAAAGATGAATTTTAGATATTTCTTTAAGTATATAGGAGGTCCCATTTTTTTTGTGCTCCAAGAAACAACCAGTAGTTGCATTGTCACCCTGTGAATTTGAGTATATTGCAAATGCTTTATCGCTATAAAATTAATTTTAAAAAAGTAGTTCGTTTAAGACAATATAGCCTACAACTAATCTAAGGTAAAACTCAAATAATATATATTATGAACCATATTATAGCTAGGTTTTCTAACCCGGCGTTATAAAACGTGAGGTCCGTCATAGCCTATATATAAAACTAGATATCCCTTTAAAAGAGATGCTTATATTTAGTATTTGATACGTCTCATATAAACCTAACTTTATCGGATAAATTTCCGAAAAATTTCTCATTATTTTAATGCATCTCGCGGTAAGCATTACAAGAACTTCCTAGCATTTTCCATTCTGTACTCATTCTGACAATGCAGTAGGAACACAACAGAAAGATACAAATTGCATGATAAAAGACCAAAAAAGCTTCATTTCAAACCACAAATATTAGTCAACAAATCACTTCTTCCACGGCAAGTTTTTAAAAAATTATGCATATATAGCAAGGGAAAATTAATTGAGTGAATTTCATATCAAAAGCTTCAACCCTTCATTTGTTAATTATTCTGAGAAAGAAAGCAATACCAGAATGGCAATTGTTTCTTGCAAGTTATTATTTTCCTTTTATTCTTTTCTCCTTCTTCTCATTATTATTGTATCTCAAGCCAAAGCCCAGCCAATTTTTTTGTACAACACTTGTATAAACGATACTGGCTACTACACAGCCAATAGCACATATAGAAAAAACCTCAACACCCTTTTGTCAAATCTCACTTCCAACACAGAAATCAACTACGGTTTCTACAATTTCTCTTATGGCCAAAAAAACGACAAAGTAAACGCGATTGGCCTCTGCCGAGGAGACGTTAAACCAGATTTTTGCCGCAGTTGTCTCAACGATTCAAGACTTCTTCTCACAAAGCTTTGTCCAAACCAAAAAGAAGCAATTGGATGGTATGATCTCTGCATGTTGCGCTACTCGAGCCGATCAATATTCGGGAAAATGGAAGGTTCACCTTCGAGAGGTTTTTCAAATCCAAACAGTGTAACAGAAGTGGATCAATTTAATAAAGTTCTTTCGAGCTTGATGATGAAACTGAAAGAAAAAGCTACATCAAGTGACAATTCTCGTCTTAAGTATGCTACTGGTAATGCAAATGATGTGAATTTGAATTTTATAAGCATATATGGTCTGGTGCAGTGTACACCTGATTTGTCAGTGCAAGATTGCAGTGTTTGTTTAGATAATGCGATCTCAGAAATTCCAAGTTGCTGTGATAAAAAGATTGGTGGTAAAGTCATCAAACCAAGTTGTAATATTAGATATGAATCCTCTCGTTTCTACGATCCTACACCTGTAATAGACCAGGATGAAAACTTCCCATCACAAGGTAATTACTTGTCATTATTTATTCTTAATTGCTAATTGCAAGGTAATTAAATGCGTTGGTTTTGTTTTATTTGTTCTTATTTTGTTATTTTTCTCAATTTATAGACTTATTTGTTGGTATTATTACTATTCTTAATCATTAAAATTTTAAGTTGACAAGAGGATTTTGAACTTTGCAGAAAAAAGTAAATCATCGCATACTACCATTGCCATAGTTGTGCCTACGGTTGTTGTTGTGGCTGTTGCTATGCTAAGTTTCATTTGCATATGCTTAAGAAGAAACAGCCATGGTAAAGTAGAGTTAAATCTCAAAGGTATGTTTTCAGTATTGATTTGCTCTAACTTTAGAAAGTGACAAGTCTTTTTAAACAAGCTTTTAATAATATCAAAATAGATTGGTTATAATTAGGGTTGGAAATGAGTCGGCTCGACTCGATATGAATTGGTGTAGTTTAAAATTTTACTCGAGATGAATATTTTTTAACGACAAAGAATCTACTCCTCAATAATATGTTATGATGGTTAAGAAAGTTGCATTCTGATAAGTAAATTAGATGTAATAATTAACAATAGATAGAAAGGGAAAAAAGGAAGCCAATAGTCATTAATTGTATTGATTTCAAAAGTTAGATATAAAGATATTTTTCTATTTTGACTTGACTAACATCCCATTTATCATGTTTGCAGAAATAAAAGATGATATTGAACTCGTTGAATCATTACAATTCAACTTTGACACATTACGAGAGGCTACAAGCAACTTTTCTGAAGCTAATAAACTCGGACATGGTGGATTTGGAGTTGTTTATCAGGTAAGTAACACTGTTAATGTGTCCCTTGTAGGAACTTTGCTTCTTTTTTGGGTGTTCCTTTTTTTCCCGTTTTCACCTTTTGTATTTTTAACTTTTTGTTTAGCACTCCTTGTGCCATTAGACTCTCATTGATGTATGGTTGGGTTTCCCCAACTATTTATCTTTTTATAATAAATAAATATCTATTTTACCTCTAAAAAAACTCTTTATTGTTAAGGAATTTATTATACACAAGTAAAATATATTTGCAGGGTACACTATCCAACGGCCAAGTGATTGCAGTCAAAAGGTTGTCAAGAAATTCTGGACAAGGAGATATTGAATTTAAGAATGAAGTGCTTTTAGTGGCTAAACTTCAACATAGAAATTTAGTTAAATTACTTGGTTTTTGTCTTGAAGAAAGAGAAAGGCTACTTGTCTATGAATTTGTTCCTAATAAAAGCCTTGATTACTTTATATTTGGTAGGTTATAATACATGTTTTATTTGATTGTTGCTCTCTTACATTAGTTATGGTTCAAGAAATAAACTATACATTTAACTACTAAATACCTAATTATGTGTATGAATAGATCCAATAAAGAAAACACATTTAGATTGGGAATAGCGCAACCAAATCATTCAAGGTATTGTTAGAGGCATTCTTTACCTTCACGAGGATTCTCGACTTCGCATTATACATCAGGATCTCAAAGCACGTAATATTTTGTTAGACGAACAAATGAATCCTAAAATATCAGATTTTGGTATAGCCAGACTTCTTCTTATGGATCAAACTCAAGTGAATACAGAAAAAATTGTTGGAACATAGTAAGTATTATGATAATATTTCAATTCCTTGTCGAGTACAATTTTTTTCTCATTATTTCTCTAATGTTGAATTGTAAGTAATTTATTGATATTGGGTCTTGAATTTTTTTTTATTATAGTTCTTTTGAAGATGCTACTGTGCAATAAATGAAAAATTCTTTTATACTAATACAAATCAAATTTGTTGTTAGTATTATTTGCTTTAGTAACTAAATCAGGTTGAATATTTGTAACACAAAAAGACTCGAATTGTTTATGACTAATTAAATTTTTCAATTTATTATGCAGTGGGTATATGGCTCCTGAATATGTAATGTTTGGACAATTTTCGATAAAATCGGATGTTTTTAGTTTTGGAGTGTTAGTTCTGGAGATCATAAGTGGCCAAAAAAGCAGTGGTGTTCTTCATGGGCAAAGTATGGAAGATTTACTTAGCTTTGTAAGTTCTTTACTCTCATTATTACTTCCTTGCCGATGAAAAGTGTGCATTAAATTATTATTACATGTAACTAAGCATATTAAGGTAGAATTTTAATTAGTAATCTATTTAACGGAGCAGGCTTGGAGAAACTGGAAGGATGGTACAATCACAAATATAATTGATCCTTCATTAAATTACAACGGTTCACAAAATGAAATAATGAGATGCATTCACGTTGGTTTACTTTGTGTTCAAGAAGAAGTGGTTGAAAGACCAAGTATGGCAACCATTGCACTCATGCTTAGTAGTTATTCTCTGACTCTGCCGCAACCTTTAGAGCCTGCATCTTCTATTGGTGGCAGAACTAGAGGCCTTCCATACATGTCATCCGGGGAAGATGAAGGTGTAACAAGATCCAATCAATCCAAGAGTAAATCAATAGCTGAATTAGAGCCTTAGTAAATTGTAGTCTTATATATGGATGATATGCTCATTTAGAATCATTCTTTCAACCAATATATATATATATATATATATATATAGCATTGCTACGTTTACACCAAAACATACACTACACCGTATATATAGAGTGAACAGTGTGGAATAGTACATGAACAGTGTGGAATAGTATATAAACAGTGGTGCATGTGCCCCCTGAATAGTAACGTGAACAGTGTTCGCATACAGTACTTGAACAATGATTTTTTAAAAGTGAATAAAGTTGGTTAATACAATGTAAAAAATTGGTTAATGAAGTGATGAAGTTGATTAATAAACTTCCGGATATTGAAAATAATTTTTTGTAGTTAACGATCCATTTCTTTTCCTTCTACAAGGCGCCTACTAAAGTTATTAAAGTTTTGATAGCTATTCAACGTCGGTTCTTGTGGTCCGGTTCGGGGATTAAGAGCCGTATTTCTTGGGTTAAATGGAGTTCTATGTGCAAGCCTAAGGATAAATGGGGGCTTGGTATAAGACATATAGGTTTTTTCAACCTAGCTTTGCTTTCCAAGTGGTTATGGAAATTCCAAACTGGTGGTTCTGAAATTTGGAGGACATTTCTGACTGCGAGATATGGTTGCCTCAGAAACTGGGTGATGGATTCGGACTTCGGTAGTACACCTGCGAATGTGTCGTTGTGGTTTAAGGACTTGCGTAAGATCTCAGAATTTGGGGACCCTCAATCCTTTCAATCCTTTGTGAAAGTGGTGGTTGGAAATGGTAAGAAAGTTCAGTTCTGGAATTGGCCTTGGTGTGGAGACCTGGTGCTCAAACATGTCTTTCCTTCTCTCTATGCTGCTGCGGTTAAAAAAGACACCTTTATAGCAGATCTAGGACAGTGGAATAACTGTAAATGGGTGTGGAACTTAGCTTCCTGTTGGCCGGAAGGGCCTGCTGTTGATCTCGTTTCTGTTTTGGCGCTGCAGCACTTGGTCTCTAACCAATCGGTTTCCCTTAACGTTGATGATACTTGGGAATGGTTGCTGCATAAAAACCTTGTTTTTACTGTTAATTCGTTTTATGCTCATATTATTTCAGGTATTGAGGGGTTCCATTTTGAAGACGCGGATTCCCTCCTTCTTAAGGTTCTTTGGAAGTCTCGTATGCCGCCTAAGGTTCAGATTTTCGTTTGGAGATTAATTTGTGATAGGCTGCCGACTCGGATTAATTTAGCTAAGAGAGGCATTGTGAACTCTAGACATGATAAAGTCTGTGTCTTGTGCTTTCAAGAGGAGGAGGATGCGAAACACCTTTTTTTGACTTGCCCCAAATCTTTATCTTTGTGGTCTAAAATTTTCAATTGGATGGGAGTGCCCCGTATCGATACTGATTATATCAGTAAGCACGCCTTACTTTGGTTTCTGGCTTTGTTTGATAAGGGCAAGGAAGACATGAGCTGCTTCGTGTGGTTCGTCACGGTTTGGAGTTTATGGTCCTTGAGAAACAATATCATTTTCAAGGATGCTGCTTGCGATGTCGAGACAATTTTTTGTAGTGCAGTGACTCTCTCTTGGAGATGGTTGGAGTTAGGTCGAGCTAGATGTAATTTTTACGATTGGACTAAACATCCTCTTGACTTTTTGTAATCCGTCTTGAGTTGTTTGGCCTCTCTTTTTAATTGGTTTTTTGTATGGGGCTGGAGAATCCCTTTTTCTCCCTTTTTATACAAGTTGCTTATCAAAAAAAAAAAAAAAAAATTTTGTAGTTAACCAAAGTTGGTTAATGAAAAGCAGTGTTTTAAAAACCGGACCGGTCATCAAACCGGTGAGGGTACTGGATCACTGGTTTATCGGTCGAACCACTGGGTCATTGGTCGAACCGCATGACCAAACCGGATTAAACCGGATTAAATCGGATAACTCGGTTGAATAAACCTGTCATTATAATAGGTATAAAACAGGTAAAACCGGTCGAACCGGATGATTCAGTCTCTAAAAAATATAACTAGCACTTAAATTTTTTGAAAATATCATATCATAAATTCACATGTTCATAAGAATTGTAAATTTTAAACAGAGTCTAAATTAAACAGAGTTTAATTTAAATTCATAGTTTTAATGTTAATAAAAAATCAGTTTTAATGTTAATAATTAAAACAATACAAATATTAACATTATTCTAAATAATAAATTTTCTAAATCTATATATATATATATATATATATATATATATATATATATATATATATATATATAATGGAAATCAGTTAAGTCTAAAATTATATTATATTTAGTTTTTTAATCTGTGTTCTTAAATTTTTATACAAATATTTGTATGATGATTTTTCAATCAATATAAATACAAAATAGTAAAAATAGTTTTGTGGATATTATGAAACTTAATTTATGTATCACTTGAATCAAATGAGTATTCACTATTATTCTTGGAGGTAAAAAAAATTTTAAAAAAATAATTAAAAAAATAATAATTTTTTTTTAAAAATAAGCAGTTGGACCACCGGTTTGCGAAAATCGCCGATTTTTCCAGTTTTCCCGGTTCGCACCGGTTCACACCGGTTCCCACCGGTTCGAAGACATGGCCGATCGAGCAAGTGAACCCGGCCGGTTACCTGGCCGGTTCCCGGTCCAACCGGTCCAACCGACCGGTCCGGTCCGATTTTTAAAACACTGATGAAAAGTAAAAAGTTGGTTAATGCATTTATAAAGTTGGTTAATAAACATCCAGATATTAAAAATAATTTTTAACAGTCACCAAAGTTGATTTATACGACGTAAAATATTGGTTAATAAAGTTATAAAGTTGGTTAATCACATTATTTATTATTTGTACTTCTTAATAAAAAATAAAAAATAAAAAATAAAAAATAATAATAATATTATAATATTTTACTGTTTACCGTATTGGTGAACAGTGAAGTACAGTGTAAGTGTAGAAATTAGGTGTAAAAATATCATTTCTTATATATATATATATATATATATATATATATATATATATATATATATATATATATATATATATATATATATATATATATATATATATAGAGAGAGAGAGAGAGAGAGAGAGAGAGAGAGAGAGAGAGAGAGAGTTTATTAGTGATGTACTATTATTGATGTAAGTCAGTCTTACACGAACAATTGTACTTTGTGTCCATTTTCACAAAATAACTTTCACATGCTTATTTTTATTGGACGTTTGCTGGTGCTTGCGCCATTCTCTCTAATTTATATTGAATTTATTATTTTGAGTAGGATCTCTTTGTTTTAATTAAGAATTTAATTCGTATTCAGAGTGTCAACCAATCACCTTCATATTTTCTATCTTATTAGACTCTGTAATTTTTAAATCAACTGTATGATATAACAAATTAATTAATTCTTATTAAATAACAGTGCAAAATTATTTTATACCGTCAATATGTATCAATTAAACTGTTTAATTAATTCTGAAAATTTTAATTCTAACCATCCAAATAAAATTCCATAAAAAACTTTTTTTTCATACTTTTTGATAGTATATGATTGTTATAATTTGATTTGACTTCTCTGTAATTTAATAAATTTATAATGATATTTATGTTCTATTTGAATTAAGTGCGTCTCTTTGAATAAATTGATTAATTTTGATTTTAATAATAAAATTAGTTTTATTTATTAAATATTTTATTTATTATATTTACTAGAGTAATTAGATAGATTGACATACATTATAGAACAAGAAAATGAGTTGTCAGTTCAAGGACTCGTTTGTTTTGCGTCTTTTAAAAAAATGATTTTTATAGTGTAATATATTTTAGTGTACAAAATTTTTACTAAGAAATTATTCATAAAATTTTTAAATAAAAATTTGATTTGAATAGTTATTCTTAAAATATTATTTTATTGAAAAAAAATTTGATGTCTAAATATTCAAAAATCACTTAATTTTAAAGCTATTTCAAATAGTTTTTCATAAAAGTCATTTTTGTGATACAATTTTTTGAAAAAATTATAATTTTAACTATGTTTTGATGTTCAATAATTTATATTTATGTTATAATATGTCAAAATTTATCTTTTAATTTATAAAAAACAAATTTAATTTTTTTTTAATATTTTAAAAATCATTGTTAGAAAATCTATTATCAAAAATATAAAAAAAAATTATTATTTTAAAACTAAAACAAAGCTCTAAACCTATCACTAAAAATATAAAATTCGTAACTATTGACATTGTCTAATGGACAAAATCTTTGTGCGTTATTCATATCGACTCTCAACAGTACTTTTTTTCGTCTATCAAAGTGTTTGGTCCATTTGAAAATGTTGTATCTTTTTTATCATCGGCATTGTCCGCAGGTAAAACTTAGAAAGTACTATAAAAAATATTTAGCTTATAAAAAATTATTTTAATTTTGTAATTTGTTTTTTTCTATTAATTATTTTGGTTAGATAATTGAAATTTATATATACACTAAAATTAAATTTATTTAGCTTTTGATTAAAATATATTAAATATCTTTTAAAAAATTAATCGAAGTCATTTGCACTACAAAAAATTTAGTTACTGCAAAAATTTGTCACTAAGGATATGTTTGGATTGAAGGAATGGAACGGAATTGGATGGAACGGAATTGTATAAACTTATGTTCCATTATTTGGATTGATTAAAAAAGGATGAAATGGAGCGGAACCGGATGGAATGCATTCCATCACTTTCCATCAATTTTTGTACCATCCGATTTGGACGGAATGACAAAATCTCTATATTCTGTTGTGAAATACCCAAACAATGGAATGACATATTTATTCCATTCCACTCTGTTCCTTTCCGCTTCATTCCGCTCCGCTCATTTCCGCTCCGTTCATTTTATAATATCCAAACATAGCTTAAACCTACATTTTCGTTGGTAAAAGCCATGACCAATAGACATGTTGGATGTGCACTCGAGATCTGATATAGGTAAATTCATATTTTAACACATTTTTAATTGATATCTGATATAGTTAATAGCAACATATTATCTAATACAATTGACAACACATCCATATTATCAAAAGCAATTAATATTTCAAAGTATATAGCAACATGGAACAAATCATAAACTAAGATTCAAACACATTTGTATATCACCTATGATATTGATAGAATTAGAGTTTGACCTAACTCATCCTTACAAAACTGGCTTGTAAGGTGATGAGTGTCACTCTATATAAACCATTTGTAGATTGTATCTTTAACCAATGTAAAACTTGGGTTTTTTCCAATACACCCCCTCACGCCAAGCACTATTGGGCTTAATGCGTGGATATAAACGATGGGTGGCCCGAATTATCGATATATGGAACTTGGTTTTTTCAATACACCCTCATGCGCCCAACACTTTTTGGGCTTGGTGCGCATACATAAAAGGTGGGTGGTTCAAATCGATAGGCTCGTGATACCATGATAGAATTAGAGTTTGGCCTAACTCATCACTACAAAACCGGCTTGTAAGGTGAGGGGTGCCACTCTATATAAATCTTTTGTAGATTGTATTTTAACCAATGTGAGACTTGGGTTTTTCCCAATAGATCTTAATATTTACTAATAAGCACAAAACACATGACTTTTCACATAGTTCTACACTATCAAAAAAAATTTATCTATTCATATTGTCTCTATATACATTTTCATCATATCTTGTCTCTCCAAAACTTTGTATACATTACAATATCAAAACATGTTGTTTCTCACTTTTTTTTCTTTAAAAAACCTACACAATGAGTAATAAAATGATTACTTATCATACTCCTCTTACTCACACATGCATTCACTATTTTTCTCCTTCACTAGTAATTTCTGAACATGCATCTATCTGATCTAGAGACAAATTGATAGAATTCCTTTTTACCCCTGAATACAACTTAGTGTGTGTTTTTTTCCAAATTATTGGCGAACACTCAAACTAAATTAGGGTAATAATATCCATAAACAAACGTAAAATTATCCAACCCTTATGGGGCGTTTGTTTCGCGGAATCAAAAAATTATTCCCAGGAATTATTTACCCGGGAAAATAAAGATAGGAAATTTATTCCAAGGAATTTTTTTAAAAATTGTTTGGCAAACATTTTGATATTCCTTGGAAAAAATAAGGTTTTAATTAATTTTTAAAAAAAAGTTTATAAAATTTCATGGGAATCCACATTCCCATCATTTTACTTGGGAATAATTTCATGGGAATATGAGAAGTTATGAGAAGTTATTTTCTTCCTTGGAATCTTTATACCCAGGAATAATTATTTTCAATCTTGTAACAAACATGCGAATACTCATTTCTTATTCATATATTCCCAAGAATCTTATTTCTAAACTTGAAACAAACACCCCCTTAAAAATGTAATAAACTAGGAAAGAGAAGTCATTAAATGGAAAAAGTCTATTGTATTTAGAAATAATGATTTTTCTCTCAAGGAACTTCGTTCTAAACCTTTCCCTTTGTTCTGTATTTACAAAAAATATTGAGAGGTCCAAAAGATTTGGTACTAGCCTCCTTCTGATTGAGGTATATTTTACCATGGAAATTTCATTGAGGGTTTGGTATTTTAGGGTTTTTGCTGATTTGGGGTTTTTGTGACGTTGCTAAGGCAGAGCAGAGGTTGAAAATGATGATTTTATTCTCAATTCTTGCTCAAGAATATGATGATGGAGGCCATCAAGAACATCAACAATGTGATATTGTTCAAATATTTAATCACACACATGTAACATGGAATCTACAATACACGAACTTAAACACAAAGCGATGGAATTTATTATTAGTTTTGAATTATGTGTGCAACTAATGCGCTCAAGCTTTCATGATAACAATGAAGTATCTGTAGACTTTTTTTGAAACATTATAGGAGTGTTGCCCATGTTAACCCCTTGGACAAGATGACGTTAAGGGAGTCCTCCACAAAGAAGATGATGTAAGCCCTATTTTCCCAAGGGATCATTTGGGAAACCAGTGGATTTTACATTTACTACAAAAATCTGCCTTGCGTATTTCTTTCAGGAGGATCTAGAGTTACCTCCACCGGTGAAACCTCTAACAATGGTGTTTATTATGTAAGCTAGGGTTTAGTTGTAATGCCCCGATTTGTTTAATTGTACTTATTTATTTCATTTATGTGAATTTTGTGAAATGTGTGAATTTATTGTATTTTCCCTGCTAATTGAGTTAACTGGTTAATTTCTCTGATAGGTAAAATATTTGCAATAAATTATAATTTCTTTTCAACTTTTATTTCCCGAAATATATTTCATCGGTATGTTTATGTTTTATCGCATTTTGAGAGCGTTTGCGAGATAGTTGAGCTGAGGGGTAAAATGGTCATTTTGGGTAGTTAGATATTTTGTTATAAAAAGAGAAATAGAGAGAAAAGAGAGAAAGGAAAAGAAAAGAAAGAAAAGGGGAAGAAGAGAAAGAGAAGAGAAGGAAAAAGAGAGAAGAGGAAAAAGAGGAAAATCGAGGAAATCTCCGTTTCAAGCGCGAATAATCGGGTAAGGGTGAGAAGTTTCGATTATATCTTGCTTGTATATGTATATGTGTATGTTTTCTTGGATTGTTTTGGTTGTTTTCTTATAGTTTTCATTTTAGGTCGAAATGGTAGAAATGATTAGAAATCGATGTTTTCACGGACGAAAGTCGGAATAACTCGCGTAGTAGAGTCGAGTGATGTTGGGTCGTGATATAGCGTGATCGTTTGATTGAATTGAGTTGAATTTGTAACTTTTGCGTTTTTGATATATATCGATGTTTTTGTGCAAATTGATGTTGTGATCGAGTAAAAGTGTTTGGATATGTCTGGGAACATTGGTACAGGTTGATATTTAATCGGGAATGGTTGTTCTTGTGTTTTCGAGTGGTTTTGATCGAGTTTGGAATTGGGTTAAATTGATAAAACTATGTTTTCAAAATATTTCAACAGTGAAAAATGTGTTGTATGGCCTTTTAATGATGAAAATATTGTAGTACGTTGAATTCTGAGATCGCAACTTTTTACGGGATCGAAAACGGATGTCCAGAAGTCTCCCGATGGTGTTTTTAAGGCAAAACGCGGCTGAGTTTCAGCAGGTAGCGCGCTCAGCGCGGTCTGGGCGGTTTTGAAAATTTTCCGAAACTTCAAAAATTCATAACTTTTGATCCGTAAGTCCGTTTTGGTCCCCGTTCGAAGCGTTGGGAAGCTAATAAAATATTATTTCTATAAAAAATGGTTTGGAGGGTAAAATATGATTTAATTAATTTGTGTTTTTGAAAAATAGTCGGGTTTTTATCGCGTTAAATGCGTGCGGTTGGTGTCTTACAGTGTGTTGTGCTATTGTTATATAACATGGAGCTTTTATGTGGTTTATATGATGTGAATATACATGATGGAATGTGGTGATGATGTTTGTGGCCTTATGACAAATATGTGCATTGTTTTGGATTAGACTTCGATGCGTGATTAATGTATGTTGTTATGATGTGTTGTGGGTAGCCTTTGTGGTGTGAATCCCTTATGGAAGTAATTGTGATTGTATGATTGTTGTGGTTTGTGGTTTGTGATGAAATGCTTTGTTTATGTGAAACTCAATGTGTGTTATTTGGTGGCCTTATGGCAAGTATATGCATTGTTTGAATTGATTTGCAATGCATGATTAATGGCGATGAGATAATTCATATTGTTGAATTGTGAAGATGCATTTGATTGTCATGAGTCATTGTATGCCAAGCATCATGATATGCATTCTTGTGATGTCGTGTGCCCTTGTGGGGTGTGAGCGACGAATCAGTTCCAGAGGGAATCCGCTATAACATCGTGAGCCTTAAAAAAATAAGAGGACTGGAAGCGATGATTATAGACGATCGTGAACCTTATACAAAGAGGACTGAAAGCGATCAGATCGTGAGCCTTATACAAAGAGGACCGAAAACGATCCATAAACGTCGTGAGGCTTATACAAAGAGGACCGAAAGCGACGAGGAACATCGTTTGCCCGACGGGGAGTTACACTAAGTAACAAGCGATGATTCCAATAGTTCATGAGTGAACTAGTGTTGAGAATGATGGATGGATGGTACCGCATTGCATTTGCATAGAGTCGTTGTGTCGGTCTCTGTGCATTTGCATGAAACATGAATGGATTGATTATGTGTGGAAAATCATGAATAGATTGATTATGTGTGAGAATTGTGAATGATTGCATTATGTGTGGAAAATTGTGAATTGATTGAGTATGTGTTGAGATTTATGTTTGAATTGGTGAATTGATGTGCATATGTGATAAATGCATTGGTTGTGGATAATATGTTTTATGCATAAGCATATGATATGTGATGTGGTGGGGTGTTTCCATATGTTATGACCATGGTGTGCCTTATGTGTGAATATGTGTTTATGTTGGTATAGTTGATATATGCTATGTGGTTGGATTAGTAGGAATATGTTATGTATATGTGGCGTGCTATATGTATTGGTATGTGATGCTTGTGGTGAGAATAACTATGTATGTGAATTTATATGTTTTGCATATTATTATGCAATCTTGATTTAGTTGTTATTTCTCACCCTTCTGTTGTGGTTTGTTGCTCTATGAGGCAATTGCAGATTAGTAGTCTTGGAGGCTTTTGTGAAGATTAGTCCTCTGTCCTTTTGTTGGTGTCTGCTCTGATACGTAACACGGGAGTCGGGGAACGCTTTGTTATATGTATACATTTATTGAATGTATTTTGTATTACTTTTATTTGTATATTTTGATGTTACAAAACGATTTATTTTGTAAAACAAGGCAGTTATGGATCTTTCCGCTTTATTCCATAATTGAACCTTTCCTATTATATGGAAAAAGTTTCCCTTACAGGTTTATTCCATTTTGTGTTATGTATCAAAATTTATGAGCAGAGATTGTGTTTTATTTCTTTATTTGTGACATTCTTGTTTCTGTCGGAAAAATAAATTTTTATCTACTCTGATTTAATTATGTATTATTTATTCGCGATGGGAATTAGGGTGTTACATTTGTCACCCATCTTCAAAGGGAAGATGGAAGGAGTTAGAGTAGGAGTGTGGTACATGTTAGTTTTAGCGGGCCCCATGGTAGATGCCATTATATTGGTCAAAAAGTATAGGTGTGTGTGTTCCTCCTACAAGGGCATGAGGACTCAGAGGCCTTAGTAGGTATATTACATTGTGTTAGAACACGATTTGTTCATGACATACATCCTTTAAGGTTTTGATGATAACAAATTATTAAAAGAACAATGGTGTTATCTAATGTGTGTTATAAGTATCCAGGTTCCAAACCTTAAGAAAAATCTATTCAGAATCTGATAAAAGAACACATTTGAGAGAAGTTGAGTTATTGGCTTCTGATGGTTCAAAAATGATGCACGTTATTAAAAGAAGACTGAAGATATAGATTTGTGTAGACTTTGAAGCTGAATGTATCATAGTTAGAATAGCAATATATTATCTCTACACTTATTAAATGTATCAGCTTCTGGTGATCACTCAGAACCATAGACTAAGCTAAGTTATTTGTACTGCATAAACCAAGCTACAATGTCAAATCAGTTTGTCAGCTAGAGTCTGTGCTCACATGGCTTAAGAAGAGTTGACATGTTTTACGGTTATCTACTCTCAATGGATCTATAGTACAAGATCACAAGGAAGACATTATGGTTAAAAGAGTTACACAATGGATAAAGATCTCTTTGTGTATCTATCTTCAACGTCTCTTAGTACTATGGAATAACAAAGTCACATGTACAAGTTATCTCTTCCAACGACTATTCTTCTGTAACTTCTATATAAGTAGTTAAAGATTTAATTTAGAATAAACAACAAGGAAATAAAGAAAGAGAGCCAAGAAGAAAAGAAGCGTTTCACGCTTTTATCAGAATGGAAGAATAACAAGATCAACAATGGCAACACCATCAAGTATGCATAATTTTTGTTATATGTTGTAAATTGTACAAAGCCTTAATATTTCTTAAACATTGAATATCTTAGATATCTTAAGAGTTATGATCTTTGTTATGGTTATTTCCTTGTACCTCTGATTGTATATCAAGTACACCTTGTTGTCTATTCTGCTAAACACGTTGTTTAGTAGTTTAGAAAGAAAGTTTCTTGCTATGTGCTTGAGCATCAAAGTCTCTTGCTGCGAGCTTAAGCTAAGTAAGTCTCTTGTTATGTGCTTGAGCATTGAAGTCTTGATCATATTGTTGATTAAGCAGAAAGTATTGGACTGAAGGTCTAAACAAGGAAGTCTTGGATTCATGGAATCTGAGCAGGAAGTCTTGTACTCGAGGGTATGAGCAGATGTTTTGAATCTGTGGGATTTAAGCCGAAAAATCTTGGACTGGAGGTTTGAGCGGGAAGTCTTGTACTCTAGGGTATGAGCAGAACTCTTGAATCCGTGGGATTTAAGAAGGAAAGTCTTGGATTTGAGGTCTGAGTAGGAAAGTCTTGTACTCGAGGGTATGAACATGAAGTCTTGAATATGTGGGATTTAAGCATGAAAGTCTTAGGTTGTGAGTCTGAGCATGAAGTATTGTACTTGCGGGTATAAGCAAGAAAGTCTTAGGATCTAAGAATCTAAGTAGGAAGTCTTTATCAGGTACTGATTGAGCAGGCATGTCTTAGGCTGTAGGTAAGAGTAAGAAAATTCTTATGCTCGAGGGAATAAACAATTCTAATCATGTTTTGATTATAGTGGAAAATCTCTGTTATTATTCCGCTGCAACTTATTATCAGAATTATGTAAGCTAGGGTTTTGTCACCCATCTTCAGAGGGAAGATGGAAGGAGTTAACGTAGGAGTGTGGTCCATGTTAGTTTTAGCGGGCCCCACAGTAGACGCCATTATATTGGTCAAAAAGTATAGGTGTGTGTGTTCCTCCTACAAGGGCATGAGGACTCAGAGGCCTTAGTAGGTATATTACATTGTGTTAAAACACGATTTGTTCATGACATACATCCTTTAAGGTTTTGATGATAACAAAGTATTAAAAGAACAATGGTGTTATCTAATGTGTGTTATAAGTATCCAGGTCCAAACCTTAAGAAAAATCTATTCAGAATCTGATAAAAGAACACATTTGAGAGAAGTTGAGTTATTGGCTTCTGATGGTTCAAAAATGATGCACGTTATTAAAAGAAGACTAAAGATATAGATTTGTGTAGACTTTGAAGCCGAATGTATCATAGTTAGAAGAGCAATATATTATCTCTACACTTATTAAATGTATCAGCTTCTGGTGATCACTCAGAACCATAGACTAAGCTATGTTATTCGTACTGCATAAAGCAAGATACAATGTCAAATCAGTTTATCAGCTAGAGTCTGTGCTCACATGGCTCAAGAAGAGTTGACATGCTTTACGGTTATCTACTCTCAATGGATCTATAGTACAAGATCACAAGGAAGACATTATGGTTAAAAGAGTTACACAATGGATAAAGATCTCTTTGTGTATCTATCTTCAACGTCTCTTAGTATTATGGAATAACAAAGTCATATGTACAAGTTATCTCTTCCAACGACTATTATTCTGTAACTGCTATATAAGTAGTTGAAGATTTAATTTAGAATAAACAACAAGGAAATAAAGAAAGAGAGCCAAGAAGAAAAGAAGCATTTCACGCTTTTATCAGAATGGAAGAATAACAAGATCAACAATGGCAACACCATCGAGTATGCATAATTTTTGTTATATGTTGTAAATTGTAAAAAGCCTTAATATTTATTAAACATTGAATATCTTAGAAATCTTAAGAGTTATGATCTTTGTTATGGTTATTTATTTGTACATCTGATTGTATATCAAGTACACCTTGTTGTCTATTCTGCTAAACACGTTGTTTAGTAGTTTAGAAAGAAAGTTTCTTGCTATGTGCTTGAGCATCAAAGTCTCTTGCTGTGAGCTTAAGCCAAGTAAGTCTCTTGTTATGTGCTTGAGCATTGAAGTCTTGATCATATTGTTGGTTAAGCAGAAAGTCTTGGACTGAAGGTCTAAAGAAGGAAGTCTTGGATTCATGGAATCTGAGCAGGAAGTCTTGTACTCGAGGGTATGAGCAGATGTTTTGAATCTGTGGGATTTAAGCAGGAAAATCTTGGACTGGAGGTTTGAGCGAGAAGTCTTGTACTCGAGGGTATGAGCAGAACTCTTGAATCTGTTGGATTTAAGAAGGAAAGTCTTGGATTTGAGGTCTGAGTAGGAAAGTCTTGTACTCGAGGGTATGAACATGAAGTCTTGAATATGTGGGATTTAAGCATGAAAGTCTTAGGCTGTGAGTCTGAGCATGAAGTATTGTACTTGCGGGTATAAGCAAGAAAGTCTTAGGATCTAAGGATCTAAGTAGGAAGTGTTTATCAGGTGCTGATTGAGCAGGCAAGTCTTAGGCTGTAGGTAAGAGCAAGAAAAATCTTATGCTCGAGGGTATAAACAACTGTAATCATGTTTTAATTATAGTGGAAAATCTCTGTTTTTATTCCGCTGCAACTTATTATCATAATTTGGACAGTGGTCTAGAATTTGAACTTTCTTCAGAAGCAAAGCAAAACCAGAGAACACAATTCAACCCCCCTTCTTGTGTATTTTTCTCACCTTCACATTGTATGGTGGTTAGGGCTTGCCTATGGCGGCGAGAAGCCCTATATGACGGTGTTTTATGATGGTTTTAGGAGCCCTGCTCATGTGAGGGGAAAGGCTTTGTAGGTGGATGATCTGCTTAGGTATAAGCTGATGATGGGTGAGATCAATACACTACTATAAAATATACCTTCGGTGACACAATATTACAAAAACTATTTTTCCACCGTAGTCATATCATATTTTTTACGTGCATTTTTATTTTATTTTATTGAGAAACTCTTCATCAATGTTCCTAAATATAACGGTGGTCATAGAATTTTGATGACAAGCTTAGAATCCTAACATCAACATTTTTCCATTTTTTTCAATAAAAATAAGCTTGTGTTCATTCACATTTATTGTTATTTAAAAATTGAAAGTATAATAACTACGTTTGTTTCTCTCAACCGTGGTTATATGTTCCATATTTCACTACGGTTAAAGCTTGCAACCGTTGTAAAATTAGTTCCCACAAAATTAAAACATAACATGTACTTCATTTCGTTCATAACACACAAGGGTGCTCTAGAAAACGAGATGAGAGCGATAGAAAAATCTTCACCATCTTCATTATTTTCTGGAAACGAATATCATGCCTGGAAACAAAATCGTCATCCTCTTCGAATTACGGTACACTACCATTCTCTCTCTCAGACGCTTCTCAATGTTTATGTTCTTTTCCAGTGTTATTTCTGATTCTCTCTCTCTTTGACACTTCTGAATGTTTATGTTATTCGCTTGATGTTGTGTGTATTCTTCATGTTTCCATGTTCATGTTTTATTCAGATTTTGTGAATATGATTTAAGTTTTTGTGTTGGATATGCATATGCATATAATCATATTAGGATATTATGTGTGTAGCATTAGTGTGCCATTCACATTATTCTTTTTATATAAATTTCATAATTTGTTATGGATCATTGTTAGATGAAAGCTGATAGATTAAGTTCGGTGTATGAGAAAGGAGTTCTTCAATTCCTTGAGTTTTTCGAAAAATGTTCCCGACAATAAAGGTATCTTTTATTGTCCATGTGTTATTTGCGGGAATATTAGAAAATAGTAAAAGAAATAAATATCACATCACCTATATTGTGATGGACATGGCATGGAGAAGAGGATAATAATCGAAATGCGACATCACAAATGGATAAAGATGATGAAGATATGGATGATTGTTAGTTCGGTAAAGCGGCAAGCAAAAATATTATTTTCGGAAGAATTCCCTCTGAGATTTATGTCGTCTCCACAGGGATCAGTGCGAGGGAAAGAATTTCGTTCGACAATCTCTACGTCTCTAAGCTTGGGTTTAAATGGTTTGGGATAAAAGTGAAAAAGGAAAAACATAAAACAATAAAATAAATACATTCTTAAGACATGAGAAAACTCGTCAGGAGTTGTGTTTTGTTCTACCCATCATGTACTAAAAAATCTATGGATCAAATGCACGCAACCTAAATCACTCGTTAAAACCCCCACATATCGCTCACAACAAGAGGTTATGTCTAACGCAAACATCGAGAGATCAACCGCATTCTCTCGGAGGTGATTTCCCATGTAACTAAACAACACGGAGCATTAAGATCCGACACACATGTGAATATTAGACCGCTTCCCACAGCCATTAGACATTCATCTTAGATCGAGTTCGAAAAGTATATGTATATAGCGAATCAAACCTATTAAGATAGAGATTAAATCAAAGATGACATCGATAAAGAGTTGTAAAAGAGATTTTATACAAAGATCCATATATACACATACAATCTAGATAAACTTACATACAAAACCCCAACAAATAGAGGGTACAAAGAGAAGAGAGAATAAGAACACAAATCTCACGGTTTGTCAACTCCGATTGAAGTGGATTCAACTCCAGATCGTCAAGATATACAATCCATGTGTTTTTTCTAAGCTAAATCTACTCAAGAATGTGTTTGATGAAGTTGGGGTAAAAATTTCCCAACAACATATCCTAAAAAATGCTGACAAGTGACTTAAATAGGAAAAAATGGGTTCCCGTGTTCGCACTGCAAACTCCCGTTCGCCCAGTGAACATATGCCGCCTTAGCTACTTCCAAAACAGTGTTTTCCATGCTTCTGGGCAATTTTTATTCACCTTGAGTTCCCAGTGCGAAATCTTGGCGAATTCGCTCGCCTCCAGTTTGCATAACGAACATGACAGCAAACCAGCACTTGTTTCGACCATAACTTTTGAACCGTAACTCCATTTTACGCGCGGTCGGAAGCTTTGGAAACTTATTCAATGCTCTATAAGACAATGACAAAGTATCATTACTTGTATACCTACAAAAATGAGAGAAAAACAATTAAACTCAATGATATTTATACGATACGCAATATATACACTATAATGTAAACTATACAATATATGCACAAAAGTTGAGGTTTATTAGTTGAATTAAGCCAATAAGGGCCAATTATTCACACTAAAAATCAGTACATTTTAGAACTTATCAACTCTCCCCAACTTAAACTTGTTTGGCCTCAAACAAGAATCAATCAACTAGAAGAAACAAAAGCAATAATCAAGAAATTATGCTCAACAAGTTTTTACAAATGGAAAACATACGTATAGTACAAATATCAAAAGTACATGCAAAGCAATGCTTACCACTAAACTACAACGATAACATGAAAACGAAATAACTCCTAAGTACAAAACATATGTCAAAAATTCTAAGATACAATGTTCAAAAATGAATCACACTGTCATACCCCAAATTTTGACCACAAAATTTCCCATCATTGTGCAAATCATCACCATAATATGGATATGCCATCATACCTCATCGATTTTCTCAAGGGTTGTTGAGCATTCACCTCAATCAAGAATTAGGGGTTTGTGCCCTCCTAGAGAACTTAGACAAATGACCAATCAAGAATTGACATGATCTTTAACTTGTCTAACTTCTCAAACACCCATAAAGGATTAAGAGGTCTCCCACATCAAGAATCAAGCACAAGGTTGCAACATTCCAGGTGGATCAAGCCTCAAGATCGCCAGTGTCACCAAATTAGGGTTTTTGGTCGACCAAGGCCTCCAGATGAACATTTCCATATGGGCATGAGCCAATACCTCAAAACATGAATCAAGAAGCTCAAAGGGACCTCATGGACTCAATCATCAAGTCAAAATAGCCTCAGGGGATGCATTCATCAAAAATCAGGAATTAGGGTTTCTTAACCTAATTCACCCCTAAATTGACTTTTGAAGCAAGACATGAGCCAAGACCTCAATAAGTGTTTTGAAGACCTCCAATACATCATATTGATCCATTCACATGGTTGGATTGACTCAAAGTACTTGTTTCATGAGCAGTACAATGATTCAAATTTATCTGGGCCAGTTAGGGTTTCCTGATGAAAAGTCAACTGTATCTTTGATTTTTGACCAAGATGTGCCCCCAAACATTGGGACATGATTCAAGATACTCTATAACACCTAAGGAATCCATCCATTAGGTTTAAATTAGGTCAAGGACTTGATTTCATAGAGGATCACACTGTTTGGAATTCATCTGACAAAAAGTCAACTGTGCCAAAAAAACTAAGTTTGACATTTTTAATTTCTTGACAATCAAGGCTTCCCTAAGTCAAAAACAATGTTAATTCATGATTTGGATCATCATTCATCAAGAAAAATCAAGAAAAGTAGGGTTACTTGCAAAAGAGGCAACCTTAAGAAACTTAAAATTTTCTAAGTTATGGAAGAAAAATGATTTAGTACCAACTTTCCAAGGTCATAACTCCCAAACTACAAGGTCTTTTTCTTCCTTCCAAAGCTCAAATGAAAGCTCTCATTACATACTTCAAAATTGTCAACTACATCAGATTCCAAATCCTCATGGATTTTGAGTTATGGATTGATCAAATTCACAAAAACATGAAAATGGCCACTTTTTCCAACACTTAGTGAAAATTTTGGACAGAAACTGTCTTGGTTTTTCACCAACTTTAAGGCCATTTTTCATTATGATCCAAGCTGAACCAAGACCAGTGTTGGACATCAAAGTTGAACTATGTCATTGGGGCTTTCCAAAGAGTACAAGAACTCGCTCTAACTCCTCTTGAGTAGGGAGTTACAAGCCTTGAAACATGGCCTAAAGACCTGATTTTTCAAGACAGCATGAACATGAAACTTGGTTCCCACGATCTCTTGATCCAATTTTGGACACTTGCATCATTTCATTTCTGTCCTAAATTAACTTGAATGATGGATAATCTGATCACAAAGCCACCAAGTTAAAAATCCTATTCCTTGGCATGTGAAATTCAATGTTGCAAATCCAAAAAATTCCATTTTATTTCAAGGCATTCAAGAGGTGCATTGAGGTGGCATGGACTGAATCTTTGATCACTAAATGAGTTAAGCCTTATCCCTGCAACAGAAGACTCATAGCCTGCAAGATTGACTCAAGTAAATGGCTAGAGGATACTTTGACAACAAGACAAAAACCATTGGATAATAGGGTGATCAGCCTCCATTCAATATTGCTTCCAAAAAAAACTTGCTCTACTTTAAATAGAGCTTATTTCTGATCAATTTAAGTACACCAAAGCATAACATCTCATGCTTTCCTTCCAACCTCTCTAAAAAATCCAGAATTTGCTTCTTTTGCAAGTAACAAGTGAATTTTCAAATAGAGAGCAATTCCATTCAAATCAACCATCCTAACACCTCACATATGTCATATACAAGTGATCCATAACTTCAAAACACATATGGAACACCAAAATCAGAAAGTCAACCTCTAAAACCTCAAATTTTGACTTTTCTGCATTTTTCAAGCCATGTTTTGATTCAGTCACTTTCAAAACCAAACAACACTTCAAACACACTCCAAATATCATCCTCAAACTATCCCAACAAGTTTCCCTCAACTATAACACCATTTGAGTGAGTTACTATTTTGGTCACTTTTACAAGAAAGAGCCAGTTCTTGTTCCTGAGGATTTCAGCTAGTTTTGATCATCCTAAAAGCTTCTAAGGGATCTATCAAGAGTGTCTAAAGCATTGGATTACTTCTGGCACAAACATTTTGCAAGATAGCACAAGGAGCTTCAAGAGGTAAGTGTCTAACAACTTGAACTTTTTAAAATATGCATTGCTTTGATATCCACTGATCATGAACATCTCATACATATCATATGTGTTGTGTTTGAACCAGTTTACCATGCTATTATTGCCTGTATTAAGAGGTAGCATAGAACTTGCAAATTTAGGCGTATTTTAAAACCACTATCGGATTTTAAAATTTAGGCATCTTTAGAAAAATCTAAGACCACCATTGGATTCCTCATGAAATTCTAGGCAGGATCCATCTAAATTTCATCCAATTTCATGGAGAAATGAGGGAGATATGATCCTTCTTGCAAATCCACCAAAACTTGAATTTTGCCTTGGCCTGACTTGAAATTTAGGTCACCCTTATATACATATGGGGTGGTTTTGATACATGGATGTATCACCACCCCAGTGGTAGTAGCGTGCATGTGTTTGGTTGGAGGGCGTGGGTTCAACACCCACCCAGACCATTTTTTATTTCACTCTCATTTTGCTATTTTTCATATTTTGCATAGTTTTCTTAATTAATCTCAAAATTAGTTTCTCTCTCATTTTTAATTATTTTTTATTGATTCTTTTTTTGAAAATTCACAAAAATGTTGAAATATTTTATTCCACAAAAAAATTGAATTTATATTATTTATTTAATATAGTTTGAATTTTTTGTAATTAATTTCATTTTATTTGTTTTCAAACATTTTTAAAATGAGATTTCCACCTTGATTTTTCAAAACCAATTGAATTTTAAGCCTTCATATGATTAAACATGATTTTTTAAAATATTTTTCAAAGCTTACCACTTGTTTTTAAATATATTTGATATTTGATATTTAATTTCCTTTGAAAATCATATTTATTTTAATTAAAATTAGGGTTTCCCTCAATTTTAATTTTTCAACACTTTTTAAAACACTTTTGGGCCTCTTGATTGAGTGTAAGTATCATCCCTTTGTAAATAAACCATTTTGGGCCTCAGTCATTGTATAAGTCCCGATACGATTTTAAAAATCTCGGTGGGATCGCCGTTTTCAAAACAATTTTCATCTGGGCCTCCCCTTTGGTTGTAAGCCCCATCTTTCTTATTTTCAAACACTTTTGGGCCTCTAATAGAGTGTCAGACCCAATCCCCTTTGTACGTAAATAAATTTGGGCCTCAGTCATTGTATAAGTCCCGATACGATAAACGGTGCGATCGCTGTTTTTCATCTATGCATCTCCTTGAGTATAAGCCCCAACCTTCCTTTTAAAACAACTTTCCTTTTGATTTAAATTCAAATTCAAAGTTTTACCAAAACTTCCTTTAATTTCTTAAAAATCTAACCATACAGCTGTAGTTAAATACACTATGCTTGGGCTTGCACAACTGTAAGTTACATTATCTCTTCAATACATACTTGTTTACATATGTCATTGATGTTTAGTTCAATCAAATGTAAGTATTGTATTTTATAGTATCCATAGGGATTGGAGCGATATCAAAACCGTTCAACAATTTCTATGATCCTAAGCAAAAGTTCGAGATGTTTGGTTTGTAAGTTACGAAAAGTAAACGTGTATAATATATGAAGATAGTTTTAAGAGGAATAGACTTGTTGGGAATTGGTTTTCATCCACCGATTCAATATGCATATCACGAATCAATTATACATAATTTAAGCATGTTTTGATATTATCATGTATCGCTTACAAACAAAGTTTATGTCTAAACTTTGATGAGATATCTACCTTATGGTTTAATCGAAGATTTCTCAGCCTATTAAACAATACGGTAGCATTAAGATTCGATACTTTCGTGAATATTAAACCTAAATCTATGTCTAGCATTTAGGGTTTAATAGATGTTATCTTGGATTGAGATTTGAATCGTATTTGTCAATATCAATTCAATCCATGAAATAAACAATAAAACAAAGATAACATCAATAACGATTCATACATAAATTGCATATAACATCATGATTAAAGATAATACATACTATTTTGGTGAACTACGATCAATCCCAACAAGAGAGGGATTTAGCTACTCATGGTAGCTTGAAGCATAATGGAAGATTTGAGTTGAACGAGCATCAACGAAGATTTCTCGACTCTTGATGCGTATGTAACTCCTCTTCCTCTAATCCTTACTTTTCTCTATTACAAACTACTTATGACAGAAATATATTAAGAAAAACATATCAGATCCTTCTACAAAGCACTTGATCTCCTTTTATAGTGTTTTTGGCCACCTAAGTTCGCTATGCAAAGTTCTGGTTGCTATGCGAACTTCCTTTTCTTCTCCATTGAGATTTGAACTTTCAAACCTCCTTTCAGGGACCTCCATACTTCGCTATGCGAAGTATAGTTCGCGTCGCGAACTCTGTCGCTTCCTTTCGCTTATTATCGCTTCAAGCGAAGATTGGTTTATTTGCTTCTGTTTTGAGTTGCTGGTTCCTCGCCATTCCTCACTTATCCTCGCGTCACGACCTTTGCGATGCGACCCATAGCGATCTTCAAGCGATGCTTGCTCAGTTTGATTCTGTTTTGTTCAATTGCATTTCGCTTCCTTTCGCAAAGTGAAGCTTCGCGTAGCGAAGCTTTTGGCCACGATGCGAAAGTTGTAGGGCATGAATTCTTCTTGTTTGTAACTGATGTGTTCTTTTGTTAATTCCTGCAAAACCAAACCCATTTAAGAGTAATATCCTTTTGTATCATTTGTTGGTCAAATTTCATATAAAAACATAAAGGAACAACACAATTCTTATAAGTTTCAACTAATGATACATTGTCCTTTGGATTGTTATCAGTCATCTGTATATATATATATATATATATATATATATATATATGTGTGCTTGTACATGCTTGCTTAGAGTTTTCCCCAGCAGTTAGGTCTAGGTCTAGATCAAACCAGTGGTTATTCTTTCAACATAGTTAAAACTAGTTCCCCATAGGAAATTCCATATACATTCTTTCCTCCTCTTGGGCTTATACAATATGAAACAGAGAAAGACATTATTCCCGGTGAAACTTTTCTCAAGACTGTCCAAACTTAGAAACATATGTGTACAAGAAATTCAATTTCCTCAAAGAGGATTAATTCTTGGTGAAACCTCTTTTGAATTTCTTCAAACCCTAGAATTGTTCTGCAAAGAAACGACTTATTCCCGATGAAACCTTTCTTGAAATTTTCATAGGTTTGGACCCACGGGCTTCCTAAAAGCATCCCCAACCTCCTCTTGGGCTTAGTACAAGGACCCCTTGGCTTCTTAGAAGTTCCTCAGCCTCCTCTTGGACTTAGTACAAGGACCCAAAGGCTTCCTACAGGTATAGGACAAAGCTTAGTCATCTCTACTAGTTCAATCCTTCAGAGAGCCAAAATCCAAAGTATCATATCATTATAGGGTTGATCTTCATCCCTTAAATCCTCAACCTCCTCTTGGGCTTCATACAAGTAGACTTGGACAGTCTCAGCCTCCTCTTGGGCTTCATACAAGTAGACATGGACAGTCTTAGCCTCCTCTTGGGCATCATACAAAGATCATTTTCAAGCAAGTATTTAAAATACTCTTTGAAAAATGAATGGTTCAAGTGATTACTTGTTAAGCAAGAAACGTGTTCAACTGCTTATAGAATCAGAGCATGATTATGGATTTAAGTTTTCGCCTACAAAATCACATCATGTACTCAAAAAGATAATGACACACTTACTTGAATCTTTCCTAACACTCTTCTTCATAACAAGGGATGAAGATTTTGACGTTTATTTTAATTATGTGGTGTGATGACTCTCATTTGATCACTTGGTCAACATTCTGGCCGATTCATGTTTTCATAATTTGAGCAATTGAAGGCATAAATCACATAGGGCTTGTGAAGGCTGTAATGTGGCCAGGTTTCATAAAGGGATGGTTTTTCTCCTAAGGATATTTTTCAACAATCTGTCCACTTTTGTAACTTGCTTTACTTGCTTCACTCTTTACCATGATTTTTCCTTTTCTTTTAACTTTTCAGTCTTTTCCTTTTTTTCCATGATACCAAGTTTTTCTGTTTTTTGTATTTCTTTTTCTCATTTGATCTTTCTTTTCTTTTTCTTTTCCTTTTGGTATCATCATTCATTCTCTCCCCAACTTATTTCTTCTCGTGAGTGAAGCTCTTGATGATTCAAATCATTATAGTTCAGGTTGTGCAAAAAGAAATTAGGATGGCTCAAGACTTCACTAAGTGGTTTTCTTAGTGGTTTTGTATTTTCAAAATTTGATCCATCCTTTGATTTTTCTGGTTCAAAGAGGGTGCACAAATGCTCACTCACTAACTGGTTTTGATGAAAGTCTTTTTTTTGCCATGGTGGTTTTTCTCAAAATCAAACAATTGCCTTGATCCTCTTTATACCTTTACAAAGCTCAAATGGAATTTTCAGATTGAACATGAATCAACTGAGTTAAACACAAGGATTTCACAGTTTTTTTACACAATGGAAGTTCACCTCACTTTTCTGGTTTTTTCTAAAAGAATCAAGCAAGTGTGTGCACAATGTGAATGAGACATGTTATGTAAGAGAAAACAGAACTCAAAAATCATGCTATGATTCTAAAAAAACAAGTGAACATGTACCTTGCTTGATGTTCATCTGATTCTTATCATTACCACACACTCTCCTTCTTTGTTATCTGCTCATGATATTTGACTTGGCCTTTGTTCAAAATATTTGGGAGAAGCATTCATGCTCATGATGAGGATCACAGGATTATAACAACATATTTTCAAAACGAGATTGCAGCATACTAACACCAAGTGCTAAAAGGAGTACCAAGTGAATTTATAGTATGCAGTACCGTTAAAAAGTTTTAATTGCTGACATTTCAAAAAAAAAGTATTGAAATTAGAACTGAAATTGAAAGAACTAAAATCTAGAATAAATGAAATGGCTTATGACATTGGGTTGCCTCCCAACCAGCGCTTGTTTAACGTCGTTAGCTTGACGCCTGTTTCAAATGATATGAAGGTGGTTTGTAGGAATTCGTCAAAGCATTTATGCCACTATCCTTTGGCCTTTCTTTGTCATTTTTTATCTTTAATTCCAGGCCTGTTTCATCAGGAGCCTCAATATTGGAGTAGTCATCCTCTTTGTGTTGAAATAATTTGAAGGTGATTACTTCATTTTTGTACCTCACTTTCATCGTGCCTTCATCTACGTCAATCATCATTCGGGCTGTTTTTATTAAGGGACGTCCCAAAATCAAAGGAATGTCATTATCTTCTTCAGTCTTCATCACCAAAAAATCTGTTGGAAATAGGAATCTCCCAAGTTTGACCATTACATCTTTTATTATGCCAACTGGTTTTGCAATTGATTTGTCAGCAAGTTGTAACAACATTGTTGTAGGCTCTATTGCAGGGTTACCAATCTTTTTAAGAACGGAAAACGGAAGAAGATTGGTGCTTGAACCAAGATCAATCAAAGCTTTATCAAACTTTACATTCTCAATGGTAACTGGTACTATAATGCTTCCAGGGCCAGCATTGTTTTCTTCCTCTTTTTTCTCAAATTTTTCTTTTTCTTTGGTATTCTCTCCAACTTTTGCTTCGTCCACTTTTCCAATCATTGTTGTGACTGAATTGCATGTTTCTTTTGGATTGGTTTGAGTGGTGGCAGAGAATGGTCCTTGTTGTTACTCATTCAATTGCTTTGCAATTTGCCCTACTTGTGTTTCAAGATTTCTGATTGATGCATCTGTATTTTCCTGGTTTACCATGGACATCTGCATAAATTGATTCAAGGTCTCTTCTATCTTTGTAAGCATATCTGGTTGAGTGTTGCTTTGGTACTGATTCTGCATGTTTTGGCTTTGGCCAAAGCTTACGTTGTTGTTGTATGGATAACCTTGATTGTTTTGGTACGAAACCTGTCTCTGCTGCTGGTTTCCTAAATACTTGACCTCTTCATTAATTGGAGGATAAATACCTATTGGATGGTCACCAGTACATAATTCGCACATAGATACTTGTTGTGGTTTAGGTGCTTCGTGCAGTTGTTTGAGTTGTTGTGAAAGAGTGGATAATTGCTTGGTGAGTTCTTCTACAGTTTGGGTGAGAAGCTTATTTTGTGCCAAGATTGCATTATTTGTACCCAACTCAAGAATTCCAGGTTTCTTTTGTGCAGTTCCTCGATTTTATTGAACTTGATGATCAGTGAGAGCCATTCAGTTGATAATTGAAACTACTTCTTCTGCACTTTTTGCCAATAACGAACCACCGGTTGTTGCATCAAGTAAGAGCTTTGGTTGGGGCTGCAATCCATTGCGGAAGATGTGGACTTGTGTTACGTTGTCAAAACCATGATTTGGACATTTCCATAGCATGGATTTGTAACGTTCCCAAGCTTCACATAGAGTTTTATTTGCAGATTGAGCAAACGCGGCAATGGATGTTTTCGCATCCATGAACCAGTTGTGAGGGAAGAATCTGTTAAGAAAATTTTCTTCCAAAACATTCCAGTTTGTCATGGTTTCAGTAGGTTGGTCAAGATACCAATCTTTCTCTTTACCGATCAAAGAATGCGGGAATAACCTCATAAACGCCGCTTCTTCTTCAGTTTCGGGTGCACCTAACGTACCGGCTAGTTCATAGAACTTTGTGAGGAGGGAGTATGGATATTCATGATCCAAACCTGAAAAAGGGTTAGCATAAATGATCTGCAGCAGTCCTATTTTCATTTAAGCTTGTCGATTATTTGGAGTATTGGTGAGACGAGCTAATCATCTTGGACTGCTCCGACAAGGTCCACCGTTGACAACTTCAGCCATTGTTTCTTTTATTGAGGAAGTTGATGCGGAAACTCCTTTGTGATTTTTCTTTTTGGATAGTTGTTTCTGTTTCTTCTTTAGTCTTTTGTTCTTTCAGATGGTTCTTTCGATCTCGGGATCAAAAAGAAGCTGTTCTTCCGAAGTCTTGCCTCGAAGCATAAACAGAAGTTTCACCACCTATACAATACTTAAACAAACGTTGCGAGAAATATATACAATATATAACAACCTAGAAGTATAGAAACTATTGCAATTTTTCAATATCTTAAACGCCAATCCCCGGCAACGGCGCCAATTTGATGTTTAGTACAATCAAATGTAAGTATTGTATTTTATTGTATCCACATGGATTGGAGCAATATCAAAACCGTTCAACAATTTCTATGATCCTAAGAAAAAGTTCGAGATGTTTGGTTTGTAAGTTACGAAAAGTAAACATGTATAATATATGAAGATAGTTTTCAGAGGAATATACTTGTTGGGAATTGGTTTTCATCCACCGATTCAATATGCATATCACGAATCAATTATACACAAGTTAAGCATGTTTCGATATTATCACGTATCGCTTACAAACAAAGTTTATGCCTAAACTTTGATGAGATTTCTACCTTATGGTTTAATCGACGATTTCTCAGTCTATTAAATAATACGGTAACATTAAGATTCGATACTTTCGTGAATATTTAACCTAAATCTATGTCTAGTTAGGGTTTAATAGATGTTATCTAGGATTGAGATTTGAATCGTATTTGTCAATATCAATTCAATCTATGAAATAAACGATAAAACAAAGATAACATCAATAACGATTCATACATAAATTGCACATAACGTCATGATTAAAGATAATACATACTATTTCAGTGAACAATGACCAATACCAACAAGAGAGGGATTTAGCTACTCATGGTAGCTTGAAGCATAATGGAAGAGTTAAGTTGAACGAGCATCAACAATGATTTCCCGACTCTTGATGCGTATCCAACTCCTCTTCCTCTAATCCTCACTTTTCTCTATTACAAACTACTTATGACATAAATATATTAAGAAAAACATATCAGATCCTTCTACAATGCACTTGATCTCATTTTATAGTGTTTTTGGCAGCCTAAGTTCGCTATGCGAAGTTCTGGTCGCTATGCGAACTTCCTTTTCTTCTCCATTAAGATTTGAACTTTCAAACCACTTTTCAGGGACTGCCATACTTCGCTATGCAAAGTATAGTTCGCGTCGGGAACTCTGTCGCTTCCTATCGCTTTAAGGGAAGATTGGTTTATTTGCTTCTGTTTTGAGTTGCTGGTTCCTCGCCTTTCCTCGCTTATCCTCGCGTCGCAACCTTCACGATCTTCAAGTGACGCTTGCTCAGTTTGATTTTGTTTTGTTCAACTGCATTTCGCCTCCTCTCGCTTCCTTTCGCATAGCGAAGCTTCGCGTAGCGAAGCTTTTGGTCGCGATGCGAAAGTTTCAGGGCATGAATTCTTCTTGTTTGTAACTGACGTGTTCTTTTGTTAATTCCTGCAAAACCAAACCCATTTAAGAGTAATATCCTTTTATATCATTTGTTGGTCAAATTTCATATAAAAACATAAAGGAACAACACAATTCGTATAAGTTTCGACTAATGATACATTGTCCTTTGGATTGTTATCAATCATATATATATATATATATATATATATATATATATGTGCTTGTACATGCTTGCTTAGAGTTTTCCCCAGCAGTTAGGGCTAGGTCTAGATCAAACCAGTGGTTATTCTTTCAACACAGTCAAAACTAGTTCCCCATAGGAAATTCCAGATACAGTCTTTCCTCCTCTTGGGCTTATACAATATGGAACAGAGAAAGGCATTATTCCCGGTGAAACTTTTCTCAAGACTGTCCAAACTTAGAAACATATTGATAACACCGAATTACACCGTATTTTTGACTCGAATTGCACATGCTTCTTAGGATTTTTATTATCATTTTCTTATATTATGCTTGTATTTTGTCTTGTTTTCAGATTCTAGGTGTTTCCGGAGCCATCCACGAAGAAATGAAGGAAATCGAGCAAAAAAGCCAACTTTTGAAGGAATTGCACATGTGGCACCCAGCATGGCGGGCACCATGGGGTAGGCCACAAGTTGAAAAGGACTCAACTGCTGACAACTGCCAGGTCTCCCACCACTTTCTTCCCCAGTTCACATGACGGGTGCCATAGGGGGGTGGCGGGCGCCACCTTTGATGAGTTTTTTCCCTCCCAAAAGAAGTTGGAGGGCATCCTTGTCCTTTCATGCCTTTCCCTTGGTCTATAAATAGAAGGCCTCTTGTTAATTTGAATCCATCCAAACTTAGTTGCAAATACCTTAGGCACAGATAATCAAGTCTTTTGTAAGTGATAATCTTCTCACATCGGGAAGTTATCACATTTGTGTGATCGAGTCTGTAATCGAGTTTGGAGCACTTGGTGGAAGTTAGTCCTGCCGCCATTTCCTTTTCCAGTCATTTTCCAGTTACTTTCATAATTAAAGCCTCCGATTGGAGTAGGTTTCTATTTATGAATTAAGCATTTCACTTTATTTATTTCTCGCATCCGCTTTACTTTATTTATTTCTCGCATCCGCTTTTACTTTATTTATTTCTCGCACCGCTTTACTTTATTTATTTCTCGCACCGCTTTACTTTATTTATTTCTCGCATCCGCTTTTACTTTATTTATTTCTCGCATCTGCTTTACTTTATTCGCATTATTTACTTTCAAAACCTTTTATATCAAAAAGACTTTACTTGACATGATAAAATTAAATATGTCTGTTTACATTTCCATGTCTGGCTAAATCTTAAAGGTTAGGATGTAAGGATCACGATTTAAGTATCATTTCACACAATGCATCGATAGAAACACTTAGGGGCTATTTTGGTTTTTAACACGACTTTTCCGCACTTAATTTCTGTTGGGTAAGATCGAAAGCCGTCCAACCCTTAGATAAACTTGGTTAGTCTTAACTGTGCAAAGGAAGCGACAGCGCTTTGCACAGTTGAGTAGGAATTTTTAATACTTTAGAAAAACGATTTTAGAACTATTTTTGGACGCGTTTATAGGTTTAAAATCCGGTTCGCATGAACCTCTTTTGTTTAAAAGTTTCAGATCAAAATACTTTTCAACTTAGTCAAGAAACTATATTTCTTAAAAATAGGTTTTTCAACTTTAACGCAATGCGTGCCTTTTTATAAGTGACAATAAGAGGGTTTGTTTAAAGGTTAAACTCGGTTCTGAATACATGGAAGCGACAGTTCTCGTTAAATTAGTTTTTTTCATAAAGTAGAAAACATTGCCCACAAGTAGTTCTGTTACATACATTGGAATGGTACCTGACTGTGTGAATTACATTCAAGCCTGTTGTTTTTCATTTGAATTTTATATCTTCGTACTTTGTTTTACTTTACTTTTACTGTGCACTCATAAATCCCTGAATTAACTCTCCTTAGATAAACACCGTAACTATAGGAATCGATAGATTGACATTTGGTCTCTGTGGATCGATAATCTTTTGTATTACTCTGACGCGTTTCGTACATTTGCGAAAACCACGCATCAAGTTTTTGGCGCCGTTGTCGGGGACCAATTTCGTCAAATTTCATACACTATTGTTACACCGTCTAGACTAAGGTTTTACCTACTGGTCAATACGAAGAACTCGCAGCACCGGTAGTCTTATAGATCCTTTAGCGAAACCTGAACGCTTCGTTCGCGCACGTCTCTTACTTCGTAGAATTAAGGAAAATATGGCCGAGAACCGTAACCAAAGACCCCTTAAGGATTTCGCTCAACCATCCGATGACGAACCCAGTTCTAGTATAGTTAACCCTAATATTCCTGCTAACAATTTCGAATTGAAACCCTCCCTATTACAATTAGTGCAACAAAACCAATTCGCGGGTCTCCCATCTGAGAACCCAAATCAACATCTAAAAGTCTTTATCCAATTAGCAGACACTTTTAAAACCAATGGTGCTAGCTCTGAGGCAATTCGTCTAAGACTATTTCCTTTCTCCCTTAGAGACAAAGCCCTTACATGGTTAGATTCCCTTCCAGCCAACTCTATAACAACTTGGGAAGACCTTAGGAGAGTTTTCCTTGCTAGATATTTTCCCCCAAGTAAAACTGCCGTTTTTACAAACCAAATAACCAGATTCACGCAAAACCAAGGTGAATCACTCTTTGAAGCTTGGGAGAGATATAAAGACCTATTAAGAATATGTCCACATCATGGCCTGGAATCATGGCTAATTATTCATACCTTCTATAATGGACTTCATTATAACACTAAGATGACCATCGACGCCGCCACTGGTGGCGCTCTGATGAATAAACCTTACCCTGAAGCTTGCGCTCTCATCGAAGATATGGCTCAAAACCATTGTCAACGGGGAACAGAACGAGCGACGGTGGAGAAGAAGGAAGCCCAAGGAGGAATACATGAGATAAGTTCTATAGACATGATGCAAGCCAAAATGGACGCTTTGGCCCTTAAAGTCGAACATATGTACGCAACCCCAGCCACTGCAGCAACAGTTTCTTCGGAATGTAAATTATGTGGAACCAAAGGACACCAATCAGCAGAATGCAATCTGTTGAATGAAACTAAATTAGACCAGATCAACTATGCCCAAGGGAACCCATTTTCAAACACTTATAATCCTGTATGGAAGAATCACCCAAAATTTTCCTACAAGAACAATAACCCTATCCAAAACCCTGCACCTCCGAGACCACCCGGTTTTCAAGCCCAGAGACAAAACCAACCTATGCAAGTTGTGCCACCTAAGTTGAACCTTGAGAAAACCATGGAAAATTTCATCTCAGCTCAGACCTAGCAAAACAAAGAATTCCTAAACCAAAACATTCATGTTAATGAAATGATTACCCAGTTAGGAACTAAGGTAGACCAAATAGTCACCCACAATAAGATGCTTGAAACCCAGATCTCTCAGGTAGCTCTAAAACAAGCTCCCGAAACCACACCCGGAGGACAGTTTCCTGGACAAACCCAACAAAACCCCCGAGGTCAAGCCAATGCAATTATCTTATGAAGTGGGACCGCTTACGATGGACCGGTTAACCCGGCATTGAATGAACCCAAAATTCTAAGAAAAGCATTGTGCCCACAGACGAGGTAGAGGAACCAGTGGAAACTGAAAAGCAGAAAGATCAAGGAGAAGCTATAAACAAAACTTACGAACAACCCCCGCCATACAAACCTCCGATACCATATCCACAAAGACTTAAACAAACCAAGATCAATAACCAATACCAGAAATTCCTTAAAGTCATAGAGAAACTTCATGTGGAAATCCCTTTCACAGAAGCCATCACCCAAATACCATCTTATGCAAAGTTCCTAAAAGACATCCTTACCAACAAACGTAGACTTCACGATCCAAAACCTTTGGAATGTAATTCCATTTCCGAAAATAAACTTGCTAAAAAGGAGAAAGATCCTGGAAATTTCTCTATACCTTGTATTTTGGGAAGTCATGTCATCGATAAAGCTTTCCTGGACTTAGGAGCTAGTGTGAGCTTAATGCCTCTAGCAGTTTGTGAAAGGTTAAAACTTGGAGAATTACAACCTACTAAAATGTCTCTTCAATTAGCCGATAGATCTGTCAAATATCCAGTAGGCATATTAGAAGACATCCCTGTTAGGATTGGTCAGTTGTTTATCCCTAGTGATTTCGTTGTCATGGACATTAAAGAAGATGACGACATTCCGATCCTCCTAGGTAGACCATTCTTATCAACCGCAGGAGCCATAATAGATGTTAAGAAAGGAAAGTTGACTTTCGAAGTAGGTGATGAGAAGATAGAATTCATTTTGTCAAAGTTTCTCATGGCACCAGTATTGGGAGACGCGTGTTATGCCATAAACGTCATTGATGAATGCATTAGGGAACTAGAAGAACCTATAGAGACAATTAAGTTGCCTTCAACCCTTATTAGGGAAGATGATGGATTTATAGAACCCTACATCGATGATAACCTTCACGAATGTTTATCCCTTACCCCTGATCCAATGCCATGCTCCAACAAACCAACTTTAGAACTCAAAGAATTACCCAAGAATCTAAGATATGAGTTTTTGGACGAGGAAATAAACCGCCCAGTTATAGTCAGTGCTAACTTGGGCGAAGAAGAAACAAACCAACTCTTAGATGTTTTGCGAAAATATCCCTCAGCCTTAGGATATAATATCTCTGACCTAAAAGGTATAAGCCCATCCATGTGTATGCACCGGATATTACTCGAGGAAGATTCAAAACCCTCCAGAGAGCATCTGAGAAGAATAAACCCTATAATGAGTGATGTTGTTAAGAAAGAGGTTCTTAAGTTGCTAGAAGCAGGTATAATCTATCAGATCTCGGACAGTAAGTGGGTGAGCCCTGTGCATGTAGTACCTAAAAAGGGAGGCATCACAGTCATACAAAACGAGAAAGGCGAACATGTAGCAAAACGGATAGAAGGAGGATGACGTATGTGTATAGATTACAGGAAGTTAAACAAAGCAACTAGGAAGGATCATTTCCCTTTACCATTCATAGACCAAATGTTGGAGCATCTAGCCAGATACTCTTGCTTTTGCTATCTAGATGGATATTCAGGATTCTTCCAAATTCCCATTCACCCAGAAGATCAAGAAAAAACAACCTTCACATGCCCTTACGGAACCTTTGCCTATAGACGAATGTCATTCGGCCTCTGTAATGCTCCAGCTACTTTTCAGCGCTGCATGATGTCAATCTTCGCTGACTACCTTGATGGAATCATGGAGGTATTCATGGATGATTTCTCGGTATGCAGATTTGATTTTAAAAACTGCCTTGTTAACCTTGAAAAAATCCTGAAAAGATGTGCGCACGTAAACCTAGTGCTAAACTGGGAGAAATGTCACTTTATGGTTGCCGAAGGTATAGTTTTAGGGCAGGGTATTGAAGTGGATAGAGCTAAAATAGAAGTCATAGAAAACCTAAACCCACCTAAGACCATTAGAGAAGTCCGAAGTTTTCTTGGACATGCTGGTTTCTATCGGCGTTTTATCAAAGACTTCTCTAAAATAACCAAACCTTTAACCGGCATTCTGATGAAAGATGTTGAATTTAACTTTGATGAGAAATGCATTGAAGCATTTAACCTCTTGAAGCAAGCGTTAATTTCAGCACCCATTATGCAACCCCCAGATTGGACCGAACCTTTCGAGATCATGTGTGACGCTAGTGATTATGCCGTAGGAGCTGTTCTAGGTCATAGAAAAGATAAGAAATTGCATGTAATCTATTATGCTAGTAGAACCCTAGATGCTGCTCAGCTTAACTACACAACAACTGAAAAGGAACTCTTAGCTGTAGTTTTTGCTATAGACAAATTTCGATCCTATCTGGTAGGGGCTAAAATCATAGTTCACACTGACCACACTGCTATTCGTTACTTACTAAGCAAGAAAGACGCCAAACCTAGGTTACTTCGATGGATCCTTTTGTTACAAGAGTTTGATCTGGACATTCGAGATAAGAAAGGAACGGAGAATATGGTTGCCGATCACCTTTCTAGACTTGAGTACCTAAAACCAGACTTAGTACCTATAAATGACGATTTTCCTACGACAAGTTAATAGCTAAAATAGATGCCATTGAAGAAAATGACCTAGATCCTTATAAGAACCCTGGAAATTCCTTAGCAATAAGTAGTGTACCGTGGTACGCAGATTTTGTCAACTACTTAGCCGCTGATATTATGCCCCTTGACCTTAACTATCAACAGAAGAAGAAGTTCTTTAGCGATGTAAGAAATTTCTATTGGGACGAACCACTTATTTTCAAGAGAGGTACAGACGGAATCTTTCGTCGTTGTGTTCCAGAAAAGGAAGTAAGAAATATTATAGAACATTGTCACTCTGCACCCTACGGAGGACATGCTAGCACTTCTAAGACACACGCTAAAATTCTTCAAGCTGGCCTTTTCTGGGCCACCATGTGGCGTGATATTCATGCTTATATAGTTAAATGTGACCGATGCCAGCGTACTGGAAACATCTCGAGACGTAACGAAATGCCCTTAAGGAATATTCAGGAAGTAGAGCTCTTTGATGTTTGGGGTATCAATTTTATGGGACCATTTCCGTCCTCATTAGGAAATAAATATATCTTAGTAGCTGTTGACTACGTTTCTAAATGGATTGAAGACATAGCCTCACCCACAAATGACACACGAGTGGTGATTAAGCTGTTTAGGAACTATATATTCCCTAGATTTGGAGTACCCCGTTTTGTTATAAGCGATGGTGGATCGCACTTCATATCAAGGATTTTTGACAATCTGTTAAGTAAATATGGAGTTAAGCATAGAGTAGCAACACCTTACCATCCACAGACTAGTAGCCAAGTGGAAGTGTCTAATAGGGAGATAAAACAAATCCTAGAAAAAACCGTTTCTATATCCAGAAAGGATTGGTCTCAGAAGCTACAAGAAGCACTATGGGCCTATAGAACTGCCTTTAAAACCCCTATCAGAACGACCCCTTATCAGTTAGTCTATGGAAAATCCTGTCACCTACCCTTCGAGTTAGAACACAAAGCCTATTGGGCAATTAAAACCTTGAATTTAGATTATCTAGCTGCTGATGAAAAACGTATCCTCGACATTCATAAGTTAGAAGAACTCCGTCAATCCGCCTATGAGAATGCCATTATATACAAAGAAATAACCAAAGCATGGCACGATAAAAGAATTATAAAAAAGGATTTCAATATAGGCGATCCAGTTCTCCTCTTTAATTCCAGGTGCGGCTTTTCCCTGGAAAACTTCGTTCAAGATGGACAGGTCCTTTTGAAGTCTCCAAGGTCCTAAAATCTGGAGCAGTTGAGATCAAGAATAACTCTTGTAGTCCATTCATTGTAAATGGACAAAGGTTAAAACATTACGAAGGAGGCGACATTCCTATTGACTACTCCAGCCACACCCTGATTGATCCACCAATGCCCACCTCAGATACATGAGTTCTCCTCGTCAAGCTAACGACGTTAAACAAGCGCTGCATGGGAGGCAACCCACGGTTTTATTTTTCCTTTTTTTTTTCTTTTCCTTTTATTTACTTTTTATGTCTTATATTCTGTTTTTAGGTTTTAAATGTTTACTTGTATAAACTGACCTTTTCTAATATGTATGTTTTTCAAGTCTTTTTCTCTAACCTTGCTTTTCAGGATGCAGACCTTCGATGACATGCATGTTACCTTTAAAAACGATGCTCAGAGGCAGCGCTACCTAGTCCTCTATCAGCGCCCTATGGCACCTACACGTTATCCTGATTCGGCCTGCATGGATGCTTTGGATATTGAGCCCAGTATACGGTTTCTTTGTAGCCAGCTCCAGTGGGATGAGTACGCTGATGAGATGTACCCGACCTACAGGAATCTCACCCTGGAGTTCCTCAGTTCGTTCAGATATGAGCCGTGGGTTGATCAAGTCGGGCGTGTCACTTTCAGGTTATTCGGGACAGAGTATGCCTTCACCCAGAAGGGGTTCAGTGATTTGTTAGGCTTCCAGACCACTCCTGATTCTATTTCAGAGTTGCCTATGGGATATTTTATGAGTCGAGACATCGACAAATTCTGGAGTGACATCACAGGTGGAGGGGTCCTGATCCTATTACCCAGCTATCCCCTATCATTCATAATCCTGCTATGAGATACTTCCAGATGATCCTAGCACACACCTTCCTGGGGAGAGCCGATCTTGACATCCATGTTAGTGAGGAAGAGATTTTCTTCCTTTTCTGCGCTAATCAGTTGCGTCCAGTTGCCTGTGGGAGTTTTCTGCTTGACAGCCTTGAGGGTGCAGCTAGATCTTCTGAGGGGATTATTCATGTAGGAGGGACAGTTACACATATTGCTACTGCTTTGGGGCTTACGAGCAAGCTACTTCATCTGACCCCTTATTGCGGGTACACCACATTGGACATCAATTTTTGTTTGGACCGCGGGTTGATAAGGAGAGATTCCTTCCATCCCGACCAGTTCAAGCTACTGATCGATAATGAGACTAAACATTTCTTCACCTTGCCTGATCCCATGATGACCAGTGTGCATGACCAGACCAATTGGAGTTATGCATTAGAGGGTTTTGGTGAGACTGTTGATGAGCCCAGGACTCCCCCAGTGCCAGAGTACTATCCTACACCACCATCTCCCAGAATTATTGTACTATCTAATAATCATTCTTTGCAGGGGCCTGACTTACAGACACAGATTGCTGAGTTTCGTATGGAGACAGCTAGACTCAAATAGGAGGTCGCAGATCCCACTTTGAGGGTCCAGGTATCTGATCTGACCCATGCAACCGAGGCAGACTGTTTACATCAGGAGATTGCGGATCTTCATGGAGAGTTGGCAGCAGTTCGTGGTTCCGACCAAGCAGAGGAGCCTCCGGCCCCGTGATGATATTACTCTCTTATTACTATTATTGCTATATTTACCATGTTTACGTATTTTCATTCCCAGACATATATATATATATATATATATATATATATATATATATATATATATATGTTTTTACATTATTCGTATTTGGTTTTCACGTTGTTCATTATGTACTCCAGTACTTACATATATTTATGCATGTTTAATTTATTTCCTTTTTCTTATTATTCTATTTTTATTTTACTAAATTAATTATAATATTGTCCTAACAAAAATAATGCAAGTGCCAAAAAGGGGAGATGATAGTGCTAGTAGCACCACCAAAATAAAAAAGGAGGTGAGAAGCCCAAAAGGACCAAGCAAAAGCCGGGCCAGAATATTTATTCGTGTGGTGCCCGCCATATAGACCATGGCGCCCGCCATGAAGTCTAGTTCTATATGCGGGGCAGAACCACCCCAACCACCATTTTCTCATCCAAAATCTCCATTTTTGAACTTCCAAAAACTTCCCTCAACCTCCAAAAAGTTCATAACTTCTTCTCACCCATCTGCAGGTACCGTTCCTGGCTTCTATATCACTGAACAGATGTGGCACGAGCAACTGGCTAGAGAAGAGAGGCGTGACGGCTTGCTTGCTGCTATCCAGCAGCAACTTACCAAAAACATGAACTTTATGCAAGAGTCACAGCAGCAGATAAACCGTTCCATCCAGACCATCATGCAATCTCAGGCTGCCCTAAACACCAGGTTCGACGAGTTCGCCGCTTCTCAGAGCGATCGTCGCCGCAACAGATCCCGGCACCCTAGGCGCTCACTGCACGGTGACGGGAGCACCAGTAGCATGCTGTAGACTAACCAGGTTACTTCTACTCTACCTTATTTCGAAACATTGGGGACAATGTTCGATTTAAGTGTGGGAGGAGATTTTATTTGTTTTCTCGCAACTTTATTTCCTTTTATTTTTACTACTTTCTAGTTAGTTTATCTTATTTTTGTTTATTTTTAGAATATGCATGTGCTTGACGAGTCATCTGTATAGTATATCCTTATTCCCCATTTCTTTAGCCATACCAAAAAATTTTGACAAAAGAAAAGTGAATCATTTTGAAAAATTTGGGTTCGAGTTAGGATGCGGATGACTTGGGAAATATTTTTGTAACATCGGTATCGTTTTTACACCGTAAACTTCGTGAGTATAAAATTGGCCCCGATACCCATATACCATGGCCTTAATTGTCTTTTTAGTAGGTCCTTAGTAGTTTATCCCAGCAGTCGGCTCCGGCCTAAGCATGCTCTATGTAGGGGACCGATGAATATAAGTGAATGATCTGTATGCTGTGCTTTATAGAAAATGCAACTCAGGATAGGTGACCCTCACAAGGTCACTTAACTCAAAAAGTTGTAAAAATTTGCAAAAACAAAAAAATAAAAAAGGAGCAAAAAGTTACCCATTGTTAGTTGGTTCAGAGGTGTCTGGTGCTGGACTTGGTAAGGCGGGTTACGATCCGATCCCCCACAACTACAATAGGGTCAATAAAAGGGGTTACACCAGTTTGTGTACCAGAGCCCCTGTGTTTGAGATCAGAATCACTAACCGGTCACTTTACTATGAGTATGTATGATAACAGGCTTAATGTGATTGCGCCAGAATGAAAAGGACCCAAGAAATGCACAAGGTAGGCCTAGGTACAGTGGGGTAGTATGGATTGATTTGCATAGGAACGAAGCTTATATCCGTGTCTACGGAAAAGTGTGATTACGATATCCTTGTTTCATCTAGCTAGTACCTATCTCTTCATCCTGATTCAAACTTAGAAGCCCTTTTAGCCCGAATCATTCGTTGATATCACTTCTTTCTGGCACGAGCCTTAGAGTGTTTTGCTTGAGGACAAGCAAAGGTTTAAGTGTGGGAGAATTTGATAACACCGAATTACACCGTGTTTTTGACTCGAATTACACATGCTTCTTAGGATTTTTATTATCATTTTCTTGTATTATGCTTGTATTTTGTCTTGTTTTCAAATTCTAGGTGTTTCCGGAGCCATCCACAAAGAAATGAAGGAAATCGAGCAAAAAAGCCAACTTTTGAAGGAATTGCACATGTGGCACCCAGCATGGCGGGCGCCATGGGGTAGGACACAAGTTGAAAAGGACTCAACTGCTGATAACTGCCACGTCTCCCACCACTTTCTTCCCCAGTTCACATGGCGGGCACCATAGGGGGTGGCGGGCGCCACCTTTGACGAGTTTTTTCCCTCCCAAAAGAAGTTGGAGGGCATCCTTGTCCTTTCATGCCATTTCCTTGGTCTATAAATAGAAGGACTCTTGTTCATTTCAATCCATCCAAACTTAGTTGCAAACACCTTACGCACAAATAATCAAGTCTTTTGTAAGTGATAATCTTCTCACATCGGGAAGTTATCACATTTGTGTGATCGAGTCTGTAATCGAGTTTGGAGCACTTGGTGGAAGTTAGTCCTGCCGCCATTTCCTTTTCCAGTCATTTTCCAGTTACTTTCAGAATTAAAGCCTCCGATTGGAGCAGGTTTCTATTTATGAATTAAGCGCTTCACTTTATTTATTTCTCGCATCCGCTTTACTTTATTTATTTCTCGCATCCGCTTTACTTTATTTATTTCTCGCATCCGCCTTTACTTTATTTATTTCTCGCATCCGCTTTACTTTATTCACATTATTTACTTTCAAAACCTTTTATATCAAAAAGACTTTACTTGACATGATAAAATTAAATATGTCTGTTTACATTTCCATGTCTGGCTAAATCTTAAAGGTTAGGATGTAAGGATCACGGTTTAAGTATCATTTCACACAATGCATCGATAGAAACACTTAGGGGCTATTTTGGTTTTTAACACGAGTTTTCCGCACTTAATTTCTGTTGGGTAAGATCGAAAGCCGTCCAACCCTTAGATAAACTTGGTTAGTATTAACTGTGCAAAGGAAGCAACAGCGCTTTGCACAGTTGAGTAGGAATTTTTAATACTTTAGAAAAACGATTTTTGAACTATTTCCGGACGCGTTTGTAGGTTTAAAATCCAGTTCGCATGAACCTCTTTTGTTTAAAAGTTTCAGATCAAAATACTTTTCAACTTAGTCAAGAAACTATATTTCTTAAAAATAGGTTTTCCAACTTTAACGCAATGCGCGCCTTTTTATAAGTGACAATAAGAGGGTTTGTTTAAAGGTTAAACTCGGTTCTGAATACGCGGAAGCGACAGTTCCCATTAAATTAGTTCTTTTCATAAAGTAGAAAACATTTCCCACAAGTAGTTCTGTTACATACATTGGAATGGTACCTGACTGTGTGAATTACATTCAAGCCTGTTGTTTTTCATTTGAATTTTATATCTTCGTACTTTGTTTTACTTTACTTTTACTGTGCACTCATAAATCCCTGAATTAACTCTCCTTAGATAAACACCGTAACTATAGGAATCGATAGATTGACATTTGGTCTCTGTGGATTGATAATTTTTTGTATTACTCTGACGCATTTCGTACACTTACGAAAACCACGCATCACATATGTGTACAAGAAATTCAATTTCCTCAAAGAGGATTAATTCTTGGTGAAACCTCTTTTGATTTTCTTCAAAGCCTAGAATTATTCTGCAAAGAAAGGACTTATTCCCGGTGAAACCTTTCTTGAACTTTTCTTAGGTTTGGACCCACGGGCTTCCTAAAAGCATCCCCAACCTCCTCTTGGGCTTAGTACAAGGACCCCCAGGCTTCTTAGAAGTTCCTCAGCCTCCTTTTGGGCTTAGTACAAGGACCCAAAGGCTTCCTACAGGTATAGGACAAAGTTTATTCATCTCTACTAGTTCAATCCTCCAGAGAGCCAGAATCCAAAGTATCATATCATTGTAGGGTTGATCTTCATCCCTTAAACCCTCAACCTCCTATTGGGCTTCATACAAGTAGACTTGGACAGTCTCAGCCTCATCTTGGGCTTCATACAAGTAGACTTGGACAATCTTAGCCTCCTCTTAGGCATCATACACAGATCATTCTCCAACTAAGATTCAACCTCTTCATACCAGCAGACTTGGAAAGTATCATTCTCTCTTTGGCCTCACCAAGAAAAACCCTCAAATTTCCTAAAATCACAGGAAAAAGCCCTGATCATTTCATCAATCTCCAGCAGAGTTAAAACCTTCATAGGTTTTCAAACTCAATCTTTAAACATTCACCTTAAAAAACCCAGCCAGGTTTAATTTACCATCAATAGAACCCTAATAGAATCAGAACCTCAGGGCATCTGATATTTCAACTCTCCTTCAATCCCCAACAAGAGTTGATTCCCTAACACATATTGGACCTGTCTCTGGACTTCAATAATCCTCAGCAGAAGTCAGCCTCCTCTTAGGCTTCGTATAAGAATTTTCCCAACTAGCCTCCTCTTAGGCTTTATATAATGATTTTCCTCAGTAGAGTCAGCCTCAGTCTTTGACTTTGTACAAGACTGATAAAAACCTCCCAAGTGGAGTCAAACCCTTTTCATCCTCAATCTTGGGCTTTGTACAAGACAGATATAAAACTCCCCTAGTAGAGTCAACCTTTTAGCTTCAACATTGGGCTTTGATCAAGGCACACAAAAATCAACATCCCCTCAGATGAGACCCTGAGTCCGCTCTGCAGGAGGATATTTTCTCTATACATCACATCTCAAAACAGATAACCAAAACCTTTTTCCGAGATAATTTGCTGTAAGTGGCACACTTGTTGATTCAAAATCCAAGCTGGAGTCATTCTTTTTATCCCGGCTAAAATTCATCTTTCATCTAACTGATGTAAGTGGCAGGCCTCTGGATTATTTATATTCATGCCAATGTCCCTCTCTTAGCATGAAAGATTCATAAGGAAAAATGGCATTGCTCAATATTGAATTAAAGTTTCTTCCTTCATGACATCACCCTTATAAAGGAAATTATGACATTGCTGGATTCTTATATCCCAGCTAAAGTAATTTTCCTTATAACCAATTACCCAACATTTTGTGATGAATAGGTGGGATATATCCCTTTAGAGATGACAAATTCTCTCTCAGTCAAACCTTCAGCTTCAATCTTGGGCTTTGAACAAGACACCAAACATTTTCCTCCCATAGAAATAGGAGGAACTACGATTGCTCTGATTTCCCAGTTTTCTTTACGGGAATACGTAGGCATAAGATTGCGAAATCTTAGCGAGGACACAAATCAAAAACTTTAGGTCAAGTACCTTCACAAAAAACATCAGAAAACCCAAAAATCACCAAAACATCCTCTCAAACCCCTCAAAGGAGAAACTTTCCCAACCCACATCGAATGAACACCAGAAAGTATTTAAACTAACAGAAAAACATGCCATAAAAGGTCTATGGATAACCATATATACACTGGGTGATTGACAACTTCCCTTTGTATAACCTGACCCCGAACCCCCCAATCTCTTAGCATTTGTTAAAGAAAACATTTGCGTGCAAGGTTAGTTTTAGATAGCTTCCCTTTCCTTTTGCAGCTTCATAGGATAAATAAGAAATCAGAAAGTAGCACCCAATTCCAACCATTGCAGTAAGGTGGTCGCGTCACCGACAAAAATCGCACGCTACAGAAAAATGGCGACTCTACTGGGGAGTTTTAGGATTAGAGTTCCTAAGAGGTCTAGGCTTTGCTTGGCATTTATTTTTCTATTTACATACTTTATATATATATATATATATATATATATATATATATATATATATCATTTTTTGTTATATTACTTGATACCCGTGTTTAAATTTCTGTTAACTAGGAATGCGATTAATACGCATGTGGAAAGTTTGAGAGAACATTAAGATAAGTGGTGGCATATCTAGGAAACGCTTATAGGGAGTGAATCCCGACCAAGCTAACTTAGAAGTCCACCAAATCAGGCGAGGTACCCGTGTGGAAATATTGATGTTGAACGACTGATTGTCGTGAAAGCATCATTTATCCCAATGTGGTACCCATGACCCTGAGGATTTAGTAGACATTTAACCATATGACCATTTGGTAGTGCAGTGACTATCGAGAATAGTTGACACGCGATATTGCACTCAAAAGAGATTCATCCTAGGATATTACAGCTCGCTCGAGTGAATCAGCTTGCTGTTGATATCCCTAGGAGGGGTCAATGACTTTGGGAACCTTTTAGAACCCATTCTACAGGTACAAAAATTGACCAAAATAGTACAACCTTTGGGGATGGGTAGAGCCAGGACTCCATGCTCGTGACGTTGAACCCCTAAACCCATGTTTTCAAATGTTTTTGTTTGCAGTATTCATGCATTCATTAAAAAACTCTTTTCAAACAAGAAAAAAAATCTTTTTCCAAAAGAAATAAAACAATAATTGCAAATATCAGAGGTTGCGTTATGGATTTCGGTAGAAGAAAAACGCACAAGTACACATTCAAGGCTCCAAAACTAGAAGACTTAAGGAAATTAGGAAGGATGATTACCAATCCCGAGGCTTTCAGAGCTAAGCACGGAGGGTTGTTGTCTCTGTTAAGGGTCACGTGGTTAAAGGGATCCTGTCTACACTGGTACAATTCTACGATCCCGTTTACCACTGCTTCACTTTCCCAGATTACTAACTTACACCAACATTGGAAGAGTACTCTCACCTGATTGATTTACCTATCACTGATCGAGCTCCATTTTCTGGACTGGAAGTAATTCAAAATAATCAGGCCATTGCAAGAGCAATCTCTTTGGATGAGTCAGAAGTTAGGACTCACATGACCGCTAAAGGAGGAATCCAGGGTTTACTGGCTAAATTCCTGATGGAGAAAGCTCTATACTTTTCTAGTATAGGAAACATAATTGCCTTCGAAGATGTCTTTTTTCTGTTCATATATGGGTTATTCCTCTTTCCCAACATTGACAACTTCGTCGACACCAATGCTGTTAAGATATTCTTAATAGGAAACACCGTACCAACCTTGCTCACAAAAGCTTATCATTCTGTACATTTAAGAAATTTATAGAATGGAGGAATGATCACACGCTGTGTACCCTTACTCTACAAATGGTTCATTTCTCACTTGCCCAAGTCTGCTGCTTTTTGGGATCACAAGAATACTCTACGATGGTCACAGAAGATTATGCCTCTTACCAATTCTGACATAGATTGGTACAATCGTATTTACGAAAGGATAGAGATCATCGACAGATGTGGAAATTTCCCCAATGTACCCCCTCATTGGAACTAAAGGAGGAATAAACTATCATCATATTTTAGCTCGTCGTCAACTCGGCGATGAAGAATATCCCACATAATGTTCATCTGGAAGGTCTTTTCTTCAAGGAATGGGAAAATGGCAGGGCACTGAAGAAAGAAATAGTGCATGCCTGGCAACACATTCACAGGAAAGGGAGAGAGTCTCTAGGAAGACCAAATTGTACCTCCATGGAACCTTATCTCCACTGGGTGCAAACTAGAGCCCTCAAGCTGAGGATGACTTACCCTCGCCAAGAAGTTTTTCTATTAAAGAAATATGTCCTTTATTTCATGTCTGATGTGGAAAAACTCCAGGTCGCTCTCAACAAAGTCCAACGTTAGAAGAATTCTTGGAAGAACAAGTACCAGATCCTTAATTTGGAATGTACCAAGATTCAGGAACTACTAAAGGAAAAGGATGCTCTGATTGATATATTATAGCAACATGCCATAGAAAGTCAGAAAGACCGAAGAAATTTGCTCACTCATTTCACTTAGAAAAGGATCATCGACCCGACAATTACAGAAGAGGCCCGATCAAAGAAAAGAAAAATACAGGAACCAGCATCTGAGCTCTCCTCAGAGAGGACTCAGGATCCATAGGCCCAATTTTCCTTACAACACTTTGTAAAATATTGCAATCTTTCGAATTCAATAAAATGGGTCTTGAAATTCTGGTACCAGATATGTGATGTCACACTTGATGTCACAACAACACACTCTGCTATGGACAATTCAACTACAAACAATAATCAACACACAGAATTGTTCACCAGTTTGGTCTAACTACTTACGTCTGGGGCCTACCAAGCCAGGGATGAATTTCACTACTTGTAGAATTAAATTACAGACTCAACAACCCAGTTGACAATCTCCTAATCTTAATTCCTACTAGTGACTTTCTACCTAAGAAACCACTTAGATATGAGAACACTACTCAATACCTAACACTACTCAAAGAACAACCTCTTTGAGAAACCTTGATCCTGCTTCACAGCTTTGATCAAGTTACATGACTCTCTTTGGTTCACAGCTTTAAAGAGGACAGAAAACAACTCACCAATTCAACCTAGAACGGTGTATACAAAACTCGTACAAAATACTGTAGACACTCAGCCTTGTCTTGAGCAGTCTTTTCTTCATCCTTCTCCTTAGATTTGTTGTTGTCAGAAGCGATGTTCTTGACATTAGGCTTGAAGTTCTTGTTCATTCTTTTGAACACCTTGTTGAACTGCCTACCAAACATAGCAATGGCTTGAGATAGATCCTCCTGGGATTCAACATTATTCCATTTCTCTTCTTGAGCATCTGAAACCAAGGCTATACTCTTTGGCTTCTTTTCAGGTTCTTCCTCATTCAACCCAAGCTCAAACATTTGAAGAGATCCAATTAGCTCATCAACCCTCATCTGGCTGATGTCTTGTGCTTCTTCAATGGCAGTCACCTTCATCTTGTACCTCTTAGGAAGGGACCTAAGGATTTTCCTTACAAGCTTTTCTTCTGATATCTTTTCTCCTAAAGCACTGGATGCATTGGACAGCTCAAGAATACTCATGTGGAAGTCATGGATTGTCTCATCTTCTTTCATCTTCAGACTTTCAAACTTTGATGTTAGAAGCTGAAGTCTTGACATCTTAACTCTAGATGTTCCTTCATGTGTAGTCTTCAAAATATCCCATGCTTCCTTAGCCACTTCACAGTTGTTGATCAGCCTGAAGATGTTCTTATCAACTCCGTTGAATATAGCATTTAGAGCTTTAGAATTACCAAGGGCAAGCTCATCTTCTTCCTTGGTCCAATCTTCTTCAGGTTTTAGTTTTGAGCTTCCTTCTTTATCTTTACCAGCCTCATCTTTTTCAACCACAACAGGTGCTTTCCATTCCTTTATGACAGCCTTCCAAGCCCTGTTGTCCAATGATTTCAAGAAGGTAATCATCCTTGGCTTCCAATAATCATAGTTAGAGCCATCCAGAATAGGGGGTCTATTCACAAATCCACCAACTTCCTTGTCCATCTTACCAGAAAGTATCAGCCCTAGATCTCACCCAGATGCAGAGCAGGATGCCTGCTCTGATACCAATTGAAATTCTGGTACCAGATATGTGATGTCACACTTGATGTCACAACAACACACTCTGCCATGACAATTCAACTATAAACAATAGTCAACACACAAAATTGTTCACCTAGTTCGGTCTAACTACCTATGTCTGGGGGCTACCAAGCCAGGGATGAATTTCACTACTTGTAGAATTAAATTACAGACTCAACAACCCAGTTGACAATCTCCTAATCTTAATTCCTACTAGTGACTTTCTACCTAAGAAACCACTTAGATATGAGAACACTACTCAATCCCTAACACCACTCAAAGAACAACCTCTTTGAGAAACCTTGATCCTGCTTCACAGCTTTGATCAAGTTACACGACTCTCTTTGCTTCACAGCTTTAGAGAGGACAGAAAACAACTCACCAATTCAACCTAGAACGGTGTATACAAAACTCGTACAAAATACTCTAGACACTCAGCCTATACTCTTGATCTTCTCTCTGTATTTCTGTGTCTTCTTCCTTTGATCTATGCGCTTTATATAGCCACCTGAATTGGGCTTGGAACTGCTACAATATCTGACCTGATTTGTTGTTGAAAACTGAATCTTCAAAACAGATTTTATCTCTCAAAATCTTCTTAATCTTCAGCCTTTAAACACTCCTACAAATATGCATCAAATCTATTTGTGACAGAAAATATCTCCTCCAAGATATTCGTATCCAATCACTCTAACAGCTCTCCCAAAATCCAGCTAAGACGCAAACCCTAACAACATCACAAAACCTGATGTTATTAAATCTGTAGATCTAATGTCACAACATCGTATATGACATCAGACAACCAACTTAACTCTTAACACAGCCCAGTGTTAAGACTCAATGTTGTGACATCACCCATATGACATCAAACATTGAACAACCTTTGTTTTACCAAAATTCCAGCCAATCCAAGGAACTAACATCAGTCTATCTTAGCAACTAGTCAATCCTGATACAGTCCTCATGAGACCAGCAAACTTAATTAGATCTACAATTTCAGTAGACTTTACATCATCTGTAACTAGCTCTCTTTCCAGAGCTACCCTTTTCTGGCTCACACAATTCCACATGGATGCACTACTGGCACCGTGAAATGAGATTTCATCTGGAACTTGATCACACTCCGAATCTGATTTTTCCCTGATTCTCCTCTTTTTGCCAGAACTGGAAACTTTGCTCCATGACTTGGGAGAGCCTGCAAGTGAAGTCCTTTTCTTATCCTTGACCATATTTTCATTAGGAAGAGACTCCACACCTTTCCTTTTCCTATCCTCCCTCCTTCTAGTTATGATATAACTATCAGATGAGTCCTCAACATCTATAACCTCAACCTGATCCTTCCCTTTATAACTGTGACTCTCGACCCTAGGGGAAGATGTTCTGACATCAGGTATGACATCAGTATCTTTAAGATCTTCTTCTTTACTAACACCTTCAGCATCTTGACTCACAGACAAGGCCAGTCTATGAAGACTGGTGTCTTCACTATGAGAGCCCACTTGTTCAGCAGGCATTTGCCTTAAAGGGTCAGAAATCCCTTTCACACGTATTCCCTTCTCAAGAATTTTGGTGGCAATCTGCTCCAAATGCATGTCCACATCATACTTCTCCTCAACAGCTTGAGAGGATGATGACCTAGTTTCAGTTTTATTCAACTTGGTTGAAGGTTTAGAGTTACCTGAATCTGGGAGTGCCATACGAATGTGTTCTTTGTCAACATATTCTTGTTTCGATGAAACCCTAGTTCGTTCATGCGCAGGTCTTTGAGAATCAGAGTTTTTGGATGGGGAAGACATCGTTCCTTTGTAACAGACTAGGTTTAGAGAAGATTTTTCTATTCTGTTGAGATTAAGGGAGATGAACAGTTGAGAAGAGAAAGCTTTGATAAATCTTGATATAGAATCAATATGGTAAGGCGCCTGATTTTGTGTATTTCTTAAAGACCAATCAATGAGTTTCTCCCCCCAAATAAGCTTTCCTTTTAAAAATTGGAAAGGATTCAACTTAAGAGTAAATAACCCTAATTCACCTTTCATACTTTCACACTTGTTGTCACAATCTGATGTTACAACATTAACCTTAACATCACCAGATAAGCTGTCCACTTGAGGTATCCATTGGTAGCAATTATCTCTGGATCTTATTCCCTTCATTACAACCTGATTATGCTCATCAGTTACCACACACTCATCTTTGGTGTAGCTAACTTTATACCCGTCATCACACAGTTGGCTTATGCTGATCAAATTAGGATTCAGACCTTTGACAAGTAGCACATTGTTAAGCTCAGGTCCATCATGATACTTCACTTTTCCAACACCTTTTACCACCCCTTTCTCTCCATTACCAAAAGTCACATCAAATGAGGAGCAAGAATTGACATTCATCAATTGGTTTTTGAAACTAGTCATGTGCTTTGAGCATCCACTGTCAAAGTACCAAGTATCCTTGTCAAACCGTCTATCTGAAGTGTGGGCTAAAAGACATTTCACCTCCTCCTTAGGAACCCATTGTTTAACAACTTTGGGCCTGACCTCCTTCTGTCTGGGTTGAGGAGCAGAATTTGGATAACCATGAAGCTTGAAGCAAGAGAACTGTATATGTCCAAACCTGTCACAATAGAAGCATCTGACTCTGTCATCTCTGAAGTGGTTAAACCTTCTGCCACCTTGATGATGATGCTGCTGTGGCTGCCACCCATAGTGTTGTCTTCTTCTCTGGTAAGGATGCTGTCCTTTTGGATGTCTTCTATGGTGATGAGGCTTCCTTCTTCCATAATAATACGGCACAACATTATTATATCCATAGCCATACATATTTCCCTGATGTTGAGACATCTGATGGAACATGTTCTGGTTGTGCCTAGAAGCCTACATGCTCTCATGATATTGTGGAGGCATATACTGTCTAGATCCAGAAACATGTGTCTTCCTTTGAGGAGGACCATGAGCATGCCTCTTCCCAGGATCCTGTCTCTTTGTGTGATGTTGAGACATTGGTTGAGACATCTCCTCCTTGGTTCCTGAAGTGCTTGCTTCAGCAGATACCTTTTCCTCAACCACAAATCCTATACCTGACTTATCTCCAGCAACCTTTTCTGTCTGAAGGATCTTATCAAGTGTGTCTGTAGCACTGTTCAGCATCCTAACGGTTTTGGTCATATGATCAAGATGAGCTTTGACCAATAGAACTTCATTTTCCAAATCAGCTTTAGCAATCTCAAGCAGAACAATCTGTTTCTTCTGTTTTCACTTTCTTGACATATTTCTGCACTCTTCAGACACAGTTTATGATAGAAGGCTGCTAACTCCTCAAAGGTCAGTTCCTCATCACTTGAATCACCATCAGAAACAACTGTTCCAATTAACGCTCTGACATGTTTGGCTGACTCTCCTTCACTCTCACAGTCAGAGTCTGACCAAGAAACTATCATGCCTTTCTTCTGCCTCTTCAGGAATGTGGGACATTCTTTCTTAACATGTCCATAGCCTTCACATTCAAAGCATTGGACGCCCTTGTCTTGAGCAGTCTTTTCTTCATCCTTCTCCTTAGATTTGCTGTTGTCAGAAGCGATGTTCTTGACATTAGGCTTGAAGTTCTTGTTCATTCTTTTGAACACCTTGTTGAACTGCCTACCAAACATAGCAATGGCTTGAGATAGATCCTCCTGGGATTCAACATTATTCCATTTCTCTTCTTGAGCATCTGAAACCAAGGCTATACTCTTTGGCTTCTTTTCAGGTTCTTCCTCATTCAACCCAAGCTCAAACGTTTGAAGAGATCCAATTAGCTCATCAACCCTCATCTGGCTGATGTCTTGTGCTTCTTCAATGGCAGTCACCTTCATCTTGTCCCTCTTAGGAAAGGACCTAAGGATTTTCCTTACAAGCTTTTCTTCTGATATCTTTTCTCCTAAAGCACTGGATGCATTGGACAGCTCAAGAATACTCATGTGGAAGTCATGGATTGTCTCATTTTCTTTCATCTTCAGACTTTCAAACTTTGATGTTAGAAGCTGAAGTCTTGACATCTTAACTCTAGATGTTCCTTCATGTGTAGTCTTCAAAATATCCCATGCTTCCTTAGCCACTTCACAGTTGTTGATCAGCCTGAAGATGTTCTTATCAACTCCGTTGAATATAGCATTTAGAGCTTTAGAATTACCAAGGGCAAGCTCATCTTCTTCCTTGGTCCAATCTTCTTCAGGTTTTAGTTTTGAGCTTCCTTCTTTATCTTTACCAGCCTCATCTTTTTCAACCACAACAGGTGCTTTCCATTCCTTTATGACAGCCTTCCAAGCCCTGTTGTCCAATGATTTCAAGAAGGTAATCATCCTTGGCTTCCAATAATCATAGTTAGAGCCATCCAGAATAGGGGGTCTATTCACAAATCCACCAACTTCCTTGTCCATCTTACCAGAAAGTATCAGCCCTAGATCTCACCCAGATGCAGAGCAGGATGCCTGCTCTGATACCAATTGAAATTCTGGTACCAGATATGTGATGTCACACTTGATGTCACAACAACACACTCTGCTATGACAATTCAACTATAAACAATAATCAACACACAGAATTGTTCACCTAGTTCGGTCTAACTACCTACGTCTGGGGGCTACCAAGCCAGGGATGAATTTCACTACTTGTAGAATTAAATTACAGACTCAACAACCCAGTTGACAATCTCCTAATCTTAATTCCTACTAGTGACTTTCTACCTAAGAAACCACTTAGATATGAGAACACTACTCAATCCCTAACACCACTCAAAGAACAACCTCTTTGAGAAACCTTGATCCTGCTTCACAGCTTTGATCAAGTTACACGACTCTCTTTGCTTCACAACTTTAGAGAGGACAGAAAACAACTCACCAATTCAACCTAGAACGGTGTATACAAAACTCGTACAAAATACTCTAGACACTCAGCCTATACTCTTGATCTTCTCTATGTATTTCTGTGTCTTCTTCCTTTGATCTATGCGCTTTATATAGCCACCTGAATTGGGCTTGGAACTGCTACAATATCTGACCTGATTTGTTGTTTAAAATTGAATCTTCAAAACAGATCTTATCTCTCAAAATCTTCTTAATCTTCAGCCTTTAAACACTCCTACAAATATGCATCAAATCTATTTGTAACAAAAAATATCTCCTCCAAGATATTCGTATCCAATCACTCTAATAACTCTCCCAAAATCCAGCTAAGACGCAAACCCTAACAACATCACAAAACCTGATGTTATTAAATCTGCAGATCTAATGTCACAACATCGTATGTGACATCAGACAACCAACTTAACTCTTAACACAACCCAGTGATAAGACTCAATGTTGTGACATCACCCATATGACATCAAACATTGAACAACCTTTGTTTTACCAAAATTCCAGCCAATCCAAGGAACTAACAGGTCTCCCCCCACTGTGTGATATTTCCAATTTATTTGTTAGAGTTTCTTTTGAAAACAAAAACTAAAAAATATATCATTGCATATCATTCATCATTCTCACATAACGCATTTTTCTTATCCTTGATTCTTATGTTTGTGTCACAATCAGAGAGTCAAAATGTCTCATTCATACATTTCTCGGGCCAATAGACAAAAGAAAATGGACGATCTCGAGGAAGAGAATAGAGAGCTGAGAGAATAAATCGACGCTCTAAAAGAAAGTTTGGAAAAACTTCACAACAACATGCAATCCCTGGACGCAGTTCAGGAGAAATAACATCAAAGGACTATGATCTCAGAGATTACATCTACACCCACATTTGAGTTACATGATAATCGTCCTCGGTACAACATGCCTAAAGGTCTCCCCTGGGGCATGCCTTTCAACTTTGTACCTGAAGGATATATCCCACCGGTCACTGAAAACCCGAAAGCCGTAGCGGGAACCGCTGGACCTGAAGGTTACAAACTTCAGGAAAATGAAGGTGTAAGGGTAATGACAACAACTCCTGAAGGTTACAAACTTCAGGGCCCTAAAACACCAAGAATCACCGCTGTAATGTCTATACCACAACCAGTGGTACACACTGTCCCGGAAGGACAGATTCCAAAAGCAATTTCTAGTGGAAATGAAGACGTCTATGAAAGGATGAATGAGTTCCAAGAACAATTCTTGGAAATGCAGAAGGAACTACATGCCATTCATGGTCAAGACTTATTCGGTAAAGACGCTGCTGACCATTGTTTAGTCCCTAATGTAAAGATACCGCACAAATTCAAGGTGCCCGACTTTGAAAAATACAAAGGCAACTCTTTCCCTCAAAGTCATTTGGTGATGTACGCTCAAAAAATGTCTACTCAGACAGACAATCAACAGCTACTGATCCATTACTTCCAAGACATTTTAACCGGTTCCGCACTCAAATGGTACATGGGTTTAAACCGCACCAAGATCGGTACTTTCAGAGATCTCGGCGCTGCCTTCCTTCAGTAGTATAAATACAACTTGGGCATGGCACCAGATAGGGACCAGCTCAGGGCAATGTCACAAAAGGACAAAGAAACTTTCAAAGAGTATGCTCAGAGATGGCGTGAACTTTCCGCTCAGATCTGTCCCCCTCTTGAGGAAAAAGGAAATGACAAAGATTTTCCTGAAAATGTTGAGCTCGTTTTATTACGACCGAAAGGTTGCCAGTGCACCCAGTGACTTCATTGAAATGGTGAACATGGGAGTGCACCTTGAAGAAGTAGTCCGAGAAGGACGATTGGTCAAATATGCAGAGCCATCTAGCAGTACTAAGAGATATGGTAGTGCTTTCCAAAAATATAAAGAGCAAGATATCAGTAATATCTCTTTGGGAAAGAAAAAGTGAAGGTATCAACCGATAGCAGCAATAACTCCTGCTATTAACCCGGCGCCAGCTCTGACTTATCAACCTCGGGTTGCTCAGAGCCAACCAAATCAACAACAGTATCAACAAAGGCAGCAACAGCCTTTTCAGCAGGCTCGTTCGCAGTACAATAATAACAATCGTACTACACGACCATCAGGGTTCGACCCTATACCGATGTTGTACTCAGAGTTATTTCCATTTCTACTGGTCAAGGGGCACGTTCAAACTAGGACTCCTCTTACAATACCAGAAAATCTGCCTTTTTGGTTCAAAGCAGATCAAACTTGTCCTTACCATTAAGAAGGATCTGGACATAACATTGAGAATTGTCTCAGCTTCAAGTCTGATGTACAGAAGCTTGTCCGGAATGAGGTCTTATCTTTCAAAGATACAAATCCAAATGTTCAGACGAACCCATTACCTCAACATGAGAAGACTACAGTGAATTTGATAGAAGGAGAACCTGTCAACAATTATCAAATTCATAGTGTACGCTTACTAGGAACCAACCTGGTATAGATGCATTGCAAACAGAGTGGGTACGGTCATGTGCCATCACACGACTATTATCAGTGTGATATCTGCCCCAAGGACAATCAAGGGTGTGCCATAGTACAAGCAGCTCTGCAAGAACAAGTGGATCTAGGCTGGATTCATGATCACAGGATTCGCGAAGAAAATATATCCCATGCACATCCTAATATTGTTCAGAACCGCGACATCCGTGCAATGAACGTCAATCTAGTGGCACTGCATTCAAGACAAAGTCAACATTATAATCTTCCACAACACGATTACAACACTTGTGCCATCTGCTCAACAGATAATCAGGGATGCTCTTTTATACAAGAGGTCCTCCAACGTCAAATGGATCTCAGATGGATTCAAGACTACCATGAAAGAAATGAGCATCAAGTCAATATGGTTCAGTTCTTTGGCATACGCCTAATGAATACCAGTCTAGTAGAATTACATGTTAAGTAGGTCAGACTCAGTTTTCTGGCTTCACATGATTATCTAGACTGTAAAGAATGCTGCGAAGACGACCAAGGGTGTGTGCTTGTGCAAAGGACGCTTCAACATCTGTTGGACCACTTGTGGCTTCTAATTTACTTGGATGAAGACACACAACAGATTAGCATGACTAACGGGAATCCCGGTAGACATCAAAGTCGTGATGTCCGCTCAATGGAAACATATCTAGTAAAAATGCACTGCATACAAAGCGGGTAAGGTCGGGTACCACCTCACAATTATGAGCATTGTAGAGTATGCTTAGAAAATAATCAAGGATACTATCTCGTACGAGCAGCCCTCTAGAATCAGTTAGACCAGAAGAAGATTCGACCATGTTCGAATTCTGAGTCGATCAACATGATACAAGATTACCTCCTGGGTCAGAACAAAAGCACTGTCGTAATCTCTGATCATGAAATAACCAAGGACGTTTGCGCCATAATCCCTCTACTCAATGCATCAAAGATCCCTCTTGATAGTAGAAAAAGTTCTCAACCAGGAGCTGATTGAGGTTGCCTATGACGGCCAGAAAAACCAAAAATCCCCTGTGGTTATTTACTTGCCAGGTCCAATACCGTACAAGTTAGATAAGGCTATCCCATACAAGTACGGTGCAACGACCATGGAAAATGGAAAAGAAACTCCATTACCCTCCGTTGTGAACATTTCCGACATCAGTCGAGTCACTCGGAGTGGTCGGATCTTCAACAGAGGAGTTGGAGAACCTGCCAAAGAAAAGGAACCTCAAACGGAAGTTCCCAACTAACAAGTCGATCAATCTAGTAATCCAGAACTTGTAAAGAACAATGATGAAATACTGAGGCTTATCCAGAAAAGCGAGTAGAACATTATTGACCAATTGTTGCAAACTCCGTCTCAAATCTATGTACTATCTCTCCTGCTTAGTTCAGAAGCTCACAGGGAAGCTCTACAGAGGGTCGTAGAACAAGCCTTTGTGGAACAAGATGTGACGGTAGGACAATTTGATAGCATCATCTCCAACATCACTTCCTACAACAACTTAGGATTCAGTGATGAAGAACTTCTGGAAGAAGACAAGAATCATAATATGGCGCTCAACATTACAGTCAACTGCCAGGACGATGCTTTAGCCAGCATACTGGTAGACACAGGATCATCTTTGAATGTTATGCCAAAATCAACTTTGGTATGACTAACATTTCAAGGAGCTCCGATGAGAGGCAGTGGGATTATCGTCAAAGCCTTTGACGGACCTAGAAAATTAGTTATCGGTGAGGTCGATCTTCCCATAACTATCGGTCCTTACACGTTCCAAGTCACTTTCCAGGTCATGGACATCCGGGCAGCATACAACTATTTATTAGGAAGACCTTGGATACACGAAGCTGGGGAAGTCACTTAGACACTTCACCAGAAGCTGAAGTTCGTCAAGAATGACAAATTAGTCACAGTATGTGGAGAGCAAGCCTTAATCATGAGCAACTTATCACCTTTCTCCTGTGTCGAACCAGAGGAGGTTGTTGGGACCCAGTTCCAAGCACTCCCGATGAGCAATGAGAATCGACCAGAAAAAGGGACGTTGATTTTTTCATGCAAAGACGCTCTCGAAGTGATCAAGAGTAGTGACATAAAAGGATGGGGACAGTTTGTAACTCCTACGGATAACATGAAAGAAAAGGTCTTGGTTTCTCTCCAACTTGTACCCAGACTACTAAAAAGGATGAAATTTTTTGTCCTATTCAGGATTTCTTCCACAGCGGAGGCTTCCTCTACCCAGTATCTCAAGAAGTACACACCATCAATGAGAACGACTCCTCCAATACGGATGAGGAGTGGAAGTCTTATCTTAAGGATAGCGGTTATATATCTCAAGGAGAGACGCACATGCCATTCTGTTTTCCAAATCAGATCCCAAGATATATACCGAGATCAGATGTCAAAATGATCTATGGAGATTGTGATCCTGAGGGATGCCCTGCTCCACCCAATTCATTAGAGGAAAATAATCTGATGAAAGATAACTTTGACTACGACTATTATGATCCCCTGGATGACTTACCTATCTAGAAGCCATACACAGAAGACTTGCGGGTAAAAGAGTCAGTTGTACAATGCCTATCAGCTGAGTAATATTGAAAAGAATACCCATGTCCATACAGGGTCATGGAATAATTACTCAGGACAATCCGAAAATGTCCAGCACCACAGTGATGAATTTGAAAAGATTACAGGACAAGAATTCATTAACTATGCATTTCCCGAGGTCAACATCATCGAGGAAGATGACTCATCTATCCCCACAGAAACATGGGACACCTTGGGACAGCCAAGCGGCAAGTACGACTTCCTAGTCAAATACACTGCTCCTGAAAGCTATCGTATCAAGCTTGAGGACATCCAACCAACTGGTTGGGGAGATCCCCTTGAGAGTGAAAACACTATGGAAGATGCGACAGAAGAGTTCTCATATGACAACTCTGCATGGGAAGAAGATTCCAATGATCATACTCTTCCAGAAATCAGCGTTATTTCTGAAGACAAACCAAGAAGGGAAGTACCAAACTTTGTGATTCACAAAGGAGTTCGCCGCCATTGGGTTGTATTCGATCTCCCAAAATCCCTCCATAAGTCGAAGTAATTACCATCTTTGTTTTAACCTTTCACCTTGCCCGGGTGAAATGGATGTTTTATAGGGCTCACTTTTCTGTAAATGTCCTTCTTCGCTTCATCTAAAGCGACAGAGTTTTGTTTTATAGGGTGTGTTTCAAGAATCGACAAATCATGAATAAATAATGTCATTCTGAATTCCCGCATTTATTGCTGTTTTCACTTTTCGCTTTTTCAGAAAATGGTAATCCTAAAAACAACCCAAAATAAAAACAAACATTTTTCAGAAAATACACTGCACACACTCTTGCATTTTCTCAGTTTCTTCTAAAAAATGAATCATCACGTCATGCAGATTGTTTGATTTAAACCCCATTGAAACATACGATCCAATGCCTTCTCCCAACTTTGAGTTCCCGGTATTTGAAGCTGAAGAAGAAGAGGACGAAGACATTCCAGAAGAGATCTCTCGACTACTCAGGCAAGAGGAAAAGAGAAGAGATCTCCCGACTACTCAGGCAAGAGGAAAAGTCTATTGAGCCTAAAAAAGAGCCATTTGAAACGGTCAATTTGGGTTCAGAGGAAGAAAAGAAAGAAGTTAAGATTGGAGCACTGCTCAATCCAACTATCAGAGAAGGCTTGATAAAACTTCTCAAAAAGTTTCCAGATGTGTTTGCTTGGTCCTATCAGGACATGTCAGGGTTGGACATCAGCATCGTGGAACATCACTTACCAATGAAAATAGAATGTCCTCCAATAAAACAAAGACACTGAAGGACTCATCCAGATATGGCCATCAAAATTAAGGAGAAAGTGCAGAAGCAGATCGACGTAGGTTTCCTCGCCACCTCAGAATATCCTCAATGGTTGGCAAACATAGTGTGAGTTCTGAAAAAGGACGAAAAAGTCAGAATGTGTGTAGACTACAGGGATCTGAACAAAGCAAGTCCAAGGACAACTTCCCCTTACCACACATTGACATGCTGGTAGACAGTACAACAAAGGTCAAAGTCTTCTCCTTCATGGATGGATTCTTGGGCTATAATCAAATCAAAATGTCACCGAAAGATATGGAGAAAACTTCATTCATCACCATGGGGCACCTTTTGTTACAAGGTAATGTCGTTCGGTCTGAAGAACGCAGGGGAAACCTATCAAAGGGCCATGACAACTCTGTTTTACGATATGATGCATAAAGAGATTGAAGTGTACGTCGATGACATGATTGCCAAATCTAAAATAGAAGAAGAGCATGTGACATACCTATCATGGCTATTCGAGCGTCTGATAAAATACAAACTCTGCTTGAATCCCAATAAGTGCACATTTGGAGTCTGCTCGGGAAAACTCTTAGGATTCATCGTCACCCAAAAAGGAATTGAGGTTGATCCTGACAAGGTCAAGGCCATTCAAGAAATGCCTTCACCAAAGAATGAAAAACAGGTCAGAGGATTTTTGGGATGTCTGAATTACATCTCAAGGTTCATATCCCTTATGACTGCGACATGCGCGCCAATCTTCAAACTACTCAGAAAGAATCAAAGTTGTGTATGGACAGAAGATTGCCAAAAAGATTTCGACAACATCAAAGAATATATGTTGAATCCACCTATTCTGTCTCCTCCAGTGAAAGAAAGACCACTAATCATCTACTTAACAGTTTTGGAACACTCCATGGGCTGTGTGCTTGGCCAACAAGACGAAACAAAAAGGAAAGAGTCTGTCATCTACTACTTAAGAAAGAAGTTCACGGACTGTGAAACTCGGTACACCATGCTCGAGAAAACTTGTTGTGCTTTGGCTTGGACAGCTAAACGTCTGCGCCAGTACATGATTTGTCACACTACTTGGTTAATCTCCGAAATGGATCCGATCAACTACGTCTTTGAAAAGCCTGCTCTCACGGGAAGGATTGCCCATTGGCAGATGTTGTTATCGGAATACGACATTGAGTACCATGCTCAAAAAGCCTTCAAAGGGAGTATTTTTAGCCGATCCTTTGGCTCATCAATATTTGACGGAGCTGTCAATACTTATGGAAACGGAATTGGGGAAATTATCGTAACACCTCAGGGTACCCATATTCCTTTCACTACCAGACTGACATTCAAATGCACAAACAACGAGGCCGAATACGAAACTTGTATCATGGGCCTCGAAGAAGCAATCAACTTAAGGATAAAGAACTTGGATGTGTATGGAGACTCAGCCCTGATTATCAATCAGATCAAGAGAGATTGGAACACATACCAATCCAGACTGATTCCGTACAAAGATTACACGAGAAGGTTGTTACCATTATTCAACATAATCGAGTTTCATCACATTCCTCGTGAAGAAAATCACATGGCTGATGCATTAGCCACTCTCTCTTCCATGATTGTTGTAAATCATTGGAATGACGTACCTAAGATCGACATAATGCCACTTGAAAGGCCCGCTTATATCTTCACAATTGAAGCAGTAATAAATAACGAACCCTGGTATCATGATATCAAGTGCTTTCTTCAAAGACAAGAATACCCGCCTGTGGCATCAAGAAAAGATAGGAAGACTCTTAGAAAACTGGCTGGCAACTTCTTCCTGAATGGTGATACACTCTACAAGAGAAACTTTGACATGGTTTTGCTCAGATGTGTAGATAGACAAGAAGCAAACATGTTGATGAAAGAAATTCACGAAGGATCCTTTGTCACTAATGCCAATGGACACACAATGGCAAGAAAAATTCCGAGAGTAGGATATTATTGGCCGACAATGGAATCCGATTACTACAAGTACATTAGTAGATGTCACAAGTGTCAGATATACGCAGACAAAATCCATGTACCACCAACGCATCTCAAAGTTCTTTGTTCTTTATGGCCTTTTTCTATATGGGGAATCAACATGATTGGCATGATTGACCCAAAGCTTCAAACGAACATCAGTTCATCCTAGTAGCCATTGACTACTTCACCGAGTGGGTCGAAGCAGTATCATACACCAATGTAACCCGACAAGTGGTAGTCCGATTTATCAAAAATAATCTCATCTGTTGTTATGGTGTTCCAAGCCAGATCGTTACGGATAATGGATCAAACTTGAAAAACAAGATGATCAAAGAGTTGTGTGCTGAGTTCAAGATCGAAAACCCTAACTTATCTCCCTACAGACCTAAAATGAATATAGCGGTAGAGGCAACTAACAAGAATATCAAGAAGATCGTTTAGAAGATGGTTGTAACCGACAAAGACTGGTACAAGATGTTACCCTTTGCTCTTCACGGTTATCACACATCTGTCTGCACTTCAACAGGGGTAACCCCTTTCTCTCTAATATATGGCATGGAAGCAGTGCTCCCCATAGAAGTAGAGATACCATCAATCAGGGTATTGATGGAAGCCAAGCTAACAGAAGTTGAATGGTTTCAAAGCCGACACAATGAACTGAACCTAATCGAAGAAGAGAGAATGACAGCTCTATGCCATGGTCAGTTGTATCAACAAAGAATGAAGAAGGCATTCGACAAAAAGGTTCGGCCCCGTGTCTTCAGGAAAGGAGACCTTAAGCTCAAAAGATACAATCATTCCTCGCTGATTCCAAGGGCAAATGGACTCTGAATTATGACGGCCCCTATGTGTTCAAGAAAGCCTTCTCAGGAAGTGCCTTGAGACTCGCAACCATAGATGGAGAGGAGTTTACCTACCCCACGAATGTTGATCTAGTCAAGAAGTACTTCGCCTAAATAAAAATAAATAAATAAAAACGTCTCGATGAATTGAAAACCCGAAAGGGCGATCCAGGCAAAAATTAGAGACATGAGCAAAAATCATCCCGATGGATTGAAAACCTCCAAAGACAATCCAGGAAAAAGTTAGGTATTCATGGCAAGTAACTACATCTGATCAGTTCGATTACTCAGTAGTAATGCCATCTATCAGGAAAACTTCAGTCAAGGTCACCTTTGACAGAAGCCTAAAATGTCCAGAATTCAAAGTTGGTAGAAGGATAGCGGTCATTATGTTTTAATGAGGACCTTTTCTTCTGCTTTTAAAATAAAGATGGAAATTCCTTTTGACTACTGAACAAAAGAAGGAACATCGATGGCTTCTCCGGAAGTGATAAAAACTCAAAATGCAGAATCAATGTACTCCCTGAATGAAGGATCAACTTCTTCAGATGGAATGATCCATCTATCATCCTCGGAAAAGTTCTTACCTCCGGAGGCCAATTAATGGTTTTTCTTCCCAGAAAGGGTCTACCCCTCCTAAGCAAGAAAGAGTTGTTACCCTGAACATATGATACTTTCTTGTCCCCCGCAGTGGCCGAGTATCCAGTCACGTTCATTCACTAGTCTGTATGTCGCGTCTATTTTCTCAGCATAAACATACATACATCATGCATGATTAATTCATATTCATACATATGTTGCATTAATATCACTCTGGCCATTTTCATCCCCAAGTGATAAATGTCCTCCCACCGATAAGGTTGTCAGTTTTTTCCTCATCCAAAAATATATCGTCTGAGCAATCTCTCCCCAGTTTATTTCCGGATTGGAGGTTGTCCTCGACCACTTTGATAACTTGAACCTCTAAAAGGCAGGAAGAAATTCAATAGACACCTTTGGAACATCACTCTTCACCAATGAAGATGACATTTTTGCTTTCCTGGATTAAAGAAAATCCCCAAAGAAGGCCTCTTAACCGAATACTTTTGGCAATACAGCGGTTTCTCCCCGAAAAAATTATTTTTAAGGAAGTCATGAGTACCTCAAAATTGAATTACATCACATGGCATTTCTCCGAAAAGATCTTGAAGAAAAGTATGATGTAACCTCACCAAACAAAAAGTGGTCTCTCAAGAGACTCGTTTTTCCCCAGTAGGTCGACAAATGGCATCTCCCATAGAAAAGTCTGCACACATCTACAGTTTAGACGAATGGGTTTCCCCCGCAAGTCTGACATCAAATATTTCTCCATTAAATGGCGTCTCCCCAGTAAAAAACTCGGCGAGAAGTTTTATTAAAACCGCTACGAAAAACGTTCCTTGTCGAGGAAGGAACTCGACAAGAAGAAACTGAGACCAGTTCCATGGCTGAAGACCAGGATCGAGGGGAAGTTTATTTCAAAAAGAAACTGAGAGTGTTCCAAGGCTGAAGACCAGGATCGAGGGGAAGTTTATTTCAAGAAGAAATTGAGACTAGTTTCGTGGCTGAAGACCAGGTTCGAGGGGAAGTTTATTAGAAACTAAGACCAGTTTCGTGGCTGAAAACCAGAATCGAGGGAAAGTTTTACCCTTTTCTAAGTAACATTACTTAGCAAAATAAGATGGATGAGCAAATAGCTGCTATTCATAACCACAATCAAAATTTCAGGTATTCCGATATTTAATCCTCTTGTACCCTGAATGTCCGAATATCTTCGCCATTCACACCTTCGGGTCCAAGAAGATTAAATAGGGGCATCTATCATACCCCAAATTTTAACCATCAGATTTCCCATCATTGTGCAAATCATCACCATAATATGGATGTGCCATCATACCTTATCAATCATCTCAAGGGTTGTTGAGCATTCACCTCAATCAAGAATTAGGGTTTTGAGCCCTCCCAAAGAATTTAGACAAAGGATCAATCAAGAATTGACATGATCTTCAACTTTTCTAACCTCTCAAACACCCATAATGGATCAAGAGGTCTCCCACATCAAGAATCAAGCACAAGGTTGCAACATTCCAGGTGGATCAAGCCTCAAGATCGCCAGTGTCACCAAATTAGGGTTTTTTGTCGACCAAGGCCTCCAGATGAAATTTCCATCTGGGCATGAGCCAATACCTCAAAACATGAGTCAAGAAGCTCAAAGGGACCTCATGGACTCAATCATCAAGTCAAAATAGCCTCAGGGGATGCATTCATTAAAAATCAGGAATTAGGGTTTCTTGACCTAATTCACCCCTAAATTGACTTTTGAAGCAAGACATGAGCCAAGACCACAAGAAGTGTTAATAAGACCTCCAATACATCATATTGATCCATTCACAAGGTTGGATTGACTCAAAGAACTTGGTTCATGAGCAGTACAATGATTCAAATTCATCTGGGCCAATTAGGGTTTCTTGATAAAAGTTAACAGTATCTTTGACTTTTGACCAAGATGTGCTCCCAAATCTTGGGACATGATTCAAGACACTCTATAACACCCGAGGAATCCATCCATTAGGTTTGAATTAGGTCAAGGACTTGATTTCATAGAGGATCACACTGTTTAGAATTCATCTGACAAAAAGTCAACTGTGCCAAAAACACGAAGTTTGACTTTTTGAATTTCTTAACAATCAAGTCTTTCCTAAGTCAAAAACAATGTTCATTCATGATTTAGATCATCATCCATCAAGAAAAATCAAGAAAAGTAGGGTTACTTGCAAAAGGGGCAACCTTAAGAAACTTAAAATTTTCTAAGTTATGGAAGAAAAATGATTTGGTACCAACTTTGCAAGGTCATAACTCCCAAACCACAAGGCCTTTTTCTTCCATCGAAAGCTCAAATGAAAGCTCTCATTACATACTTCAAAATTGTCAACTATATCAGATTCAAAATCCTCATGGATTTTGAGTTATGGACTGATCAAAATCACAAAAACATGAAAAAGGCCATTTTTTCCAACACTTAGTGAAAATTTTGGACATAATCTGTCTTGGTATTTCCCCAACTTTAAGGACATTTTTCATTATGATCCAAGCTGAACCAAGGCCAATGTTGGACATCAAAGTTCAAGTATGTCATTGGGGCTTTCCAAAAAATACAAGAACTCACTCTAACTCCTCTTGAGTAGGGAGTTACATGCCTTGAAACATGGCCTAAAAACCTGATTTTTCAAGATAGCAGAACATGAAACTTGGTTCCCACGATTTCTTGATCCAATTTTGGACACTTGTATCATTTCATTTCTGTCCTAAATCAACTTGAATGATGGATAATCTGATCACAAAGCCACCAAGTCAAAAATCTTATTCCTTGGCATGTGAAATTCAATGTTGCAAATCCAAAAACTTCCATTTTGTTTCAAGGCATTCAAGAGGTGCATTGAGGTGGCATAGACTGAGTCTTTGATCACTAAATGAGTCAAGTCTTATCCTTGCAACTGAAGACTCATAGCCTGCAAGATTGACTCAAGTAAATGGCTAGAGGAGACTTTGGCAACAAGACAAAAACCATTGGATAATAGGGTGATCAGTCTCCATTCAATATGTCATACCCCAAATTTTGACCACCAAGATTTCCCATCATTGTGAAAATCATTACCACAATATGGATGAACCATCATGTCTCATCAATCTCCCAAAGATAGTTGAGCATTCACCACATATCAAGAATTAGGGTTTTGAGCCCTCTCAGGTACTTGGACAAAGGATCAATCAAGGAATGACATGATCAAGCACAAGGTTGCAACATTCCAAGTAGATCAAGCCTCAAGATCGCCAGTGTAACCAAATTAGGGTTTTGGTCGACCAGGGCCTCCAGATGAAATTTTTCCTCTGGGCATGAGCCAATGCTTCAAACCATAACCTACTCCAAGGGACCTCATGAACCCAATCATCAAGTCAATTTAGCCTCAGGGGATACATTCAATCAAAAAAATTAGGAATTAGGGTTTCTTGACCTAATTCACCCCTAAGTTGACTTTTGGGACAAAGCATGAGCCAAGACCTCAAGTCATGATTTGAGGGCCCCAAGTACACCACATTGATCCATTTACAACAATGGATTAATCCAAGAAGCTTGGTTCACAAGTTTCAATTTCATCTGGACCACAATTAAGGTTTTGAGGAAAAAGTCAACTGTGTCTTTGACTTTTGACCAAGACATGTCCCCAAACCTTGGGACATGATTCAATACACCCTAAAACACCTATGGAATCCATCAACTAGGTTTGGATTAGGTCAAGGACTTGATTTCACAAAGGATCGCACAGTTCAGATTTCATCTGACAAAAAGTCAACTGTGCCCAAAATCAAGTTTGACTTTTTGGATTTTTTCACAAATATGGTTCCTCTAAGTCAAAAGTAATGTTAATGTATGATATTGATCATCATTCATCGAGAAAAATCAAGAAAGGTGAGGTTTCTTGCAAAAAGGGCAACCATAAAAAAACCAAAATTTTTGTATGTTACTAAATTTGAATGATTTTGGTACCAACTTCCAAGGACCATAACTTGAGATACAAGCAACCATTTTGGGTGATCCAAAGCTGGATTTGTAGGTCTAGCTACACTCTACAAAAGCTTCAACTACCTCAAGCTCCAATTCTTCATGGACTTTTAGCTATGGAGTGATCAAAGTGGCTGAAAACATGAAAATGACATTTTTCCAACAATTAGTGCAAATCTGCCTAAGTTACCAGCCTTGAACATCAATATTCATGAGGTTTTTTCAATTGGATCCAAATAGTTTCAACACAAACTATGATCACACATGTGTTGTATCATATGAGGGTTTTCCAATAAGCCCAAGAACATGAGAAAACTCCACCTGAGCTGGAGGTTATGACAGCTGCAACATGCCTTGCTGTAAACTATTTTTGCAAGACAGATTTGTGCATTAGTGCTCGAATTGATCAAATTGGGCAAGTTTAAGCATGGTTATCCATCTGCACACCTCAAGGGGGAACAACCAAGGGACAAACACTGAATCATCAGCCTCACAAGTCGATGAAAATATGTTTAGGCATGTCATCCCTAAAATTCAAGATGCTTCAAATATTCAATTTTGTTTCAAAGCATTTAACTGATGCATAGAGGTGGCATTCATCAAGACAATGTTATCCAAGTTCAGTCAAGACTTATCCCTGAACCAAAAAACCTTAGGCCTGTGCTCTAACCTCAAGTTAATGGCTAGATGAGACTTGAGATTCCATTTGATCACAATTGGCCACAGACCTGCTGCAGTTGCCACACACTATTGCAGCCAAAACAAACTTGACACACTATAAATAAAGCTCAATTGTGATCAGTTTGAGTACACCAAAGCACCCAAACTAATGCTTTCCTCAAAATATCTTCTTCACTCCAATTTTGCCTTCTAACTCAAGTCACTATCGGGTTTTGAGATTGAGAGTGTTTTCAACCAAACCAATCACACACAAACCTCATAAACATCATGTATGAGTGATCCATAACACAAAATCACATCTGGAAAATCAAATTCACAAAATCACCAGCCAATTGCTCAAGTTCTTGACAGAGTTTCAGTTGAGGTACCACAACCAGTTCCAGCTCAATTCAATCCACTCCAAGCATTCAAACACACTCCTTGGCACCTAAGGAAGATGTCCAGATCATTGGAACCTAGCTGTAACACCTCCATAACCAAGCTCGATCACCAGCTACAAGAGGTAAGCATGAAGCCTTCAAACTCTATATTCCATGCATCATAAATGAATATGTGAGTTGCCATCTTGTTCCTACATGAATGTAGAGTAATAACCCTCAATCAATTGCCATGAATCCATCGTGTATAGAATGTCATTGTGTTCATGCTCAAATTAGGGTTCTTGAGGTTTTCTTCTGATTTATCACTCCACACTTAATATAAATGCAATTAAACTACATGGTTGTGATCCTTGTTCGAAAGCGAACAAGCTTGGTACTTGAATCGTGCAAAACCATTAAGAAATCATGGAGAAAAGTGAGAAAATGCAAATTTGAGAAAACAGAGGGCGCGGGCAAGAACCAAGTGTTCTTGGCGACATAATTCAAAATTTTGAATTTTAGTTGTTAGTTTCTTGTCTTGGCTGGAATTTTGGTAAAACAAAGGTTGTTCAATGTTTGATGTCAAGGTGGTGATGTCACAACATTGAGTCTTAACACTGGGCTGTGTTAAGTGTTTAAGTTACTGAAGTTTGGATGTCTGATGTCACTGGCGATGTTGTGACATTAGATCTGCAGAATTAATAACATCAGGTTTTGTGATGTTGATAGGGTTTGCGTGTTAGCTGGAATTGTGGAGAGCAGTTGTCTCATTGGATGCGAATATCTTGGGTTAGATATTCTACGCTGCATAGGAGATCTGGTGCAGATTTGTAGGAGATTTAAAAGGTTAAAGATTTGAAAAGATTTTAGGAGAAAATCTGTTTTGAAGATTCAGTTTTAAATAACAAATCAAGTCAGATATTGCAGGAGTCCAAGCCCAATTCAGGTTGCTATATAAAGCGCACAAGACCAAAGGAAAAAGTACAGATTGAAGAAAAAAAACATAGGCCGAGTGTCTTGAATATTTGTACAAATTGTGAGTGAACCATTCTAGTGTGAATTGGTGATCTATCCTCTCTAAAACTGTGAAGCAAAGAGAGTTGTGTAACTTGATCAAAGCTGTGAAGCAGAATCAAGGTTTCTCAAAGAGGGTGTTCTTTGAGAGGTTTTAGGGATTGAGTAGTGTTCTCATATCTAAGTGGTTTCTTAGGTAGAAAGTCACTAGTAGGAATTAAGTTTAGGAGATTGTCAACTGGGCTGTTGAGCCTGTAAATTAATTCTACAAGCAGTAAATTTCATCCCTGGCTTGGTAGCCCCCAGACGTAGGTAGTTAGACCGAACTGGGTGAATAATTCATTGTGTTGATTTATTGCTGTTATTGCTGTCCATTTGCAGAGTGTGTTGTTGTGACATCACACGTCTGATACCAGAATCTCAATTGGTATCAGAGCAGACATCCTGTCTGTCTCTGGGTGAGATCTAGGGAAGTTACTTTCTAGTGTAAATATGGACAAAGAAGTTGGAGGATTCGTCAACAGACCCCCTATTTTGGATGGATCCAATTATGACTATTGGAAGCCAAGGATGACTACTTTCTTAAAATCCTTGGACAGCAGGGAATGGAAGGCCATTATTAAAGAGTGGAAAGCACCTGTTGTGTGTGAGAAAGATGATGCTGGCAAAGATAAAGAAGGTACCTCAAAGCCAAAGCCTGAAGAAGAATGGACCAAGGAAGAAGATGAGCTTGCCCTTGGTAATTCCAAAGCGCTAAATGCAATTTTCAATGGAGTGGATAAGAATATTTTCAGGTTAATCAATACCTGTGAAGTTGCTAGGGAAGCTTGGGATATTTTGAAGGCTACTCATGAAGGTACATCTAGAGTTAAGATGTCAAGACTTCAGCTTCTAACATTGAAATTTGAAAGTTTGAAGATGAAGGAAGATGAGACTATCCATGACTTCTATATGAGTGTTGTTGAGCTGGCTAATGCATCCAGTGCTCTTGGAGAAAAGATGTCAGAAGAAAAGATTGTACGGAAAATCCTTAGGTCCCTTCCTAAGAGATACAAGATGAAGGTGACTGTTATTGAAGAAGCTCAAGACATCAGCAAGATGAGGGTTGATGAGCTCATTGGATCTCTTCAAACGTTTGAGCTTGGGTTAAATGAAGAAGAGCCTGAAAAGAAGCCAAAAAGTATAGCCTTGACTTCAAATGCTCAAGAAGAGGAAGGGAAGAGTACTAAATCCCAGGAGGACTTTTCTCAGGCCATAGCTATGTTGGGAAGGCAATTCAACAAAGTGTTCAAGAGGATGAACAATAACTCCTGGCCTAATGTCAAGAACATATCTTCTGACATCAGCAAGTCAAAAGAGAAGGATGAAGAGAAAACTGCCCAAGATAAAGGAGTTTAGTGCTTTGAGTGTGAAGGGTATGGACATGTCAAGAAAGAGTGTCCCACCTTCTTGAGGAAGCAGAAGAAGGGCATGACAGTTTCCTGGTCTGACTCTGATAGTGAAAGTGAAGGAGAGTTAGCAAAGCATGTTAGAGCCTTAACAGGAACTATTGTTTCTGATGATGATTCTAGTGATAAGGAAATAACCTTTGAGGAGCTAGCTTCTACTTATCAAGAGCTTTGTCTGAAGAGTGCTGAAATCTGTCAAGAAAATAAGAGTCAAAAGGAACAGATTGCTCAGCTTGAGACTGCTAAAGCTGGTTTGGAAAATGAAGTCTCACTGGTCAAAGCTCATCTTGATCATATGAACAAATCCGTTAGGATGCTGAGCTGTGGTACAGACGCACTTGATAAGATCCTTCAGACAGAAAAGGTTGCTGGTGATAAGTCAGGTATAGGATTTGTGGCTGAGAAAAAGGTTTCTGCTGAAGCAAGCACTTCAGGAACAAAGAAGGAGGGGTCCCAACCAATGTCTCATCATCAAACAAAAAGACAGGATCCTACCCCTAAGAAGGTTGTTCAGCCTCAGAATGGTCCTCATTAGAGGAAGATGCAGCCCCAAGGAGCTAGTCAGTATATGCCTCCCCAATATCACAAGAGCATGAAAGCTGCCAGGTTCAAACAGAACATGTCTCATCAGATGTCTCAACATCAGGGAGACTGGTATGGATATGGATATGGATACAACAATGCTGTGCCTCATCACTATGGAATAAGGAAGCCTCATCACCATAGGAGACATCATCCTCAGTACAGAACAAGACAATCCAACTATGGAAGAAAGAGACAACATTATGGGTGGCAGCCACAGCATTATCATCAAAGTGGCAGAAGATTTAACCACTTTAGAGATGACAGAGTCAGATGCTTCTATTGTGGCAGGTTTGGACATATGCAGTCCTCGTGCTTCAAGCTTCATGGTTATCCAAATTCTGCTCCTCAACCCAGACAGAAGGAGGTCAGGCCCAAGGTGGTGAAACAATGGGTTCATAAAGCTCAAGTCACATGTCTATTGGCTCATACCTCATATGGACATTTTGCCATGGATGCATGGTACTTTGACAGTGGATGTTCAATGCACATGACTGGATCCAAGGAGCAGTTGGTGGAGTTCAATTCTCGCCATACAAATAAGGTTGTGTTTCGCAATGGAGAAAAATGAGTAGTAGAAGGAGTTCGAAGAGTGAAGAATCATGATGGTCTTACTCTTGATAGTGTGATCCTTGTCCAAGGTTTGAAGGCTAATCTGATTAGCATAAGTCAGCTATGTGATGAAGGTTACAAAGTTAACTACACCAAAGATGAGTGTGTGGTATCTGATGAGCATAGTCAGGTTGTTATGAAGGGTGCCAGATCCAAAGATAACTGCTATCAGTGGATTCCTCTTGAAGTTAATTCAACTGATGATGTTCAAGTTGATGTTATAACATCAGACTATGACATCAGGTGTGAAAGGATGCTGAAAGGTCACTCAGAGTTAATGAGTTCTGATGTGAATCCTTTTAAAATTTTAAAAGGAAAGTCTTTATAGAGGGAGAAAATTAGTGATTGGTCTTTAAGAGGTACTCAAAATCAGGCGCCTTACCATATTGATTCTATATCAAGATTCATCAAAGAGTTCTCGTCTCAACAGTTCATCTCCCTTAATCTCAACAGAATAGAAAAATCTTCTCTAAACCTAGTCTGTTACAAAGGAACGATGTCTTCCCCATCCAAGAACTCTGATTCTCAAAGACCTGCGCATGTACGAACTAGGGTTTCTTCGGAAAAAGAACTTGTTGACAAAGAACATATTCCTATGGCACTCCCAGACTCAGGTAACTCTAAACCTTCAACCAAGTTGAATAAAACTGAAACTAGGTCATCATCCTCTCAAGCTGTTGAGGAGAAGTATGATGTGGACATGCATTTGGAGCAGATTGCCACCAAAATTCTTGAGAAGGGAATACGTGTGAAAGGGACTTCTGTCCCTTTAAGGCAAATGCCTGCTAAACAGGTGGACTCTCAAAGTGAGGACACAAATCTTCACAGACTGGCCTTGTCTGTGATTCAAGATGCTGAAGGTGGTAGTAAAGAAGAAGATCTTGAAGATACAGATGTCATCCCTGATGTCAGAACATCGTCCCCTAGGGATGAAAGTCTCAGTTATAAAGGGAAGGATCAGGTTGAGGTTATAGATGTTGAGGACTCATCTGATAGTGATATCATTGGTAATGTGATAGCAAGAAGAAGGGAGGATAGGAAAGGGAAAGGAGTGAAGTCACTTCCTAATGAAAATATGGTCAAGGATAATAAAAGGACTTCATTTGCAGACTCTCCCAAGTCATGGAGCAAAGTTTCCATGTCTGGAAAGAAGAGGAGAATCAGGGAGGAATCAGATTCAGATTGTGATGTTCAAGACATCAACCCCGTGAGGAACAGAGCTGTTGATCAAGTGCCTGATAACATCTCATTTCACTGTGCTAGAAGTGCATCCATGTGGAATTGTGTGAGCCAACGAAGGATAGCTCGGGAAAGAGAGCTAGTTGCAGATGACTTAGAGTCTACTGGAATTGTAGATTTAATTAAGTTTGCTGGTCTCACAAGGACTGTGTCAGGATTGACTAGTTGCTATGATAGACTGGTCAGAGAATTTATAGTGAATATCCCTGAGTCTATTATTGACAGCAAAAGCCTAACTTTCAGAAGAGTTACCGTCAGGGGTTAGTGTGTCTGGTTCTCTCCTAAGGTGATCAATGCCTACTTAGGAAGGAGTGAGGAAGATTATGGAGAATTAGAAGTTTCTAATAATGTTATCTGCAAAGAAATCACAGCTGGTCAGGTAGAAGTTTGGCCTTCAAAAGGGAAGTTATCAGCAAGTTTATTAAGTGTGAAATATGTTCTTCTTCACAGAATAGGTGCTGTTAACTGGGTTCCTACTAACCACAAGACCTCTGTTTCTGCTGGTTTGGGCAAATTAGTTTATGTCGTTGGAACAAAGAGACTAATTGATTATGGCTCTTACATTTATAATTAGACTATCAAGCATGCTGCAACAAGAGCTGTGAAATTGCCTATTGCATTTCCATCCCTCATTTGTGGGATAATTCTGTCTCAGCATCCTGGGATTCTTCACCAGTATGATATTGTGTGTAAAAGGAAGCCTGACTTGTCTTTTCATCAGAAGCTGTTTGAAGGAAAGCATGTTGCTGATCATGTCAAGATATCTGCCTCAACATCTACTCATCATACTCATGTCAAGACTGATATGATTTCTGAACTGGAGGAAGCCTGCAAAGAATTAGATGAAGCCATCAGAGTAAGCACTGAAAGAAAGTAGAAGTTTCAAAGATTACTTATGACTCTGAAGATGATAGAAAAAGAAGTTGCTGATAAGAAAGTTGAGTCTGATAATGACAGCTCAAAAGAAGATGAAGAAGATAATGATGATCTCAGCTCAGATGATTAAAGCTTTTAATGTTTTTCTTAGATAGTAGTTTTATGTAATTTTGTTTTAGCACTGTTGTGCTTGGTTTGTAATTTGAATATTGTGCAAGTATATGCACCTGTTTTGTTCTATGATTTGTTATGTATTTTTGCTGACTGTGAGACTGACAATGAGAGCTAGGGTAGTACTAACTGTAGTTAGACTTACTTGATGAGGTTGTCAAATTGTGGCTAAAAAGGGGGAGAAGTAGCCAAGAGAGCCAATAGTATCCAAGAGTATCCAAGAGTACAAATGTCAAATGCTGTCAAAGGAGTTGTTGGCTGAAATCGAAGTTTATGTAGCTGATTGCTGATGTTATAGTGCAGTGGTGCAGATATTGAGGGGGAGTAAGTGCTGATCTGCTGAACAGTTGATTATGCTGGTTCTTATTTTGAGGGGGAGCACCATCGTTGATTGATAAAAATTGTAGTTGTTGAAGATGGTGTTACAGCAGAGTTTTGTGTAAAGTAAAGTCTTTTTTTATTGAAGATGCTGCTGCTTGAAGGTTCAAAATTATTGAAGTTTTTTTTCCGCTGCTGAAGTCTCTGAAGGTGCAGAGATTGTTTTAGCCAAAATTAGCCAAAGGGGGAGATTGTTAGTTTCTTGTCTTGGCTGGAATTTTGGTAAAACAAAGGTTGTTCAATGTTTGATGTCAAGGTGGTGATGTCACAACATTGAGTCTTAACACTGGGCTGTGTTAAGTGTTTAAGTTACTGAAGTTTGGATGTCTGATGTCACTGGCGATGTTGTGACATTAGATCTGCAGAATTAATAACATCAGGTTTTGTGATGTTGATAGGGTTTGCGTGTTAGCTGGAATTGTGGAGAGCAGTTGTCTCATTGGATGCGAATATCTTGGGTTAGATATTCTACGCTGCATAGGAGATCTGGTGCAGATTTGTAGGAGATTTAAAAGGTTGAAGATTTGAAAAGATTTTAGGAGAAAATCTATTTTGAAGATTCAGTTTTGAATAACAAATCAAGTCAGATATTGCAGGAGTCCAAGCCCAATTCAGGTTGCTATATAAAGCGCACAAGACCAAAGGAAAAAGTACAGATTGAAGAAAAAAACATAGGCCGAGTGTCTTGAATATTTGTACGAATTGTGAGTGAACCATTCTAGTGTGAATTGGTGATCTGTCCTCTCTAAAGCTGTGAAGCAAAGAGAGTTGTGTAACTTGATCAAAGCTGTGAAGCAGAATCAAGGTTTCTCAAAGAGGGTGTTCTTTGAGAGGTTTTAGGGATTGAGTAGTGTTCTCATATCTAAGTGGTTTCTTAGGTAGAAAGTCACTAGTAGAAATTAAGTTTAGGTGATTGTCAACTGGGTTGTTGAGTCTATAAATTAATTCTACAAGTAGTGAATTTCATCCCTGGCTTGGTAGCCCCCAGACGTAGGTAGTTAGACCGAACTGGGTGAACAATTCATTGTGTTGATTTATTGATGTTATTGCTGTCCATTTGCAGAGTGTGTTGTTGTGACATCGCACCTTAACATCACACGTCTGATACCAGAATCTCATTAGTTATTTTGGTTAATTGGTTCAAAAATTAATTTCTCTCTGAATATTTATGTTTTTGAATTGATTCTTTTTCACAAAATTCACTAAAATGTTTAAATATTTTATTTTACAAAAAAAATCCAATTTATATTATTTATTTAATATAGTTAGAATTTTTGTAATTAATTTCATTTTAATTATTTTTAAACATTTTTAAATGAAATTCCCACTTTGATCTTTCAAAACCAATTGAATTTCAAACTTTCATGTAATTAAACATGATTTTTCAAAATATTTTTCAAAGTGTACAACTTGTTTTTGAACATATTTGGCATTTTATATCATTTTTTCATTTAAATTCCTTTGAAAAAAAGACATTTTAATTTAAAATTAGGGTTTCCTCCCGATTTTAAAATTTCAAAACATTTTTGGGCCTCTAATGGAGTGTAAGTCCCAATCCTTTTTGTACATACACCTTTTGGGCTTCAGACATTATATAAGTCTCACTGCGTTAAAAAATTTCTCAGCGCGAAACAATAATCAAACGGGCCTCGGACATTGTATAAGTCCCATTTTTTCTCTAAAAATCATTTTGAGTCTCTAATAGAGTGTAAGACCCAACCCCCTTTGTAAATACCAAAACATTTTGGGCCTCAGTCATTGTGTAAGACCCACTGTATTTTCAAAATCTCGGCACGATCGCCAATAAAAAAAACCTGGGCCTACCCTCGTGTTGTAAGTCCCACTCTTTTTCTCTTAAAATCATTTTGGGCCTCTAATGGAGTGTAAGACCCAATCCGTTTTCTAACCAAAACCTTTTTGGGCCTCAGTCACTTGTATAAGTCCCGATACCGTTTCCAAAACAACGATGTAATCACTGTTAACTTTGGGCCTCTCCTTGAGCTGTAAGCCCCACTTCTTGTACAAAAATAAACCTTGGACCTCTCCTTGAGTTGTAAGCCCCAATCTCTGTTCAACACAACTTCTTTTGATTCAATTTCAAATATACAGTTGTTATCAAAACTTTCTCTATTTTTCTTTGAACAACTAACAATACAGCTATGGAAGCTTGCACACCTGTAAGTTTTTATCAGCTTTCTTTTATCAGCTTTAATATATATATATATAACTGTATTGTGGGAAGCTAGCTCACCTGTAAGTCCTTCTTTCATCCTTTTAAATACATGTCAAATATATATAACTATATTGTGGGAAGCTTGCTCACCTGTAAGTCCTCCTTTAATATCCTTTTAAATACTTGTCATATATCAACTGTATATATACTTGTATATCTGCTTAGAGTTTTCCCCGACAACTAGGTCTAGAACTAGGTAAAGCCAGCATTCGCTCTTTTAATAGTCAAAACTAGATCCCCATAGGATTCTAGATACAGTCTTGCCTCCTCTTGGGCTTATACAATATGGAACAAAGAGAAAGGCATTATTCTTTGTGAAACTTTTCTCAGACTGTCACCCCTAGAAATTGTCAAAAAAATTCCACTCTCCAGAGGTGATCTATTCTCGGTGAATAGCATCTCTTGAATTTCTTCAAACCTCAGCATTGTTTGCTAAATGATTTGTTCTCGGTGAATAGCATTTCTTGAACCTTTCTTTGGTTTGGGACCCACGGGCTTCTTAAAAGCATTCCCCGCCTCCTCTTGGGCGTTGTACAAGGACCCTCAGGCCTCTTAAAGGTTCTCATGCCTCCTCTTGGGCTTAGTACAAGGACCCGACGACCTCTTAAAGGTATAGGAACAGAACCTAGTCATGCTTTGCTAGAGCAGTCTTTCTAAAGAGTCTAAACCTCAGACCAATTTAAGGGTTGACCCTCATCCCTTAAAACACCTGCCTCCTCTTGGGCCTCGTACAAAGATAAACCCAGTAGACTTGGACAGTCTCATCCCTTTTTGGATCTCAAATACATTCTCAAGCACTAAAGAAACCCTGACCACCCGATCAATCTCTAGCTGAGTCAACTCACCCCATAGGTTTCTAAACTCAGTCTTTCATCCTAAATTTCCCCATCCCGGGTCAACAGGCTATCAACTATCCCAAATCAGAACCTCAAGGCATCTGATACCTCAACTCTTCTGTAATCCTCAGTAAGAGTTGATCCCCTATTTTGGACCTGTTTTTGGATCTCAAATAATCCTCAGCATAAGCCAGCTCCTCTTGGGCTTTGTACAATGATTTTCCCAAGTTGCACTAACCTCTTCAGACTCTCTTGTTGAGTCAATCACCCTTTCAGACTCTCTTGTTAAGTCAATCATCTTTTTTAGCCTCAATCTCGGGCTTTGTACGAGACAACAAATCACTCTCTTGTTGAGTAAAAATGACTCTCTTGTTGAGTCAATCATCCTTTTAGCCTCGCTCTCGGGCTTTGTACGAGACATCAAAAGACTCTCTTGTTGAGTCAATCACTTCTCAGACTCTCTTGTTGAGTCAATCAATTTTCAAACTCTCTTGTTGAGTCAATCATCTTTTCAGACTCTCTTGTTGAGTCAATCACCTTAAAACACTCTCTTGTTGAGTTATTCCTGTTTTAGCCTCAATCTTGGGCTTTGTACAAGACACATAAACTTTCTCTAGCAAAGTTAAAATCTTCATAATCTTCTCTTAAATTATGGGAAAATAACTTCCCAGCAGAGTCTATTCTCCCTAGCCTTCTTTTAGGCTGTGTGAGTAAATTTCCCCAAAGCAGAGTCAATTCTCTTTCCAGCCTCCTCTTAGGCTTTGTATAATGATTATCCTCATTAGAGTTAACCTAAACCTTGGGCTTCGTACAAGGCAGATAATACTCTCTTGTTGAGTCAATCCATTTTTAGCCTCAATCTTGGGCTTCATACAAGACACATACAAATACCTCCCCAGCGGGGTCAAAACCCTTTTCAGCCCCAATCTTAGGCTTTGTATAAGACATCATATAAAATCTCCCTAAACACTCTCTTCTTGAGTCAGTTTCATTTTAGCCTCAATCTTGGGCTTTATACAAGACAGACAAAATATTCCCCCAAAGAGTCAGTCTCTTTTTCAGCCTCAATCTTGGGCTTTGTACAAGACAGATAAAAATACTCTCTTGTTGAGTCAGTCTCTTCCAGCCTCCTCTTAGGCTTTGTATAAGGACTTCCCTAGTGGAGTCAATCAATCTCTTAGCTTCAACCTTGGGCTTTGATCAAGGCACACAAAAACAAACTTCTTTTCTTTCATTTAATTGCTGTAAGCGGCAAGCCTCTGGATTATTTACATCCACTCCACTGTCCCTCTTTTAGCCTGAAAGATTCCTAAGGAAAAATGGCATTGCTCTACACTGAGTTAAAGTTTTATCCTCTAGGATAAATCCTTCATAAAGGAAGTTATAGCATTGCTGGATTCTCACATCCCAGTTAAAGTAATTCTCCTTTATAATCGGTCACCTAACATTTGTGATAAACAGATGAGATATCTCTCTTTAGAGATGACAAATTCTCTCTCAGTCAAACCTTTTAGCTTCAATCTTGGGCTTTGAACAAGACACAAATACTCCTTTTAGCTTCAATCTTGGGCTTTGAACAAGACACCAAAATTTCCTTCCTCCTGTGGAGGGAACTACGATTGCTCTGATTTCCCTGTTTATCTTCAACGGGAATACGTAGGCATAAGATTGCAAAATCTTAGCGAGCACACCAAATCAAAAACCTTAGGTCCAATACCTACACCCATCAATCAAAATTCTAGGTTTCACACCTTACCAAAAACATCGAAACAAACTCGATTATCAACAAAAACTCTCTCTCTCAACACTCCCAAGAAAGAAATTTTCCCATTTACGGATAAACACCATCAAGTAGAAAGCAATAAGTATGATTGCTAATCAAACTGTGGATAACCACATATAGGATGGGTAATTGACAACTCCCCATTGTATAACCTGACCCCGAAATCCTCGATCTCTCTTAGCATTTGTTCAGTTAAACATCTGCGTGCAAGGTTAGTTTAAGATAGCTTCCCTTTCCCTTCCAACTTCGCGGGATAAATAAGAAATCAGAAAGTAGCACCCCTCTCCTGCCTTGTGGTGAGGAGAAACCCATTTGTGATAAGGTGGTCGTGTCACCGACAAAAATCGCACGCTACACAATATTGCTCCCAAAACAAACTTGCTCTACTATAAATAGAGCTTCTTTCTGATCAATTCAAGTACACCAAAGCATAACATCTCATGCTTTCCTTCCAACCTCTCTAAAAAAACCAGAATTTGCTTCTTTTGCAAGTAACAAGGGAATTTTCAAATAGAGAGCAATTCCATTCAAATCAACCATCCTAACACCTCACATATGTCATATATAAGTGATCCATAACTTCAAAACACATATGGAACACCAAAATCAGAAAGTCAACCTCTAAAACCTCAAATTTTGACTTTTCTACATTTTTCAAGCCATATCTTGATTCAGACACTTTCAAAACCAAACAACACTTCAAACACACTCCAAATATCATCCTCAAACTGTCCCAACAAGTTTCCCTTAACTGTAACACCATTTGAGTAAGTTACTATTTTGGTCACTTTTGCAAGAAAGAGCCAGTTCTTGTTCTTGTTCTTGAGGATTCCAGCTGGTCTTGATCATCCTAAAAGCTTCTAAGGGATCTATCAAAAGTGTCTATAGCATTGGATTACTTTTGGCACAAGCATTTTGCAAGATAGCACAAGGAACTTCAAGAGGTAAGTGTCTAACAACTTGAACTCTTTAAAATATGCATTGCTTTGATATCCACTGATCATGAACATCTCATACATATCATATGTGTTGTGTTTGAACCAGTTTACCATGCTATTATTGCCTGTATTAAGTGGTAGCATAGAACTTGCAAATTTAGGCCTATTTTGAAACCACTATTGGATATTAAAATGTAGGCATCTTTAGAAAAATCTAAGACCACCATTGGATTCCTCATGAAATTATTGGCAGGATCCATCTAAATTTCATCCAATTTCATGGAGAAATGAGGGAGATATGATCCTTCTTGCAAATCCACCAAAACTTGAATTTTGCCTTGGCCTGACTTGAAATTTAGGTCACCCTTATATACATATGGGGTGGTTTTGATACACGGATGTATCACCACCCTAGTGGTAGCAGCGCGCATGTGTTTGGTTGGAGGGCGTGGGTTTAACACCCACCCAGACCATTTTTTATTTCACTCTCATTTTGCTATTTTTCATATTTTTCATAATTTTCTTAATTAATCTCAAAATTAATTTCTCTCTCATTTTTAATTATTTTTTATTGATTCCTTTTTTGAAAATTCACAAGAATGTTGAAATATTTTATTCCACAAAAAAATTGAATTTATTTTAATTATTTAATATAGTTTGAATTTTGTAATTAATTTCATTTTATTTGTTTTCAAACATTTTTAAAATGCGATTTCCACCTTGATTTTTCAAAACCAATTTAATTTCAAGCCTTCATATGATTAAACATGATTTTTCAAAATATTTTTCAAAGCTTACCATTTTTTTTAAAATATATTTGATATTTGATATTTAATTTCCTTTGAAAATCATATTTATTTTAACTAAAATTAGGGTTTCCCTCAATTTTAATTTTTCAAACACTTTTCAAAACACTTTTGGGCCTATTGATAGAGTCTAAGTCCCATCCCTTTATAAATAAACCATTTTGGGCCTCAGTCATTGTATAAGTTCCGATAAGATTTTAATAATCTCGATGCGATCGCTGTTTTCAAAACAATTTTCATCTGGGTCTCCCCTTTGGTTGAAAGCCCCATCTTTCTTCTTTTCAAACACGTTTGGGCATATAATAGAGTGTAAGAACCAACCCCTTTTGTACATAAATAAATTTGGGCCTCAGTTATAGTATAAGTCCCGATACGATAAACTGTGCGATCGCTGTTTTTCATCTGGGCCTCTCCTTGAGTATAAGCCCCAAACTTCCTTTTAAGACAACTTTCCTTTTGATTTAAATTCAAATTCAAGGTTTTATCAAAACTTTCTTCAATTTCATGAAAATCTAAACATACAGCTGTAGTCAAATACACTATGTTTGGGCTTGCACAACTGTAAGTTACATTATCTCTTCAATACATACTTGTTTACATATGTCATCTGTATATATATATATATATATATATATATATATATATATATATATATATATATATGCTTGTACATGCTTGCTTAGAGTTTTCCCCAACAGTTAGGTCTAGGTCTAGATCAAACCAGTGGTTATTCTTTCAACACAGTCAAAACTAGTTCCCCATAGGAAATTCCAGATACAGTCTTGCCTCCTCTTGGGCTTATACAATATGGAACAGAGAAAGGCATTATTCCCGGTGAAACTTTTCCCAAGACTGTACAAACTTAGAAACATATGTGTATAAGAAATTCAATTTCCCCAAACAGGATTAATTCCCGGTGAAACCTCTTTTGAATTTCTTCAAACCGTAGAATTGTTCTGCAAAGAAAGAACTTATTCCCGGTGAAACCTTTCTTGAACTTTTCTTAGGTTTGGACCCACGGGCTTCCTAAAAGCATCCCCGACCTCCTCTTGGGCTTAGTACAAGGACCCCCAGGCTTCTTAGAAGTTCCTCAGCCTCCTTTTGGGCTTAGTACAAGGATCCAAAGGCTTCCAACAGGTATAAGACAGAGCTTAGTCATCTCTACTAGTTCAATCCTCTAGAGAGCCAGAATCCAAAGTATCATATCATTGTAGGGTTGATCTTCATCCCTTAAACCCTTAGCCTCCTCTTGGGCTTCATACAAGTAGACTTGGACAGTCTCAGCCTCCTCTTGGGCTTCATACAAGTAGACTTGGAAAGTCTTAGCCTCCTCTTGGGAATTATACAAAGATCATTCTCCAACTAAGAGTCAACCTCTTCATACCAGTAGACTTGGAAAGTCTCATTCTCTCTTAGACCTCACCAAGAAAAACCCTAAACTGATCATTTCATCAATCTCCAACAGAGTTAAAACCTCAATAGGTTTTCAAACTCAATCTTTAAACCTTCACCTTAAAAAACCCAGCCAGGTTTAATATACCATCAATAGAACCCTAACAAAATCAGAACCTCAGGGCATCTGATATTTCAACTATCCTTCAATCCCCAGCAAGAGTTGATTCCCTAACATATATTGGACTTGTCTCTGGACTTCAATAATCCTCTGCAGAAGTCAGGCTCCTCATAGGCTTCATATAAGAATTTCCCCGACTAGCCTCCTCTTAGGCTTTATATAATAATTTTTCTCAGTAGAGTTAGCCTCAATCTTGGGCTTTGTACAAGACAGATAAAAACCTCCCCAGTGGAGTCAATCCCTTTTTCAGCCTCAATCTTGGGCTTTGTAGAAGACAGATATAAAACTCCCCTAGTAGAGTCAACCTTTTAGCTTCAACCTTGGACTTTGATCAAGGTACACAAAAATCAACATACCCTCATATGAGACCTTGAGTCCACTCTGCAGGAGGATATTTTCTTTATACATCACATCTCAAAACAGATAACAAAAACCCTTTTCCCATATAATTTGTTGTAAGTGGTACACTTGTTGATTCAAAATCCAAGCTGGAGTCCTTCACTTTATCCTGGCTAAAATTCATCTTTCATCTAACTGCTGTAAGTGGCAAGCCTCTGGATTATTTACATCCATGCCAATGTCCCTCTCTTAGCATGAAAGATTCATAAGGAAAAATGGCATTGCTCAATACTGAGTTAAAGTTTCTTCCTTCATGATATCAACCTTATAAAGGAAATTATGGCATTGCTGGATTCTTATATCCCAGTTAAAGTAATTTCCCTTATAACCAATTACCCAACATTTTGGGATGAATATGGTAGATATCTCCCTTTAGAGATGACAAATTCTCTCTCAGTCAAACCTTCAGCTTCAATCTTGGGATTTGAACAAGACACCAAACATTTTCCTCCCATAGAAATAACAGTAACTACGATTGCTCTGATTTCCCAGTTTTCTTTACGAGAATATGTAGGCATAAGATTGCGAAATCTTAGCGAGCACACAAATCAAAAACTTTAGGTCTAGTACCTTCACAAAAAACAACAGAAAACCCAAAAATCACCAAAACATCCTCTCAAACCCCTCAAAGGAGAAACTTTCCCTACCCATAGCAGATAAACACCAGAAAGTATTTAAACCAACAGAAAAACATGCCATAAAAGGTTTATGGATAACCATATATACACTGGGTGATTGACAACTTCCCTTTGTATAACCTGACCCCGAATCCCCCAATCTCTTAGCATTTGTTAAAGAAAACATTTGCGTGCAAGGTTAGTTTTAGATAGCTTCCCTTTCCTTTCGAGCTTCATAGGATAAATAAAAAATCAGAAAGTAGCACCCAATTCCAACCATTGCGGTAAGGTGGTCGCGTCACCGACAAAAATCGCACGCTACATACACCTAGCATACACTTCATCGGTAGATGAAATAAAAAAACATGAGAGGATTAACTCTCACCCATCAATCAAGGTAACAACAAGTTAAATTATGCATTCATCAAGAAAAAACTCATATTGAACAGTATAAAAGCAAAAATCACAAGGGCTTTAAAGGTTGTAATGTGGCTTGGGTAACAAACAATTGTTTTTCTCAAGGTAAAAGAAACAAAAACTTGCCTAATCAAATGAGAGTGATCATTTCTCACAATCTCAGGCACTCACAAATTTTAATCACCTTTTTCTTTTTTTCAAATTGTTACACCATTCCACACAACTTATTAGCACAACATTATTCTCTTTTTTTTCAATTATTTTTGCTTTTTTTTTTCTTTTTCTTTTTCACTTTTTTCTTTTCTTTCTTTCTTAAACTTTTTCTTTTTCTCAACCTCTTAGCAACCAATCTCTTCTCCCAAACTTGAATGCAACCGCACATAGTGACATGAATGCTCCCAAACTTATTAGGCAAGGGTAGAAAACTCAAATAACAAGTCATGGTTATAGTTCAAGAAAAAGTATTAGAATCCATACAAAAATGAACTTAACACCAACATGGATTCTAACAAAGGCTCAAAGGGAGTAAGCAAATTCTCACTCACTCACAAGGTAGATTGACTATTTGGTCAAGTGGTTATGCTCAAAATCAAACAAAATGCCTTGATCATTTTAGTGCTATTAGACAAATCAACACAAATACAAGATTAAACATAATAAAATCGAGTTAAACAAGAATGTTGGTCTCCTGCATATAGTAAATAATGGAAAACTCCTCACAAAAAGCGTTTTGTTCTAAAGTGATTAAAAAATGAACAAGTATGTCAAAAGAATGAATGACATGAAAATTGTACAAATGAAAAGTCTCCTAATCATGTTATGTTCTAGAAAGCGATAAACACAAACCTTAGCCATGTAACTCCTTTAAACTTTTCACCAAGTTCGCACGGCGAACTCAGGGAGAACATGACAGCAACTCAAAAATTCTGGTTTTTCTACTTGTGGTTTATTACAACACTCTTTCACCATAACATTTTCTTGTTGAAACAATTAAACTTGAACAATCACAAAATGCATCCTCAAGCTAATAAAAAATAAAGCTTGAGAAAAAAAACACAAGAATTTCCTAACAACCTAACAAAATTGAACCAAACTAAATAAACATAAAGCTATACAAACTCAAAAACTGTTGGGTTTCCTCCCAACAAGTGCTTATTTCACATCGTTAGCTCGACGCCTTATTTATGTACAAGCTCCTCCATGTTGCTTCATTCACTAGTAGATACCAAATAAAACCTGCAACACTTGAGCAAACGTAAACTGAAAACAAAAATATGCACAAACACATACACAAACATGATGGACAACACCTATATACAATCACTTATGGAAAATAACTATAAACAAGTATATACAAAGCTTAAAAGCATAGAAACTATCGCAATGCAATTCAATATCAAAACCAATCCCCGACAACGACACCATTTTGTTGGTTCGGTAAAGCGACAAGCAAAAATATTATTTTCAGAAGAATTCCCTCCAGGATTTATGTCGTCTCCACATGGATCAGTGCAAGGGAAAGAATGTCGTTCGACAATCTTTACATCTCTAAGCTTGGTTTTAAATGGTTTAGGATAAAAGTACAAAAGGAAAAACATAAAACAATAAAATAAATACATTTTTAAGACATGTGAAAACTCATCTGGAGTTGTGTTTCGTTCTACCCATCATGTACTAAAAAATATATGGATCAAATGCACGTAACCTATATCACTCGTCAAAATCCCCACGTATCACTCACAACAAGAGGTTATGTCTAACACAAACGTTGAGAGATCAGCTGCATTCTCTCGGAGGTGATTTTGCACGCAACTAAACAACACGGAGCATTAAGATCTGACACACATGTGAATATTAGACTACTTCCCACAACCAATAGACATTCATTTTAGATCGAGATCGAAAGGTATATGTCTATAGCGAATCAAACTCATTAAGATAGAGATTAAATCAAAGATAACATCGATAAAGAGTTGTAAAAGAGATTTTATACAAAGATCCATAAATACACATACAATCAAGATAAACTTACATACAAAACCATAACAAATAGAGGGTACAAAGAGAAGAGAGAAGAAGAACACAAATCTCACGGTTTGTCAACTCCGATTAAAGTGGATTCGACTCTGGATCGTCAAGATATACACTCCATGTGTTGTTTCTAAGCTAAATCTACTCAAGAATGTGTTTGACGAAGTTGGGGTAAAAATTTCCCAACAACATAACCTAAAAAATGTTGAAAAGTGACTTAAATAGGCAAAAATGGGTTCCCGTGTTCGCACTGCGAACTCTCGTTCGCCCAGGGAACATAAACCGCCTTAGCTACTGCCAAAACAGTATTTTCCACGCTTCTAGGAAATTTTTATTCGCCTTGAATTCGCAGTCACTACGCCAAAATTGGACAAAGACAGCGCAACAAAGACAGCGCTTTTTGGATAAAGCGCTGCTATAAGTCTTTAAAAAAATTTTCTTAAAAAAAGCGCTGTAAAAGACAGCCTTTAGAAAGCGCTTTCTAAAAGCGCTGTTAAATGCCCAAAATGGAAGCCACCTTAGAAAGCGCTTTTTGAAAAGCGCTGCTATAGGTATTACTTTAGAAAGCGCTTTAAAAAAGCGTTGTCTAAAGGTTAACCTTAGAAAGCGCTTTCAGAAAGAGCTGCTATAGGTTTTAAATTCTCCCCACCTTAGAAAGCGCTTTCTGAGGAAAGCGCTCTTATAGGTAGAACTTAAGAAAGCGCTTTTTAAAAAGCGCCCTCTAAGGTCAATTATGAATTAAAATATAAAACAATTTCTAATCATTTTCAGACACTTCTTTTCATTTTCTTCTCTCGACCGTTCTTCTCTACTGAAACCCTTGCTATTGTTCTTCTCTGCTGAAAACCATTGTCATTGCCGTCGTTCATTCGCCATTGCCGTCGTTCACTTTTTTCCGTCATTTTGGTTGTTCATTCGCCATTGCTTTCGTGCAGAAGAAGAGGTATGATTTTCATTCTTGTTTTCATTCTTCTTTTCATTCTGTTTTCATTCTTGTTTTCATTCTTGTTACATTGAGAATCTGTATTGCTGAAACATTATAACAGAAAATACCACCAAGTCTAAACAAACCGAGACGGTGTCATAGTTGTGCCTTGGAGAATGACTAATAAAAGAAGAAGAAAATATTACCTCGCTAACAAAGTTTACATAGAAAATAATGACTAATAAAACAAATATCAGTCATTCTTTCATGAAAGAATGACTAATAATCCAAATATTACCTCGCTAACAAAGTCTTAAGACAGAGCCATGAAAGAATGACTAATATCTGTCCATACTTTCTATGTAAACTTGCGGGTTTTATTTGTTTTCATTCTGACTTATTTTTGAACATGTTTAGAATGACTAATATTGAACATGTTGTTTCTATTTTCATTAGTTTTTGTTTTTATATTCTAGATTAAAGAAAGTATGATAGTTATTGTAATATTGATAGTTATTGTATTGATGGAGTTATGATATATAGAGCCATGAAAGTGGAGTTATGATTGTTATTGTATTGCATGGTCAAAGAAAGTATGATATTAGTCTTTGCATGAGATGTTTATCTTGCTCAATAATTGCTTTGATGGTTATCTTTGTGATATGATGATTACTTGTTTAATTATGATTTAAACTTGATTCTTGATAGATTTAGGTTATCGTATGAATGTTACTTGTTTAAGTTGATTCATGTTTACTTGTTTAGGTATTGCTTAGATTTGAATCTTGTTAGGTTTAGGATGAATTGCTCTAATGCTTGGTTACTTGTTTAAGTATGCTTAGTTTTAAGTATGTTGCTTGTTTGTGATTACATGTTGCCACTTATCAAGTTATGACTCATAATTGGTCAATTAATGATATTTCATTTTATGATACGTGTACAGGGGGATCTTGGTAATTCTAACCTATCTGGACACTGTGTGGGTCTAGAAGTTGTTTACATCTCTAAAGGTAATTAGTTGTTCTCTCTCGCCACTGTAATTAGTAGTGCTTTGAATGAACTGATATGATGGAGTTGCTAACTTATTGAATTTGCTATATATAGGGGTTACTTGTGATCAAAGTGTGAAAGTAGGATAGTTTCCCTACAGGTAAATATTTTTTATTTTTGTTTTTGTTTAGTTTAATTAGTATAACTATGGATAAGAAATGGATGTCTTTAAGTCGATTGTCGAAAGAGTACGAGAATGGGGTGTCGGAATTCGTTAAGTTTGCTGTTGCGCACGCCAAACACCCTAGTTGAATGAGATGTCCTTGCTTGGGTTGCTATTTTGGGAGCCGGGTTGACGCGGTTCAGTTGGCATCGCATTTAATGAGGAGTGGAATTGATAGAAGTTATACATGTTGGAATTTGCATGGTGAGAAAATTAACAGGAATGTTGAACCGGGGGATAATACGACCTATGCTTCAAACGACAATGGCACAGATACATACGATTCTGATCGAGTCGAAGAGATTGCATAAGCACTTGAAGAAGATCTTAAGGATTGTCCCAAAATGTTTGAGAGGTTGGTAAGCGATGCAGAGAAACTGTTATATAATGGATGCACCAAATTCACAAGATTGTCTGCGGTATTAAAGTTGTACAACTTAAAGGCGGGGATTGGATGGTCGGATAAAAGTTTCACAAAGTTATTAGCCCTTATGAAAGATATGCTTCCAGAGGATAATGTTCTTCCCAATCGAACATATGAGACCAAAAAGATGTTGTGCTCTATTGGCATGAGCTATGATAAGATACATGTCTGTCCAAACGATTGCGTTTTGTTTCGAAATGAGTATGCATTGTTAAATGAGTGTCCTAAATGCGGTGTCTCTCGATATAAGAAAAAATTGTCTCCAGCAAAAGTTTTATGGTATTTTCCTATAATTCCGAGATTTAGACGCATGTTTCGTAGTGAGACCGATTCAAGACACTTGACTTGGCATGCAGATGAAAGAATTATTGATGGAAAGTTTTGACATCCGGCAGATTCACCACAGTGGATGAAAATTGATGATGATTATCCTGAATTTGGAAAAGAAGCAAGAAACCTTCGCTTGGCATTATCTACTGATGGAATGAACCCACACGGTCTTCAAAGTATCTCACATAGCACTTGGCCTGTGATCATAATGATTTATAACCTACCTCCATGGCTATGTATGAAGCGTAAGTACATGAGGTTATCTATGTTAATTTCTAGGCCTAGACAACCAGGGAATGACATAGACATATACTTGGCACCCTTAATCGAAGATTTAAAGTTGTTGTGGGAGAACGGTGTGGAGGTTTATGATGGGTATAGGAAATAAAGTTTCAACTTGAGGGCGATGTTGTTTGGCACAATTAATGATTTTCCAGCATACGGAAATCTATCAGGGTATAACATAAAAGGTTAATGTGTGTGTCCTATTTGTGAAGATAAAACAGATTGGACGCAATTGGAGTTTGGTCAGAAGAATGTCTTTCTCGGTCATCGTAGATTCTTAAATTCTAATCATCACTATCGTGGGTGGAGAAAAGCATTCAATGGAGAGCCAGAACAAGGTAGAGCTCCAACTATATTGACAGGTGATCAAATTTTTGAAAAGGTGAAAGATGTGAGTACTCAGTTTGGAAAGCCTTTTGCATATACACTTGTCAAGAGTGGGTGGAAGAAGAGGTCGATTTTTTTTGAACTTCCATATTGGAAGTCGTTGTATGTAAGACATTTTCTCGATGTTATGCATATTGAAAAAAATGTATTTGAAAGTGTGTAGCGAGCGATTTTGGACGCGGTTCTTAAGCGTTGGTCGTTATCTACGGTTTGAGCTTAAAACTACAGGTCGATTCATTTTTTATCCTATTGTGAGCTGAATAAGGAAGGGAAATATATGTCTCCAATTAACCCTGCTTGCATACTGAGTTTAAACAGCGGTCTGTTAGGTTACGGATGCTATCAATGTGGGGGGGCCTTTGTACTGGTTATTTGTATTTTCGCCAATACAGTTTTCTTTCTTTTTATCTATGCAGAAGGTTTCTGGCGGGGAACAAGGATTAGGATGTTAGGACTGATGCTTTTGAATTACTGCTTTTAATTGATGGAGATATGGGATTTGGGTTTTTTGTTGATTGCGCTCGCTAAGATCTTTTTCTTTCGATCTTATGCCTACGTATTCCCGTTTACCGAAACAGGGAAATCAGAGCGTTCGTAGTTCCTCCTATTCTATGGGAGGAAATTGGTTTTTGGTGTCTTGTTCAAATCCCAAGACGTGAAGCGAAAGGTGATTTGTATCTTGTTCAAAGCCCAAGATGTGAACCTGAAAGGTCTATTTGTGTCTTGTTCAAAGCCCAAGACGTGAAGCTGAAAGACCTCGACTTTAGAGAGAATTTGTCATCTCTAAAGAGGGGAGAAGGAGAATTACTTTAACTGGGATACGCGGATCCGAGCAATGCCATAATTTCCGAAGAAAGGGTTTTAACCTGAAGGAGAAGACTTTAACTCAGTGTAGAGCAATGCCATCTTTCCTTAGGAATTTCTCATGCTAAAAGAGGGACAGTGGCATGGATATAGATGATCCAGAGGCTTGCCGCTTACAGCGATTAGATGAAACGAAAGGAGTTGTTGATGTTTGTATACTGTGAACGAGGCACAACTTTGATGCTAAAAGGTTGATTGGATCAACCAGTGGTTTTCTTATACAAAGCCTAAGAGGAGGCTAATTTCCGCTAGGAAAATCATTATACAAAGCCTAAGAGGAGGCTATTTTGTGTCTCGTACAAAGCCCGAGAGAGAGGCTAAAAGTTTTTGACTCAACAAGAGAATCTTTTATACTTAACAAGAGAGTGTTTTTGTATCTCGTATAAAGCCCGAGATGGAGGCGAAAATTTGTTCGGCTCAATAAGAACCTTTCTGTATCTCGTATAAAGCCCGAGATGGAGGCTGAAAAGGTTTGTTCCGCTGGGGAGAATCATTTGTACAAAGCCCAAGAGGAGGCTAGTTTAACTGTTTCAGTTAAGTGACAGATCCATTATACTGATTTTAAAAGAGAAAATCAGTTCTTATATGAGCAACACTGTACTCATGGGTTTAACCTGAGGATCGGGATTGTTCCCTGTTCTTTAAGGAAACGGGAAATCCAAAGGGTATTGAGACTGTCCGAGTCTGCGGGTTTCCTTCCTATTTAACGAAGGGGTCACTTGAGAATGTCTTTTGAGACTCAAGGAAGTTAGACTGTCCGTGTCTAGAGTTTTATCTTTCTATGCTTTGAGAAACAGTAGTAGACTCTATGAAAGGACTGTTCTATGAGGATGACTAGGTTCTGTTCCTATACCTCTAGGAGGTCGTCGGGACAATTTGTACGAAGCCCAAGAGGAGGCTGGAAACTTTTAAGAAGCCGACGGGTCCTTGTACGAAGCCCAAGAGGAGGCTATCATTCTCGGAGGAAGAGATCATTATACGAAGCCTAAGAGGAGGCTGTGAATGCTTCTAAGAAGCCGTAGGGTCCTTGAACGATGCCCAAGAGGAGACGGGGTTGCTTTTAGGAAGCCTGTGGGTCCTTGAACAATGCCCAAGAGGAGGCCGATGCTTTTAAGAAGCCCGTGGGTCTATCATCTCCTTTCCATTAGGAGAGATAACTCTTTTAAAGATAAAAACCACTGGTAAACGTGCGAGGTTTACTATCCAGCGACTTTTAGCTTTTAAAGAGGGTTCCTTAGTTAAGGTCCAAGATTATGACCGTAGTGGGTACCCAAACCCCTAGACATTCAAGGAAAGTTATCCACAAGGAATAGATCAAGTCAGGAAAGTTCGAGAATTTGGAAGAAACTCAAAGATGCCATTCACAGAGAATACATTCATCTTGGGGAGTAGAGCTTCTTGACGATTCCTAAGGAGGACAGCCGAAGAGAAGACTGTATCTGGTGCTCCTATTGGGGATCTAGGCGTCTATTTCTACGAATAAATGAAACGGCGTCACCTAGTTCTAGACGTAGTTGCCGGGGAAACTCGAAATATCTATACTATTATTACACAGTAGATATGAGTTTATGAAATGAGACTTACAGTGAGCAGCCCCACAATACAGTTTATAATATGAAAGCAGTAAATGAAAGCGATAACCACTTACTCGGTTGTAGTGCTTCCATGCTGTTTGGTTAGTTGTTCAACAAAGAAAGATTGAAAACAACAGTATATTCTAAATCAAAGGAGAAAGTGCTTTGAAAAAGAAAGATTTGGGGCTTACAGCTCAAGGAGAGGCCCAGGGTTTTATCAGTGAGCACACTGTTTGACTTTGTACAGCGGGACTTATACAAGTGACTGGGGCCCAAAAAGGTTTTCTGTACAAAGGGATGGGTCTTACACTCTCTCAAGAGGCCCAAAAAGGTTTAAAGAAAAGAGAGGGGCTTATAACACGAGGGTAGGCCCAAATGATTTTTCGTTTAAAAATGGCGATCGCGCCGAGGTTTTCTTTTAACGCAGAGGGACTTATACAATAAGTGAGGCCCAAAATTGTTTTGGTTAAAAGGTGGATTGGGTCTTACACTCTAATAGAGGCCCAAAGTGTTTTGAATGGGTCTTATAGCTCAAGGAGAGGCCCAGATGATTTTTATTTTTAAACGGACGACGATCGCGCCGTTTACTTGTACAGAGGGACTTATACAATGAGTGAGGCCCAAAATGTTTTTGTACAAGGGGGGATGGGTCTTACACTCTCTCAAGAGGCCCAAAGAGTTTTGAAAATGATTTATGAGGGTTGAATTAATCCAAAACCCTAATTTGTTTTCAAAATGTATTTAATTGAATAAAAATTCAATTAAAATGATCAAAAATTGTTTAACACATGGAAAACAAATTGTGATCTTGGATAAATGCTTCAAAAATTAAGTATTGACCTACAAAATAATTAGAAAGCATTAAAAGTTGCAAAATCAATGTAGAAAAAATATTTAAAATGCCAAAAACAATCAAAATATTAATTCTTTACAAAAATATCAATTATATGAAATAAATAATATTTTTGGGATTTTTTGTGAAAATAAAATATTTTAACATTTTTGTGAATTATTAAAAAAAGAATCAACTCAAAATCATTAAAACTCAGAGAGAAATTAATTTTTGAATCAATTAAACAAAATCACAAAATTCGAATATTCAAATTTCTAAAAATGGCGCCAAGAACAGGCTGAAGAACACGCGCGTGTTCTTGAATTCTCAGATTTGCATTTTCTATCCAATCTCCATGAATACGTAATCATATCATGTAATCCACATATCATTATGCTCGTCTCAACCTCACGATCATGTCTATGTACTTTAATTTCATTTAAATTAAACATACAACAAGAAATCACGAAGAGACCTCAAGAACCCTAATTTCTGCATGAAGGCTAGGATTTTTGATACACGATTCAAACAATGCAATTAATTGAGGGAAAACATTCCATGCATGATTATGAACATATGGCCAAATTATTGTGCGAGGAAATATGCATAGATTGAGAGATGACCAAGTTTAGGCTTACCTTTAGGTCGTGACAGCAAGTTCAAAGTGATTTTTGATTTGGAGGTGTTACAGATGAGTGGTGATGATCTGAACAGCTTCCCTACACCATATGGATTGTGTTTGGATGGTTGGACTTGATTGAAATTGGCTGGATCATTTTGTGGTACCTCAGCTGCACTTTGGTTAAAACCTTGAGCAACCAGCTGGTGATTTTGTGAAATTGATGTTTCAGAAGTAATCTAAGTGTTTGATCAGCTCATATGTGATGTATGTGAGGTGTGTGAGTGATTGGTTTGATTGGAATTGCTCTCAAACTCAAAACCCGATAGTGACTTGCCTTAGAAGGCAAAATTGGAGTGAAAGAAGAGATTTTGAGGAAAGCATCTGTTAGATGGCTTTGGTGTACTCAAACTGACCACAATTGAGCTCTATTTATAGTAGAGCAAGTTTGTTTTGCAAGGAATAGTGCATGGCAGCTGGTAAGTAGGTTTGGCCAATGTTGGCAAATGAAAATCTAAGTCTCCTCTAGCCATTGACTAGAGGTTAGGGCACAGAGCTTTGGTCCCCTTGGTCTTGGATAAGTCTTGACTGATTTCATATGAGAATGGCTCAGTCCATGCCACCTTGATGGTTTCATTGAATGCCTTATTCCAAATTTGAAGTCTTGTCCCTATTTTGGCCATTCTAGGTTCAACATGCTATTTCTTGTTCCATGGACTTTGGAGGCTTGGCTCAGTGATTGTCCCCTTTAGATTCAATCCCCTGAGGTGTCCAAGTGGATAGGAGCAATTGAATTTGGCTGATTTTGGCAAATCGACCAAAGTTGCAAATTATGCCTTGCCTTGACAGATTTCAGCAAGGCAACTTGGCAATGTTGTATCTCATGGTGTAGGTTGAATTTGGCAATGTTCTTGTCCATTTTGGAAAGCTCTTACATGATACAACAACTGTTTGAACAAGTTTGGTTTTGATCTCTTTTGATTCCCAGTGAAAAATCCCCCTACATTTGGCAAAAAGTGAGGCAGAATCTGACTTAGTGAAAATTTCACTAAGTGTTGGAAAAAGTGACATTTTCACTTTTCAACCACTTTGATCACTCCATAACTCAAAATCCTTAATGAATTGGAATGACTTGTAGTTTAAGTTTTTGTAGGTGATAATGAGGGCTACAAATCCATCTTTGGATGAGAAAAAATGGCCTTGTGGTTTAGGAGTTATGGTCCTCCAAAGTTGGTACCTTTGCCACTTTATTTTTAACTTAGAAAAATTTCTAAGTTTTATGGTTACCCCTTTTACAAGTTATCTCACTTTTCTTGATTTTTCTTGATGAATGATGATTCAAATCACACATTAACATCATTTTAGGGTTAAAAATCCATTTTGGTGAAAAATCTCAAAAAGTCAAAGTTGACTTTTGTGCACAGTTGACTTTTTATCAGATGAATTCCAAACTGTACAATTCTTCAGGAAATCATGTCCTTGACCTAAATCAAACTTGATGGACATGTTCCATGGGTGTCATAGGGTATATTCAATCATGTATTAGGGATTGGGAGCATGTCCTGGTCAAAAGTCAAAGTTACAGTTGACTTTTCTCTTAAAACCCTAATTGTGGTGCAGATGAAATTGAGACTTGTTGCTCAAGCTTCTTGGATCAATCCATTGTTCCAAATGGATCAATATGGTATATTAGAGACCCTCAAATCATATCTTGAGGTCTTGGCTCATGGTTTGTCCCAAAAGTCAACTTAGGGGTGAATTAGGTCAAGAAACCCTAATTCCTGATTTTTGGATGAATGCATCCCCTGAGGAAAAATTGACTTGATGCATGGGTTCATGAGGTTCCATGAAGTATATTAGGTTATGTTTTGGATCATTGCCTTGTGCCCAGATGAAATTTTCCATCTGGAGGCCCTGGTCAACCAAAACCCTAATTTGGTGACACTGTCGATCTTGAGACTTGATCCACCTAGAAGGGAGCAGCCTTGTGCTTAATCCTTGAAGTGGGAGTCCTTTTTGATCCATTGTGGATGTTTAAGAGATTAGACAAGTTGAAGATCATGTCATTTCTTGATTGATCCTTTGTCTAAGCACTCAGAGAGGGCTTGAAACCCTAATTTTGATTGTATTGGATGCTCACCCATCTTTGGGGAGACTGATGAAGCAGGATGGTTCATCCATATTGTGATGATGATTTTCACAATGATGGGAAATCTAAGTGGTCAAAATTTGGGGTATTACAGATTCCCCTATTTAATCTTCTTGGACCCGAAGGTGTGAATGACGAAGGGATTCGGGCATTCGGGGTGCAAGAGGATTAAATATCAGAATACCCGAAATTTTGATGGCGGTTATGAATGGTAGCTTACGCATTCATCTTCTTTAGCTAAGCAATGATGCTTAGAAATGGTAAACTTCCCCTCGATCCTGGTCTCCTACCAAGGATCTGGTCTTAGTTTCTTTTGTCAACTTCCCCTTGTTCTTGGTTTCCTACCAAGGAACTGGTCTCAGTCTCTTTTGAAATAAACTTCCCCTCGATCCTGGTTTCCTACCAAGGAACTGGTCTTAGTTTCTGATATAAACTTCCCCTCGATCCTGGTTTCCTACCGAGGAACTGGTCTTAGTTTCTTTTGTCAATAAACTTTATTGACAAGGGACACTATTAGTAGCGATTTTCCTTCAAACTTCTCGCCGAATTTTCCTGGGGAGACGCCATTTGAGTGGAAAAAGTTTTGATGTCAGACTTGCTGGGGAACCCATTCGTCTGAGTTGTAGAGGTACACAAACTTCTCTGTTTTGGAGACGCCATTTGTCGATTCTACTGGGGAAAGCGAGTCTCTTGAGAGACTGTTTTCGTTTGGCGTTACATCATACTTTTCTCGGGATCTTCCCGGAGAAATGCCATGTGATGGGATCCAATTTTGAGGTGCCAATGACCTTCTCATCAGTGGTTTTTCGGAGCAAAACTGGCGTGCTGCCGAATCTCTAATCATGAGGCTTTCTCTGTGGATTTTCCTTAATCCGGGAAAGCAAGGATATCATCTTCAATGGCGAAGAGTGATTCTTATTGAAAGTTTTCTCTGGCTTTTCAGAGGTTCAAGTTATCAAAGTGGTCAAGGACCAACTTCTTTCCAGAATTAAACTGGAAGCGAGGTTGTTCAGACACAGTATTTCCTGACGAGGCAAGAACTGATAACTCGATTGAGAGGACTTCTACCACTAGGGGACAGGACCGACTAGAGTGATAGTGATGCAATATGAAATGTGAATGCAAATAAAAAATGCATGATGTATGTATGTATGTGCTGACAAAACAGACGCAACATACAGACTAAGAGATGAACACAATTGGATACTTGGCCATCGCGGGGCGAAGAAGTACCGTTGATTCAAAATAGCAATTCCACCTTGCTTAGGAGAGATAGTCCCGTTGGGAGCTATGTTGATCGGGCTTAGGAGATGAGAACTTGGTCGAGGTTTTCAGACGAAACAAGGTCTCTGACACAGTTGATCCCTTCATTCAGGCGAACTGGTTTAGAAGGAGTACTTTGATTCTGCATTTTGAAGTTCGCTTACTTCGGGAAAAGCGATCGATGTTCTTCTGATGTTCAACAGTCAAAAGAAATGCCATCTTTAATTTAAAAGCAGAAAAAGTTTCACAAGTAAATTTATTTTTGTTTTATTTCAAGAATCACTGATTAAGTTTAAACAACGTCGTTCTGTAAAGCTAAAACAAGTAAAAAATTACAAACAAAAGCACAAGGGCTCAAATTTTATTGATAAGATGGAGATCAGCCAAACGCGTGATTCCAAAGAGTATATACAAAGTTAGAAAATGGTAATTTACAGGGAAAAGGGCTACGTTGAAACATAACGACCACTATCCTTTTACCAACTTTGAGTTCGGGACATCCTGAGCTTCTGTCGAAGATGACCTTTGACTGGAGATTTCCTCTGATAGATGATGCTGTAACTGCTGCTAAGGGACTTCCCTCTGTTGAACATAGTTACTTGCCATTATCCCTAATTTTTGCCTGGATTGTATTATGAGATTTCCAATCCATCGGGATGATTTTTTTTCATGTCTCTAACTTTTGCCTGGACCGCCCTTTCGGGTTTTCAATCCACCAAGACTGTTTTTTTTTTTTTAGGCGAAGTATTTCTTGACTACATCAACATTCGTGGGGTAGGCAAATTCCTCTCCGTCCATGGTTGCAAGTCTCAAGGCGCCGCCTGAGAAAGCTTTCGTGACCACATAGGGGCCATCATAATTTGGGGTCCATTTGCCCCGAGAATCAGTGAGAAATGATTGTATCTTCTTGAGCACAAGGTCTCCTTTTCTGAAGACACGAGGTCGGACCTTTTTGTCAAACGCCCTCTTCATTCTTTGCTGATACAACTGACCGTGGCATAGTGTCGTGATTCGCTTCTCTTCGATCAGGTTCAGTTCGTCGTGTCGACTTTGACACCATTCAGCTTCGGTGAGCTGAGCTTCCATCAATACCCGGATTGATGGGATCTCTACTTCTATGGGGAGCACTGCTTCCATGCCATATACTAGAGAGAAAGGGGTTGCCCCTGTTCCGTTTTCGTAATGATTGACAGCTCCGTCAAAGATAAGTCCCCACTGGGAACCTGGTTCTGGCCCTTCACTGGGTAGCGATTCATCGCAATCTTTCATCTTTAGATACATGACATCTTCGTCTGGGAAGTCAAACCCGATTGATTCTTGATCGTCAATCGGTTGATAAGCCAAATGATCGGCTAAAATACTTCCTTTAACGGCTTTCTGAGCATGGTACTCTATGTCATATTCTGATAGTAACATCTGCCAACGGGCAATCCTTCCCGTGAGAGCAGATTTTTCGAAAACGTACTTGATTGGATCCATTTCGGAGACCAACCAAGTAGTATGACGAATCATGTACTGGCGAAGACGTTTGGCTACCCAAGCCAAAGCACAGCAAGTTTTCTCAAGCACCGTGTACCGAGTTTCACAGTCGGTGAATTTCTTGCTCAGATAGTAAATGGCAGACTCTTTCCTTTTAGTTTCGTCTTGTTGGCCAAGTACACATCCCATTGAGTCCTCTAGGACTGTGAGGTAAATGATCAGTGGTCTTCCTTCCACTGGAGGTGATAGAATCAGAGGATTCAACAGATATTCCTTGATACTGTCGAAGGCGGTTTGGCAATCTTCTGACCAAACGCAATCCTGATTCTTTTTGAGTAACTTGAAAATCGGCGCGCATGTCGCGGTCATAAGGAATATGAATCTGGAGATGTAGTTCAAACGTCCCAGGAATCCTCTGACTTGTTTTTCAGTTTTCGGAGAAGGCATTTCTTGAATGGCCTTGACCTTGTCAGGATCAACTTCAATTCCTTTCTGGCTGACGATGAACCCTAGTAATTTCCCCGAACGGACACCGAAGGTGCACTTGTTGGGATTCAAGCGGAGCTTGAATTTTCTTAGACGTTCGAACAATTTTGACAGATGTTCAACGTGCTCATCCTCTGTTCTTGATTTTGCAATCAAATCATCGACATATACCTCGATTTCTTTGTGTATCATGTCATGAAACAGAGTAGTCATGGCCCTTTAATAGGTTGCCCCGGCATTCTTCAAACCGAACGGCATTACCTTGTAACAAAAGGTACCCCATGGGGTAATGAACGAAGTTTTCTCCATGTCTTTCGGCGCCATTTTGATCTGGTTATAGCCCGAGAATCCATCCATGAAGGAGAATACATTGAACTTTGTTGTGTTGTCAACCAGCATGTCAATGTGTGGTAAAGGAAAGTCGTCCTTTGGACTTGCCTTGTTTAGATCTCTGTAATCAACATACATTCTGACCTTTCCATCCTTTTTGGGAACGGGTACGATGTTGGCTAACCATTGAGGATATTCAGATGTAGCGAGGAAACCCGTGTCGATCTGTTTCTGTACCTCCTCTTTGATTTTGATGGCCATGTCCGGGTGAGTCCGTCTCAACCTTTGCTTTACTGGCGGACATTCCAATCTTAGCGGTAAGTGATGTTCCACGATGCTGGTATCCAACCCTGGCATATCTTGATAGGACCAAGCGAATACATCGGGAAATTCTTTGAGAAACTTTATCAAACCCTCTCTGGAAGTTGGACTGAGCAGTGCTCCGATCCTGATTTCTTTTCTCTCTTTTTCTGAACCCAAGTTTACCGTTTCCAACGGTTCTTTGTGAGGTTCAATGGACCTTTCCTCTTGTCTGAGTAGTCGGGAGATCTCTTCTGGAATTTCGTTGTCATTTTCTTCTTCAGCCTCGAATATCGGGAACTCAAAGTTGGGAGAAGGCATCGGATCGTATGTTTCAACGGGGTATAAAACAAGCAATCTGCATGACGTGATGATTCGTGTTTAGAAGAGATAGAGAAAATGTAAGTGTGTGCAGTGTATTTATTTTACTGCTTGTTTTTATTTTTGAATGTTTTTTAGGATTACCATTTTCTGAAAAAGCAAAAAGAGAAAACAGCAATTAATGCGGAAATTATAGAACGACATTATTTTATTAATGAACAAGTCGAATCTTGAAACTACAGCCCTATAAAACAAAACTTTGTCGCTTTGGGCAAAGCGAAGAGGGAAATTTATAGAAAACGAGCCCTATCAAAACATCCATTTCACCTGGGCAGGGTGAAAGGTTAAAGATGGCAATTACTTTGACCGATGGACGACCTTCGGAACCTCGACGGTAACCCATTGGCGGCGAACTCCTCGGTGAATCACAAAGTCTGGCACCTTCCTTGATTTGTCTTCAGAAATGACGCTGATTTCTGGTGGAGTAGGATCATTGGAATCTATCTCCCAAGCAGAATTGTCGTAGGAGAATTCCTCAGTTATATTTTGCATAGCATTTGTGCTCTCAGCTGTATCTCCCCATCCAGTTGGTTGGATATCTTCGAGCCTGATACGAGAGCTTTCGGGAGCAGTGTACTTGACCATAAAGTCGTATTTTCCACTTGGTTGTCCCAAAGTGTCCCAAACTTCTTTGGAACTGGAGAAGTCATCCCTCTCGATGACGTTGACCTCAGGAAAAGCATAGTTGATGAATTCTAGTCCTGCAAATGTTGCGAATTCATCTTCATGTTGAGTAGTTTCCGAATGACCTGAGTGTTGATCCCATGACATGGTGGGGACACAGGTATTCTGTTCAATGATGCTCAGCTGAGTTTCATTACTCGGCTGACTTTCTTGCCCCAAGTTTCCTGGATAAGGTTGCCACATTGGCAGACCATCCATTGGGCCATAGTAATTGTGATCAAAGTTTTCTTTCATCAGAGTGTCTTCCTCTAATGAATTTGGCGGAGCACGGCATCCTTCCAGATCACAATCTCCGTAGATCATTTCGACATCTGATCTTGGTATAAATCTCGGACTTTCTGTAGGAAAGCAAAAAGGCATAGGCACCTCTTCCTGAGACATATAGCCGTCCTTGTTAAGGTAGGACTTCCATTCTTCATCTCTGTCAGAGGGATCTTCCTCATTGATAGCATGAACTGTCTGAGACACTGGGTGAAGAAAAACTCCACTGTGGAAGAAGTTTTGAAGGGGATGAAGACTTTCATCATTGGCGGCTGTCTGAGTACAGGTCGCAGAAAAACCAAGACCCTTCTTTGTTTTATTGTCAGTGGGAATGACAAGCTGTCCCCATACTTTTGTATCGGTACTCTCGACCGCTTTGATAGCATCTTTGTATGAAGAAATTGAAGTTCCTTCTTCGGATTGATCGTTCTTGCTCACCGATAGTGCTTGGAACTGAGTTCCAATAACCTCCTCGGGTTCTACACAAGCAGGTGATGATAGGTTACTCACAAGCAAAGGTTGTTCCCCACAAACCGTGACAAGTTGATCATTCTTGACGAACTTTAGCTTTTGGTGGAAGGTTGAAGTAACCACTCCAGCCTGATGTATCCAAGGTCTTCCTAATAAACAACTGTATGTTTCCCGGATGTCCATGACCTAGAAAGTGATTTGGAAAGTGTGAGGACCAATAGTTATGGGAAGATCAACTTCGCCGATAACTGTTTTTTTGGATCCGTCGAATGCTTTGACGAAGACCTCGCTGACTCTCATCGGAGGGCCCTTAAATGATAATTGCGTCAAAGTGGACTTCGGCATAACATTCAGGGCTGACCCTGTGTCTACCAGTACGTTGGCTAAAGCATCGCCCTGGCAGTTAACTGTAATGTTGAACGCCATGTTATGACGACGACCCTCTTCAGGTAATTCCTCATCACTAAATCCCAAATTATTGCAGGAAGTGATGTTAGAGACAATGCTATCGAATTGTCTGATTGTTACATCCTGTTCCACAAAGGCTTGCTCCAATACTTTCTGTAGAGCCTCTCTGTGTGCTTCTGAACTGAGTAACAGTGATAATACTGAGATCTTTGAAGGAGTCTGTAACAGTTGATCAACAATGTTATATTCACTCCTTTGGATGAGTTTTAGCATCTCATCTTTGTCTTTTGAAAAGTCGGGATTACCAGATTGACTGACTGGTGGATCAGGAATTTCTGCCTGAAGTTCCTTTTCTTTGTTGGATTCTCCAACCCCTCGGTTGAAGATTCGACCGCTCCGTGTTACACGACTGATGTCTGCAATGTTCACGATGGAGGGTAATGGAATTTCCTTTCCATTCTCGATTATTGTTGCACCGTATTTGTAAGGGATTGCCTTAGCTGATTCATACGGTAGTGGCCCCGGTAGATAGATGACTATGGGAACCTTCTGATTTTTCTGACCATCATAAGTAACCTTGATCCGTTCCCGATTGGGAACTCTAGATTCGTCAAGTAGAGGGATGATGGCAAAAACATCCATGGTCCTGTGATGACCAGAGATCGTGACAACATCCTCAACTTGCTCGGCAAGGTAGTTCAGTGACCAAATGATGGGTCCTGAACCGGGATATGGACGAATTTCTCCATGATCGACCTGACCCTGAAGAGCTGCTCTCACAAGGTAACACCCTTGGTTACTTTCTGCACAGACGCTACAACCGTCATAGTTGTGTGGTGGCACCTGGCCACGCCCACTTTAAATACAATGTAACCTCACTAGGTTACCTTCCATTGATCGGACATCTTGACTTTGACGACGAGTAGGATTCCTGTTATTGATACTAATCTGCTGAGTATCTTCGTCCATATAGATTGGCATCCACCAGTGATTTAACAAGTGCTGAAGTGCCTCCTGGACAAGGGTACAACCTCGATCGTTTTTGCAACCCGCTTTACAGTTTTGATAGTCATGTGATATTAAGAATCCAAGTCGGACCTGCTCAGCATGTAACTCTACCAGGTTGGTATCCATTACGCAGATGTCGAAGATCTGAACCATGTTGATTTGATAGGAGTTCCTATCATGGTAGTCTTGGATCCATCCAAGATCCATCTGACGCTGGAGGGCCTCTTGTATGAAAGAGCATCCCTGTTTGTTTACCGAGCAAATCAGACAGGAACTGTAATCATGTCGCGGTAGATTATGATACCGGCTTTGCCTTGAGTGCATCGTCACCAAGTTGACATTCATCGCACGGATGTCGTGGTTTTGAATGACGTTGGAATTTCATTAAACCATGTTAACTCCTCGAACTCGGTGCTCCTGGATCCATCCGAGATCCATTTGTTCCTGTAGAGCTGATTGCACTACCGAACATCCTTGGTTATCTTTAGAGCAGATATCACACTGGTGATAGTTATGAGGTGGCACATGGCCATATCCACTCTGTCTACAATGCATCTTGACCAGATTGGTCCCCAATAAGAGTACATCGTGAATTTGATAGACATTGTTAGTCTCTTTCTCAATCAGATTGACTGCAGCTTTCTCATGTTGAGGCAGCGGGTTCGTGAGAACATTGGGATTCGTATCTTTGAAAGATAAGAGCCCGCTCCTAACAAGCTTTTGCACGTCGGACTTGAAATTAAGACAAGTCTCAATGTTATGCCCTGAACCTCCTTGATGATAAGGGCATGTTTGATCCGCTTTAAACCAAAAAGGCGGATTTTCCGGAACTGAAAGGGGAGACTTAGTCTGAATGTGCCCCTTAGCCAGCAGTAACGGAAACAGCTCTGCGTACGTTATGGGTATAGGATCAAATCCTGGTGGCCGTATTGTATGGTTGTTGTTATATGGAGGACTAGCCTGCTGAAGAGGCTGTTGTGTCCTTTGTTGGTCAGGTTGGCTCTGCGCAACCTGAGGTTGATACGTAGGAACAGGCGCGGGGCCGATAGCAGGAGTAACAGCTGCTACTGGCTGATAACGACACCTTTGCTTTCCGAGAGAGATATTCCCAATATCTTACTCTTTTTTCTTAGGGAGAGCACTACCGTATTTTTTAGTACCGCTCGTCGATCCAGTGTCTTTTACCAAACGTTCTTCTCGGACGGCTTCCTCAAGACGTACGCCCATGCCGACCATTTCGGTGAAATCACTGGGCGCACTGGCAACCATTCGGTCATAGTAAAATGAGCTTAAGGTCTTTAAGAAGATTTTTGTCATCTCTTTTTCCTCAAGAGGTGGACAAATTTGAGCGGCAATTTCACGCCACCTTTGAGCATACTCCTTAAAGGTTTCCTTTTCCTTTTGCGACATCGATCTGAGTTGATCTCTGTCGGGTGCCATGTCCAAATTGTATTTGTATTGTTGGACGAAGGCAGTACCAAGATCTCTGAATGTACTGATCGTAGTACGGTTTAAACCCATGTACCATTTGAGTGCGGCACCGGTTAAACTATCCTAGAAGTAGTGAATCAGCAGGTCCTGATTCTCCGTCTGAGCTGACATCCGCTGAGCGTACATCACCAGATGGCTTTGAGGGCAAGAGTTACCCTTGTACTTTTCAAAGTCGGGCACTTGGAACTTGTGCGGGACTTTCACATTTGGGACCAAGCAGAGGTCTGCGGCGTCCTTTCCAAATAGAACCTGACCGCGAATGGCTTGCAGCTCTTTCTGCATTTCCAGGAACCGTTCCTGGAATTCATCCATTTTATCGAACATAGTTTCCTTCTTACCAGAAGGTGTTGGTGGAATCTGTCCTTCCGGGAGTGTGCACCACAGGGGGTGGTACCGTGACTACGGCAGTAAGTCTTGGTGCCTCCCGAAGTTTGTAACCTTCAGGAGTCTTGAGTATGCCCCTGGCATCTTCGCTTTCCCGAAGTTTGTAACCTTCAGGCCCAGTGGCTTCTGTTGCGATTCCCTGATCTTCAGTGATCGGCGGAACATATCCTTCCGGGATATAGTTAACAGGCATGCCCCAAGGACGATCTTTCGGCATCTGATACCTAGGATCATACTTTTCTATGATGGGCGTTGAGGTGATCTCTGAGATCACAGTTCTTTGTAGCTGAGCTTCTGCCATGGCTTGCATGTCGTTACGAAGCTTTCTCATATCCTCTCTCAGAGCGTCGATCTCTTCTTTCAACTCTCTGTTTTCTTCCTCAAGATCATCCATCTTTTTCTGACGATTGGCCCGAGTATTATACGAATGAGACAGTTTGACTCTAGAATCGAGACACAAACGTGAGATTCGTAGGGAAGAAGAATACGCGATGTGAGAATGATGAATGCAATGATTATATTAATTGTTGTTTTTTTGGTTTAATCAAAATAAACTTCGACAATTAGATTGCAAATATCAAACAGTGGGGAAACCCCTTTTTATTGAATTCCAAAGGATTACAGAAATGGAAATACAGTTGATTACAAAGTGCAGAAACAGAAACCTAAACTTATGGGTCCCGAGTCCTCTCTGAGGAAAAATCGGGTGTTGATTCTGGTATATTCCTTTTCTTTGACCGGGGCGCTTGGGCCGTTGTCGGGTTGTCATTCCTTTGCCAATTGAAAGGAGTGAGCAAATTCCTTTGGTCATCTTGATTCTCTACAGCATGCTGCTCCAAAATTTCAATCAGAGCATCTTTCTCTTTTAGTAGTTGCTGTATTTGGACACACTCTACGTCGAGGGTGCGGTACTTGTTCTTCCAAGATCTTCTTTCCTTTTGAACTTTGTTGAGAGTAACCTGAAGCTTTTCAGTTTCCGTCATGAAGTACATGACAGTTTCCCTCGGTGGAAGAATTCTGTAACGAGGATAAGGCATCTTTAGCTTGAGAGCTCTAGTTTGTACCCAATGGAGATAAGGCTCCACCGAGACACAGTCCGGTTTTCCCAGAGACTCTCGTCCTTTCTTATGAACGTGTTTCCAAGCTTGCACTATTTCCATCTTTAGTGCTCTGTCATTTTCTCCTTCTTTGAAGAAAAGACCTTCCAGATGAACACCCAGTGGGATGTGTCTCATCGGGTATCCAAATTGACGAAGAACTAATATCGGATGATAGTTGATTCCTCCTTTAGTTCCTATGAGGGGTACGCTGGGGAAGTTTCCACAACGGTCAATGATTCTGATTCCCTCATAAATCCTATTACACCAATCTATATCGGAATTGGTGAGAGACATGATCTTCTGCGACCAACGTAAGACACTCTTACAATCCCAAAAAGCAGCAGACTTGGGCAAGTGCGAGATAAACCATTTATAGAGCAAAGGTACACAACATGTGATCTCCCCTCCGCTGTACAAATTTCCCAAGTGTACAGAATGATACGCATCTGCGAGCAAAGTCGGCACAGGGTTTCCAATGAGAAAAACCTTAATAGCGTTGATATCGACGAAGTTATTGATGTTGGGAAACAAAAATAACCCGTAGGTGAGCAAGACAAAGATGCTTTCAAAAGCAGTCCCGTTCCCTATACTAGCGAAGTATAGAGCCTTTTTTGTCAAGAACTGGGCTGGTAAACCTTGGATGCCACCCTTAGTGGTCATGTGAGTCCTGACCTCAGACTCGTCTAAATGAATTGCTCTTGCAATAGTCTGATTCTTTGGAATTTCTTCCAGTCCAGAAAATGGAGCTCGATCAGTGATATGTAAATCTGCCAGATGAGAATACTCCTCCAGCGTTGGTGATAGCTGGTAATCCGGGAATGTGAAACAGTGATAAACCGGATCGTAGAACTGAATGAGCGCGTCCATGATTCCCTCAATCATATGGACTCTTAACAGTGGTAGCAAACCACCGTGCTTGGCTCTAAAAGCCTCTGGGTTAACGATCATCCTTGCTAACCTTCTCAAATCCCCTAGTTTTGGAACCTTGAAGGTATACTTGCGAGTTCTCCTTCTACTGAAATCCATTAGCGTAATCTTTTTCTCTGATATTTGCAATCACAGTCTTAGTTTAATTTGAAAAACAGAGAGACTAGAAGAGAAAGTTTTTTGAATGTTTTAATGTTTTATTAAATGAATGCATGAATGCAGCACACAAAAACATAGAAAAAACATGGGGTCAAAGGGTCGTTGTCATGAAGTCAAGGCTCTACCCATCCCCAAAGGTTTATACTAGGGTGATTTTTGTACCTGTACTCATTATCATCAGCTCCTCCCTGGAAGGCAGACAACAAGCGGATCGCCAGCGAGTTGTGTGCAATCTTAGAGTAAGTGCTATTCACCGAGAATAGATCACCAGCCTTAAATGAGGGTAGTATCGCGTAACAGCTATTTCCGATAGCTTCCGCACTACGAAAGGGTTAGGCTTTTCTAGGTGTATACTCAATCTTTCCACATACGGCATCACCCGCATTCCCATTAGCAGAAAAATAAACACGTATAGCAATTAGGAAAAGCAGTATATATATTTGTCCTAAACATCCTAGACTTATAAAGCTATGAATCCTAAGTTCCTGACAGAAAATGGGTTCCCCGGCGGAAGCCCCAATCTGTGGTATTCACATAAGTGAAGAGAAAAAAGGAAAAAAAAAGGTTTTAGAAAGAACCGGCCCCACGGTGGGCGCCATTTTTTCTGTAGCGAGCGATTTTGGACGCGGTTCTTAAGCGTTGGTCTCTCTCTGCGGTTTGAGCTTAAAACTACAGGTCGATTCATTTTTTATCCTATTGTGAGCTGAATAAGGAAGGGAAATATATGTCTCCAATTAACCCTGCTTGCATACTGAGTTTAAACAGCGGTCTGTTAGGTTACGGATGCTATCAATGTGGGGGGCCTTTGTACTGGTTATTTGTATTTTCGCCAATACAGTTTTCTTTCTTTTTATCTAGGCAGAAGGTTTCTGGCGGGGAACAAGGATTAGGATGTTAGGACTGATGCTTTTGAATTACTGCTTTTAATTGATGGAGATATGGGATTTGGGTTTTTTGTTGATTGCGCTCGCTAAGATCTTTTTCTTTCGATCTTATGCCTATGTATTCCCGTTTACCGAAACAGGGAAATCAGAGCGTTCGTAGTTCCTCCTATTCTATGGGAGGAAATTGGTTTTTGGTGTCTTGTTCAAAGCCCAAGAGGTGAAGCGAAAGGTGATTTGTATCTTGTTCAAAGCCCAAGATGTGAAGCTGAAAGGTCTATTTGTGTCTTGTTCAAAGCCCAAGACGTGAAGCTGAAAGACCTCGACTTTATAGAGAATTTGTCACCTCTAAAGAGGGGAGAAGGAGAATTACTTTAACTGGGATACGCGGATCCGAGCAATGCCATAATTTCCGAAGAAAGGGTTTTAACCTGAAGGAGAAGACTTTAACTCAGTGTAGAGCAATGCCATCTTTCCTTAGGAATTTCTCATGCTAAAAGAGGGACAGTGGCATGGATATAGATGATCCAGAGGCTTGCCGCTTACAGCGATTAGATGAAAGGAAAGGAGTTGTTGATGTTTGTATACTGTGAACGAGGCACAGCTTTGATGCTAAAAGGTTGATTGGATCAACCAGTGGTTTTCTTATACAAAGCCTAAGAGGAGGCTAATTTCCGCTAGGAAAATCATTATACAAAGCCTAAGAGGAGGCTATTTTGTGTCTCGTACAAAGCCCGAGAGAGAGGCTAAAAGTTTTTGACTCAACAAGAGAATCTTTTATACTTAACAAGAGAGTGCTTTTGTATCTCGTATAAAGCCCGAGATGGAGGCGAAAATTTGTTCGGCTCAATAAGAACCTTTCTGTATCTCGTATAAAGCCCGAGATGGAGGCTGAAAAGGTTTGTTCCGCTGGGGAGAATCATTTGTACAAAGCCCAAGAGGAGGCTAGTTTAACTGTTTCAGTTAAGTGACAGATCCATTATACTGATTTTAAAAGAGAAAATCAGTTCTTATATGAGCAACACTGTACTCATGGGTTTAACCTGAGGATCGGGATTGTTCCCTATTCTTTAAGGAAACGGGAAATCCAAAGGGTATTGAGACTGTCCGAGTCTACGGGTTTCCTTCCTATTTAACGAATGGGTCACTTGAGAATGTCTTTTGAGACTCAAGGAAGTTAGATTGTCCGTGTCTAGAGTTTTATCTTTCTATGCTTTGAGAAACAGTAGTAGACTCTATGAAAGGACTGTTCTATGAGGATGACTAGGTTCTGTTCCTATACCTCTAGGAGGTCGTCGGGACAATTTGTACGAAGCCCAAGAGGAGGCTGGAAACTTTTAAGAAGACGACGGGTCCTTGTACGAAGCCCAAGAGGAGGCTATCATTCCTGGAGGAAGATATCATTATACGAAGCCTAAGAGGAGGCTGTGAATACTTCTAAGAAGCCGTAGGGTCCTTGAACGATGCCCAAGAGGAGGCGGGGTTACTTTTAGGAAGCCTGTGGGTCCTTGAACAATGCCCAAGAGGAGGCCGATGCTTTTAAGAAGCCCGTGGGTCTATCATCTCCTTTCCATTAGGAGAGATAACTCTTTTAAAGATAAAAACCACTGGTAAACGTGCGAGGTTAACTATCCAGCGACTTTTAGCTTTTAAAGAGGGTTCCTTAGTTAAGGTCCAAGATTATGACCGTAGTGGGTACCCAAACCCCGAGACATTCAAGGAAAGCTATCCATAAGGAATAGATCAAGTCAGGAAAGTTTGAGAATTTGGAAGAAATTCAAAGATGCCATTCACAGAGAATACATTCATCTTGGGGAGTAGAGCTTCTTGACGATTCCTAAGGAGGACAGTCGAAGAGAAGACTATATCTGGTGCTCCTATTGGGGATCTAGGCGTCTATTTCTACGAATAAATGAAACGGCGTCACCTAGTTCTAGACGTAGTTGCCGGGGAAACTCAAAATATCTATACTATTATTACACAGTAGATATAAGTTTATGAAAGGAGACTTACAGTGAGCAGCCCCACAATACAGTTTATAATATGAAAGCAGTAAATGAAAGCGATAACCACTTACTCGGTTGTAGTGCTTCCATGTTGTTTGGTTAGTTGTTCAACAAAGAAAGATTGAAAACAATAGTATATTCAAAATCAAAGGAGAAAGTGCTTTGAAAAAGAAAGATTTGGGGCTTACAGCTCAAGGAGAGGCCCAGGGTTTTATCAGTGAGCACACTGTTTGACTTTGTACAGCGGGACTTATACAAGTGACTGGGGCCCAAAAAGGTTTTCTGTACAAAGGGATGGGTCTTACACTCTCTCAAGAGGCCCAAAAAGGTTTAAAGAAAAGAGAGGGGCTTATAACACGAGGGTAGGCCCAGATGATTTTTCGTTTAAAAATGGCGATCGCGCCGAGGTTTTCTTTTAACGCAGAGGGACTTATACAATAAGTGAGGCCCAAAATTGTTTTGGTTAAAAGGTGGATTGGGTCTTACACTCTAATAGAGGCCCAAAGTGTTTTGAATGGGTCTTATAGCTCAAGGAGAGGCCCAGATGATTTTTATTTTTAAACGGACGACGATCGCGCCGTTTACTTGTACAGAGGGACTTATACAATGAGTGAGGCCCAAAATGTTTTTGTACAAGGGGGGATGGGTCTTACACTCTCTCAAGAGGCCCAAAGAGTTTTGAAAATGATTTATGAGGGTTGAATTAATCCAAAACCCTAATTTGTTTTCAAAATGTATTTAATTGAATAAAAATTCAATTAAAATGATCAAAAATTGTTTAACACATGGAAAACAAATTGTGATCTTGGATAAATGCTTCAAAAATTAAGTATTGACCTACAAAATAATTAGAAAGCATTAAAAGTTGCAAAATCAATGTAGAAAAAATATTTAAAATGCCAAAAACAATCAAAATATTAATTCTTTACAAAAATATCAATTATATGAAATAAATAATATTTTTGGGATTTTTTGTGAAAATAAAATATTTTAACATTTTTGTGAATTATTAAAAAAAGAATCAACTCAAAATCATTAAAACTCAGAGAGAAATTAATTTTTGAATCAATTAAACAAAATCACAAAATTCGAATATTCAAATTTCTAAAAATGGCGCCAAGAACAGGCTGAAGAACACGCGCGTGTTCTTGAATTCTCAGATTTGCATTTTCTATCCAATCTCCATGAATACGTAATCATATCATGTAATCCACATATCATTATGCTCGTCTCAACCTCACGATCATGTCTATGTACTTTAATTTCATTTAAATTAAACATACAACAAGAAATCACGAAGAGACCTCAAGAACCCTAATTTCTGCATGAAGGCTAGGATTTTTGATACACGATTCAAACAATGCAATTAATTGAGGGAAAACATTCCATGCATGATTATGAACATATGGCCAAATTATTGTGCGAGGAAATATGCATAGATTGAGAGATGACCAAGTTTAGGCTTACCTTTAGGTCGTGACAGCAAGTTCAAAGTGATTTTTGATTTGGAGGTGTTACAGATGAGTGGTGATGATCTGAACAGCTTCCCTACACCCTATGGATTGTGTTTGGATGGTTGGACTTGATTGAAATTGGCTGGATCATTTTGTGGTACCTCAGCTGCACTTTGGTTAAAACCTTGAGCAACCAGCTGGTGATTTTGTGAAATTGATGTTTCAGAAGTAATCTAAGTGTTTGATCAGCTCATATGTGATGTATGTGAGGTGTGTGAGTGATTGGTTTGATTGGAATTGCTCTCAAACTCAAAACCCGATAGTGACTTGCCTTAGAAGGCAAAATTGGAGTGAAAGAAGAGATTTTGAGGAAAGCATCTGTTAGATGGCTTTGGTGTACTCAAACTGACCACAATTGAGCTCTATTTATAGTAGAGCAAGTTTGTTTTGCAAGGAATAGTGCATGGCAGCTGGTAAGTAGGTTTGGCCAATGTTGGCAAATGAAAATCCAAGTCTCCTCTAGCCATTGACTAGAGGTTAGGGCACAGAGCTTTGGTCCCCTTGGTCTTGGATAAGTCTTGACTGATTTCATATGAGAATGGCTCAGTCCATGCCACCTTGATGGTTTCATTGAATGCCTTATTCCAAATTTGAAGTCTTGTCCCTATTTTGGCCATTCTAGGTTCAACATGCTATTTCTTGTTCCATGGACTTTGGAGGCTTGGCTCAGTGATTGTCCCCTTTAGATTCAATCCCCTAAGGTGTCTAAGTGGATGGGAGCAATTGAATTTGGCTGATTTTGGCAAATCGACCAAAGTTGCAAATTCTGCCTTGCCTTGACAGATTTCAGCAAAGCAACTTGGCAATGTTGTATCTCATGGTGTAGGTTGAATTTGGCAATGTTCTTGGCCATTTTGGAAAGCTCTTACATGATACAACAACTGTTTGAACAAGTTTGGTTTTGATATCTTTTGATTCCAAGTGAAAAATCCCCCTACATTTGGCAAAAAGTGAGGCAGAATCTGACTTAGTGAAAATTTCACTACGTGTTGGAAAAAGTGACATTTTCACTTTTCAGCCACTTTGATCACTCCATAACTCAAAATCCTTAATGAATTGGAATGACTTGTAGTTGAAGTTTTTGTAGGTGATAATGAGGGCTACAAATCCATCTTTGGATGAGAAAAAATGGCCTTGTGGTTTAGGAGTTATGGTCCTCCAAAGTTGGTACCTTTGCCACTTTATTTTTAACTTAGAAAAATTTCTAAGTTTTATGGTTACCCCTTTTACAAGTTATCTCACTTTTCTTGATTTTTCTTGATGAATGATGATTCAAATCAGACATTAACATCATTTTAGGGTTAAAAATCCATTTTGGTGAAAAATCTCAAAAAGTCAAAGTTGACTTTTGTGCACAGTTGACTTTTTATCAGATGAATTCCAAACTGTGCAATTCTTCAGGAAATCATGTCCTTGACCTAAATCAAACTTGATGGACATGTTCCATGGGTGTCATAGGGTATATTCAATCGTGTATTAGGGTTTGGGAGCATGTCCTGGTCAAAAGTCAAAGTTACAGTTGACTTTTCTCTTAAAACCCTAATTGTGGTGCAGATGAAATTGAGACTTGTTGCTCAAGCTTCTTGGATCAATCCATTGTTCCAAATGGATCAATATGGTATATTAGAGACCCTCAAATCATTTCTTGAGGTCTTGGCTCATGGTTTGTCCCAAAAGTCAACTTAGGGGTGAATTAGAGCAAGAAACCCTAATTCCTGATTTTTGGATGAATGCATCCCCTGAGGCAAAATTGACTTGATGCATGGGTTCATGAGGTTCCATGAAGTATATTAGGTTATGTTTTGGATCATTTCCTTGTGCCCAGATGAAAATTTCCATCTGGAGGCCCTGGTCGACCAAAACCCTAATTTGGTGACACTGTCGATCTTGAGACTTGATCCACCTAGAAGGGAGCAGCCTTGTGCTTAATCCTTGAAGTGGGAGTCCTTTTTGATCCATTGTGGATGTTTAAGAGATTAGACAAGTTGAAGATCATGTCATTTCTTGATTGATCCTTTGTCTAAGCACTCAGAGAGGGCTTGAAACCCTAATTTTGATTGTATTGGATGCTCACCCATCTTTGGGGAGACTGATGAAGCATGATGGTTCATCCATATTGTGATGATGATTTTCACAATGATGGGAAATCTAAGTGGTCAAAATTTGGGGTACTACACAGTGTTATTGGTACGTTACTCAATATACAAGGAAAATCTAAGGATTGCCTTAAATCAAGAAATGACTTGATAGCGATGGGGATAAGAACTGGATTAGGACCATTGAAGAAAGGAAAACGAACATATCTACCACCTGCTGCGTATACTCTTTCTAGAAAGGAGAAAAAAGTATTGTGTAAATTTCTAAGTGAAGTTAAAGTTCCAGAAGGATACTCTTCAGATATTAGAAGACTTGTGTCTATGAAATGCCTCAAGTTAAAGAGTTTAAAGATGCATAACTGCCATGTTATAATGGAACATTTTCTACCAATAGGTATACGTTCTATTCTGCCATAAAAAGTAAGAAGCGCAATAACTAAATTGTGTTTTTTCTTCAAGTAAATTTGCAGTAAGGTGATCTTACCAACATTGCAAAAAGAAATAGTTATTACTTTGTGTGATCTTGAAATGATTTTTCCTCCCTCGTTTTTTTGACATAATGGTTCATCTAGTTGTTCATTTGGTGAAAGAGACACAATTGTGTGGACTGGCTTATATGAGATGGATGTACCCTGCTGAACGTTATATGAAAATATTAAAGGGTATGTGAAAAACCAAAGTCGACCAGAGGTTTGTATTGCCGAACGATACATTGTTGAAGAAACGATTGAGTTTTGTACTGAATATTTGTCCAATGTACAATCAATTGGACTCCCCAAATCTCATATTGTCGAAAGAAAAGAAGGAAAAAAGTTAATTGGAAATGAAGTTGTGACAGTATCAAGGGTCGAACGGGATCAAGTGCATTTGTATGTTCTGCACAATGAGAATGAGGTTGAGTCGTATGTTCAAATGCACAAGGATGTTCTTCGAGGTTTAAATCCGAATAGAAATGAGAATTGGATAGTACGAGAGCACAATCGAAGTTTCATACCTTGGTTTAAGGATCATATTTATTCAAAGTATTATTCAGATCCCGCTTCAATAACAGAAAGGTTGAGATGTTTAGCATATGGTCCAAGTTTGGTTGTGTTTTCTTATAGCGCATACGCAATTAATGGATACACATTTTATACCAGAGAACAAGATGATAAAAGTACTATGCAAAATAGTGGTGTCACCATGGTAGCTGAAGCAATGCACATTTCAAGTGTGAAAGATTTAAACCCCAAATTTGCAAATCTGTCATATTTTGGGGTTATCGAGCGCATTTGGGTGTTTGATTATGAGAAGTTTCAGATTCCTATATCTCGTTGCAAGTGGGTTGAAAATAATAATAGCGTACCAATGGATAAGTCAGGATTTTTGCAAGTGGATCTTAATAGGGTGGGGTACAAAGATGAGCCCTTTATTCTAGCCTCTCAAGCTAAACAAGTGTTCTATGTCACTGATCCGACAAGTACAAAATGGTCTATAGTGCTTTTATCTAACAAAGTAATTGATGAAAACATTGGAGATCAAGGTGATATTGATGTTGATATTGAATCATTTACTAGAAATGATCAAGATGAAAATATTATAGCGAATGAATCATATACAAGAAATGATCATAATGAGGGTATTTGGATCAATCCAACTGTCCGTGTTGTTAAGAGACGGGTAGAACATATTCCAACCAAGAAAAGAAAGAGACGTTAGTGAAAAAGGTACTAGTTATAAAATTATAGCTTATATCATTCAACAATATTAATTAGTTGTCATGTTATATATAGCTTATATCATTCAATGGATTATGGATTATGAATTTTTACATTTGTCATTTAATTTTTGTTTTTTTCTTTCTTACAAGTCAAATGGCTAGTGACCATGACGACACACACGAGACACATGATGAAAATGAAGCTCAGAATGAACCTTCGAATGTAGAAAGTGAAATAAAACGTGGAATAACTATTATGAAGTCAATCATCCGTGCTAGAGATAAAGGGATAAAGTTTGATGTACATTGGAGTGATGAGAACCAACTAATTGAGCCTAACGGTTCAATGTTGTCTTCATACATTGGTTCACTTGTCCGTCAGCATATTCCAATTATCACTGATAATTGGAGGAGTCCAAAGTTGAAAGCTGGTAAAGATAAGATATGGACTGAGATATAGGTACTTTAATTTACTTATATTAACACACTTTATGTTTATATGTTTATAAGATAAGATAAGTCTTTAATTTACTTATACTAACACACTTTATGTTTATATGTGTATGTTTCTTTGTAGAGGTCCTTTAATATTGATGAAAGCCGGAAAAAATATTGTCTTCAGTTGGCCGGAAAGAGACACAGAGGGTTCCGAGCCTTATTATCAAACAAATATCTTTGGGATGCAGATAAAAATTTTGTTGAATCAGAACTTCCACAGTTGTATGCGGACGTGATTGAACCCGAAGAATGGAGCACGTTTGTAGCCAAACGGAATTCCGAAAAATTCAATGTAATGTTATCTTGTCATGTCTATTAATTGTAGTATATACTTGTTGCATTAGTTTGTTCTGATATAACTTAATCTTGTTTATCCAGAAATTGAGTGCCATTAATCGCCAAAGAGCATCAAAACCCGCATATCCATACAGAAATGGGCGTTTGGGATATGCACGGTAACAACAAAAATTGGTAAGTATATATTAATGCTATGATTTTATTAATTGTATTATTGTGTTATACTTGATGAATTTATTATTTAACTAAATGTGTAGTTAGAAGAGACAAAAAGTGAAGAATCATCACTTCCGGTACATGTTTTGTGGAAGAAAGCTCGTGTGGGTAAGGATGGAGTTGTTAGGGAAGATGTTCAGCATGTTTATGACGAATGTGTAAGTATAACATTATGTCTTTAAGTTAATCGAAATTTTATTAAAATATAATTAATTTGTAATCCCCACTAATAACTTTCGATATGTCAATGAATTTCAGGAGACTCTATCTAAATCCTTAACCATAGGCGAGGAGGATTACAGGAGCATTCTTAATCGAGTACTAAATGTTCCTGAGTATTCCGGCCGGGTGAGAGGTAAAAGATTTGGTGTGACTCCATCTTCCTTGTATCCAAAGAGAAAAAATCCCAGCAACCGAGAAGTCATGCAATCATTGGAGGAACTAAAGGCGCAAGTCTGTGAATTGCAAAAGGATAAAGAGAGATATGAGGCGGAAAAGCGCGGTTCTGGTTTGAAAGATGCTAGTGACAAAGCTAGTATCAATTGTCAAAATAAAATTCTCTAGGTAATTAGCACATATTTTTTTTAATTAAATTAACACATTTATTTTAATTGACCTTTATACACATTAACAGTTACATATTTATTATTGCTTCAGGGAATTTCATCTTGACAGCTGTATTTGTCGTTACCGACTTATCGCATGGTTGGCAAGGGAAAAGTGCATAACCATGTGGGAGAGTTACTTCACCATCAACCGCTCCCTCATGGACATCTGAAAGTGTCGGTTGATATCGCTTTAGATACGGATGTGGTACTACCCATACCTGACTCGGTTTCAGAGGTTACATTGCTGCGAGATGCAATAGGTTCCTTTGTTGCATGGCCGTTAGACCTCATTTCCATAGATGATGAGGTATGTTGAAAACCATTACGAATCTCTTAGTATTCAAATGTCAAATCTGGACGATTATGAAAATTATTCTGAACCATTACTTACATTTTTTTTACATGGTAATGTTAGACTCCTACAAAACCCGCAGCTAAGAATAAAGGGGTTTTACGGCAAAACGAGTCTGTTGAATCACAAAGAGAGGTACATTTTAAGTGTTATTCTATTATCCGAATACAAAAGTTTCATGATTTTCTACTTTACCTAACTTATATGATTGTTAGGTTCATGTTCAAGCTTCACAACAGGCCAGCAAGAAAAAAGCTCCTACTAGGATCGTGCAGGCAAAAAGAGCTCCTCCTCGCTTTCAGTCGTGTCTAGAAACACTTATGGGAATGTCAGATTTGATGGATGGTTCTATTCGTCAAATAGACATGGACGAAGGTGTTTTTGGTTTTCCTCATTCCGAGATAATCGGAAAAGAGGACATGGAGCAGATTTTCAAGCATATTGAATTAGGCATCGGTGTTATGCATTCATACATCTGGTACTCCGATCAATCTATTATTTATTTAGTTGAACAATTTATTTACACATTTCAATGAAAATAGTCTAATGTTTATTATGTTTTTATTTAAGGTGCTTGTATGAAAAATTGATGCGGGGGACGGAATTGTCAAACATATTCCGTTTCTTCTCTTGCACCATTGTCAATACACCGACAATTGGTATGAATGCACTTTCAGTAAGAGACCACTTAATTGAGAGATTTATGGCCATCAACACATAAAGTTTGTTTCTTTTACCGTATAATACTGGAAACGGGTAAGCTTTTTATTCTAATTTCATTCTAATCTTTGTATCTTTTGCATAGAAATTATCCATTTAAACTTTTGTTATATTTTACAGTGGACACTGGTTGTTGGTTGCCATTAATCCTATAAGAGAAGTGGTATATTATCTGAATTCATTGGATCATGATTGGTCAACATATGAGAGTATGAAGGATGTGGTTGATACGTAAGTGAGATTGTTCAAAATATTCGTGTGTATTTGTATATTTAATTATTTCTGTGAGATAGTTCTAAATTTACGTTTTTCTTTTATAGAGCAATACTAGTATACCGAGCACAAAGAGAAGCTCGAGTAGCACGGGCTAAAGCAACCAGCGTTACATGGGTCAAAGTGGAGGTATATCAATTTTCACAATGTTGCTTATTAGTGATGCTACTTGATAACACAAAATAACTATATATTAATTCTTATTTGTTTGTCTATGTGTAGTGCCCTCGTCAGCGTAATGGCATAGACTGCGGGTATTTCGTTTTGAGGTTTATGAGAGAAATCCTTCAAATGGATCGATTAGAGATTCCTATTATGGTATGCATGGATTTATAACTTAGGATTTATTTTTATATTTATCGGATATGTCATATAATTTATTATTTTTAACTAAATCATGCATATTTTGTTTTGTTATGTAGTACTTTGATGAATACGCGTGTTCTCATTACACGAAGGATAAATTTCAAGAAATTAAGGAGGAATTGTGCGAATACCTTATTGGAAAAAAATCATATAAGGTATAGGATTATGGGATTATGTGAGTGTATAGTTTTGTGAATGGTTTATTTTATGGGGTTGTATAGTTTTGTGAATGGTTTATGTTATTTATGTGATTTTGGAATGTAATTGTATAGTTTTGTGAATGGTTAATGTAAATGACTTGAATTATAATGGAAATGGTTTATGTGGTTTATGTGATTTATGGGATTAGTGAAAATGGTTAATGAACCATACTAGAAATTGTTAATGGAAATGTGAAATATACATGTTATTTGAAATGGCTTGAATTATACAGGTTTCTGCATAAAAAAAATGGTTAAAATGGGATTTTTAAAAAAATCATTAAAATTATACGTAGAGAAAAGACAGCGCTTTCAAGAAAAAGTGCTGTCTATAGTTCACAACAGAAAGCGTTTTTCCTAAAAAGCGCCCTCTAAAGGTATAGAAAAATTGATAAATAAAATTATAGGCATACATTAGACAGCGCTTTAAAAAGCGCTGTCTAAAAGGGGCCTTTAGAAAGCGTTTTTCATAAAAAGTGCCCTCTAAAGGTTAAAATTAAAGGCATACATTAGACAACGCTTTAAAAAGAGCTGTCTAAAGGGGGCCTTTAGAAAGCGTTTTTCCTAAAAAGCACCCTCTAAAGGTATAGAAAAATTGATAACTAAAATTATAGGCATACATTAGACAGCGCTTTTTCTTGAAAAAGCGCCCTCTAATGTATACTTTAGAGAGCGTTTTTTCATAAATAAAAAGCGATGTCTTTACCTACAACAGCGCAACCTTAGGCAGTGCTTTTAAGCGCTGTCTAAGGCCAAAAAAAGCGCTGTCTTTTCCTTTCTTTTGCGTAGTGAATGCGAACTTTTGGCACTTATCAATGATCGACTAGAAGATATGATTCGTGATATTGAAGAATTATCTTATATGAAAGCTCATATTTATGATACTTTATGTATCGACAAAGACGTGCCTTTATATAAGGGGTGCACCAGTTTTACATGATTTTCTGCATTGTTAAAATTGTTAAAATTATTTACTCTTCAAACATCAAGAAACTTGTATCAATGAAATATCTCAAGTTAATTAGCTTAAAATCTCATAATTGTCATGTCTTGATGCAACAACTTCTACGAGTGGCTATCCGTGGCATCCTTCTAAAAAAAATGAAAGAGTAACTATAACCATATTGTGCTTATTCTTTAATGTTATATGTAATAAAGTTCTTGATTTCAAAAAACTAGATGAATTGGAAGATGAGACTGCAATAATATTGTGTCAATTGGAGATACATTTTCCTCCATCATTTTTTGACATTATGGTTCACTTACTTGTTCATCATCAGATATTATGATCCATTTTATCTAAGGTGGATGTATCCTATAGAGTGATACATGAAGATATTTAAAGGATATACGAATAATCATCACCGGCCAAAAGATTTGATCGTTGAAAGGTACATCACAGAAGAAGCTCTTGAGTTTTGTTCAAACTATTTGTCGGAAACAAAGTCTATTGAAATTCCAAAGTCTCGTCATGCTGATAGATTTGAAGGTAGAGGTATTCAAGGTTTAAATGTTAAGTCAATGGGTTGAGATGTAGTACTTTAACCACATTTCTATATATCGAAAAATCTTAGAGTAGTTGAACCTTACATAGCTACTCACAAAATAGTTATAAAGAAAAAATGTCCTCGAATGAATGACAAGTTGTTGTTGATATGACATAACAAGGAATTCATAAGTTGGTTTAATAACAGGATTTCTAATGATGATTATGCATCCAAGACAATTAAATGGTTGTCGTACATACCAAAATTTATTGTGAGAACTTGGACGGCATACGACATTTCTAATTATTCCTTTTATACAAAAGCAAAAGATGATCATAGTACAATGCAAAATAGTGGGGTTATGGTTGAGGCCAAATCCATGTATTTCTGTAGTTCGAAAGATAAGAATCCTATTTTTTTTAACCACCGGTTCTATAGTGTCATTGAGGAGATTTTGGAGACTGATTATATTATTTTCAAAGTGCCTTTATTTAAATGCATGTAGATTCCCAATTATAATGGTGTATAAACTAATGAGTTAGGATTCACACGTTTCCAATACCAACAGCAGCTCCCGCTGAAGCGATTGTAGCAGCTCCGGCCATGATTTGACCTTGGCAAGACAACTTTTAACACCGAAGCATTTAGCATGAATACTCAAGCAAAACAAATTTTTTAGGTGATAAACCCTGCGAGTTTATCAAGGGGGTGGTCAGTTATTCTAAAAGGAAAACACATTTCTCTTAGTGATGATAAAAGGTTCGATATTCCTTCCAATCCTTCTTATGCAACACAAGTGCCTACTTCATATGAAGAAGTTGATAGAGACGATGTACATACTATTCGTAATGATCATCAAGAAGGCATATGGGAAAATTAACAAGTATTTTATATTCTTCATTCATATATTATTGTATATTATAATTTCTAATGATGTTATTATCTAACAACTATTATCATTTGAAGTTATAGGTGTTTAAAGTCAAGACCCCAAGAGACAAGACACTAAGACAACAAGATAGTATTATTTGATGTAATGATGTGTACATTGTAGGTTGTTTTGTGCCATTTTGGTTTAGATGTAATATACAATTTTTGGTTCCTAATGGAATTATTTCATTGGTGTAATACAATTATTGGTCTAATTCAATTCACAAATGGGTGTATTGTTGTTTCTGGTCTGATACGATTCAGAAATATTCTGGTTAAAATTTTAAGAATATTGTAAAATTGAAAAACATATATATTAAAAAACAAATAACATTATGACAATTTTTACTTCAACTGTTGGTATAAGTAACGTGTTATCCAAAATAATAAAAAGGTAAGAATGGTGTTGCTGAGATTCAAACCCAGGACCTATAAATTATTTCACAACGGTTGTTTGCTTTAACCGTTGTTATAAGTAGAACTCTGCATAACTATTAACCATGGTCACTTGCCCGTTGTGGAAACCAGCATACATACAATCACATGCTACCTAACAACGAACTTGAATTTTTTATTATATGTGTTTCGCAACCGTCATTATATGTGTTTTCTATGGTAGTGGTATGAGTTATGATTTGGCTAAGCGTTATACTTTAGGGTGTAATGATATGTCCTTCTTCCCATAAAGGGAGGACTATTTATAGAGACTTCTAAGGCCTAGGGTTCTCTTGGGAAGGGTCACATCTCACTCAATCAATGGTGGATCAATGAATCCCTATTTTCAAGGAGGACGTGGGTTAATGAATGACCCTAACTTCTCTTTACTCTAGAGATGTCTTTTCCCACATTTCCCATGACTAGACGATAGGAAGACCTTAGGGACGAGGCAATACCTCTTCCTGAATGACATGTTATCATCACCTCTCCTTGTGCGATTCATAACCATTACCCTAATAGAATCCTTTTACAAATATAACAATGCAAAATTAATGACCAATTAGGAAGGTTTTGATACTTATAATAAATCCCTTGTATTGGCATTCCACTTCTTGAATGAGCATCTTGATGCAAGACTTCATTTGAATTTTTTTTTATAAAAATAAAAAATATAGATATGACATCGGTTGAATAAAAACACTTACATAAACTATATATTTATAATTATTTTACACAACCATCTATTGTGTTGTAACATGATTTAATGACTTTAAAAATACACATTTTACTATACTTGTTAATCTCGCACATCATAAACTCCAGCTTAAGAAATTAACACAGTTATTTAAGTTACTAACAAACTTAAAAAATTAACACAGTAATTTAAATTACTAACATCTATAAGTTTCGAATACCTTTTTTTGGTTCTTATATCTCAGAGAAACTGACATTATAAATTTATAGATCAATATACGAATTGACTCAAAAGAGAATATATCATCCTTACCAATGAAATCTACCGAGGGTATGGATCAGTATTTGAAGCCTCGTTTATCGATTCATTCGACGTCATTGCATCTTAATTTCCACCCCATAGTTGCTTGTCATGTAAGCTTTCATTTCCAGTTCCAATTGTACTTCTATAAAAGTATGCAGGTTTTAAAGGTAGTCCGAGAATAAGAGAATGACTATTAAGCATGAGTGCAACAGCAGCCATGGTTGGTCTATCAACTGCATCCTCTTGAATACAAAGCAAACCAATATGAATGCATCTCATTATTTCATTTGGTGAATAGTATTTCAATGATGGATCTATGTTATTCGTAGATTTCCTATCTCTCCAATTTTTCCATGCCTGCTCAAGTGTGGATAACCAAAAAACAATTAGGTCATCAATCAATTTCTATAATAGCGTTTGAAACACACAATCTATTATCTATACTTTTAATGACATGAAAGAAATTATAGAGAAAAAAGTATTACTTACAAAGCTCAATAGATACTCTATTTCGTTTCCATGACGGATATTTGCACTAATTTTATGACCACTTATAATCTCAAAAACCAATACTCCAAAACTAAAAACATCTGATTTCACCGAAAATAGTCCATGCATTGCATACTACGGTGCCATATATCCACTACATCCAAATTTAAACAAACTTAATTAGTAAAAGAATTATAATATTTCAAATTGATAATTTTCCACTAATTAATTTACTACAAATAATTAATGTCAACAATAATAAATTTCTAATTATGTTTCTTCTAGTGTAAAAGTGTTTTAGATAATGGATGAATCATACATTGTGATTTATTATAAAAGTAATACATCACACTATTTGAAATTTCTATTTTACTTATAGTCGATTCAAATTAAGTCAAATAGTAAACAAAAGCATATTCGAAAACTTACTAGGTTCCAATGATTCTCTTTGTATTTCCCTTACTTTGGTCGATAACAAACAATTTTGCCAATCCAAAATCAGATATCTTAGGATTCATCTCATTGTCTAACAGATTATTGCTTGTTTTGATATCACGATGTATAATGCGCAAACGAGAATCCTCGTGAAGATAAAGAAGTCCTCGGGCAATACCTTTTATGATTTCATAGTGTTTTTTCCCAATTCAATTGAGCTTTCCTTATTGGATCTACAAATATAACCAAGATCATATCAATATAAAAAGAGTTGTTAGTAATTCTACTATTACATTACAAATAATGTATTAGAAATTGTAACAGTTTAGCTAGCTACGTTGATATTCAAACTTACCAAATATGAAGTAATCAAGACTTTTATTTGTAACAAATTCATAAATAACCAGCCTCTCACTCCCTTCTAAACAAAAACCAAGTAGTCTAACTAAGTTTCGATGTTGAAGTCGGGCTAATAATGATACTTCATTTTTTTTTTAAAAGTAATGGATTGATAACTAGAGCACAAGGGGTGCTCACTCTTACATAACAACAGCAGAACTGAAAAACCCCACAGCAAAAAAAACACTAACTGCAAGGCTACAAGCAGAAGAGAATAACCGAGAAAATTGCTCACAACCAGGAACGCAAAAACACCAGCAAGGCAACAAAACACCAAACCACAGTCTGAAAGAAATTTCCCAACCTAACTTCACAACACTTCCACACCGCAGCCACAAAAACACCCATCATAAAACAAATGAACTGAGTTAAACAACAAATGTAAAAACAAACAGAGAACAGACCAACTGTGGCAACAAAAACTACAGAACCAAATGCCCTAAGGAAGGACCCAGCCAAAGCCAAGACACCCTCTTAATAGAACTAACCACTTCCTCAACAGAGCCGCTTGCTGCGTTAAAAACAACTTCGTTACGGATTTTCCATATCGACCAAACCGTCACCGCCCAAATAGACATAACTGTCTTTTTGTCAAACTTCCTTCCCTCTGCAGATGAAGCAAAAGAGAAAGCATCCTTACAGCTATCCCCAGCCTTGAATTTGACACCCGACCAATCAACAATTCTATCCTACACGGCAGCAGCGAAATCGCAAAGGAGAAACAGGTGGGCATAACTTTCCTCTACTAACTTGCACAGCGGGCACAAGGAATCTTCATTGTCAAGAGGGACCCCTCTTCGAAGAAGTTGAGCTTTTGTTGCTATACAATCCCTCATTAACCTCCACAGGAAAACCTAGACCTTAGAGGGAATGCTAAGCTTCCAAATCAAATTCTCACAATTTGAAATGTCTTCATAATGACTCAAACCAGACACCTCCTGAATAAGATGATAACAGTCTGTGACAGAGAAAGCTCCTACAGCATTTCCACCCCATTCAAAAGAGTCTTCAAGATATTCCAAGGGTTTAGCCTCCAACAACAGTGAAGACAAGGCTGATGTCTCATCCATCATGCCAGTGATACCTCTGAGATGTATAATCTCCTCTAGATTATTGTTAGACAAAGCAAGGCATTCCATGGCCTCTCGAACGCTCCAATTAGAGTTAACAGCCTGCACATACAAATTTGGACACACAACTTTGAGTGGTTGGTCTCCCAACCATCTGCTGCTCTAGAAAGAGGTGTCCACTACGTTGCCCAATTTGCAAATGATATAATCTACGAAATAATCGGACCCAAGGGCTTTGTCGTAGCTAATAGACGAGAGGTCTCTCCACCACAGAGACCCTTTCTTCCCGCCACTAGTACCTACATTGTTGTTCACTTCCAGACGAAGGCTTTTAGGCGAGTATCTATGCTCTAAGATGCCACTCCAAATCCCATTCTTCTCCAACATGATCCGCCACTTCCATTTAAATAACAGGGCTTTGTTAAAGGAGACAATGTTTCTAATGCCCAAAATGCCTTTTTCTTTAGGTTGGCACACCTTATTCCAACTCACCCAATGGATAATTCTACTACGATCAGCCCCTCCCCACAGAAAACTGCTCTGGATACAAATAATTTCTTTAAGAACACTAACTGGTGCCTTATAGAAGGACAGGGAATAAACCGGTAGTGCATTCAAGACTGAATTTATCAGCACCACCCTCCCTCCTATGGAGAGATGTTTACCTTTCCAAACCGACAAACGATTCCTCAAACAGCTCAAAACTTTCGACCAAGTCTTCACTTTCCTCGTGCTTCCCCCCACCATTATTCCAAGAAAGGAGAAAGGTAGCGCACCAACCCTGCAAAACAGAAAATTTGTTGCCGCAGCAACAAAGTTAGAAGGTAAGTTAACTCCACTGAGACAACTTTTAGTGAAATTGACTTTCAGGCTGGAAACCAGCTCGAAGCCTCTGAGAATGGCTTTAACACTCCATAAATTATCCCAGCTGCAATCGCCAATTAACATAGTGTCATCTGCGTACTGAACAATGATGTAGTTGACTCGATCATTAACTTTGAAACCCTTGAACACTCCCTCCTCGCTCGCTTTCTTCATCATTCTCGTAAGTCCCCCCATAACCAATAAGAACAAAAAAGGAGATAAGGGATCGCCCTGGCACAACCCTTTTTCAATCTTGAAATCCGAAGTGTTGCTTCCGTTCACAAGAACCGACGTCGTGCCCTTGAAGACCAAAGCTTTTATCCAACTCAGCCAAGTTTCACCGAAGTTCATCCTGATCATCATGTATCTAAGGTAATTCCAACTCACGCAATCATAAGCTTTTTCAAAATCGATTTTCATGATCATACACTCCTTCTTCATTCTACTTGCATAGTCTAATATCTCATTAACAGTCAGGATTCTGTCTCCTATACTTCGGCCTTTGATGAACGCCGATTGCTCTAAGGAGATGATAGAGCCAATGACCTTCTTTAATCTCGTCGCCAGAATTTTTGAGAGAATTTTTTGAAAGCAGCTAACCAAACAAATCGGCCTATAGTTGGATAGTAATTGAGGGTTGTTGACCTTAGGGATAAGAGTATAGAAGGATGTCGTAGCAGCCTTGGTGAGGACAGGTTTATTGAAAAAATCCCAAACAAACTTGCAAACGTCACCTTTAATGACTTCCCAACCATTTTGGAGGAAACAGAAACTGTAACCGTCTGGACAAGGGCTTTTACTCCCATTACAACTCCATATAGCGTCTTTTATCTCTTCTATAGAAACTGGTTCTTCAATTGAAAGCCTATCAGTAACTGTAAGAGAAGGAAGGCCAATACATCAATAACAGGCCTGCAATCAACACTTTCTGTAAAAGTATTCATAAAATGATTCCGAACTTCAGCTTTAATCTCTTCCACTTCTTCCTTCCTTCCTTCTGGCGTGTTTACAAAAAGTATGTTGTTCCTGCAATTCCTATCACGGATAGCCCTATGAAAAAATCGAGAGTTTCTATCACCCTCTTTTAGCCACATAGATCTCGACTTCTGCTTAAGGAGGCACTCCTTGAGGTTCAGATGGTTCCAAAATTCAGTCAGGGCCCTTCTCCTCTCCTCACTCTTGTTCACATCCTGAAGGTCAGAATCCTCAACAAAGTATCTTTCAATTTCGAACAACTCGTCAACCGCTGTCTCAATTCTCAAATCAATCTAACCAAAAACCTCTTTACTCCACTTTCTTTCCTTGGTTAGATTCTTCTAACAATCTTTTAACAACAATCATTTGTCCATCTGGAAGTTTACCCTAAAATATAGTATATTAAATTATATATATATATATATATATATATATATATATATATATAATTCTATTCGGTGAACAGTGATGTTTCTTTAATTTAAGAAAATGATATTTTACCTTATAAACAATTCCAAATCCACCTCGCCAAAGTTTATTAGAATCCAATAAATCATGTGTAGCAACTCGTATAATATCAAAGCTGAATTGCAATGACTCAACAATTGTAATTTCATCTTCATCGCCATCATCATGTTTTCTATTATTTGCTTCATACAATAACCAAGATGAAAAAGTTAGTTTTCCAAACATTATAACTTTAAATGTAATAGAAGTGCAAGTTATTGATATAACTTCTTGATGCAAAATAAGAATTGAAGGAAAAAACTTATTGATCTTAAAATTTTACTTTTAGCTTATGGGTTATAAGCTAGTGTTGCAGTAGATTCTGTCGAAGTCAAAGAATTAGTGTAGTTGTAAAAAAATTCTAGGTTGTTAGCATGTCGAATTGGGTCAGTTTATTGGGTCAATTGATTAGTATGTTAGTTGAAAGCAAGGGTTTAGTATTCTTATAAATTGCATACTAGTCGTCACTTCTTCATATGATCCCTGATAATCCTTATCAGAGGGAGAAAGTGGTGTAGTTGAGATTCAATTCTAAACATTGTTCCCTAATGTGTAATTGAATCAAGAATCTAGGGTTTTAAACCACTTGGAATTGTCTTTCTCTTTCTTCTCTCTCTCTCTCTCTCTCTCTCTCTCTCTCTCTCTCTCACTCTCTCTCTTATTTTTACTTTGTGGTTTTCTTGGTAATTAAGAAACCAATCATACTGTGTTTCTTGGGCATCGTTTTCATAACAACTTGGTGCGGTGATCATGGAGAAAAAGATGTCGTCAACAAAGTATGAGATTGAGAAATTCACTGGTGTGAATGATTTTGGTTTGTGGTGCTTGAAGATGCAAGCCCTACTGGTTCAACATATTAAGCCTTGAAAGGATCAGAGAAGATGGATGCTTCCCTAACGGAGAAGGAGAAGATGAAGATGATCTAGAAAGCCCACGATGTCATCATATTAAGCCTTGGTGATAAGGTTCTCCGACAGGTCTCGAAGGAGAAGACGACAACAAGTGTATGGAAAAAACTTGAGGGTTTGTATACGACTAAATCCCTGGTAAATTGTCTGTACCTGAATCAATATTTGTATTCATTCAAGACGAGTGAAGAAAAATTCTTTTCTGAGCAGCTGGATATGTTCAACAACTTGATTTTTAAACTTGAAAATATCGGGGTCAAGATTGATGATGAAAATCAAGCGTTGTTGTTGTATGCTTTACCAATATCTCATGATCACTTCAAAGTAACTCTCTTGTATGAGAGATAGTCTCTAACGTTTAAATAAATTCAATCATGCTTGTACTTTAAGGACTTGAACAAAAGGAAATAGCAAAAGCCATCATCTGTTGAAGAAAGTTTATCCATTAAAGGAAAGTTTTCAAAGAAAGATGGTAAGTATGAGAGGAAGAAGAGTAAAGTTCTACAAAATTCTTATGGCGGTAATGCTTCTGCAATTAGGTACTATCATTCTAAGATGGAGGGTCATACAAGAAATATGTTCCCTGAACGTCTGAAAATCATGGTGGAAAAGATAATAGTGATGCAGCCATTGTACAAGATGACTATGAATCATCTAATGTCCTGGTAGTTTCGCGCAGAAATTCTAGCAAGGAATGGATCATGGATTCAAGTTGCACAGTGCACATGACCCCAAACAAATATATTTTTGAGGAATTATGTGATCATGATGGTGGATCAGTGTTCTGGGAAACAACAAAGCCTCTAAAGTTATAGGAATTGGATCTATCAAATTCAAGCTTCATGATGAGTTAATAAAGTTATTAACTGGTGCCAGGTATGTACCTAATATTAAGAGAAATTTGATTTTTCTTGGTGAATTTGACAAGAAAGGATATGATTTAAAAGGAGAACAATGTATCCTAAGGGTAGTGAAGGGGTCGAAGGATGTCTTAAGAGGTATCAAGAGGAAAGACCTGTATACCCTTGAGGTTGAGGTTGTAAGTAGTTCAGTAGATGTCGCATCCACAAAACATGTGTCAAAGATAGAGCTAATGGCATAAGATACTTGGCCATGTTAGTGAAAGAGGTATGGTCGAATTGTCGAAACAAAATCTGCTATGTTGTGTCAAGGTCGAAAAAATGGATTTTGGTCAACCTTGTATATTCGGTAAGTCCTGTAGGGTGAAGTTTAACAAAGGTAAACAAAGAACACATGGATTCCTTGATTATATCCATGCTAATCTTTTGGGGCCTGCAAGAAATCCTTCACACTCAGGTGCAAGATATTTTCTATCCATAGTTGATGATTACTCACGAAAGTTGTGGGTACTCATTCAAAAAGATAAGGATGAAACTTTTGAAAATTTCAAAAGTTGGAAGACTCTAGTCAAAAACCAAACTGGCAGGAAGGTCAAGAGGTTGAGGACCGACAATGGTCTTGAATTTTGCAATGAGGTTTTCGACAGATATTGTTTGCGCTTGGTATGCAAGGCACAAAACTATTGTGAGTACTCCCCAACAAAATTCTTTGGTTGAAAGGTTTAATCGAATCATTCTGGATAGAGTGAGGTGCATGTTGGTTAGTGCGAGATTAAAGAAGGTCTTTTTGGGCTGAGACTGTCACGACTTCAGCTTACCCAATAAATTGGCGTCCCTCTACAGCTTTGGGGATGGAGATACCTGAAGAAGTTTGGTGAGGTCATCCACCAGATCTCGACAAACTTAGTGTATTTGGTTGTGTAGCATATGATCACATTAGGCAAGACAAGGTCAAACATAGTGCTCTGAGATGTATGTTCCTTGGATATCTTGAAGGAGTCAAAGCTTATAAGTTGGGGTGCCTAGAGCCTGGTCACATGAGGTGTATCATAAGTCGAGATGTAGTTTTTAATGAAACTGAGATGGATTTCATGAAAATTGATGACGTTTGTTGAAGTACGAAGATCTTTATAGAGGAGTTGGAACAAGAAAAAATTATTGTTGAAGTAAAGCATAGTGATGCTGAATTATGTATGTAACAACCTGGTTTATTTTATTTAATTTTCCGTAATTTAATTATGTGATGTTGTGTATTTGTATGTGTTGATTGGTGCTTTTGGTGTGTTTGTGCTACCCTTGGTGTGGGGTAGTGGTCTTAAAAATAGCAATTAAGGTGTTGGGGTGTGTGTATAGTGTAGAACTTGGTGGTGTGGAGAGTAAAACTAATTAACTTATATTAGTTATTATTTATTTAATTAAATATATTAGGTGAATATTATTTAGATTAAATATTTATTATTATTATTATTATTATTATTATTTTAATTAGTTGGATTAAATAATAATAATAATAATAATAATAATAATAATAATAATAATAATAATATAGAAATAAGGGAAGTGGGGAGATAGGAACTATCAGATCGTGAAATCATAAGAAAAGTGAGAAAAAAGGGAGAAAGTGGCTCGGGCTCAAGGAGGAAGAGGAAGAAACACCATTGTTAAAGGTAGAAGAAGCTTTTGCAAGAACTCTAAGGTAAAGGTGGGGTTCTGATTATCTAAGGGTTTGTATGGTGATGGTGGGTAGATTATGCCTATGCTTGGTTTGTGTTTTCTTCTCTCTCTATTCTATAATCATTGTTGCAATTATACAATTATGTTTTGTTGACGAGTTTAGTTGAAATCAGATGATGAGGAATTATATGAATATAATGTATGTTGATGTTGGATTAATTAGTGTGGATCATGACATTGTATGTTGTTTTGATGAGTTAGATGTGTTAGAATGTTGTATGATGATGTTGTGATTGATGAATGAATGGTGAATTATGTAATGTTGTTGTTGGAATCATACATTTGATGGAATTGTTCACGACATGATGTTGTATTATGTTGTTGTGGATTGTTGTGAGTCAAAGTCGGAACTCGAAGATATGACCTTTTTGGGAGAAATTTGGGTTTTGTGACTTTTTAAAAAGTGATCTTTGTGTAAAATTATGTAATTTACGTGTTGTATGAAAAATGGGGTTTTTGGATGAAGAGAAAAGTGGTTTTTGTTTTGAAAAATAGCAGAAAAGTGATTATGCTAATAGTGTAATTAGTTACCAGGATTTGGGTAACAAGTTACACTACTTTGAAAATGCGTATCTGGGCAAAATTGTGAGGGTGTAACCGGTTACCTTGTTTATGGTAACCAATTACACTGAGTGAAAATTGTGTGGCATTGGCGTGGTTACAGAGGTGTAATCGGTTACTGCATATGGTGTACCCGGTGACACTGGGATCAATTTTTGGAAAACTTCTAAAAATCATATCTTGAGTTCCGAGTGTCTGATTCAGGTGTAGTTCGAAGCGTCGGGAAGATGGCATGATGAACTTTATTCTTAAAATAGTTTATGTAACAGAAATTGAATAATCTGTTGTGAGATGGTGTTAAATGCATTGTGACGCTTATGTTGTGGAGTGACATAATTATGAATGCATTATTGTTGGTTGCTATATTGCTTTGTTGTTGTTACTGAACTGTTGTAGCATGTGTTGGTGCTTGGTGGCCAATATTGGAGGAGTACGTTGACTATGGAGGTGTTGGTCATTGTGCTTAGTGTTGTTGTTGCATGTATAATATGTTGCATGCATTCATGTTGTTGGAAAATGGTCTATGGTTGGTGATCCTCAATCCCAGGAGGTGGGGATTGGGTGCGAGTAGCTAATTTCGAAGGTGATGGAATCAGTGAAGCGTTATCGGTGGTGATGGTAACAAATTGGTAAGCTCTGATCCTAGGAGGTGAGGTGAGAAGTGGTGAACCTGAGTGTTCATGTATTGGTACCACATGCATTTGTCGAGTTGTTGAGTCTCATTGCATTGCATATTGGTTTTATTGTTATTGTGTTGGTTAGTTGTTATGTTGATTGTGTGGAAGTGTGTTGTGGAATGGGTGATTGTGCATGTAATAATCTGATGCTTACTTATTATAATACTTGTCTTTATATAATTATGATAGCTCGCTCCTTTTGTTTGAATATTGCCTTTACATGGGCATCGTCCAGATAACTCGCAGTAGAAGAGTTAATGTAAGTGGAAGATGTAACACCCTAAACCCCCGAGACAATTAATAATAGGAAATCAGAGTAAAATATAACATACAACGTGTAGGATGCTACATTCAACAAACACCTGCTCATGCATACGATATGTAACACATAGATACCACATGTTTCAACCATACTTAATTAATCTCTTCATATAGCAGCGGAATTCAACTAAAACATAACATGTGTAATACCACATAGTCATCATCAAGCAAATAAAGTGGTAACAAATAATAAAACAAATAACGACAAGCGTTCCAAAACCCCAGTGTTACACATCAGAGCAAATGCCCACACAACGAAATAAAAGAGAAGACTTCATCTTCACTAACTTCAACTCCGCACTAATCCTGCTTATCTACACGTTATCCACATGGAGGTAACATTCAAACAGAAAGGGTGAGATTCTCAAATCAACAAAAGAAATGCATAATATAAATATAAAAGCATTTAAACAATTACACGACTCATCCTGTCATTACCATATCAACGAAATCACACTCTTCCACATAAGCAGACAACAGTGCAATTCATCATACAACACAACATAATGCAATGCAATGAGACCCACGACTCGACTCAATGCATGTGGTACCAATTCGATCCCTTTTTCATGATCATAATTCCCGTCGGAATTTCTATATCAGTCGCTCACACCCCATATGGGCACACTAAATCCGTGATCGCTCACACCCCACATGGGAACACGATCACCTCAACAACAACAATACAATTCTATTTCAAAGAATCCTGATAAGACGCTCACACCCCACATGGGCACACAACTTATCGCACAACTTATGCAACATGGCATGCATACAACGACAACATACAAAGACAAATAAATGCATATGACTATCAATACATCAATACATCATACTACAATTATCCAACACGCAGCATATACCTGCCAACACATACAACAACAACAATCCATAACCACAACACGCATACACACAACCAAATTCATCATTCTAACGCACAACACCAAACACATACACGAAAACACAATTAACGCGTCAAATGGTTGGAATACTGGTACTAAAATTAATTTTAACAAAAAGTATGTGAAACCAGCTTCCCAACGATTTGAACGGTAGCTAAAATGGACATACGGATTAAAAGTTATGAATTTTTGAAGTTTGATAAAATTATGTCCGTAACAGCAGCAAACATCACTGTCATGCTCGCTGCGAGTTCACTCAGCGAACTCTCGTTGGCTAAAAGTTTGCCTAGCGAACTTTCCAGCGAACAACTCCTCCCATACAAAAACCAGAGACTTAGCTTTTCTCCTCCCTGTTCACTACACATTCGCCCAGCGAACTGGAGTTCGCCAGGAGTTCGCCTAGCGAACTTGGGGCGAACTTCCCCACCACACATTCCAGCATTCCTTTTCCTTCCCTTCATTTGCTGCCTTATTCGCTTAGCGAACCTGGGGCGAACATTCGCCTGATAACACGAAAATGTATCATAATTTGCCTTGATTTACTACTAATAATTACGTTATTTCAGCTTAAGTTCCGATTATTCCGCGAGTATTCTAGCACTTTCGCAGGTATTTCATTTTCCAAGCTAAAAATGAGCAAAGTAGAAGAATATGAAGAAATGAGAAGAAACAAGAAGAAATGACAGAGAAAAGGAAGAAAAATAGAAAGTGGTGTGTGTGACGACCGTCACACATGCCACCACGACCGTCACGTAAATAAAAGGCCGCCACGCTCGTCCATTTCTTTTCCAAATTTCATGTTTAGAGCAGATTATTATTCTTAGTTTTTAGGCAGAAAAGTTTACCATGTAAAAGTGGTAGTTTCTCACATCGAGGAACTATCACACCATTAGTCTTAGGTGTTGTTTCATTTATTTCAAATTCAGTTCCAGTTATTGTACGCGAAGTTTATTTTGCATTATTCCAGAAGTAATTCCAGCATTCCTTTTTGCATTATTTACAGGTTCTTTTTTTATCGCATTATTTATTATAATTGCTTATTTGTCAAATTTAATTATTATGATGTTCTTTATCGTAACCGTAATGATTTATGCGTTTTTAATTAATTCCATGCCCTGCTAAATAGTCTTGAGTCCGGCGTATGAGGATTGTCGTTACCGACGGGACTCGGTAGAAAATAATAAGTGCGAACTTATGATTAAAATTCTGTTTTGGTTTTAATTTCCAAGTCTAATTTATATAGCTTGGTCACGAGAGTGGGAGGTTATTTAACACGAATCTGTCACGAGAGTGAGAAATTAATTAAGGTTAGAGCCGTCACTGCGAGAGCGTGGGGGTCGAATCGGATAGTGGAAATTAGGCAACAAATCTAAGTACAGCGAGAGCGCTTTAGATACGTTTAGGATATTATTGGCTTTCAAAATATATTTCTTAGTTACCGGGCGAGCGAGACCAAAATCTTGGAATTATGGAACATGACTTTAGTTAATACTGCGAGAGCGTAAGGCGAAGTCTTTAAGTTGGTATATTCTACGGAACTAAATTATAGTTGTAATTAATACCCGAATTCTACAAAGTCCTTTAGGAACGCGGAATCCATATTCCGGCCTCTCTTTATTATCATATTTTCCTAGTTTTATTTTAGTTTAGTTCTAGTTTCCCTTTTATCGAATATCATTAGCCTTAGCTTTACAAAGCGACGATAGATTACGGTAGGTTGACATTGGTCTCTGTGGGTTCGACAATCTTTTATATTACTTCGATATTTCCGTGCACTTGCGGACGCATCAAGTTTTTGACACCGTTGCCGGGGACCAACAGTCAATATTGTTATTCCGTTGTTGAACCGTATAGACTAAGACACTCCCATAAAATAATAATAATAATAATAATAATAATGATAATAAATTAAAAAATTAAAAAATATGTATCACCCAAATTTTCTCCATGATAACCACTCGCAATATCTTGAGGAGCCGCACCCAAATTTTCTCTACAATTACCAACCGCAATACTCCCAATATTTTGAGGAACCACAACCAAATTTTCCCTATGATTACCACTCCCATTATTTTGAGGAACCGCAAGAATCCATCAATTCCAACCTTGAAACATTAATGGAGGATTTCATTGAAACAACAACTAATTTTAGGTTAGAATCTATGATGGAGCGCTTTGTGGAGACACAAACTCTCCAGAATGAAGAGCTTAGAAGACAACATCTTGATACTTATGAAAACCTTAGGCAGATAAACACTATGGTCGAGTCCCTCGCGACTTACACTGAGGCATTGGAGACTCAAATCTCCCTGCTTGCACAGACGCCTATAGGACCCTCCCTTGAGGAGCATGTGGATGTTGTAGTGAACTGTAGTGAAACAAAAATCAAAGATCCAAAGGAGAGTGATAATGAGGCTAAAGAGAGTGATAATGAGGTTGAGGAGCGTGATATTGAGGTTGAGGAGAGTTCTGGTGAGGAAGGAGTAGAGATTGAGAAAAAATCACTAGAACCACCTGAAAGAGAGGTCGTCAAAGAGACAGAGAAAGTTGCATCTAAGGCCGTTCCTCATCCCTATACCCCACTGATTCCTTTCCCGCAAGGGTTTGTAGAGGCTAAGTTAGACTCCCAATCCAAAACGTATGTGGAGATATTGGAAAATATCCACACTAACGCACCTTTGTCTGAGGTCCTGCATAAAAAGAGAAAATTCGAGGACAATGAAACTAGGGATATCATTACTGCTAAGAGGGTAAGGTTAGAATTTGAGGTGATGGATGAAATAGCTAAGCCCAAACTTGAAAAGTTGATACTTAGGATAGATCTAGAACCACCACCACAAGTTCAAAAGAATGGACCACCCCACAGAAGGAAGAAGAGAAAAGTTGAGGGATATGTGAGATGGCTTGATAAATGGCCATGGAAACCGAAGATTAACTCTCCTAACCGTCGAGCTATCGACGTTAAACAAAGACCTGCGTGGGAGGCAACTCACGAGCTTTTAATTTAATGTTTTACTTTTATTGTTTGTGTTTGTAGAAAATAAAGAATTGTATCTCTTGTCACGTCTCAGCTACATTTGGGCGAAAGATCTCTAGATGACAATCCCTTAAAATGACCTGGTTCCCACAGGCACTCCTATGAATGTCGCTGCTGGTGGTGACACCAATGTTAAGTATGATAGGAGAGGGCATATCTCTCCCGTTCGTAACTCACCTTCTCCTTGTCTTTTCGCATGGTCAGGTTCCACCTGCACACACCGCACTGTATTTTTCTAACATTTTTTGCAGGTACTTTCGTCGGAAATAGGCAATATAATGAGCGGCTTCAAGAAAATAAAGTTTCAGCAAATTCAGATAACTCGTAGTACAAGACACCGGAGTAGAATCGGCCAGCGAAGACAGGGACGACAAGGGAAGAATCAGCGCGAATTTGGCTGTGGTAGCACACAACGACATTCATACAGGTTCTATCTTTCCTCGACCACCTTTTATCAAAACATTGAGGACAATGTTCAGTTTAAGTGTGGGGGAGGAACATTTACCGCTTTCATTTTACTGTTTTCTAGTTAGATTTACTGTTTTCCAGCATGATTTTAAAATTTTTTCTGTTTTTAAATGTTTCGTCCGTCTGTGCATGTGCTGTCGAGTCTTTATATGATTTTATGTTGTCTATCGATTTCCCCGTTCTCTTGAGACATACCAATTATTTTGAAAATTCTTGAGTTAAAAATAGTGTCTCTTTTGAAAATCTTAGGTTACAGACGAAATTGAGGTTAGATTGTGAGACTTGGGAAAATTCTGCAAGATCGGTATCGTCTTAACACCGTGAGCCTCCCAATTATGGAAATTAATTTGAGTACTCGTTATGCCATAGCCTTAAGTTCCCACCCCTTTATTAGTCCCTAAGTAGTTTATTTGGTAGTGAGCACCATCCTAAGCACTCACTAAGTAGGAAGCCGATGCAAATAAGTGTATGATCTCAGGCTTAAAAGGTAAATTAAGAATATATATATATATATATATATATATATATATATATATATATATATATATATATATATATATGCTCCTTCTAAGTTAGGTGATCCTCACCCTATCATTTAGCCCAACGATGCAAACTTCTTTATTTTATTGATTTTTAAGCCAATGTGCCAAAAAGAAAAAAAAATGATAATAATGAGATCATAGTCACTAACAGACCATCCTACCATGAGTGTGAAAGGATAACGAGCTTAATGTGATTGTGCCAGAATGAAAAGGGACGAAAGAAGGATGAGTGAGTTAGGCTTAGGTATAATGACATGATTCAGATTGGTTTGTATAGGATGGAGGTTGATGACCGCAAAAGCGGAGTTGTGTTGTTATGATACCCTTAGTGTGTGAGCAAGTACCTATCGACACAAGCTTAACCGAAGTAGAGTTGGTAGCCAAGGGTGAGTATCTGTATGCACTATTTTTCCTACGAGTCATGGTTTGCTTGAGGACAAGCAAAGGTTTAAGTGTGGGGGAGTTTGATAACACGAAAATGTATCATATATTTGCCTTGATTTACTACTAATAATTACGTTATTTCAGCTTAAGTTCCGATTATTCCGCGAGTATTCTAGCATTTTCGCAGGTATTTCATTTTCCAAGCTAAAAATGAGTAAAGTAGAAGAATATGAAGAAATGAGAAGAAACATGAAGAAATGCCAGAGAAAAAGCAGAAAAATAAAAAGTGGTGTGTGTGACGACCGTCACACAAGCCACCATGACCGTCACGCAAATAAAAGGACACCACGCTCGTCACGAGAGCACCACGACCGTCACACGCACACAATGGTTATAACGTTCAGAATACAGACGTGGATACGAAGGGCCAATTCAGTCACGCACGTTCAACACTTCCTCCTGATTTTTCTCCATTTACGGAGTCTTCAAAGACTGAAACCACGAAGCCACTAACTCCTAAATTCTCTCCAAGGGAAGTTACAAGCAAGTCTATAAAAGGAGGCAGTGGTACAACAGATAGGGGGCTCGTCCATTTCTTTTCCAAATCTCATGTTCAGAGCAGATTATTATTCTTAGTTTTTAGGCAGAAAAGTTTACCATGTAAAAGTGGTAGTTTCTCACATCGAGGAACTACAACACCATTAGTCTTAGGTGCTGTTTCATTTATTTCAAATTCAGTTCCAATTATTGTACGCGAAGTTTATTTTGCATTATTCCAGAAGTAATTCCAGCTTTCCTTTTTGCATTATTTACAGGTTCTTTTTTTATCGCATTATTTATTATAATTGCTTATTTGTCAAATTTAATTATTATGCTGTTCTTTATCGTAACCGTAATGATTTATGCGTTTTTAATTAATTCCATGCCCTGCTAAATAGTCTTGAGTCCGGCGTATGAGGACCGTCGTTACCGACGGGACTCGGTAGAAAATAATAGGTGCGAACTTATGATTAAAATTCTGTTTTGGTTTTAATTTCCAAGTCTAATTTAAATAGCTTGGTCACGAGAGTGGGAGGTTATTTAACACAATTCTGTCACGAGAGTGAGAAATTAATTAAGGTTAGAGCCGGCATTGCGAGAGCATGGGGGTCGAACCGGATAGTGAAAATTAGGCAACAAATCTGAATACAGCGAGAGCGCTTTAGATACGTTTAGGATATTATTGGCTTTCAAAATATATTTCCTAGTTACCGGGCGAGCGAGAGCAAAATCTTGGGATTAGGGAACATGACTTTAGTTAATACCGCGAGAGCGTGAGGCGAAGTCTTTAAGTTGGTATATTCTATGGAACTAAATTATAGTTGTAATTAGTACCCGAATTCTACAAAGTCCTTTAGGAACGCGGAATCCATATTCCGACCTCTCTTTATTATCATATTTTCCTAGTTTTATTTTAGTTTAGTTCTAGTTTCTCTTTTATCGAATATCATTAGCCTTAGCTTTACAAAGCGACGATAGGTTACGGTAGGTTGACATTGGTTTCTGTGGGTTCAACAATCTTTTATATTACTTTGATATTTCCGTGCACTTGCGGACGCACCATCGCCCAACGAACTTTTGTTCGCATTGCGAACTACGCAATTCTACAAGTTCTACAGTTGCGATTTCAGCATCATTTCACCCCAACCCTTCTCCGATTTTACTCTCAAACATCCCCAAAACGCACATATAATCACAAATTATCACTCATACAATTAGGAATACCTAGACCACAATTTAACCGATCAATTTATGCATTTTTCCTCTTATCAAAACCTCCGACATGCAAAATCCCAAATCCCAAATCGATACAAACAACATGTAGGGATGATCCTCAAGGTTTATCTACCCTCATACAAAGATTATACAACCCTTAAGAGATTAAAGAACCCCACCCTTACCTTAGAGTTCTTGGACAAAAACCTCGGCCTCAACGATGGTTTTTCTCTTCTCTTCTGCCCTAGCTCTCCTCTTTCTCCTTTTTCCCAAAAGCACGTACTGAATGACTTCTCTCCTCTAATTCCCTCTTTTCTATTTTCTTTTCTAATGTCCTTTTATTATTATTATTATTATTATTATTATTATTATTATTATTATTATTTCATTATTGTTATTATTATTATTTTACTAGTTAAATAACAATAACAATATCCCTAAATAATTTAAAATAATAATATTAATCAAATAACCATTCTCACCACACCATCAAGTTCTACCTAATTGATCATATGCTCCCGACATTTTAATCCCTATAATTCTAAGGTCACTACCCCATACTAAGGACAACTCCAAACACAACCACACACACAAATGCACCACAACATATAATTCCAATTACGAAAATAATAAAATAAATTGGGGTGTTACAACTCTCCCCCACTTAGAATATTTTTGTCCTCGAAAATTTACCTCATGCCAACAACTCCGAATACGACTCTCGCATCCTGCTCTCTAACTCCCAAGTCATATTTCCACTGGTTGTGCCTCCCCACACTACCTTCACAAGGGTGATCTCTTTACTCCTCAATTGCTTTACCTCGCGATCTTTAATCCGTATTGGTAAGGCCTCAACCGTAAGGTTATCCCTTACTTCCACATTGTCCATCGGAATCACATGTGACGGATCCGGAACATACTTCCGAAGCTGTGATACATGGAATACATCGTGCAAATTCGACAAATTGGGTGGCAACAGGTCCAACTCTTGCAGAAATTTGATACGGGCCAATAAACCGAGGGATAAGCTTCCTCGACTTCAATGCACGTCCAACACCGGTCACCGGAGTGTGTAACACCCTAAATTCCCTCGAATAATTTAATAAAAAAATATGAGTAAAATAAAACAACTCGAAAAAAAAGGGTATTACTTTCAACAAGAACTTGATCACCATAAGACATGTAACATATAATAAATATTAATGCAACTTTAATCCAAAAATCATCTTTATTACACAGCGGAAATTCTTCATTGTGATCAACAAAATATAACGGTTTCAATTAATCAAAATATTAGTTTTCAAAAATGTAAAGGCAACTGTAATTCTTTAACAAAGTAAACTCATGCAGAAAGTGTTCCCGACTCTCAATGATACATATCAGAGCAGACTCCAAACTAAAGTGAAGCACCTTGTCTTCACCGACCACGACTTCCACACTACTCTTGATTATCTGCACGTTACCCACATGGAGGCAACATTCAAACAGAAGGGGTGAGATTTCACATTCAATAATACAAGGCAATAACTCGTATAAAGGAATTAGCAACACATAACATCATATAACTGCACAACTCATCATTATCAATACTTCGCATAAGTCCAACAACAAATCATCACATAACTTCGCTCAACAATACAACAACTCGACTCAACGGATGCAATGCAGTGCAATCATGCATGTGGTACCATTGGAGCAGAACTCCCAACTTAAAATTTTCCAATTAATAGAGGCATCAACAAGGCATAAGCCTTCAACTTAATATTTTGCCAATCCAGGCCAACTTACCGAGCAGCAGCTCCAGCTTGATATGCTATGCAATGCGACTCAACATAAACGTCAAAATAACAACAATGATAGTTATATATCAACACAACAACAAATCAACATTGGCCATAGGCCCACAACTTAACTCTTGCCAATAATTAGAGGCAATGCAATATATTTCACACCTGCAACTTTATAATTCCCAACAACAATATCACAACAACTATAACATACTCTGTACCGAAACTTTGATTTAATTCGCAAGACTCTTATTTTAACTTAGTTATACCTATTAGAACTCATTGGTAGCATAAAAACTAATTTTCGCGACGATGAATTTCGCACCAAAATTTCTAGGTTTCACTTTTCCTAACCCAAAACAGAATTTCTTCACATTATTCTCATAGAAACACTACATCATAATGATAACATTATAATTTAATCATTATAAACTCCTAACATCAAATTGGGTTCAAATTCCTAATATCAAGATACTAAATTAACACGTATCAATCAATTTCATTCATCTCTAACAACAACAACTATCAACCAATATCTAACTCAATCCCTTTCATGATTATTGAACCCGTATTAGAGAAATTTAGTCTCACCCTTACCATGTATTGATGAGCTTCCCTCTTCCTCAATGGGTTCCTCTCCTTCTTTTTGCCCTAGCCTCCTTTCCCTTTTGCTTTCACTTTCACGTATGATTAAAAACTCCCTTCTCATTCTCTAATTTTTCTTTATAAAGTCCCTCATTATGGATTACCTATTTTACCCTCACTTACTCTTCTACAATTACGAGCTTGCCCCTCAATTATCTACCCACCTTATTTTCTATTTATCCCATTACATTATTAGTAATATTTTTGGATCCAACTAAATACTAATAATAATAATTCTCGTCAATTATATCACTCTACTAATATCCATTTTACACTATGGTTAAGCAAATATTAATTAAAAAAGCCTAACTAATTTTAGTCTCCACACTACCAACTTCTACGCTTTCGGTCATACACCCCTACGACCCTCAAGACTCAATCTTAAGGCCACTACCCTTCACTACGGGTACATAAAACATAACAAATACATAACAAACATACAATCAACTACAACAACTCATTATTATATTCACAAATAATAATTAAATAAAAACGGGGAGTTACAGAGTGACTCTCAAAAACACATGCTCTCCTTCCTAAAACTCAAGATCTTTCCTCCTTTTATCATGGTAGCTTTTCTGCCTACTCTGCGAAGCTTTCATCTTCTCTCGAATCAGCTTCACCTTTTCAGTAGTCTGCTGAACGATCTCAAGTCCAAGTACTACACTCTCACCAGATTCTTGCCAACACAAAGGCGCCCGACATCTCCGACCATACAAAGCTTCAAAAGGTGCCATCCCAATACTGGAGTGAAAACTGTTATTATAAGTGAACTCAATCAGCAGCAAATGGCTATCCCAAGCACCTCCTTGTTCAAGCACACAAGCCCTCAACAAATCCTCTAAAGATTGTATAGTTCTCTCTGTCTGCCCATCTGTCTGCGGGTGATAAGCTGAGCTCAATCTCAGTTACGATCCTAAAGCTTCTTGCAAGCTTTCCCAAAATCTGGAAGTGAATCTTGTATCTCTATCTGACACAATACTCAACGGAACTCCATGCAACTTCACAATCACCTGAATATTAATCTCTGCCAGCCTCTGTAAAGGAAAACTGATATTGATCAAAATGAAATGTGCCGATTTTGTCAGTCTATCCACCACTACCCAAATGGAATAATGTCCTCTTGGCGTTGTAGGCAACCCGGTCACAAAATCCATAGAAATGATGTCCCACTTCCACTCTGGAATATCTAACGGTTGCATCAACCCAGCAGGTTTCTAATGTTCCACCTTCGACTTCTGACAAGTCAAATAAGCATACACAAACTTAGCCATGTCACGTTTCAATCCAGGCCACCAAAATATCTTTTTCAATTCTTGATACATCTTTGTAGCTCCTGGATGGATACTCAAGCTATTCCTATGACTTTCTTCTAGGATCATTCTTTTCAACTCAGGATCATCAGGAATACAAATTTTGTCACGAAACCTCAACACACCTTGTTCATCTACTTTGAATTCATTACTTTCCATCTGCTCATTTCCGATCACCGAATCCACCAGTTTCACATCCAATTTCTGACCCTCTCTGATACTGTTAAGAAATTCATTGTTGATCTTCAGCATATCAGTATCACACTATGTGGTGTTTGTTCACAAACCAACTCATATCTCTGAACTGTTCAATCAATTCCAACTCTTTAACCATCATAGCCGACATATGCAAGGACTTTCTACTCAGAGCATCAGCCACTACATTAGCTTTACCGAGGTAATAGTTCAAGCCAAAATCATAATCCTTTAAGATTTCTAACCACCTTCTTTGTCTCATATTCAATTCCTTCTGATCAAACAGATACCTTAAGCTCTTATGATCACTATACACCTCAAATCTGGAGCCATAAAGATAGTGCCTCCAAATTTTTAATATGAATACCACTGCAGCCAATTCCAAATCATGAGTTGGATAATTCCTCTCATGGACCCTTAACTGTCGTGAAGCATAAGCCATAACCTTTCCATCCTGCATTAACACACCTCCTAAACCCATCAAAGAAGCGTCGCAATACACCACAAATGGTTCACTTGGTTTGGGTAGAATTAAAACTGGAGCCATAGTCAATCTCTTCTTTAGTTCAATGAAACTCTTCTCACATTGGACATCCCACACAAACGCTTTACCTTTACAGGTTAACTGAGTCAACGGCAGTGCCAACTTCGAAAAGCCTTCAATAAACCTGCGGTAATAACCGGCCAAGCCCAAAAAGCTTCTAATCTCAGTTACCGACTTCGGAGCTTCCCACTGTAGAACTGCATCCACTTTGGATGGATCCACAACAATACCATCACCTGAAATAACATGCCCAAAAAAACTTACCTCTCTCAACCAGAATTCGCACTTAGATAGCTTAGCATAGAGCTTCTTCTCTTTCAACACTTGCAGCACAACCCGTAAATGCTCAGCATGTTCCTCTTCTGACTTGGAATAGATTAGAATGTCGTCAATAAAGACAACCACAAATTGATCCAAGTAAGCATGAAAAATTCGATTCATATATTCCATGAATACACCAGGTGCATTAGTAACTCCGAACGACATCACTACATACTCATAGTGTCCATATCGAGTCCTGAAAGCCGTTTTCTGAATATCTTCAACCTTTACCCGTATTTGATGATAACCCGACCTCAAGTCAATCTTGCTAAATACACGGGCACCCACTAATTGATCCATCAAGTCATCTATTCTTGGGTGCAAAAGAAACTAAATTGAAAATGGATTTAAGTTAAAATAAAATAAAGATTAATCAAGAAGGGGTGCATAAGATAATAAGATGTGCGTAACATCACGGACCGTAGTGATAAGCCCAACGGATTCAAAGAGCTACATTTCAAATGTTGCAAAAAAATAACTCCTTCAGTGTCTGCTTTGACTTTCACCTCCAGCTCTCACTCTCTTCGTCTTCGCTACCTTTCTCCGTCTCAATCCTCACTCTTCATATGTCTTTCATTCGCAAAACAAAAACTCGCCGTTCACCCTCTCCGAACGCGCGTCCTACCCTCGATCCCATTCAACAATCGAACGAAATTCTGATCCTAGCTCTAAATCCTAAACCGAAACCCTAACTCACCCTAAATTCAAAAACTAAGCAGAATCATGGAAGAGCCGGACAGTATTATAGTCATTATCGTAAAATTTCATTAGTTGAACAAGATTCGCGTACCTTGGAGTGGTTTTGAAGCGGAGGTTTCGACGACGGCGACAACCTCGACGGTATGTCTTTGTTCTTCCTCAATCCTCTTCTCTATCTCAATAGTGATGCGTGTTGACCTCTGATAAATGTTATGTTGTTTTGATATGCGTATGCTTGTGAATTGTTACCTTGTATGCTACGGCTCCGTGAATTCCCTTTGGTGTTGTTCTATTGCATCGCTTCTCGTGCGTGTTTAAGCATGATTTAGTTTCTTCTGTGCGTGATTATATGACTCTTTTTGTATCAATATTCTCCTGATGCGTGTGGCTCTCTACTATGTGTATGTGTCTCTGGAAATTTGTGATTCTGAGGATGTTTTCTAGTGTAAGGGCCGTTCTGAATGTGGAAATTTGGATGTGTGTTATGATGCTCTGGTATGAATATGTTTTCTGTGAATTTCGTGTGGGTTTTAGTGTGGAATTTTGGTGTTCTATCGAGCTCCCCCCTATGTTGTTATCTATGTCCTCTTAAATAGGCCAACAAGAAACATGGTTTTGAATGCTATGAATTTGGTGCTAAACATGTCCCTTCAAATTTGGAAACTTTTTTATTGTGGTCTGAAGCATGTTCTTTTGTACTTGGAATGTTTTTGATATATTGTCTGATACACTTTTGGAAGGTTTTGATGATTTCTGGTAACTTGTCCGTTTGATATTGGAAAGCTCTTTATGTTGTCTGATTCTTGATTAGTATTGTTTTGGAAAGCATTTGAATATGTTTGGAAATGGTTTAGAGGTTTCCATTGGTATGTAGTGATTAATCAAAGTCTGCCATAATCGATCTCTAATGTGCCAATTTGATGAAACTTGCTGTGATTGTATTACTGCAGGGCTCCTAACTACATCATGCCTTCATACTTGTTCTGGAATTTAGGAGGATAGTGTATGATACTACAATTCAGATCAAATTGGTTTCCAAGGTCTGCTTTTGTCGCAAGGGATCTTACTTCCCTATTATACTATCTTCTTCTAATTGTTTCTAAGCATTATCCTCATCTAATTCTAATTTTGTTATCATTGTGACAGGTTCAGACAGTAAGCACTTCCTAGCTTCCCTGGAAAGGACGGTTTGACAATTTGAAAGAAACAAAACTTCCAACCATGGCTTCTTCATTCAAGGGCGGAAGGCTATCGTGGGGATCTGGAAGCTTTGAGGGACTGCTCTTATGGGATTTTTACATGAAAATCATTAGCTTCTTTCCTTTGTGATAGGAATTCTGTATATACACCGCTTTCGTCGCTTATTTGCTCGAGATGTGTTTTAGGAGCTATTTCTTTGAAGTTAATGGAATGCTCTTTGTTTTAACAGCAGGGTCAAGAGGACCTGTGTGGATATCTTCCTTTGATGTCAGGTCACATAAAGGCTCAAGAAGATCTCGGAACACTTCAGGTAATATGAAGGACTATTTTCTTTGGTTCATATTTGAGTTCTAGTGGGGATCCCGACGTTGATTTTGAGTACCTTGGGCAATCTTTCTCTAATTGGATGTACATCTCTTTAGCTGGCATTTGTGGAGACAGATGACACTACTTGATTATCAACAACACAACATGTGAATTCTGTTTCCTCTCAACTGTAACGAAAGAGACGTCCAGCCCATTGTCACGTTGCCAACAGCTCTTCCGGTTTGATGGCAGGGGTGCAACAGGCAAAATTTTAACTACTTTCACTTTCTTTTTTATCTTGTCACGATTTGGTAATGCTTTCATCCTTGTTGTAAGATCCTTCTTTTGACAAAACTTGTAGTGGATGCTAGTATTCAGTTTCGTTTGGATGATGTTGATTGTTGATATGCAGGAATGGATCAGAATTCGTTCATCCTGATGCTATTTCGAAAGTGTTTGGGCCTGACGTAGCGCTTCCTGGAATTGCTGCTCTTATGATCTGATTACGGTTGTCGTTTGTAGGATATAGGCATGGAGGTGGTGCTTGTGGAAACATTCTGAATTTCGTTTGCAGCTTCACGCTTCCTTTCATAATTTTCGGTAATGCTCTACATAACTGACATTTACACGTGAACATTTTTCTTGGCTATCTCTCATCTGATATGTCTTTGTCTGCTTGAATTGGAATTAGAGACACTACTGTTCATAACTTGTGGTTTTCCTTCATGTACAGGAGGTTTGGTTGTGAAAAGCCTAGACTCAAAAGAGATACCCTTTGGTTTGCAACAAATCCAATGGCAACTTGTGAATTTAGAAAATTGAGGCTTTTTGTAACATGTGAATTTAGGACATAGTAACATGAACTTATGCACTCACTTTGTAAACTTTGAATATGGAAACGAAGGGAATGGCGTTTCTTTAAAATAGTTGTACTATGTATATATGTGTAACTGTAACTCAACGAGCTGAGAGGATGAGAGCCTGTAACTCCAGCGTCTATACTTTGTGTATGTGATCAACTAATCATTAAATTATTATTCAACCAATTGCCTAGTCTCATCCCAAATTTTTGTTGTGTTGAAGAAGGGATGATATTACTGTCATTCAATGGTGCAATAAACACAAAAAACCCTCAAAAGGATCCATCCCAAATAGGTTTACGCAAGAATCGACATCATTGACAGATGGCGTCCCAAAATTCCTTGTTTCCACAACTCAATTTCTGGATCATTAGACAAAATCAAAATTGAAAATAACACTTAAATTTTACAGTACATTCATTTTAGAGGATTTGGTTTGATTTGTACATGCATTTTGGAACTCAACCTTGTAATTCTTCACATCTTGGACTTTCTTGGATCTTCAATTTGAGATTATCTTGTACACCATCGTGGTTTCCAATTTCAATTTGGAAAGGCTTTAGAAATCCATCCTCTAGTGGAATTTAATAAAGCCAGAACTCTTTTGTTTTAAAACTCTTAATAGTTTATGGTGGGATTCCATTTGGAGACCTCTTTTGAAATTACAACTTGCATGAATTTGGGATCTTGGAGTCTTGAGTTTAAAACGTGCGTTTTGATGAACAAATCTTGCAACCTAAAGACTTGAACTTGGATGGCAACTTAAAATGTGAGAAAAAAGATAAAATTCAGCTTGTAACTTGAAATCCGCATCTTGTATTTTAAATGAACCGTAAGCATAACTTTGAACACTCTTGCACTTTTCATTTGAATTCGATGGAGCTCGACTTTCTTTTGCTTTGAATAAAATTCTTGTGATGGCTTATGGTGGATATCAACTCGTAATGCTGAGTAAAATTTTTTGGTCCAAAATAGAAACCTAGGAGACTTGATGCCATTCAAACGATTTGATCTAATGAAACCACTAACATAATCTTCAATTTGGTCCCAAATCAATCACATTCCTCTTGACGAGTTCATAGAAACATCTTGACTTAACGAAGCTCTGAGCAGATCTTTTCACGTGAACCATGCTTGGAGGAGTTTTGGGACACAAAGACACAGCTTGCCACAAAAAACCCTAACCATTCTTGTACGAACTAAAGGATCATAAGAATGAGGGTATATCTCCACAGGAATTCAACACATTGGCAAAGGACTAGCGTCCCAACAAGCACACATACACAGCCTCCATGACCTTGGAACCTTCTTCAGCAACACAAATGAAAACAAACAAATAAAGTCTAATAAAACGGTTAGCTATGCATGGATGATTGACCTAAGATAATGTGCAAAAGATCAATGGATCTAAGGGTAAAATTTGGGGTATAACAGTTGCCCCTATTTAAATATCTTCACCGGATGACGTGAACAATGAAAATCTTCATTAGGTCATGGTGAAAGATATTTAAATACAGATAACCGAAATTCTTTCCCTTAGATGCAATGATCGTGCAATGCTATGGACAAAAGAACTAGCCTACAGATGCTGACATGCCATGAACTCTAGCATGATGAAAATGATGGAATGATAAATGCAAAATGCAGACGAAAGCGAAAGCAAATAGGAATGGAGTTAACACAACGAGTAACAACTCACTGGGGACGACCAAACACACTGGGGAAAAGAAACCAACTGGGGAATTTAAAGTGACGACCCAACAGGTTCAAGCGTGACCAGTTGACACTTTAACAAGCAAGAAGATAAAAAGAAAATCCTCACTGGAGTCCGTCACCGAAAAATGGCCTCCACTGACGATCATCTAGAGTGGCTACCCAACAGGTTCAAGCGTGATCGGCTGGCACTCTAGGAAAGAAAGTGAACCAGGATCCACATGGCAGTAGGATCGTGTACACAAATGCTGGAGTTTTCAACAAGAAATAACACCCAAGCTTCTGGAAATTCCTTTAAACGAAGAGATCAAACGGGATCTTCAGGAACCATCAGGCAATATACAGGGTAATTAAACTCTTCTGTATGCCAAAATAATTAGACTTCATGGGGAAAATGCCCTGTAACCTATCGTTGCACGGGACTTACACACCACCAAAAAAACAAATGACAAGCAAATAAAATGATAAACTTTCGGAGAGACTGTAGCTAACAAAAAGAAAAAGCGATGCCCACGGCGAGACATAGAGCATGGCATCTCAAAAGAAAAACATGGAGCACGGCGTCTCAAAAAGAAAAAACATGGAGCACGGCGTCTCAAAAAGAAAAAACATGGAGCACGGTGTCTCAAAAAGAAAAAACAAGACAAACATGGAGCACGGCGTCTCAAAAAGGAAAAAAATGGAGCACGACGTCTCAAAAAGAAAAAACATGGAGCACGGCGTCTCAAGAAGAAAAACATGGAGCACGGCGTCTCAAAGAGAAAAACATGGAGCACGATGTCTCAAAAGGAAAAACATGGCCACGGCGTGGCATAGAGCACGGTGTCTCAGACAGAAATAACGATTCCCACGGCGTGGTATAGAGAAACATAAATGCATGCTTAAACCTGGTTCGGCGACCTAAAAGCTAAAGGTAAATTTGCCAAAGACCAAAGTTCAATCTAGGATCAAGCTAGAAAGAAACAGTCAAACAAGACCCGCCATTGAGGAGTGAACTCGAATGGGGATTTATCTTATCCAAGCATGGAGAAAGATAACTGAAGTAACCAACATCCACGAAGGTCAAACTCTTTGGGGAACTTAGGAAACATTAGCATTTTCTGCCTAAGGTTGATGATTATACCTGAAGAGAACGGATAAACCCAAATGCTTAGTGTAAACACAACCAAAATAAATTAAAGATAGCGAACATGCACCGATGATATGCATATGTATGTCATGCCATGCTTATGCTCATGCTGACAAGACAAACAAAAGGAGACTGAAGACGAAATAAACATCTCAACGAGGATACCCGTCTATCCTATGCACAATAGATGCATCTATAAATAGCTGTATAGAAATCCATATGCGGAACCATAGTCAAACTTCAAAGTTTCCAAACTTTTCTGGGGAAGTAGAGTGTTCCGCTTGGGGATGTAATATCATGACTTCACTCAGGGGAATGTCAAGATAAAACCGGTTACCCTGAGTGAGAAAGATCCACTAGGAATGGATCAAACTCGTGATCGGAGAGACTTTGATGGGGATAAAATAAATATCAACCGTGAACTGAAGTAGTCTGAAAGGAAACTGTAATTGGAGATGCCAGAGCCGAAGTCTCATAAGGGGATTAAATAAATATCCATTTCATCGGGGAAGCTTGTACCAACATCACAACTGTAGATGTCAGGGTCGAGACTTCATGGGGATGAAATAAACATCCACTGCTGAGGAATGATTGAAGTTCTGAGAAATCACTGAGAGTTCTTAGGTCACCAATGCGGAATTCTTGCATTAATCCTGTCATAACTGATTAAAGTAGCGATTCACCGGGGAATAGTCATGACTTTCTGAAGTAGAGACTTGCTGGGGAATCATCGCACCGCTTGAGGTGGAGACTCTTTGGGCGTGAGTGAAGAATGTTATAAGGTTACTGCAGTTCTGCATTTATGGTATTTACCATTTTCGAGTAACAGTTGTTGAAAAGGTCTTTAATTATCAAATGCCCCAGATCACATGGTCTATGAGAAGAAGTCATCTCAAAAGGATTTTACAGAAAACTTGGCATCCAAAATGTTCCAATGTCTTATAACTCTTGAGAGATTTGTCGAATCTCGACGTAACCGGCCCAGATTGACGGTATTCTGTATAACTGAGTCTTCAAACTTGCCCCTTAGGGATGGTTAGTTTGTGAAAGCAACAATTGAGAAACAAACTTTCCCCTGTTCAATTGAATCTTCAGGCAATATGCCCCAGATTGGTTATCTTTTGAAATGAAAAGCCATCTTCATCAGAGTTCCAAGTCTCCAAAGATTGAAATCATCATTGTTGTTTGTATGCAAGCTTCTATGATATCAAGCAATATTAACACGCAGAAAATGTAAACTCTGAAATTGCTAATGCGACACCACATTTGTCTTGAAGTTTTATTGAAAAAGAATATCGCAATAACTTGTGATTGAATCACTAGTTAGGATATAATAATAATTCCCTTTTTACAAAGCCAACACGAATTTTGAGCGTAGCTCATAAGAGTCAGGAAACGTTATCTCATCGAGTATGCTTTTGAAATAAACCTTGCTTCAATAAGGTCTTTTGAGGGTTGTAATCGTGGTTTGGTTTGCAGTTTAAGAAACAAAAGATATGAGGCTCAAAGTTTATTTGTACCCACCCCTTCTTCGCGAGATTCTCCTATTTTGAAAGTTTAGGTGCTCGATCACTTTAATTGAAAGTTACCCTGCCCCATGTTAAAAATGAGGGTTTTTTCTTTGATAAGAAAGCTCCTGCTTCAAGGTTCAAAAGGGGTAACGAGGGTATATCTCCGGAGTTTGGGGATTTGAAACAACACCTTATATCATCAGCAGAGTTTTATTCTAAAGCATACGACAAGAGATATTATGTTTTTATTTCGTCATCCTCCATCCAAATCTCTGCCAGGGTAAGAGATTGGGGTAGTATTGGCATTATAAAATAGAAAGAGCATTTTAAAATGAGTGAAACGAATGGATTTATTCAAGACAAACATTATTATTGCATTAATTATTCAAAATAACAAGTTCTTACATGCAAACCATGCTTTTATAATCAAAGAAATAACAAATGCAAGCAAATAAACAAACAGCCTGATGATCCTGGGAATGAATTCTCCTCTTTATTTCACCGGCTTGAAAAGAACTCTCTTGAGTCTTTAAAGTTGATTGTCGAGATTAGTCTGAGGATTATCTTCACATCCACTCTCGGTAATTTCTTCCATGACCAGGACTGATGAACCAGCGTGATTGGGTGAAGGACTGTTAATTTGAATTCCTTGAGGCGTGAATGAGAACATCTTGGAGTCCAGTAGAGTCTGAACCATGTCCCTGAGCACCTTAAAGTCTTCAGTTTAATGCCCCTGTGCCCCAGCATGGTAGTCGCATCAGGCATTGGCGTCAAAACCTGGTGGGTATGAAAAAGGCACTGGATCTTTTGGCACTATCAATCCACCTTTGATTAAATCTTGTAAGAACTAACTGTATGACATTGATAGCGGAGTGAAATGCCTCTTTGGCTTCTTTGGCCATGGTTTGGCATGCTGGCTCAACTGACGGTGCTATGGCCGTTGATACTGAGGATATCTTCGATTAGACCACAATTGACTGCGAGTCATTGGGATTGGGTCAAACTTCTTCTGAGCATGACTCTAATGTGTTCTATGACGAAACTGTGGTTGATTATTCAGAGTTACTTGAGTGGCAGGAGCAACATCAGCAGCAACTTTCTGACTGACTACCTTCCAGAATGGTAGCATCGTATCTACGAGGCACATGAGAGAATTTCTTATTATCAAGAGTAACTACCACTGGTTCTGGCATATTAATATGTGGAACTATGATACTCTTCCTTTCTCTAGCAATATAAAGAAGCTTCTGATCCAACATCTCTTGGAGATCCCTTTCCACAACAGAACATCCACAAGGATTCCTTGAGCAAATTTTGCAAGAGGCATGGTTATACTTATAGTGGGTAAACCTACACAAATTGACGTGTATATCCACCAAAGATCCTCTTATTGTATCCACATATGAGATATAGTATTCCTCGAAACCTCTTTCCATAGGGTTTCCATACTTGGGTAATATTCTTATTGAGACGTGTGATCCAGAGTTTTCAAAAGACAAAATACCGCTTTGCACTAGCCTTTATACTTCAGCTTTTAAAGCGAAACAATGTTCAATGTCATGACCGAGTGCCCCTTGATGAAATGGACAAAAATGATCAAACTTGAACCCAATTGGTGGATTCTCTCAGATGGGTGGCGCCGTCCTCGTTTGCACCAGATTCCTCTGTATTAAAACAGGGTACAATTCAACATAGGTCATCCGAATCGGGTCGAACTGACCCTTGTGTTGTTTAACTTGGCTACGAGATCCTTCATACTTTTCTCACGAAATGGCCTCGGCAAGTTGTTCCTTCTTCTTGAGCAAACCCTCTCTAAGATCCTTAGAGTTGTTAGGAATGTTAATGGGAACCACAGACATGGGCCTTGGCATGATTTCATAAGTCACGGTCCTTTGAAGCGGAGTCTGAGAAAAGTGAGAAGAAGGTTGATTTTGGGTAGCAACCAGAGTTTCAACCAAAACAGAGAGCCTTTTGATATCAACCCTCAAAGTAGTCACTTCCTTGCGGAGTTCATGATTTTCTTGCTCAATGTTATCCATCCTCCTTCTTTGATTAGCCCGAAAATCGCAGCGACTTGACAATTCGTCTCTTGGAACAGAGGATTCAGGGCGACAGAAGCTGAAGATGAGACAATAGGATTAAGCAAAAGAAAAGAAAAGGCACGTGCAATGATATGAGATGCAAATGCGAGAATGATGCAAAATCAAGGAACTCAAAAGTGTATTTGCAGTCATTGTAGATATTGTGAAATAAAAACATCTCGTTTTATTAAAAATTTTCAAAAAGGCCAGTACACCTCTAAAGTTTATTACAATAAGCAACAAAATACAAAAGGAACTAGGAATCTAATCCACTAGACGATGACCCTTCTCTTTCACAGAGTTCTTTCGTCAGCTTGTCGATCTGCTATTGCATCCTTGCTTTGTCAAGAGTAAGCTTCTCTATTTCTGCCTTCAACTTCAAAACTTCACTTGAGTCAGTCACAGGAGGCTTGGGACGAGGATAGGGCATCCTCAGGGTGAGAACCCTTTCACGTGCCCACATTAGGCAAGCTTCAGTAACTCTGCAATCAGGGTTCATTGTCATGGTCATTCTTTGCCTATTTATGCGACGCCACGCATATACAATTATGGTTTTTAATTCAGGGTTTTCTCCTTTATAGAGGAAAAGTCTGGTCAGATTGTCCGGATCAGGTACTTCGCCCATTGGATGTCCGAGTTGTCGATGAGCGAGCACCGGGTTATAACTTATGCATCCCTTTGTGCCAAGAAGAGGCACATTGGGAAAGTCCCCACAGCTATGAATCATGATAATTCCTCCATACATCAGATCATGCAATTCAATGTACGAGTGAGTGAGAGCCATGAGTTTCACGGGTCATTCTGTACCATCCTTCACATCCCAAAAAGTTGTAGACCTCGGTAGGTGCAAAATAAACCACCTATAGAGTATATCAGTGCAACATGTAATCCGTCTTTCTCCTCGCAGAACCTTCGAGTGAATGGCATGATAGGCATTGGCCAACAGAGTAGGAACTGGATTCTTGAGCATGAAGATCTTGATTGCATTGATGTCGACGAAATCTTCGATGTTGGGAAATAAGAACAAACCATAGGCCAGCAATGCAAAATGTTCTAAAAAACTTCGGTATCCCCCACATTAGCAAAATGTTGAGCCTTCTCAAACAAGAACTGAGCAGGAAAACCAAGGATTCCTCGTTCAACCGTCATATAGTCTCTGATATCTGACAACCTTATGCGTGATGCTCTTGCAATGTCTTCTTTGGCGGGTCTCCCTTTTGCGTCGGAGAATGGAGACAAGTCGTTGACAGGGATACCCATCAGAGCAGAATACTCCTCCAATATAGGCATCAACTGGGAATCGGTGAAAATGAAGCAATGGTAGATTGGATTGTACAGTTGAACAAGTGTCTCCAAGAGACCAGCAGCTACTCGAATCTGCAATAGTGGGAGGATCCTTCCAAACTTCTCGGTGAAAGCCTCAGGATCTTTGATTCGACCTCCTAGTTCCCTTAACTGTTCAACATCAAGAACCTTGAATATGTATGGCAAAACTCCCTCCTTTCCGTAATCCATCCTACGATGCCTGTAAAACAACTTTTAAGTTCCTTGAGGGGGGAGAATGAAAATGCAAATGCGATGCAACAAGATTCATGGAACTTAGATATTTATAATCATCAAGGAATATCAAAAGACTCGTTTTATTAATCATAAAAAAAACAGTTACAACCATCAATATCCGGAATACCAAAAAACAGATTCATTAATAAAAATGATTACAATGCGTCGGTACACTTTTCAAGAGTCATAACGGAAAAGCTAAATAAAAGCTAATAAAGAAAGATCTAAGGAGACTCTTCCAGCGGTCTTCTCTTGATTCTCTTTATTTCTTCTTCCATCTGGGCTTTCTCCAAGATGAGCTTATCAACAATCAATTTCCAAGGTGTTGACTGAGGACTAGAGTTACAAGAAGTAGCTTCTTTATTCTTCATCTGGAGTTGTCGTTGGAGTTCTGCATTCTCCTTCACGACCACTTGGTACTTTATGCTTCCAAGCGTCTTCTATCTGTTGAGCTTTGTTCAAAGAAATCCTCAACTCTTTTGCTTCAGACGCGAAGATGAAGGTAGGGTCTTCTTTTAGGACCATAGGTTCTTGTCGGGAATAGGGCATCTTCAAATCAATAGCTCTTTTCTAAACCCATTGGAGATAGGGTTCCAAAGAGATACAATTAGGCTTCCCTATGTCATTCTTACCCTTCTTGTGCTTATGATCCCAAGCACTCTAAACCTTTTCTCTTAGTTCTTTGCTCACTTTCTCTTTTTCGAAGAAAATAGTTTCCACATGAACACTGACAGGCTTGTCTTTCAAAGGATATCCCAGTTTTCTGCGGGCTAAGACCAGGTTGTAGCTGATTAATCCCTTGATGCTAAAAAGAGGTACATTACAAAAATCTCCACAGCTGTCTATAATCATCACCCCAACATAAACACGGTTATACCAATCGATGTTTGAGTGGGTAAGAGACATGATTTTCTGTGACCACCATCCCTTCTTAGTATCCCAAAAGGCGTGGGCTTTGGACAAGTGCGAAATAAACCACTTGTACAGCAACGAGACGCAACAGGTGATCATTCATTTTTTGTGATAATTCCTTGAATGAACATAATAATGCGCTTCTGCTAGCAATGTTGGTACTGGATTCTTCTTCAGAAAGATTTTGATGGCATTGAGGTCCACAAAATCTTCAAAGCTCGGGAATAAGAAGATATCGTAGATAAGCAGAGCGAAAGTTGCTTCGAATGCGTCCACACTTAAATGATTAGCATAATACTGAGCTTTTCCCACCAGAAACTCTGCAGTTAATCCAAAAATTCCCCCTTTTGTGGTCATGTTAGCTCGAATATCAACCAAATCCAAGTGTGTAGCCTTAGTAATTTCTTTTTCCTCGGGGTCCTTTTCGAAGATAGGAAAATGAGACTTGTCTTGAATAGGTAAATCGACTAACTGAGAATACTCTTCGAGAGCATGTGCAAGCTGATAGTCCAGAATGGTGAAACAATGATAAACTGGGTCGTAGAACTGAAGTAGAGTAGAAAGAAGTCCCTTATCAATATTCACTTTCAATAAGACAATAGCTTCCCATATTTGCTCTTGAAACCTTCCTTATCTGTCACCAAGGTTTCCAATCTCCTTAGATCGTCCAGGTTAGGACTATAGTAAGTGTACTTCATCGTTTTCTTTCTTCCGTTGTCCATGATATCCCTACGATGTTTACAAAAAAAGCTAAGTTCCATGAAACTTTATGATATGATGCTCATGAATGCATGGATGCAAACACACAGATAAACATAAAGCACATATAAGCAAGCAAACAGACAAAGAGTCCTAGGTTTAAAAGGTCATGAGCGTGGAGCCACGGTCTACCCATCCCAAGAAGGTAAGTAATAGGGTTTATGATCTGCAGAACAGGGTTCTAGAAAGTTCCCAGAGTCAACAACCCATCTTTCAGATATTATCGATTTCTCAAATAACTCGGTAGTAAATAATATTCTCAAGAGAGTCTCGTCCGAGTGTAGTATCGCGTATCAACTATTTTTGGACTACTCCCTCATAGCCATCACACTACGCCCTAAGAAGGCCAATTGGGGTTAAAGGTAACTACGGTTCTTAGTCTCACGGGCTCGTAGGTCGAAAATAATACCGTCTTCATGAATAAACTCGTTAAACAATATTAAGTTCAAGAGGGCCTCAACTAAATGTTGATTTCTCAATTCAACTTCTCCGAGAATCAACTCACTCAAAGTCTCCTCGAATGTATCACCTTTCTATCATAATTGCACTCAAGTCTGGGTGTAGGACTTATCTCACCACACAAAGCAATAACCCAAACAGATACCGAGCACAACAGATATACAAATATAAAAGCAAGTAAGCAAGTAGAGAACAAAAAATAAAAATAAGTTAGGGGAAACCCTCGAAGAGATCCCTAGTGAAGTCGCCATTTCTGTTGCGATGAGAATCGGATGTCAAGCTATTGTATTAACTTGAATCACAAATCTTTAAATATTCACCACCGGTCTTTGATTTATCCAAAGGAAAGGTTAAAGATCGAAAAAAACCTAAGAGATCTAAGGTTCGGGGGTTGGTTACGCCTAGGGAAGGTATTAGCATCCTAAACATCTGTAGTACTCTATAGGAACCTCTTGTTAGTACATACGTTATCTATTGCTCGCTTGCTAAGGTTATGTGCTAAGGAAGAACCCTAAGGGTTAGTATCTTAGTATACTCGTCAAGACATCGCATCTTGTGCCTACGTATCCTGACGGGAGTGGAATCAGAGTATTCGTAGTTCTCCTCAAAGAGGAAGAGGAACTTCTTGACTGGTCAAGGTTCCAGGGGGAGTTAATGTCCGTGGCAAGACACTACATAGAGTACGACGACTCTAAAGTTAAGATTAAGTGTAAAGGGATGTAAATGTTCACGGAAAAACATTTACGTGGAGTGCGGCGACTCCAATCCTAAGGCTAGGATAAAGGAAACTAATTGTCTACGGCGAGACATGGAGCACGGTGTCTCCGAATCCTAAGGCCAGGGTTAAAGGAAGGTTCTAAAGTTAGTCTTTTGACATTGAGTCAATATGGGTGTATCTTTCCTTTGGAATTGATATAGGCAACAACAAGGGATGGAAATCTGTCCTAATGTTGTCATGCAAGAAAGTTAATCTTAAGGTCTAATCTGATTCAAATTAATCAAAGGTCAAAGTTAAATTGAGAGTCTTACAGGAACATGTGAATCAATACAGATCATTATATCATTTGTAAAGAAAAATTACGAGCAAACAATGTGTTAAACTCAATAATGAAAGTTACCAACACGAATGTATCAATGCATAATCAGCTAGTCACTGGGATCAACATCTAATTTGATATCGGAAATACCACCAAATTCTCATCTAATTGAGAACTAGAACCAAGACTATAGTCACAACGAAATTCATGATCAGATAGTCTAAAACCTAATATCAATTTAATCGAGAAAGTTAAACATAAACTTAGAAATTATTCCTAAAATAAATTATATTGAGATAAAAAAATGAAATGAGAATAACAATTAATTTTGAAAAAAACTAATATTGACATCAAAAGAAACTAAATTGAAAATGGATTTAAATTAAAATAAAATAAAGATTAATCAAGAAGGGGTGCATAAGATAATGGGGATGTGCGGAACATCACGGGCCGTAGTGATAAGCCCAACAGATTCAAAGAGCTACATTTCAAATGTTGCAAAAAAAACAACTCCTTCAGTGTCTGCTTTGACTTTCACATCCAGCTCTCACTCTCTTCATCTTCACTACCTTTCTCCGTCTCAATCCTCACTCTCCATATATCTTTCATTCACAAAACCAAAACTCGTCGTTCACCGTCTCCGAACGCGCGTTCTACCCTCGATCCCATTCAACAATCGAACGAAATTCTGATCCTAGCTCTAAATCCTAAATCGAAACCCTAACTCTCCCTAAATTCAAAAACTAAGCAGAATCATGGAAGAGCCGAACAATATCACAGTCATTATCACAAAATTTCATTAGTTGAACAAGATTTGCGTACCTTGGAGTGGTTTTGAAGCGGAGGTTTTGACGATGGCGACGACCTCGACGGTATGTCTTTGTTCTTCCTCAATCCTCTTATCTATCCCAATACTGATGCGTGTTTACCTCTGATAAATGTTATGTTGTTCTGATATGCGTATGCTTGTGAATTGTTATCTTGTATGCTACGGCTCCGTGAATTCCCTTTGGTGTTGTTCTATTGCATCGCTTCTCGTGAGTGTTTATGCATGATTTTGTTTCTTCTGTGCGTCATTATATGGCTCTTTTCGTATCAATATTCTCCTGATGCGTATGACTCTCTACTATGTGTATGTGTCTCTGGAAATTTGCGATTCTGAGGATGTTTTCTAGTGTAGGGGCCGTTCTGAATGTGGAAATGTGGAAATTTGGATGTGTGTTATGATGCTCTGTTGTTTCCAGATTTGAAAAATAAATTTGTCACAAAGAAAATTATCGGGACGAGTCGCGTACTAGGCCGCTTTCTTTAAGACGTTTCGCCAAACTGCCAATAAGTATGCAAAGTAGTCGAGTTTCGACGACGTCTCCAGGATAAAACAGCCCGTTCAGAAATACGATTATCAATTGCACTGTGTAGCGGCAAAATCGTGAGTGTAAGCTATTGATTAACTTAACTCGAAAAGCAAGAGTCGCCACCGCACTTTTATTTTATCCAAAAGGAAAGGAAAAAGAGCGAACAAAACCTACACAAGCTCTATAACAAGAACAAGTGAAGAGAGTTCGGGTAAGGGGGTTGGTTACGCAATGGGTAGGTGTTAGCACCCAAAACGTCTATAGTACTCTATAGGAGCCCTTTGAAATATCTACCGCTTTTGGTCTGAAAATGGTTTGCTTGAAAAGTGATTGAGGAGATGAGAAGAGAATTTTTTTTTAAGATTTTTGTGTTTGGAGAGACTTTTCGCCTCATGCCTACGTACCCACGATGTGCAATGTAGGATCAAGGGTTCGTGGTACAAAGAATGAAAATTATTTATTTTGGTTATTTTTAAATGTAAAGACAAGTCGTCATTTCCAAGCGAATAATTCCGCTTAAAGAAATGAATCATGTCTAAACTTATGAAAAAGTTAAATAAAAAAGTGCACGAGGGCACAGAAGGAGAGTAAGTGAGTTTGGTGTTTTTTAAGGTCTTTTGAAAAAGATGTCAATATGATTATGTAGTTTAGCATTTGATTAAGAAATGAAAGGAAAAGAGTAAAGTCACTTGACAAAGTCAAGGTTTGTTTATGAAAGCGGTGAAAGTTTGAAATCAAGAAGGTTTTGAAAAAGAGAGAGAGTTTTGAAAATTAAAGAATGGGGAGGAGAAGAAGAGACTATCCTAAAGCATAAAGTAAAAGTTAAGGAAGAGAATAGCCTAACCACACAAGTAAGCTTCCAAGTCTTCGAACCATAATTCCAAAGCAAAGGGAGAAAGGTCCTAAGTCTAAGTCCAAGGTTCCAAGTATTGCATTGGATGTCCAAGGTCTAGATGCAAAACTCCATGTCCATTGCAAAGGATAGTAACCATAGTCCAAGATTAGAAACACACGTTTTTTTAGGGGTTTTGGCCTTTATTAATGTTTTAGGTCCAAGTGAACAAAAGAAAAAAGGCATAAGCATAAACATGTGTCCAACGGACAAAGGAAAAATTGCGGAAGCATAAACATGATATGAAATGATAAAAATGAAGCATAAAGGTAAAAGAGATAAGGAGCGAGAAGTAATTGTAAAGAAGTTAGTACAAGAGTAAATGCTAGTAAATTAGTAATTAGTAGTTAAAGTTAGTGATCAATTATAATTGGATACTTGCACTTAGGTCAAGATTAATGAGAACTCATTAGAGGATTGATAAGACCAAAGCCTCCTAACAATAAGTTCCATAAGTTTTGAACCAAAAGACAAATAATCAACTATTTTTGATATTTATTCCGAGGCGGGACAAATTTTGGTCTATGTTAAGCGCACGCTGAGTAATTTGTTCGAGCAATTACCCTACGAATGAGGCCGGCCATGAGATGTATGTGTTAATGCACGCGAGATGAACGATATATGGATCGTCATCCTAAAGCGATGCCATACGAAAAGAAAATGTGGTAATGATCTCGTCTCGATCGAAATTCAACAAAGAAATTTCACGATCACTTTGACTTTCATCGATCAAAAAGAAAATAGATGAAGAAAAGTGGATCTAAAAATTATGATCCACACAACCAATCAAAAAAGAAATAAAATGAGAAATCAAAATAAAAATCAAGAATTAAAAGATAATTCATGATATAAAATTTTTTAGATTTTTAAGAAATGTTAAAAAAACAAATCTAAATAAAAAGAATAGAAAGAGAGGTGTGGAATTGAAAGAAGTGGTGGTGGTTGAAAAATTTCACGGGCCAAGCCCAAATCAAAAACCTAATAGAATTTTAAAAGTGAAAGAAAAAAAAAAGAAAAAGAGGAATCAGAATGTACATTCATCATCTTCCTCATTGACCAAAACCACACGCTGCAAGGGAAATCCAAAACTGCGCCGCTACACAATCTCCGCTGTCCTCTCCCTTAATAGCTTCTTCGTACGGCGCTGTACATAGAAACGACCGCAGTGGTTTATTGCGAACTACCGATCTCATCACAACCTCATCACTTCCTGCTTGCTTTGAGGTGATCGATGAAGGATTCAGAATCGAAATCTCAGATGAATTCCTCTTCCTCTCTTTTCTTGAATGTGAGTGAATTGTTGTTGTTGATGTTGATGTGTTGTTGTTGTTTGAGGATTTGTAGTGTTGTTGTTAAATGAATTGTGAACTTGTTGAATTGATTTTTGCAGGTTTGGAATGGAAGATTGAAGTGTGATCTGAATGCTTTGATCTAGTTTGAAGAGTTGTAATAGGTTGAAAAGATTTGCAGAGTGACTTTGAGAGATGAAGGGAATTTAGTTTACTGCAGAATTTTGAAGTGTAATTTGATGGTTTTGAAGATGATTGAAGTTAAAGAAATATGAAGATGAACAATGGTCTTTGAAGCTTGGTGTTTGGGTTGATTTTTGCAGCGTGATTTTAGGCTATCCAAGCTTGGTGAAATTGAAAGAATGAGGTACTATTTATAGAATGAAGAGGTGAGTTCTATCATAAATTTTTCGCTGCCGTTTTGGCTCTTGATTTGTCGTTTAAATTGAAACTTGCGGATTGTCATTTTCTTTCCTTGAAGTCGTTTTGGAATCCTTTCACTGCAGTGCTGCGTGACTTAATTTGTGTGCTTCCGTTTTGGGTTGCGGTGCACTGCATTTTGAAGTGTGTTAATACTCAGTCCATTGCAACTTGTGGCTTGCGGCGTGGCTCACTTGAAGTTTAGGAGAAGTGGCTTACGGCTTGTGGTGAAATTGGCTTGAGGATGTGATTGTATGGGCTTGGCACTTTTTGTAAACTGTAATTATTTTTGGTGATGTAAATGGCATAATGGGCTTGAAACTTCTTTTTTTTTGTAAGTTGTAATTTGGAAAAAGGTGAATGAGAAAGAAAAATTGAATAATGAATTTGGATATTAACTAATTGAAAAAGGTTTAGAAAAAATGGAGGATTGAAAATTGGTTAAAAAAATATGGATAAAAAGGATAGATTAAAAAAATGGATATTTATGGATTATGGATAAGAAATGGATAACCAAAATGGAAATGGATAACAAATCTTTACTTTTAGCCCACAACCAATCTTGCTTTTTCCACAAGCCTCTGATAAAGTGCACACAGCTACCACTGAATAAGCCACAAGTGAACAACAACCATTTGAATATGACTTTCTGAACCCAAAACTCATATGAACCACTGCTTGATAAACTGAAGAATCTCAGCACAAGACATCTTGCTTTTGAACAACCATATGTGACTTGAAATCACTTCATTGTCTTTGACAAACCTGCACAACACACAGAGAGAGAAACAAACAAACGGCAGCATATTTTTTTGTATTTTTGGTTAGAGGTTAGATAAACAGAAACAAGTAAACAACAGAGAATCACACAGGTGCTCAGGAGGAACACAAATTGTGATCTTGTTTGTGGTATGAGATGCAAATGAGCGAAATCTTAGGGGTAAAAATTAGGGTCTTACACACTGTGATAAATCGCTCTAGAGATACACCTTCAGATGGTTATTAAAAAACCAGTCGCAGTATCTGGAATTAATCCAGTCGATGATGGTGCGATAAACCGCTCGTTAATCAGAAAAAGAAAAATTATAGATGAAGTGAATGAGAGAGGGAAGAGAGATTCCGAAAAATTCAGAATTTGGAGTTTTTCTTCAACTGATACGCACAATACAATTTATAGTCATAAATCTGATATGATGGAGAGAAAATAGTGGGAGAGTGGAGAAAATAGTGGGAGAGTGGAGAGAAAAAAGTGGGAGGGAGTTATTCAATCAAAACTAGGTTAAGACTAAGTTTTGATGAGTGACTCATTATAATTATTTAATTAATAATTAATTAATATTAATTATTTAATTTCTAAGTAATCAATAGAATTGACTTCCATTAATTAATCGGTTGACCTTTTCAAATTCACACAAAGTTTTCCAACAATCCCCCACTTGAATTTAAAAGATAATTTTAGAAGTAACGTCAAATATATCTAAGATTGTGCATAAGCAAAGGTGTCTACGACTTGAACCTTAGCGTAGCAAGTAGGATTCTGATTCAACAAGAGTGACACTATTGTCTTGAACTCTATCTCAGACATCAGACCCGCACACAACCTTTTCGTAAGGTGTATTCTAATAGCCCGTGCTTTAATGGCCCTGCACGTGTATCCCAATTTAGTGAAGGCTCTAGGAATTCTGCCTTGAAATTCCATAGGAACCTGCCTCAATTCCACAATCACGTAGGTGAGTCTATCAAGAGTACTGCTGTAGCCTAGGTACTCCCTCATACAGAGTATAGATATCATTAAGAGTTTCTATTATCTCATCCTCTTATTACTTCAGGATTCATGCTTCACTTGCATGGTCATCTCATATTACTCACAACTTGTTATTACCCATTGAACCTATTTCTTGGGATCTCCAGTCATTTAGGTCGGGTTACCATCATGAGTAACTCATTTCTTTATAGGCATTAGTCCCATCTTCTTGGATGTATTATGGACTTTCTCTCTAGCTAATCCTTTTGTCAAAGGATCTGTTAAGTTTTCATCAGTGCGTACATGATCCACTCTTACAGCTCCTTTAGAGATACAATCTCTAACGGTGCTGTGCTTTCTTCTAATTTGACGTCTTTTACCATTATAATAACGGTTCTCAATTTTTGCAATAGCTGCGGTACTATCGCAGTGGATCAACACAGCTGGCATAGGTTTTTCCCATAAGGGAATCTCAGCTAACAAGCATCTTAACCAACTTGCTTCTTCACTAGCTGTAGCTAGTGCGATTATCTCAGACTCCATTGTGGACTGTGCCAGGATGGTCTGTTTCTTTGATTTCCAAGATACAGCTCCTCCAGCTATACTAAATATATAGCCACTAGTAGCTTTGGAATCATCCGATAAGGTGTTCCAATTTGCATCACTATACCCTTCTAGTACAGCAGGAAATTTTTGATAGTGTAGGCCGAGGTCCATAGTCCTTTTAAGGTACCTTATGACTCGCTTAATAGCTTGCCAATGCTCATTACTCGACCTACTCGTAAATCTGCATAGCAATCCTACAACATATGCAATGTCGGGTCTGGTACAATCAGTGGCATACCTAAGACTGCCAATGATGCTTGCATATTCTGTTTGTCTGATACTTTCTCCAGTGTTCTTAAACAGTTTCACACTTGGATCATACGGTGTGCACGCAGGTTTACAATCAAAGTATTTATATTTCTTTAAGATATTCTCCACATAGTGAGATTGATCCAAAGAAATTCCTTGTTCGGATCTCGTGATCTTGATACCCAGGATCACGCTTGCTTCTCCGAGGTCTTTCATATCAAAGTTATTGCTCAACAATGATTTCATATCATTAATGGCCTAAATGTTTGATCCAAATATGAGTAGATCGTCTACATATAGACATATGATAGTGCAAATACGATTCTCAGATTTATAATAAACGCATTTGTCACTTTCATTCACTTTGTACCCATTTGATATCATTAAGTTATCAAACTTTTCATGCCATTGTTTAGGAGCTTGTTTTAGTCCATACAGAGACTTATCTAACTTACAACCTTATTTTCTTGTCCATGGATCACAAACCCTTCTGGTTGTTCCATATAGATTTCTTCTTCTAAGTCACCATTTAAAAAAGCTGTTTTAACATCCATTTGGTGTACTATTAAGTTATAAATAGCAGCTATTGAAATGAGTACCCTAATGGATGTAATTCTAGTGACTGGAGAAAATGTGTCGAAGAAATCTATATTTTCTCTTTGTTTAAAACCCTTGGCTACAAGGCGAGCCTTGTATTTATCAATAGTTCGATCAGGTTTTAGTTTCTTTTTCAAAACCCATTTACAACCAATTAGTTTGCAACCAGGAGGTAAGTCTACTAAGTGCCAGGTCTTGTTAGACTCTAGAGAATCTATCTAATCATTAATAGCTTCTTGCCATAAATCTGCATCCAGAGATGACAGTGCTTCTTGAAGATTTATTGGATCTTCTTCTACATTATAAGCCGCATAATCGGGCCCATAGTCTTTAGCAACTCTTGCTCTTTTACTTCTTCGAAGTTCTGTTTCTACATTGCTGTTGCTTTCAGTACTTTTTATCACAGGAATGTGACCCGATTGGGTGCCCCCACTATTTCTCGATTTGAAAGGAAATTTGTCTTCATAGAATTCAACATCGTTTGACTCTATGATCACTTTTGCATTTAGGTCATAAAATCTATATGCTTTACTGTTTGCTGCATACCCAATGAATACGCATTCATAGGCTCTACTAGCGAGTTTAACTCGTTTCGGATCCGGAATCCTGACATAAGCCAGACAGCCCCAAGTTCTCAAATAAGTCAAGTTTGGTTGTCTTTTCTTTAATATCTCATAAGGTGAGATCTTACTTTTTGACTTGGGAACTCTATTCAGGACATAGCAGACAGTCAATAAAATTTCCCCCCACCAGTGAGGTGCAACACCAGAATTCAACATAAATGCAACAACAAGTTCAGTAAGAGTTCTATTCTTTCTTTCTGCTTTACCATTCATTTCAGGAGAATATGGAGCAGTCGTTTCATGTACAATGCCATGTTCAATATAAAAATCATTAAATAACCCAGAGTCATATTCAGTTCCCTTATCACTACGAAGTCTCTTATTCTTCTTGCTAAATTGATTCTCAATTTTAGTTACAAACATCTTATACATGTCAAGTGCTTCACTTTTATTCTTTATTAGATATACATAAGTATAATCAGAGCAATCGTCAATAAAAGTGATAAAATAACGTTTACTATTTCTAGTTAAACTTCCATCTAATTCACATATATCAGAATGTATAAGATCTAGGGGATCAGATTTTTTTATAACAGATTTATGCGAAGTCTTTGTTATTTTAGCTTGACTACAAAATTCACATTTATTAGAGTCATTGCATTTAATTTAGGGGTTCGACCTAAGTTGCTTGCATTAGAAATAAGTCGTTTATTAACGTGACAAAGTCTAGCATGCCAAATATTAAAATCACACAAAGAGTAAACAGAAGGAGAAATTTTATTCAAATCAACATTCAACTTAAACATGCCATCAGTGGCGTACCCTTTCCCGACAAAAATACCATTCTTAGTGATGGTGTACAAATCTGCCCCTATAGTTTGACTAAACCCAGCCTTATTTAAAAGAAAACCAGAAACAAGATTTTTCCTAATTTCAGGAACGTGCATGACGTCCGTCAAGATCAAAGTCTTTCCTGAGGTGAATTTCAGCTCAACATCTCCAATTCTAGCAACATTAGTGGTGTGAGCATCTCCCAACATCACTTTCTTATCTTCAGCATTCATGTATGTCTTGAACATAGCACGATCGTAACAGACATGACGAGTGGCGCCAGTGTCTATCCAGCAACCATCACTTCCACCAACCATGTTGACTTCAGTGATCATATCAATGAATTGCTCATCAGTCAAGTTAACCTGAGCACTTGAGCCAGCAATAGGTTTAGGCCTGCTCTTACATTTTTTTGCCATATGACCCGGTTTCCCACAATTGTAGCAAGAGCAAAAACTGAAGCATCATTTCTTTGAGGTGGTGGTTGTTGCCTAGCAAATGGAGCAGACGGGGCCTTAGAGGGATTCCCATTCTTAATTCGGTTCACAGCATTGCGGTTCTCATCCTTTAATGGTTTGCCCGTAGGCTTCAGAACCGCACCAAATCTCTTTTTGTTGTTAGAAACAACTAAGACTTCATCTTTCTGATCTTGTCTCCGAGCTTCCTCTTCAATTCGGAGGCGAGTAATCAGACTTTCGATTGAAAATTCTTTTGTTTTGTGGCGAAGCACATTTTTGAAATCTTTCCAACCATGGGGCAGTTTGTCAATGATAACAGCAATCTGAAATTGTTCATTGAGGGACATATCTTCTGTAATAATTTCATGAGCAATTTTATGAATTTCATGGCTTTGAGCTTCCACAGACTTTTCATCCACCATCTTGTAGTTCAAGTAGCGGCTGACAACATATTTTTTCGCACCTGCTTCTTCAGTATCATATTTCCTTTGCAGAGCCTCCCATACCTGTTTAGCAGTCTTGTAACTACTGTAGTAGTCGTACAGATCATCAGCAAGACTGTTCAGAATGTGATTTTTGCACAAATAGTCATTCTCTTGCCATAGGGTGATTTCTTTCCTGAGCTGTAAGTCATCTGCTGCAGCCTTAGCTTTTGCAGAGGCTGATTCAGACGTTTTGGAAGTCCCTCTGATTCTGTAGGTGACTTACCATTAGGTAGTTCAGTTGATCCATAAGGAACAACTGGGATATCCTCAATCAGGACGTGGACAACCTTCTTCAGAGTTAAGAAAAATTTCATCTTAGCTTGCCAACGTTTGAAATTAGATCCCTCAAACTTGAATGGTTTGTCAGAGACAGAAGTGGCCGCAGTAGTACCGATAATTTCCTCAGTAGTCATGGCAGTTATAAAAACGTCTTAAAATTGTTGTTTCCGATTTTGAAAAATAAACTTGCCACAAAGAAAATTATCGGGACGAGTCGCGTACTAGGTCGCTTTCTTTAAGACGTTTCGCCGAACTACCAATAAGTATGCAAAGCAGTCGAGTTTCAACGACGTCTCCAGGATAAAACAGCCCGTTCAGAAATACGATTATCAATTGCACTGTGATAAATCGCTCTATAGATACACCTTCAGATGGTTATTAAAAAACCAGTCGCAGTATCTGGAATTAATCTAGTCGATGATGGTGCGATAAACCACTTGTTAATCAGTAAAATAAAAATTATAGATGAAGTGAATGAGAAAGGGAAGAGAGATTCCAGAAAATTCAGAATCTGGAGTTTTTCTTCAACTGATACACACAATACAATTTATAGTCATGAATCTGATATGATGAAGAGAAAATAGTGGGAGAGTGGAGAAAATAGTGGGAGAGTTGAGAGAAAAAAGTGGGAGGGAGTTATTCAATCAAAACTAGGTTAAGACTAGGTTTTGATGAGTGACTCATTATAATTATTTAATTAATAATTAATTAATATTAATTATTTAATTTCTAAGTAATCAATAGAATTGACTTTCATTAATTAATCGGTTGACCTTTTCAAATTCACACAAAGTTTTCCAACATGCTCTGATATGAATATGTTTTCTGTGAATTTCGTGTGGGTTTTAGTGTGGAATTTTGGTGTTCTATCGAGCTCCCCCTATGCTGTTATCCATGTCTTTTTAAATAGGCCAACAAGAAACATGGTTTTGAATGCTATGAATTTGGTGCTAAACATGTCCCTTCAAATTTGAAAAGTTTTTTATTGTGGTCTGAAGCATGTTCCTTTGTACTTGGAATGTTTTTGAAATATTGTCTGATACACTTTTGGAAGGTTTTGATGATTTCTGGTAACTTGTCCATTTGATATTGGAAAGCTCTTTATGTTGTCTGATTCTTGATTAGTATTGTTTTGGAAAGCATTTGAATATGTTTGGAAATGGTTTAGAGGTTTCCATTGGTATGTGGTGATTAATCAAAGTCTGCCATAACTGATCTCTAATGTGCCAATTTGACGAAACTTGCTGTGATTGTACTACTGCAGGGCTCCTAACTACATCATGCCTTCATACTTGTTCTGAAATTTGGGAGGATGGTGTATGATACTACAATTTAGATCAAACTGGTTTCTAAGGTCAGCTTTTGTCGCAAGGGATCTTACTTCCCTATTATACTCTCTTCTTATAATTGTTTCTAAGTTAAATTCTGGTATCAGATATGTGATGTTAAGTGTAATGTCACAACAACACAGTCTGCTAATATGAACAAGGCTATAACAACAATAAATCAGCACAATGAATTGTTCACCCAGTTCGGTCTAACTACCTACGTTTGGGGGCTACCAAGTCAGGGAGGAAATTCACTATCAGTAGTATTAAATTACAGACTCAACAATCCCAGTTGACTTCTACTAATCTTAATCACTACCCAATGACACTTCTACCTAAGAGACCACTTAGATATGAGAAACCACTCACTCCCTAAATCACCTCAGTGATACAATCCAATGATTACACTTTAAAACCACAACTTGATTCTGCTTAACAGCTTTGATCAAGAACAACTCTCTCTTACTTAAAAGCTCTAGAGTGAACACACTTACAACTCAAAATAGTAACACCAATTCAAACATGAATGGTTTACAAAAACACACACGAAAACTCAAATTGACTGTCAGTCTATGCTCTCTGTCTTCGTCATCTTCAATAAGGGTTGAGGATGCTTTAAATAGAATTCTGACTTGGGCTTGGACCTCTTCCAAACAATCTGATTTGATTTGTTATTAATCAGGATTTAAAATAGATTTGATTTTCAAATCTTTTTAAATCAACCCTAATGTTAGTTACATGATCTGCTCCATATCTGATTGAAAATATAAATATCTTCTCCAAGAAATTCGCATCCAATCTCTCTAACAGATCTCCTCAAAACAAACTATCACGCGCAGCCCTAAAACATCACAACCTGATGTTCTGATGTTCTGATAACTGATGTCAAGACATCAAGTTTAACATCAGCAAATAAAACTTCAACCCTGCAACAACTAATGTTATGAACTAATGTTATGACATCAGACATAAGACATCAACATTGTTCAACTTTGTTTTACCAAAATTCCAGCCAATACAAGAACTAACAATCTCCCCCTTTGGCTAATTTTGGCTAAAACAATCTCTGCCAACATCAGAGGTACCTGCAGCGAAAAAACTTCATACTCTTAACATTCCAGAACACAACCAGCAGCAATCACATCCAAAATTTGCACACAGCTAAACTCCCCCTCAAAACAAGAACCAGCATACCAGCTGTTCAAACCTGCACACTCCCCCTTAAGCCTAGAATCACATCAGACACCTAGGCAACACAAAGGCACAAAGGCTAACTCTCCCCCTTTTTAGCCATAATTGGACAACTACTAACAAGTTATGCCCTCACACACCTAACACTCACAACAGTTAGTCATACTAGCTCTCCTTGTCAGTTAAAAGTCAGCACCATATGACAAGACAAATCACAAACCAGATAAGCATAAAAGAAGTTTTATCCAAGATACACACCATGCACACAATGTGCAGAAACAAAAAAAAAACTAGAAACTACAAAAGCAATAAACAGCAAAAGCAGCACTTCAATCTTCATTAGCATCAGAATCATCTGTAGCATCCTCATCACCTTCCTCTGAACCTGACTCTTCAGCATTGACACCCACATCATCTTCACCCTATTCTAAGGATTTTATCATCTGCTCAATTTTCATCTTCCTAGCAGTGCTAGTACAAACCACCATATCAAGATCCTTGCAGGAAGCCTTCAATTCTTCAATCAACTCAGTTTTAGTATTGGTCTTCTTAACAACAAAACTTGATGTTGCAACAATGCCTGAAACATGATTCCCAACAAACAGCTTGGGATGCAAGGATAAAGCTGACCCCCTCTTACATGCTACATCTGAACTAGTTAAAATTCCAGGATGTTGATCTAAGATCATTCCACAGACAAGGGAAGGGAATGCTATAGGCATCTTGATAGCATTAGTGTCACCATGCTTCACAACTTGATCAAATATTTAATTTCCATAATTGAACTTGACCTTTTTCCTAACAGCATAAATAAACCTTCCTAATCCCATAGCTATGGTGGTTTTGTGATTAGTAGGTACCCGGTTAGCAGCTCCAATTCTGTGCAAAATAGCATACTTGATACTGAGTTTGCTAGCTGTCAATTTACCTTTCAGTGGCCAAACCTTCACTTGAGTGGCTGTGATCTCTTTACACACATCATTATCAGTCACTTCCAGTTCACAACCTTCTTGATCATCTCTTCCCAAATACTTATTGATGGTACTAGGAGAGAAATTAATACACTTACCCCTAACAAACACCTTCATGAAGTCCACACTTCTTTTATCAGAAATGTCTATAGGAATGTTAACAACAAATTCCTTAATAAGTCCACCATAGCACTTAGAGAATCTTGTCATAGTCTTTAACAGGCAAGCAACATGAATGAGCTCCATAATTTCTTTCATCTCCAATGCATCTTTTCCAAGCTCTCTTTCCATAGCTAATCTCTTTTGACACACAAATTTCCACATTGGAGCACTGCTAGCATAATGAAAGGATATGTTGTCCACTGGCACTTCAGGAACCTTATCAGAAATTCTCTTCAAAATGGTCTTTCTGACAGGGGTGATGTCTTGAACATCTTCCTCAACATCATACTCAGATTCAGATTCTTCTCTAATCTTTCTCTTTTTGGAAGTCACAACAACCTTGCTCCAAGATTTAGTTGGACCAACTACAGATGTTTTTTTCTTCTTACCTTCAGCTGTCATCTTAGGAGAAGATTCCATAGTCTTTCCTTTTCTAGTTTTCAATCTATTGGCAATACCAGGAACAACATTACCAATTACTTCATTATCAGATAAGTATACAACATCCACCACATCAGCATTCTTCTTCCCTCTGGGACTAGGAGTAACATCCCTAGCAGGTGATGTTTCAACATCATGTTCAACATCAACCTCATCTTCAATCTCAGCATCTTCAATGACTGAAACAGCCAAACTGTGAAGATTGGTTTCAGAAGTTTGCATGTCACCCTTTTCTCTAACAGATTGATCAACAGTCATTTGACTCAGAGGTCTAGATATTCCCTTCACAGAAATCCCTTTCTCAAATATTTTTGTGACAATCTGATCAATACTTTTATCCACATCTACCCTTTCTTCTTGAGGAAGAGGGTGGTAGTCTTAGGAGTAGGGTTGTCTCCAAACAAAACACTAGTGACAAACGCTCTACTTTTACTATCATCAAATTTCTTACTCGTAGATTGATCAGAAGTATTACCTTTTGAAGGCCTCTTAGGTTGATACTTCTCAGGCCTTGTCTTTTCTGAAGCTGGAATCATAGAGATAAGAGCAATGCCCATAGCTTCATCCAAAGATACCTCTTCTGTCGAAACCCTAGAATTTGCATGAGTGGAACTTTTGGACGCAGACTTCTTAGATGGAGATGACACTTGTTTAGACATCGTTCCTGTGTAACAACTGATGAACAAAGGTGTTTTGTAATTTCTGTTCTTAGGGTGGAAGATGAACGGACTTGGAGTGTGGAGATTGTCGTAGCGTGTGAGAGTAATAATAGGGAATGATAGCCTAAGGTAAGGGGGCAACTTTTGATGATCACTTAAAAGCCAATAAATGTATTTTCCCCACCAAAACAAATTTCCTTTTAAATTTAATAAATGCACACCATAAGTCACTAACATCAGATGACTTTTCCACATGCCCAAATTTCTACTTAAGATTTCACAAATTTCAGCACACATATTACCCTTCATATCTGAATGATCAACCTCTATGACCTTAGTTTCTTCAAGATATCCTCTGAATAGTTGCATGACACTAGGTTGTTTGGTGGTCCTTCTAATGTAACATTCAGATGTCATAGCATCAACCTTGACATTACATGATGAGTTGGACTCTTGAGGAACCCATAAATAACAGTTATCTATGGATCTAACTCCCCTCATAACGACTTCACTCTTCTCATTAGTCACTAAACACTCATCTTTAGTGTAGCTAACCTTAAATCCTTCATCACATAACTGACTGATCTAATCAAATTAGCAGTCAATCCTTTGACCATAAGTACACTTTTAAGATTAGGTCCAGCCTCACAATTCAATTTTCCAATTCCTTTAACTTCCCCTTTTTCTCCATTACCAAAAGTTACATCGTTTGTGGGGTAAGTCCTGATATCCACCAACTGATTCTTGAAACCAATCATATGCATTGAGCAACCACTGTCAAAATACCAACCATCCATAGTTGGGGTTCTAACAGATGAATAAGCTAATAGACATGTGATAGCAGCTTTAGGAACCCATTGTTTAACAGCCTGAGGCCTGTTCTGCTTCTGTTGAGGAACAGATTTGGGATAACCATGCAGTTTAAAGCAAGAAGATTGTATATGGACAAATCTTCAACAATAGTAACATCTCACTCTTTGAGTCTCTTCTCTGAAGTGATTGAAATGTCTCCCACCTTGATGATGATTTCTGTCATAATGCCGAGGTTGCCATCTGTCAAAATATTGATGCTGTCTTCTCCCATAATTAAGCTGTCTTCTATAGTGATTAGGCTGTCTTTTCCCAAGATGATGCGACCTTCTTATGCCATAACCATGAGGCACAACATTATTAGGTCCAAAACCATGCATTTTCCCTTGATGTTGAGACATCAGATGGAACATGTTATGTTTGAGACCAGAAGCATGCATACTCCTATGGTATTGGGGAGGCATATACTGTCTAGCTCCAGAAACCTGAGGCTTTCCTTGAGGTTGAGGCATAAACTTCTTAGGTACAGGACCATAGCCCTTTCCATTATTTTGTGGCCCAAGGTGAGGGACACCCTTCTTAATTCCAGAACCATGTCCTTTTTCATGCTGATGAGGAATGTTTTGTTTAACCCCAGAAGAACAAGCATCTGCAGATATCTTCTTCTCATCCTCATATCCTAGACCAGTCTTATCACTTGCCCCTTTTCCAGCTTCAAGTATTTTATCCAGAGTGTCAGTTCCACTATTTAACATTCTGGTGGATTTTGACATTTGATCAAGCTGGGATTTTAACAACAAAGCTTCATTCTTAAGTTCAACTTTCTCAGTCTCAAGCTGAACAATAATCTTCTTCTGCTTCTCCCCTTCTTGAAGGACCTCTTCACTTTTCAGACACAGCTCTTGATAAGAAGATTCTAGCTCTTCAAAGGTCAATTCGCCATCACTAGACTCTCCATCAGAGGCATATAGTCCAGTTAATGCCTTAACATGCTTGGCATTCTCTTCTTCACTTTCACAATCTGTATTAGACCAGGACACAGATAACCCCTTTTCTGCTTTTTGAGGTATGTAGGACATTCTTTCTTAACATGACCATAACCTTCACACTCATAGCATTGAACTCCTTTGTCATGATTGGACTTTTCTTCATCTCTTGTTTTCATCACTTGATCACTAGACCTGTTGTTGTCTGAGGTGATGTTCTTAACATTAAGTCTATAGTTTCTGTCCATTCTCTTTAACACCTTATTAAACTGTCTCCCAAACATCACAACATCATTTGACAGTTCCTCCTGAGTTTCAAAATTACACTCCTTCTTACCATCTTCAGTATTAGACACCAAAGTTATGCTTTTGGTCTTCTTTTTCGGCTCCTCATTCAATCCCAACTCAAAAGTTTGAAGAGAACCAATCAACTCATCAACCCTCATCTTGCTGATGTCTTGAGCTTCTTCAATAACAGTCACCTTCATTTTATATCTCTTGGGAAGGGATCTGAGAATCTTCCTTACCAGCTTCTTTTCAGTCATTCTTTCTCCTAAAGCACTAGAAGCATTGGACAACTCAAGAATATTCATGTGAAAATCATGAATGGTTTCATCATCCTTCATCTTCAGATTTTCAAACTTTGTTGTCAAAAGTTGGAGTCTTGACATCTTGACTTTGGAGGTTCCTTCATGAGTAGTCTTCAAGATATCCCATGCTTCCTTAGCTACTTCACAAGTGTTTACTAGCCTAAAGATGTTCTTGTCAATACCATTAAAGATGGCATTCAAGGCTTTAGAATTTTCAAGTGCAAGCTCATCTTCTTCCTTTGTCCAATCTTCCTCAGGTTTTAGCTTTGTTGCACCATCCTTTTCAACAATAATAGGTGCTTTCCATTCTTTTAAGACAACCTTCCAAGCCCTGCTGTTTAATGACTTCAAGAAGGTAATCATCTGTGGTTTCCAATAATAGGTGTTCCCAATATCCCTTGTAATATCCCTGGTTGCAGAAGTCAGTAGAATTTTGACGATCCTCTGGTTCGGTTTTAGTAAACCAATCTTTGGTAAAATCTTGATAAAACCCCTGTGACAACTTTTAGCGGAACCCCTGATGATAATAGTTTGACAAAACTGTCTGATAAATCCCTGATGGAACCCCTTGATTAACCCCTTATAATCTGTTTTAACCCTTCCGAGTGGATTTTGCCTATGATTCCTATGATCCTCCGATCATGCTACTGGAATCAGGTAGGACTTTTAGTGATACCCTGATCACTCTAGAAGAAACCCCTTTGCTAAAACCTTGGTGAAACCCCCTTTTTGATGAAAGTCCCTTGATAAAACTCCTTGGATAAAATTGGTAGAACCCCTTGATGAAATTTTTCTAGAACCCCTTGATGAATCCCTTGATGAAATTCACGATAAAACCACTTTGATATAAACCCTTGATGAAACCTTGGTGGAATCTCTCTGATAGAAATCTTATAGAAGCCCCTAATGGAATCCTTTATAAAAAAAACCTTAGATATTTGATGGAACTTATTCCTCGTATGTATAGGTTACTAAGTTGGGAATGTGAGAGGTGAGGACCTGCTCACTAGTTGATAACGATCATTCAGGGTGATCAACTACTAGATATATCCTTTTGAAGACTCACGGTGAGTGAGATTGCTGGAGAAATCCTCTATTGAAAATACAATTGTGGTAATGTTACTTACTAGGGAAGGTCAATAAGCATCCCTACTTGACAACTATACTGGTATAGCTGGGGATTGGACCTCTAAGAACGGTCACAAATCCTATGTTATGTATGTATGCTCATGTATGCATGTGATGCTATGTTATGATAGAGCGTAGCGAAATGATTAATGCATGACAATGATTTAGTTGTTTCTATGAATGCCCCTATGGTGAGTAATGGAATGGTTAAGACTTTGAGAGATTGCTTGTGTAACAAGGATATTTGTCCAAAAAATGGTGGTGGGTATTGAGCTAGCATGATCTCCCGATACCCTTTTTGAACTTGACGATTGTTGATGTACAATAGAGCTCGTGTGTGCAACCTCAGAAGTATGGATAGGACTTTCCCCAGAAGTATTATGTCTTTTGCCCCAATCTGTTGTGTCTTTGAAGAGATTCGCCTCAATATGATTTTTGAAGCAACTTGACTATACCATGCACTTAAGATATCTTGCGATTATATTAGCCTTGGAGAGATTTGTCCTCCACTAACCAACCCTTGGAATGATGATGCCCCAAATGAATCGTTTTCATGAAGCAGTTTCTTTTAATCAAGCCTTACGGTGGTCTGCTCCGGATTGATTCAGCTTTGGAGGGTATTGCCATTGATTGATTGAGTTTTGAAAGCTATGCCTGAAAAGGAACTTAGATCCCACCATGCTTTGATACGACCTTGAGATGAACTGCCCAAGTATTTGAGTCTTCGGAAAGTATGCCCCTAATTTGTTAAGGTCTGGAGAAATGACTTGAAAAGGAACTTGGATCCCACCATGCTATAATATGACCTCGATAAGGACTGCCCCCAATATTTAAATCTTGAAAAGTGTGTCCCAGTGTTTGAATCTTTGAAAGGTATGCCCCTGGTTAGATTGACTCTTGGAGTGGTTGGCCTCACTGTTCCCTTGAGTTGGTATGCCCCAGTATGAGAGTCTTGAAAGGTCTACCCCTTATAATTAGAGTCATGAAAGTGTTTTGACATAGGTGTGTCAAATCTTGAAATATTTTTCCCCTAATCAGTAAGATCTTCAGATGATGTGCCTCTGTGATCACTAGGATTTGCCCCTTGGTTAGAAGGATTCCTTGGTAATTTGTCCCATAGTTAGAAATGTCTTGAATCGGTGTGCCCCTGATCAGTCCTTTGTTGATATTTCTTTGGTGCTAAGTATCGATTTGTGAGAAAAATGTTCCCTTTGAAAAGTAATTCTAACTCAATGCTCATGCAAATTTTGAAATCGAGCATTGTTACAAACGAATGTGGTGTATACAGGTGATATTTGGCCATGAGGTTGGCACAAACGAAGATTGAAAATGATGTTTTAGCGATGTTCTAACAAACATTCGGATTCAGAGTCAGTTTAACAATGACTTTGCCGAGTATGATTTTATAGTTCCCCTAGCTTCAATTAGGACTTTTAAATGTTGTAACGTGGCCTGGTTCACGGTTTAAGAAACAAAGGATACAAGGCTCAAAATTTGAAATATAACCCACCCCATTCTCCTTGATGTTCTCCATTCCTAAATCCAATTAACCTAACAGATGCGTTCATCTTACAAGAGAATTTCTTCAGTCATGGTGATAAAGGTTTAAGCACTTGATGAGATCTTTCAGGTGGCAATCACCCACTTCAGTTTATAAGATTGTTCTGTATTACCCATTTTTCTTTGCTTTTAATCCCTTATTTTTGCATGGGCCCATTCTTTTGATTTTGTGGTCCATTGGGATACCCTAATTTTTTCCTAAGTCAAAGTCCAATTTTTTCTGTTTTTTTTTCTTGACTTAGCGGGCTTTTCCTTTCTTTTTTTTGGAACAATTCTTGAGTGATCTTGCTTTTGACTTAAAAAGGATGTGACTGCCATATTAGATATTATGAGCTATTATCCCTTTTGTTTCCTCAATGTTGAATGGTGTGAGGAAGAAGATGTGCTTTAAACCTTTTGCTTGGATAGGTGATTCTCTTGAGATCAGAATGCACCATTGAATTAATTGAAGTCTACCCTGCCTCTGGTTAAGATTAAGGGCTTTTTTTTTAATAAAAAGAACACCAACTTCTGGCTCGAGGGGGTTGACTACGGATTATCTCCTTATTTCTCCAGTGTTTAGGGAGTGAAACAATGCCTTACATCGTCAGCCAGGTCTTACTATTAAAAGCATATGTCAGCAAATTCGACTGTTTTAATTTACCTCATTCTCCTCCTAAGTTTTTCAATAGGTGAGAAGTGAAAAGAAAAAGCGTGATTTATTTTTATTTTTATTTCCATGATGGCATAAGAAAGAGTGAAAACGAATGGATGAATTCCAAAAACATGCATGCTCTTCTTATTAAAATTATTTTCCAAAAAGTACATCTTTTAACTACAAACAACACTTAGCAAAAAAGAAAATACCACTGGAAATGACAAAAGCCAAATGATCCCAGGGATGAGCTTCCTTGTTGATCCACCAGTCTTGAGATATACTTCATGGTGTTCTTGCACTTGTCCAAGTAAGGGATGTCCTTTCACCCATGGGACTCCTCCTTTGAAAGTCAATTGCAGGTATTATACTTTGTGCTCATAACTTGTAGTGTTTGATTAGGGTCAAGTAATTGCAGCATCACTAAGGCACCTCCGAGTAAGTCATGAGACATTGGTGTAGGTTCCAGTTCCCTTCCAAGCTTCCTTTGTTGAAGCGCATGAGGCTGCTACTGAAATATATACTATTCCAGACTCTGTTGCGGAGGCATCATCCAAGGTTGTTGTATTTAAGGCTTTAGGTAGGCCTCTGGATGTCATGGTGAAGGGTTACCTTCTTTCTTCAATGGCACTTCACCCCTTTGAGTTGCTCTATAACTTCTTAAGATATCCTTTAAGTTCGTTTGTGAGTATCGGGAAACCTCTTAGCTCTTGGTAGTTGGATAAGGGCGAAAGCGGAAAGGATATGCAAATGTATGTGTATTTATGCAAAATGTATGAAAATGCATGTGGTATGCAAAAAGATTTTTTTGTTTATTTTGAAGGTATACTAAAAAGTTTGAGATGCAAGTGTCACATTAGGATAGTGACAGATGAAAGGAATCCCTTACGATTCCAGAGGTAATTATGTACATAGGGAACCCTTATCTAGCAAGGTTCCATAGGGATAATGATAGGTATGGGAAACCCAACGGGTTTAGAAATGTGTAAGGTAAAACGAAAGCATGACCTAACTTAGGTAGGCTCCCTATAATTTGGCTAGATCTAAGTTTTGTCTACCCAATCCTCTCACATGTAGGATATACAGTTTTTGGCAGCATAACAACCCTAGAATTTATAGACTATACCCTTATTTTACCATGAGAAGGAGTAGACCTTCCTACGGAAATCCTTCGGGATAAGTCTCATCTAGGTTGGACCCTAGTAACAGCCCTTGAGGGTTGAATACTTGGGGGTCTCCATGAGTTGATAGGCTATACTAAAGGCCCTCAGAATTTTGGACCACACCCAAATCATCATCTTTGTTAAGGGCTAGCCTTACCATGAAGACAACTTTGGGGGGTCTATCTGAGTGTGGCATCAATGAATTGTCAGGATGTTACATCCCTCTAATAACATTTTCGTTCCACGTCCTAACTTATAGTATCCTCCAAGCTGGGGTTTTAGCTTACACACAAATATTAATTCCCAACCAATGATATGATGACAATATATAATAAACATAAATAAACATATATAATAAATATAATATAATTATAAAGTAAATAAGAATCATGAAAGTATATAAGTAGAAAAAAAAAGTAAACAAACAAGACAAGCAATCAGTAACCCTAAAACCCAAGGTTAGGATGGACTCTCTTTTTAGGGAAGTGTAAGAAGTCTCCAGCAGAGTCGCGGTCGGCAAAAATATCGAGTCGCCATCATCCTTTATTCGTCATAAGGGAGAGGAAAATAATGATAAAACCTAAATCCTAAGGGAGAGACACTAAGGTTCGGGAGTCGGTTAAGTGAGGGGAAGGTGTTAGGAACCTCTCACTTCCATTGTACTCAATGGGATCCTCCTTAATTTTTAGGGTATGTTTGTTTGCTACTTGAATTTTTTACTGTTTATTTTTATTTACAAAATCCTTATGTATTAGGTAGAAGAAATGATTTAAGTGTAAGAGTAGGACCCTAAGTTTTTTATTATTATTGTACTCGCTAGGGTTTACAACCCTATGCCTACATACCTCTAAATTTTAAGGATTAGAGTATCCGAGTTCACCTCCCCTATCCTCTATTCTTATTCTCATTCCTAATCCTAATCCTAATCCTTTATTTATACTCGTGGATTACAAGAGTCATATCCCATTTCCTTATCCATTATTTACTCTCGGATGAAGAGTTCCATCCCAAAAATCCTTATCCGTTATTTATACTCTCGGATGAAGAGTTCTATCCCAATTCCTTAGCCATTATTTATACTCTCGGATGAAGAGTTCTATCCAAAAAATCCTTATCCATTATTTATACTCTCGGATGAAGAGTTTTATTCCATATTCCTTATCCCTTATCCTAAATTTTATACTTTTTGGATCTAAGAGTTTTATCTCAAAATCTTAATCCCTTGACCTATATTTATACTCTTGGAACGTAAGAGTTTTATCCCAAAATCCTAATCCCTTGCCCTATATTTATACTCTTGGAACCTAAGAGTTTTATCCCAAAATCCTAATCCCTTGGCCTATATTTATGCTCTTGGAACCTAAGAGTTTTATCCCAAGTCCTAATCCCTTGGCCTATATTTATACTCTTGGAACCTAAGAGTTTTATTCCAAAACTTTCCTATTAAATCCCTAATATCCCTTGTAATTATCCCTTATCCCAAAATATGATAATCCCATAAAATATAGGTTTATTCCACATCTAATTAATTATAAAAGTGAAAAATGATATCCTAAAACATAAGTTAATTCCCTATTTATTCAATTATAAAAATAAATATCTTAATGCCCCCAAAATATAAATTAATCATAATTATTTAATTACAAAAACTTATAATATCCCAAAATAATCATATAATTACTTAATTAAATAACTTGTAATATCCCAAAAAATATAAATTAAATCTTATAATATCCCCTCATTAAATTAATCTCAATTATTTCAAAAAAATATGAAATTATCCAAATTATTAAAACCTATACAATAAATCCCAATTATTTAGTTAACAACTTGTAATATTCCGAAAAATATAAATAATCCCAATTATTTAGAAACATTACAGAAATCTCAATTATTTAATAATTTATAATATTAAAATATGAAAATAAATCCCAATTATTAAGATCCCAATTATTTAATCATAAAACCTTTAATATCCCAAAAATATAAATAATCCCAATTATTAATTATAAAAATAGATAACCTATAATATCCAAAAAAATATATATTAATCCCAATTATTAATTGGATCATAAAGAAATCAAAATATAAATCAAATCCCAATTCTTGATTATAAAAATAGATAACATATAATATCCCAAAAATATAATAATCCCAATTATCAAAATATAGGATAAAATTCCCATATATATATATATATATATATATATATATATATATATATATATATATATATATATATATATATATATATATATATATGGGAATTTTATGTTCTCCTAGACAAGTAAGGAAGGCATTTGTGAAGTTTTGCGCCCTAACTAAAGAGTTTAGTTCTCTGATAGAAACATGACTACTTTCAAGTTTCTTTATGGTATTATAAGCATTAGCTTCAGCACTCTCTGAAAGCTGTATAGCCCTTTCTGGGGGATAAGGTGCTTCTAGGGAATCTCCGGAACAGTAGCGCAGCCTGGATCCTTGATGATTTTGGTTGCTATTTGGTAGTTGGGGATTATTTCTGAAAAACTTAAGTAAAATAAGAGAGAAGGTAGAGAAACTGAAGATTTATTAATTGAGAGAGAGAATTATACATTGGAAGCGTGCCAACAAAAGAAAAACAATGTCCCTTATAAAGGAAAAGGGTTACCTATTGCAACCAGTAAAAAGAAAAGAAAAGCACACTAACAGGTTGAAAGAGTAAGTCATTTAAGCCGGGTGCTCTCTGGGCCCCATCGACACTTAATGATAACAAACGACAACCAAAAGATAAAAAGTAAAGTAAAAGCAAAAGCAAAAGCAGATTCTCTTGTCGGTCTCAGCTTTAGTGGTTGAGACTGCTAGCTTTGGCTAGTGTGGGACAGCTGTGGATTACAGCTCACTGATCCTTATCTTATTGCTGAGGACCCTTTCCTTTGTTCGCTTTTTGCGCCATGGAGACTGTGAGGGAATCCCAAAAGTCTTCAGTAGTGAGTTCTGGCTCTTGTGATTCGCCAGCTAGAATAGCATCCATAGAACCATGAGAGGAGCTAGTCTTCATAGACGAGCTATCTTCTCTGACTGAAGGGAAGGCTGTAAAGAATTGACCTTTCATATGATCAAGAATTCTGACCATAAGATCTTCATCGTCTTCATGAGGATATTTCTTCTGGAAGTATTCTTTCAATTGAATTAAAGTCATTTGTGAAGAAGCTTACTTCTTGGCTGAATTAATTTTGTCTTCAGCAATTGTGGCTTCAATAAGCATAATTTTATCCTTAATGTCTTTTGGATCCATCTTGACCCACCATTTGGCAAAGAAATGTCTTTGCAGAATAGGAATATTAAGATTATTCTTTGAGACTGAAATCGTCCATCTCCAAATCCATGGGATTTGAAACTTAGCAAAATACAAAAATGGACATTGTCCTACAATCATATTTTTTGATATAACCTTTTCAATTAAAGGGCTTTCATCACACCAAGGTGTATAGAGATCCATTAATTCCTTTGGTAAAATTTCCAAAGAAGGTCCAAATTTTGACCACCAATTAAAGAACCAATTTGGTAAAGGCTTCTCCAGAATTTCTGGGTTAATAGAGAAAAACCAAGAATGCTTATTCTTGGGGTTTTGATAATAAAATGCTTTAGAAAAAGCTTGGATATAGTCCCAGTAATTATAGTAAATTATTTTTCCATCAGCAGTTTTTATTGCTTTTTCACCATTAGGATTTAGACCCCACTCTCTGGGATGCAATACCTTATTGATATGGCATTTTGAAAAATTGATAAAACTACCAGGATTACTATTCTGATAGTGATGCGTAATAGTCACCGATCCGGTGGTTAGGAGTAATATTTCCAAGTTGGGTCTAGATTTTCCAGAAAGACCAGCATATCCTCTAGATTCAAGATATCTAGTCTGAATAGCCCAACCGTCATTGTTGGTGATTTGAATATCTTCATGCTCGATATACATTATAAATTCCAATGTTGGATTTTCAAAGTAATCTGCTGCTTGATCATGGTCATTAGCAGCAACATTCTTATAAGAATCATTATCCTTGGAATTGGACGAGGAAGATTCTTCCTTGTTATTGGTTTTAGATGATGCAGTAATTGTCTGCATTCTCTGTCTATTAGAGTAGACAGTTGTCTAATCCCCTATTAGAGGAATGCTTTGATCTGAATGGGGCAACAAATTGCTGCTCCCTCTTCCACCTCGACCAAAGGAGCGACCTCCTCCTCTGGTTCTATAAGGGACGCTCATTGCCCTGCAAAAATTCACGGGTTAAAAAGTCAGCCAGAGAGTTATTTTCTCCTTTAATATATTGAATATCAAATTCAAAGACACTTAATTGAGCTTGCCATGAGGCAAAAATTTGTTTTGAAACAAGATTTTTAATATCCTTTTCTATAATTGATTTTGCAGAACTGCAATCAATTCTTACCAAAAATTTTTGATTTAATAAATCAGTTTGAAATTTAGAAACACATTTAATGATGGAAAGCATTTCTTTCTTGACAGTAGAATACTTAGCCTGTGTCTGGTTCCATTTACCAGAAGTGAATCTTACCAAGACTTCTTTAGAAGTTTCAGGATTAACCTGCTTAAGAATTCCTCCATACCCTAGGTCAGAGGCATCAGTTTCAACTATTTTGAAATAGCTGGGGTTAGCAAGGGAAAGACAAGGCAAATATTTAACCTTCTTCTTAATTTCTTGGACTGCGAGGGTATGGTTTTCAGTCCAAGGCTTAGGGACTTTCTTAAGTCTTTGATAAAGAATGGCTGTATCTTTAGCCAAGTCTTTGTAATAATCAGAAATATAATTAAGGCTTCCCAAAAACCTTTGCAGCTGCTTCTTTTCAGCTAATATATCTGGGAATTTAGCAGCGAATTCAATGCTTCTACTAATAGGGATAATAGTTCCTTTATTTATTTCATGACCTAAAAATCTCACTCTTGTCTGGAAGAGTTTCATTTTAGGGGCTGAAATAACAAGACCATTATGCTTGATAACTCCTTTGAAAATTTTCAAATGCTTGATATGCTGATCTAACGATTGAGAAAATATCAACACATCATCAATATAAACAATAATAAACTCAGAATAAGGATTAAGAATATCATTCATAATGTTATGAAATTCAGAAGGCACGTTCTTAAGCCCAAAGGGAAGAACATTCCACTCAAAGTGTCCAAAGGGCACAGTGAAAGCAGTCTTGTATTTGTCAGACTCTTCAATTTGGATATGCCAATAACCTGATTTCATATCAAATTTAGAAAAGATTAAAGCATTGCTTAATCGGTCAAGTAAATCCTTTTTATTAGGGATAGGATACCTAATCCACTTGAGAACTTTGTTCAGGGGTTTGTAATTAATGACAAGTCTGGGAACACCTCGTTCCTTCTCAGCTGCATTGTTAACGTAAAATGCAGTACAAGACTAAGGAGATTTTGAAGGTCTAATGAGTCCTTTAGATTGTAAAGACTCAATTTCCTTTTGGCAAAGATTTAAGTAATCTTTGTTCATCTGGGCTGGCCTAGCCTTGGTAGGAATTCGACTTTCACTAAAGTCATCTAAATAAGGGAGAGAAACAACATGTTTCTTTCTTTCCCAAAATGCATTGGGTAGGTCACTGCAGACTTCTGCTTTGAATTGGTTTTCTATGACCTTAATTTTATTTTTTATTTTATCTCTGCTGAGTTGGTCTTCAATACTTAGCAGGTTGACTTCTTCTTGAAGAAAGCACAATTGCTTTTCTTTATGTTCAAGGAGCATTTCCTTAACCTCATTGATCATTCTAGTTTGAGGATCAGTTATAAAATCAAACCTAATGGTTTTTCCTTTAACTTCTCCGGTTATACCTTGGTGATCAATTCTGGCCATAGGCATAATATGGTTTAGGAAAGGGGTTCCTAATATTATCCTTCTTGTAAGATTCTTGACAAGAATAAAGGAGGTAGGAATGCAAACTTCTTGGTTGCAAATGTGAGATTTAGACAGTTTAAAATTGACCTTAAGCCTTTTCCCGCCTGCTTGAGTGAGGGACTGAGTAGTTTTGTCAAAAAACTTGGTAGGGATCATTCCCTCTTGGATGCAATTCAAATCCGCTCCGCTGTCAACAAGGGCAATTTCATTCTTGATTATGTATTTTCTATCAATGACAAGGGTAATTTTAATATACCATTTTTGAGAAGTTACTCTATCGAGAAGGTTTAAGTAACTTTCTTCATTAGGAAGTTCTTCTTCCTCTTCTTTGTCAGTTTCTTTTCCTTTAGAAGAGATCTGCTGGCCAATTGCCTTAAGGGTATTAATTCGTTCTTGAAGACTTAAATACTCTTCATCAATGGATTGGATAACTTCTTTTCCTTTCTCAAGAGTAGTTATCCTCTGGTTAAGAAGCTTATTGCTTTTCTTAATCTGACTAATCTCAGACTTAAGTTGAGAAATTTCTCCTTTAAGATCACTCAAGGAAGTAGGGACTTCTCTAATGTTAGATTTATGAAATCTAGTTAGGACCTCGCTAAGTTGGTAAGGGGCCTCAATTATCTTGGGAGCCTCCACCCTGGGTTGGTTATGAATGAGGATCTCTAACATTTTCCTTTTTATGTTTGGATCAGTAATGGCTTCAATGGCCTTTAAAGCATTGTCCTGATCACTGGTTAGGACAAACACTCCATTCATATCTGCAATGGACTTCCAATAGTTAAGCTCATTGCATTCACAATCATTAGTGGATGATTCTGAAGAGTCAGAATCAGAGGAATTGACAATGTCAATCTCTTTACTAGAAGATTCTTCTTTTTCTGAACTGGAATTTTTCAGCAAGACCTTTTCTAGCTGAGCTCGAAGCTTTTCATCTTCGACTTCGTTAAGGGCTTTTTTAGTCCAGCATCTATTAGCATAATGCCCTGGTTTTCCACATTTGTGGCAGGTTATATCAAGCTTCTTAGCTTTCCTCTTTCCCTTCTTATAAGAGGGTTTAGGTTCGGGTCTAGGTTCCCTTTTCTTGAAATTATTTCTTCTATGGTAAGAGCTTTGAGTTTTACCTTTGTAAGAATCCTTCTTCTTACCATGCTTAAGAGATTTCTTCCTTCTTTCTCCTGGAGGTTTTCCAAGATCAAATGCGAATTGGTCGCAGAATTCACCTAATTGGTGTTTCTCAGAGAGCTTTTGCTTCATAAGCTGGTGCTTAAGTTTAATGTCATTGCATAACGCTAATCCTTCAGTTATGCAACTATTAATAATCTGACCATAGGTCAAGTCTCGGTAATTGATGTTAATACCATCATTATTGTCTCTAAGAGTTTTCCTAACTTTTTCAGAGAAAAGATGTGGAAGGCCGTCTATAAACTTGGCTTTCCAATGAACTGAATTAGAGTTTTTTAACTGGAAAACCCTAGAAAGGAAGGTATCTTTATACCACCTAAAGTGTGTCAATGAAGGACATCTAAGGTTTTGAAGAAGGGTTTGAAGTTTTTCTCCAATGGGTTGGTTGTGACCAACAAAGTGTTGAAGGATGGAAAGACTCAGGGTATAAACTGCGTCTTCTTCTCCTGTGGTAGCTACCGTAGGGGTACTAGTTCCCTCCGTTTTTACCAATTTTTTATGAGAAAGAATATCTTTCCTTTGAGACTCTGAGAGGTAGAAATCCCACCAACCTCTGAGCTGACCAACAAAACCAGTTGTAATGAAAGACGCAACGGAACTGTCAGTATTTCCATTTTGCTTGCAGACTATAGCATACATAAGCATTCTATGTATGGTATCTACAATTTTTTTTTCATTAAGCCCATCTATGTTCCATTCATAGATAGCTTTTCCAGAATAAGAATTCTGATAATTGTCAGGTTCTTCAAAGAGTATATCTTAAGGGGTAGGTCTTTTGTAGTAGTACTTTTCTACTGGTCTAGTCATGTGAACGGGATTTATCTCATCACTATTGTCTTGATCTTTAAACATTTGGGTTAATTGGTTAATATTTCCAATAACCTCTTGGTCTTCTTCAGAAGTACAACCTTCTTCTGAAGAGTTATCTTCCCGAATTAAGACTCTAAGGTGAATATCCTTAAGCTTTTGTTAAAGGATTTTTATGAACTCATTGTGGTCTTCTTCCATTTTGAAACCACTAACCTGAATGGGAGGTTGAACTATAGGAGTGTCTGAAATATTTTTTGAAGAAGACTCTTCTTGGAAAGGGATAATTTTATTTTTAGCTAGCTGATCCATAACCAAGCTATGTTGTTTCATCTGTTTTTCCATATCTTCTTTAACAGATAAAATAAGCTTTTCTAGAGAGACCATATGTTCTCCTAGACAAGTAAGGAAGGCATTTGTGAAGTTTTGCGCCCTAACTAAAGAGTTTAGTTCTCTGATAGAAACATGACTACTTTCAAGTATCTTTATGGTATTATAAGCATTAGCTTCAGCACTCTCTGAAAGCTGTATAGCCCTTTCTGGGGGATAAGGTGCTTCTAGGGAATCTCCTTCAGGGGTCTTCCAAGACCTTTGTATAACAAGGATATCAGTTTGTGTTTTCTAAATGAAGAACTATACAAACCAATGGATAAAAGGGATAAGGGTTTGACCCTTAGATAATTCCTCATAGAAAAGTTCCTTGAATTTAAGGATATTCACCTTAGAGTCTTAATTCGGGAAGATAATTCTTCAAAAGTACAATATTCTTCTGAAGAGTTATCTTCCCGAATTAAGACTCTAAGGTGAATATCCTTAAGCTTTTGTTCAAGGATTTTTATGAACTCATTGTGGTCTTCTTCCATTTTGAAACCACTAACCTGAATGGGAGGTTGAACTATAGGAGTTTCTGAAATATTTTTGAAGAAAACTCTTCTTGGAAAGGGATAATTTTATTTTTAGCTAGCTGATCCATAACCAAGCTATGCTGTTTCATCTGTTTTTCCATATCTTCTTTAACAGATAAAATAAGCTTTTCTAGAGAGACCATATGTTCTCTTAGACAAGTAAGGAAGGCATTTGTGAAGTTTTGCGCCCTAACTAAAGAGTTTAGTTCTCTGATAAAAACATGACTACTTTCAAGTTTCTTTATGGTATTATAAGCATTAGCTTCAACACCCTCTGAAAGCTGTATAGCCCTTTCTGGGGGATAAGGTGCTTCTTGGGAATCTCCTTCAAGGGTCTTCCAAGACCTTTGTATAACAAGGATATCAGTTTGTGTTTTATGAATGAAGAACTTTACAAACCAATGGATAAAAGGGATAAGGGTTTGACCCTTAGATAATTCCTCATAGAAAAGTTCCTTGAATTTAAGGATATTCACCTTAGAGTCTTAATTCGGGAAGATAATTCTTCAGAAGTACAATCTTCTTCTGAAGAGTTATCTTCCCGAATTAAGACTCTAAGGTGAATATCCTTAAGCTTTTGTTCAAGGATTTTTATGAACTCATTGTGGTCTTCTTCCATTTTGAAACCACTAACCTGAATGGGAGGTTGAACTATAGGAGTGTCTGAAATATTTTTTGAAGAAGCCTCTTCTTGGAAAGGGATAATTTTATTTTTAGCTAGCTGATCCATAACCAAGCTATGCTGTTTCATCTGTTTTTCCATATCTTCTTTAACAGATAAAATAAGCTTTTCTAGAGAGACCATATGTTCTCCTAGACAAGTAAGGAAGGCATTTGTGAAGTTTTGCGCCCTAACTAAAGATTTTAGTTCTCTGTTAGAAACATGACTACTTTCAAGTTTCTTTATGGTATTATAAGCATTAGCTTCAGTACTCTCTGAAAGCTGTATATCCCTTTCTGGGGGATAAGGTGCTTCTAGGGAATCTCCTTCAGGGGTCTTCCAAGACCTTTGTATAACAAGGATATCAGTTTGTGTTTTCTGAATGAAGAACTTTACAAACCAATGGATAAAAGGGATAAGGGTTTGACCCTTAGATAATTCCTCATAGAAAAGTTCCTTGAATTTAAGGACGACTGTTTTGGAGAATTTCTTGAAATACCACTTTCTAAACTCTTGGTTTTTCTCTTTGTTGAACTCATTATTAATGAGTTTTCTCGTGTCACTTCCTTCGGAGAAATCTATCATAAATGGAAGGACATTTCAGATTGAGTTGGCGATTCAACCCTAGGTTCTTTGCCTTGGTAAATTCTAAAGGGGATTTTGTTTTCACTTATTTTGATATTTTCCACATATTCTTGCTCTAAGGCTTCTTCTCTAATCCTAGAAGTGGACACCCTAGGAAGAACGCTGGGAGCTGTGACATAGTCACTACGGGTAGAATATCTAGCAGACATGGTTCTAGGTATGGTGAACCCACGTTGTTGGTTGAACTTAATTTTAACATCTCCTTCTGAGGTTTGAATTATTTGATCTACATCCTGAATAAGGACGGTTTTTGGCTCAATTTCTTGAGGCATAGACCAACTCTCGGGGAAGTTTATTTAGTTCCACCTAATTAATCTATTAGTAGCAACATTAGAAGTAAGCAAATTTGTTTGCACTAATGTTGTGGATCCTTGAGGTGAAATGTTTTTCACCCTGGGATTCAAAGTATTTAAAACTTTGTAATAAACTCTATAGCATATGGCTATGATTTCACTTCCTGGTTTAAAATTATAACCACGAGTATGAATAGTTAGTTTCAAGGCATCAAAAATATTTTTGTCAGACATGGAGAGGCTTAAATTAGGAAATACTTCAAAATAGACTGGCCCATGACATAGACTAGTTTCTATGACAGCAGCCAAAGATTGTTGAAAATTATCACATCTCCCATCTCTGACATATGCCACAAGACTGGAGTTTAATCCAAGCATGGTTAAAGGTTTTAAAGCAACTTGGATTAGTCCAATATGGATAAAGTTATAATCTTTAAAAGGAAGCAAATCTTTTTTTTTTCAATAGCCCAATATTTTGGGTCGATCCTGAAACAGGTATGGTTTGTTCTGTAGTTTTTACAGCAAACCTGGACATTACATCAAACATACCAAATTTATAAATTTGTTTTGAAGGTACGGATGGAATAATCCATTTGTTTAACCTCTCAAGATCTTTGGGAAATTCATTGTTTTCCTCATTCTTAACAAAAGGGTTTTGACAATCATTGTTGTCTCTAGTAACAGCTTCAATATTAGAATCCATAAAAGATTCTGCAAAGAGTGTTGTGGTGAGCAACAGATGGATAATCTATCAACATAACGACTAAGTCTAACTTAATATAGATTAATATTATTAAGTTAGTCCAAAAAATTTTAGTTAAAGTTTTGTTAACCCTTAAGTTAGTAATTTAACCCTTAAATCCTAAGTAACAGATTAATATTTAAATTATTAATACAATTCTTAAAATTTATATTAATATATTTTTTAATTATTCCACCCCTAATGGTCTATTAAGTTTTAATACACATTAACCCTTGGCTCCTAATTATTAAATCCATCCCTTAAATTAACATTTAGATTAATTAAATTAAACCCTAATTATTTTGATTAACCCTAAATATCTTAGAAGTAAACCCAATTTCCTTAATCAATCCCTAAATTACTAAAATATTTTAAATGATTATCTTATTTCCTAATCCTAATTATATATCCCATCAATCCCTTAATTATTAAAACGTTTTAATTAACTTAATTCTTAATCCTAATAGTTATTATCCCTAATAATTTTATTAACTAATATCCCTTATTTGATTATATATTTTTGTTCTTTCTTATTATAATATTCTTATAATAAATTATTTAAAAGACATATTTTATTTATTATTATTACTTTATTTATTTATGAAATAGTTAACTATTAACAAAACCAAATATTAATGCATATTTTAATCCATAAAAAAATAGTTACTTTATTTATTTATGAAATATTACTTTATTTATTTTTGAAGAACACTGTTACTAGAAATTTTGATTAAATTTAGTATTGTAATTACATTTTGAAATAAGTCTGTTATTATTATTATTTTTGAACAATCAATCGAAACAAACAATTAATCCCAAAATTTGAACAATCAATCAAAACAAACTAGCAGCAATATATATATATATATATATATATATATATATATATATATATATATATATATATATATATATATATATATATATATATATATATATATATATATATATATATATATATATTTTACAAACAAGAATTCAATAACAAATATATATAGATGTTAATCGAAAGTTTGAAGGCACCAACCTGGAGTGCCGTGACCCACTTAAGCTGCTTCCTACTCCCTTTCCCTTCCCTTTGTGATTTTTTCTTCTTCTCCTCTCCCTTCCCTTTGTGCTTTTTCCCTTCTCCTTTCCCTTCCCTTTCCTTTTTGACTCGGAGGGATGTTGAAGGTTTAGGGTTGTTGAAGGCTTAGGATTGTTGAAGGTTTAAGGTTTTAATGTTGTTAAGGGTTTAGGGTTTTAATGTTGTTAAAGGTTAAAGGTTTTAGTGTTGTTGTTCTTCGATGTGTGAAGAACAACAACTTTTTTATCGTATGGTTTGTAATTGCCCCCAAAATTTTCTAAGTTTTAGACCTTATTTATACAAAGATTTTAGGTCAACAAAAACAGTAAGAAATCAAATATTAATCCGTATAATCAAGACTTTTAATCAAGATTTAATTTTGTTTTTTTTATTAATTATTCAATTATGTTGATTCTTTCCAAATACGAAAATACATCCTAAAAATGAAAATGTAAACAAAATCTTTCCCAATTTTTAATTTATGATTTTTTGGATATTTTTATGAATAAGATGGAAACAAGTGAAAAAATAATATTTTTAAAAAATGCCGAAAAAGAAATACGAAAATAAATAATAAAAAATTGAAAAATGTGAGGAGTCATAGATGATGAGATGAAATCTCTTCATGATAATAACACTTGGGAGTTGATCGAGAAACTTGCAAGGGCCAGGTTAGTCAATTGTAAGTGGATTTTCAAGGTTAAGGAAGGAGTTGAATGAGTGATGTTGAAGCGATTTAAGGCAAGGTTGAATGCTAAGGGGTTCACTCAGAAAGAAGGGGTCGACTTCAATGATGTGTTTTCACCTGTTGTAAAGCATAGATCCATTAGAATGTTGTTAGCCATGGTGGCAAAGTTCGACCTATAATTGGAACAGATGGATGCAAATACTATTTTCCTATATGGTGATCTAGATGAAACAATCCCGATAAGGAAAATTGAAGGGTGTACAGAACAGGGAAAGGAAGATTATGTGTGCAAGCTAAATAGGTCGTTATATGGCCTAAAATAATCTCCTCGATAATGGAATAAGAGATTCAACAAGTTCATGGCACACATAGGTCTCAATAGGAATCAGTTCGACCACTGTGTTTACCTCCGATTTCGACATTCTCATAGCAAGCAACAATGTCGAGGATGTACTGAAGGTGAAGGCTAAACTCGATAAGAAGTTTGACATGAAGGATTTGGGAGCTATCTCCATAATCCTTGGGATTGGCATCTAGAGAGCTAGAAAGCAGATGAGATTATGCTTATCTTAAGAGATATACATGAAAACGATTCTCGACAAATTTGGTATGTCGAATTCAAAGCCTGTTGTAAATCCTATTAATCCTCAGTTCAAGCTAAATACGACTCAAAGTCCTAGTATTGAAGTCAAAAGAGCCTATATGAGTAGAATTACATATGTTAGCATATGTAGCGAGCGATTTTTATCGGTGACGCGACCACCTTATTGTTGGGTTTTCCTCACCGCAATGAGGAGGAGTGGGTGCTACTTTCTGATTTCTTATTTATCCCATGAAGCTGGAAGGGAAAGGGAAGCTATCTAAAACTAACTTTGCACGCGAATGTTTAACTGAACAAATGCTTAAAAAGAGATTGGGGGGTCCGGGGTCAGGTTATTCATTGGGGAGTTGTCAATTGCCCATCCTATATGTGGTTATCCATAGGATATTAGCTTTAGGTTTCGCTTTGTACTTGATAGTGTTTATCTGCTAATGGGTTGGGAAAGTTTCTTGGGAAATATGAGCGAGAGAGTGAGTTTTGTTGATTTTTGGGTTTTTCCCGATGTTTTTGGTAAGGTACTAGACCTAAGTTTTGATTGATATGAAGGTACTAGACCTAGAGTTTTTGATTAGTATGCTCGCTAAGATTTTGCAATCTTATGCCTACGTATTCCCATTTAAAAGAAACTGGGAAATCAGAGCAATCGTAGTTCCTCCTATTCTAAGGGAGGAAAAAAGATGTTTTGGTGTCTTGTTCAAAGCCCAAGATTGAAGCTAAAAGGTTTTAACTGAGAGAGAATTTGTTATCTCTAAAGAGAGATTGAACTTCCTCTGAGGGGATTGTTGATTTTTGTGGGCCTTGATCGAATCCCAAGGTTGATGCTAAAAGGTTAATTGACTCAACTAGGGGATTTCTTTATATAAAACCTAAGAGGAGGCTAAAATATGACCGACTCAACAAGAGAGTGTATATATTGGTGTCTTGTACAAAGCCCAAGATTGAGGCAAAAAAAGAGACTGACTCTTTAGGGATATCATATACAAAGCCTAAGAGGAGGCTAAAAGCTTGACTTTTTAGGGAAAAATGTTTTATCTGTCTTGTACAAAGCCCAAGATTGAGGATAAAAGAGATTTTGACTCCGTCGGGGAGGTTTGTATGTGTATCTTGTACAAAGCCCAAGATTGAGGCTGAAAATTTTAACTGACTCTGGTGAGGATATTTTTATGTGTCTTGTACAAAGCCCAAGATTGAGGCTGAAATGAGTTTGACTCTGCTTGGGAAATCATTCCTCAAAGACTAAAAGAAGGCTGGGAGGAAATGACTCTGTTGGAGAGATTTTGTCCCAAGCTTAAGAGATGAAGGTTTATGTCTTGTACAAAGCCCAAGATTGAGGCTAAAATGGTCTGACTCAACAAGATAGTGCTTTTATCTGTCCTGTACAAAGCCCAGAATTGTGGCTGAACAAGCTGGAGAAATTATTCTACACAATTAGATAGAAGGCTAGCTCCTGCTAGGGGAAATCTTTATACCAAGCCTGAGATGAGGTTGGACAAAGATCGACTCAACAAGAGAGTATTTTTATCTGTCTTGTACAAAGCCCAAGATTGAGGCTGAAAAGGTTGACTCAACAAGAGAGTCTAAAAGGGGTGATTGACTCAACAAGAGAGTCTGAAAAGTGATTGACTCAACAAGAGAGTCTGAAAGGGTGAATGACTCAACAAGAGAGTCTCAAAAGGTTAACTCCGCTGGGGAGAATCATTGTACAAAGGCCAAGAGGAGGCTAACTGTGCTGAGGAACAGCCATTATACAAAGCCTAAGAGGAGGCTAACTTTTTCCGGGGATAATTGAGATCCCGAGGCAGGTCCAAATGGGGAATCAACTCTTGCTGTGGATTACAGAAGAATGGAAGTATCAGATGCCTTGAGGTTATTATTTGGGATAGTTTTATACTGATGATAAACTGGCCTTGGTTGGTGGTTTTTAGGAGAGAGACTGGGTTTTAAGACCCATGGGTTTTATCTCTACTGGAGATTGATAAAAAATGACCGGGGTTTCTCCTATGTTTGTAAGGAACTTGAGAATGTCTTTGAGACTCAAGGTTAGACTGTCCAAGTCTACTGGTGTTGAAAGAGTTTTATCTTTTGTATGATGCCCAAGAGGAGGCGGGTATTTTAAAGGATGAGAATCAACCCTAAATTGGTCCGAGTTCTGACACTGGAAAGACTGCTCTAGCAAAGGATGACTAAGTTCTGTCTTATACCTTTAAGAGGTCGTCAGGGTTCTTGTATTAAGCCCAAGAGAAGGCATGAGAACTTCTAAGAAGTCGGAGGGTCCTTGTACAAAGCCCAAGAGGAGGCGGGGATGCTTTTAGGAAGCCCGTGGGTCCCAAACCAAGAAAAGTTCAAGAAATGCTATTCACCGAGAATAGATCATTTAGTGAAAGTTCTGAGGTTTGAAGAAACTCAAGAGATGCTATTCACCGAGAATAGATCAACTCTGGGGAGTAAAAATTCTTTAACAATTTCTAGGGGTGACAGTCTGAGAAAAGGTTCATGAAGAATACTGCCTTTCTCTTTGTTCCGTATTGTTTAAGCCCAAGAGAAGGCAAGACTGTATCTGGAAATCCTATGGGGATCTAGTTTTGTCTGTATTTAAGAGTTACCAACATGGCTTTACCTAATTCTACACCTAGTTGCCGGGGAAAACTCTAAATAACTATACTAGTATATATATAATTGATATATGACAAGTATCTAAAAGGGTATGAAAGAAGACTAACCGTGCGTAGCTTCCCACAATACAGTTATATATATATATGAAAGCGGGTAAAAGAAAGCCGATAAAAACTTACAGGCGAGCAAGCTTCCATGCTGTATTGTTAGTTATTCAAAGAAATTAAAGAAAGTTTTGATAACAACATGTATATTGAATCTAAATCAAAAGGGAAATTGTTTTCAAAGAGATTGTTGGGACTTATACTCAAGGAGAGGCCTAAGGTTTAATAATGATCGCACCGTTGTTTTGAAAATACAGTGGGACTTATACACTGTCTGAGGCCCAAAATTGCTTATATTTTCAAAGGGTTGGGTCTTACACTCTCTCAAGAGGCCCAAAGATTATTTAAAGAAAAGAAATGAGACTTACAACACGAGGGTAGGCCTAATTAAAAAAAGTTTAAAAACGACGATCGCGTCGAAAGTTCTGAAACTGTATCGGGACTTATACAATACACTGAGCCCAAATTATTTTATTTACAAAGAGGTGGGACTTACACTCTGTCAAGAGGCCTAAAGATTTATTTTTTTACAAGGGATGAGGCTTACAACTCAAGGAGAGGCCCAAAGATTTTTCTATTTGAAAACGACAATCGCGCCGAGATATTTTTATCGTATCGGGACTTATACAATATCTGAGGCCCAAAATGGTTTATGTACAACAAGGATTGGATCTTACACTCTATTAGAGCCCCATGAGTGTTTGAAAATTAAAAATCAGGAAGAAACCCTAATTTTTGAATTAACATGGCATTTTTCAAAGGTAATTTAAATAATAAATGATAAAATATCAATTATATTCAAAAACAAGTTGTACACTTTGGAAAATATTTTGGAAAATCAAGTTTAATCATATGAAAGCCTAAAATCCAATTAATTTTGAAAGATCAAAGTGAGAATTCCATTTAAAAAATGTTTAAAAATAATTAAAATAAAATTAATTACAAAAATTCTAATTATATTAAATAAATAATATAGATTGGATTTTTTTGTGGAATAAAATATTTTAACATTTTTGTGATTTTTTGCAAAAAGAACCAATAAAAAATAATTAAAATTGAGAGAGAAATTAATTTTTCAAATCATTTAAATTAATATGACAAATATTAAAAAAAAGGGAAAAATGGTTAAAAAAGGGGTCTGGGGCGAGGGGGATTCGAACCCCAGACCTCAAGGTTGCAGTGTGCGCCTTCTACCATTGGGGTGGTGATACATCTGTGTATCAAAGCCACCATAGAAATACATAAGGCATGCCTTGTTTTAGGACTGGCCAAGGCAAGGCAAGGTTTTGGACCAAAAACGTAAAGGCCATAACTTTCTCATTTCTCCATGGATTGAGACAAAATTTAGGTCTATCCTGTTTAGAATTTCACAAGAAATCCAATGGTGGTGTTAGTTTTTTCAGATGAGGTCCCCATTGAAAAACCCGATAATGTTCTTGAAATACGCCTATAATTGCATTTTCTATACTACCACACGGTACAAGCAAGAATTACATGGAAAATTGGTTCAAACACAACATATATAACATGTTTGAGATGTTTATGATCAGTGGACTTCAAAGCAATGCATAATTTAGAAAGTTCAAGTGATGATGCACTTACCTCTTGGAGCTTTTTGTGCAATCTGCCAAGTCTCTTGTGCCAGAAGTAATTTGATGCTTTAGACACTTTCAATTGATCCCTTAGAAGCTTTTAGAATGGTCACCAATAGCTGGAATCCTCAGGAACAAGTTTGAGCTCTTTCTTGCATAAGGGGCAAAAGTGACCAATATGATAACTCTCTCAAATGGTGTTCCAGATACGGGGAACCATTTGGGACAGTTCAAAGATGGTATTTGGGGTGTGTTTGAGGTCTTATCTGGTTTTGAAAGTGACTGAATCAAGACATGGCTTGAAAAATGCAAAAAAGTCCAATTTTTGAGGTTTTGAGAGGGGACTTTGTGATTTTGGTGTTACATGTCACATGTGAGAGTTTGGACAACTTAGATACAACATATTGGATGTGTTTGGATCACGAACTGTGATGGAAATGCTCTCTAACTCAAAAACTCAGAGATACCTTGCAAAAGAGGGTATTTTGGCCTAAAGAGAGGGATTTTGAGGAAAACATCAGTTTGGTTGCTTTGTTGTACTCAAACTGAGCACAAATGAGCTCTATTTATAGTAGAGCAAGTTTGTTTTGCAAGCAATAGTGAATGAAGGCTGCAGCAGGCCTTTGGCCAATGTTATGCAAAAGGAATCTCAAGTCTCCTCTAGCCATTGACTAGAGGTTAGGGCACATGCTTATGGTTCTTTGATTCAGAGCTTATCCTTGACTCATTCAGTTAGGAATGTATCAGTCCATGCCACCTTGGTGTATCCATTAAATGTATTGCAACAAAATTGGAGTCTTGGCACCTTTTTAGCTCTTTTAGGTTTGGCATTGTAGATTCTTGGACTTTGGAGACTTGGAGATCATATCATCCCCCCTGGATTTGATCCTCAGATGTGTCCAAAATGATGCCAAGGCTTGGATTTATCAGATTTGGACAAATCGAGCAAAATGCACAAAATCTGCCAAATCTGTCTTGAAAAAATCAGTTCATGATGCCATGTTCCAAGGGTTGTATCTCCTTGCTCAAATGGAATTTGGAGATGATATAGTACTTGTTGGAAAGCCCTCATGGCATACTTTAACTTTGATTTCCACCCCTAGACCTGGTTTGACTTGGATCAAGGTGAAAAATGTCCCTACATTTTGGAAAAAGTAAGGCAGATTCTAACTTAGTGAAAATTTCACTAAGTGTTGGAAAAATGTCATTTTCATGTTTTCAGCCATTTTGATCACTCCATAACTAAAAATCCATAAAGAATTGGAATGAGATGTAGTTGGCACTTTTAAAGTATGCCATGAGAGCTACAAATCCAGCTTTGGACCATCCAAAATGGTTGTTTGGATCTCAAGTTATGGTCCTTGGAAGTTGGTACCCTGGCCACTTTGTTCCATAACTTAGAAAAATTCTAAGTTTTTTATGGTTACCCCTTTTACAAGTTAACTCACTTTCTTTAATTTTTCTTGATGAATGATGATTTAAATCACATATTAACATTGTTTTAGGGTTAAGGAACCTTGTTTGACCAAAAATCCAAAAAGTCAAACTTTGGATTTTTACACAGTTGACTTTTTATCGGACGAAAGCCAAACTGTGCGATTCTTTGTGAAACCTAAATCAAACCTAATGGATGTATTCCATAGGTGTTATAGGGTGCCTTGAATCATGTCCCAAGGTTTGGGAGCATGTCTTGGTCAAAAGTCAAAGGCACAGTTGCCTTTTTCTTCAAAACCCTAATTGTGGTCCAGATGAGATTGAAACTTGTGAATAAAACTTCTTGGATCAATCCATTATTGCAAATGGATCAATGTAGTGTGTTAGAGACCCTAAAATCATATCTTGAGGTCTTGGCTCATGTTTTGTCCCAAAAGTCAACTTAGGGGTGAATTAGGTCAAGAAACCCTAATTCCTGATTTTTGGTGAATGCATTACCTGAGGCTAAATTGACTTGATGATTGGGTCCATGAGGTCCCTTGGAGTATCTTGGGCTGTGCCTTGAAGCATTGGCTCATGCTCAGAGGAAAAATTCCATCTGGAGGTCTGGGTCGATCAAAATCCTAATTTGGTGACACTGGCGATCTTAAGGCTTAATCCACTTGGAATGTTGCAACTTTGTGCTTGATTCTTGATGTGGGAGTCCTCTTGATCCCTTATGGATGTTTGAGAGGTTAGACAAGTTGAAGATCATGTCATTCCTTGATTGATCTTTTGTCTAAGTGCCCTGAGAGGGATCAAAACCCTAACTCTTGTTTGTAGTGAATGCTCAACAATCCTGAGGAGATTGATGAGGCATGATGGTTCATCCATATTGCGGTAATGATTCACACAATGATGGGAAATCTTAGTGGTCAAAATTTGGGGTATGACAGCATAGTCGGCTCTTTGATGTATGACAATCAATTGGAAAATCTTATGCAAGTTGTATAGATTTCAGAAAATTTATTTCTGAATATGTGTTCACTGTGTTTGGCATAACAATCAATTGGAAAGGAAAACTTCAGAAGGTTAATCCCTTATCAACCACTAAAGTGGAGTATATTTCCCTCACTGAAGTTGTGAAATAAGCATTGTGCCTTGAAGGTTTTTCTAAGGAGATGAAACTTCAAGGTCAAGCAATCACTGTTAAATGTGATAGTCAAAGTGCAATATGCATGTCGAAGAATTCAGGCTATCATGAGTGAACCAAACACGTCAATGTGAGACTATATTTCATTATAGAGATAATCGAGCGTGGAGAAGTCCAAGTGCTGAAGGTTTCGACTTATGACAATGTTGCTGATATGATCACCAAGACATTGTTAAGTTGCAAGTTTTTCCACATTATGCAGTTGATATGACTGCATGATGACAACTAATTGGTTTCGTGGTTCAGAGTTTGTTTCTAAGGTGGAGATTTATAGCTTACAGGTTATAAGCTAGTGTTATAAAAAACTCTATCGAAGCCGAAGAGTTAGTATAGCTGTCAAAAATATGCTAGGTTGTTAGCATATCGAATTGGGTCAATCTGTTGGGCCAATTGCTTAATATGTTAGTTGAAAGCTACGATTTAATTTCCTTATAAATAACATACTAGTCATCAATTCTTCATACGATCCCTAATAATCCTGATGAGAGAAAAAATTGTTGTGGTTGAGATTCAATTATAAACATTGTTCTCTAATATACAATTGAATCAAAATCCATAGTTTTAAATCAATTTGAATTGTCTTTCTCTTTCTTCTCTCTCTTTTCTTTTTACTTTGTGATTTTCTTACTAATAAAAAACCGATCCTATGTTGTTTCTTAGGTATCATTTTCACAGCATACTTAATACTAGAGATTGTTTCCTACTAATCAATCTGATACCTAAGCATAGTTTTCACAACATACTTAATACTAGAGATTGTTTCCTACTAATCAACTTGATACCTAGGATTTTCAACCGTCACACACTTTATGCACCAACTATATGTAGATTTTTGTGGTTCCATATTACTTGATGTGATCGAGTAACACATACTTTGAGCTGTTAAAATATTTATTTAGAGTCCAATTATTATTGATTATTTAATAAAAAGAAATAATAACTTTTTAGAATAATCAAAATCTAAAAATTATATTTTACGTAATAAGAAGTCTATTAATTTTGAGTTGAAATCAACAAAGTCAAAGAAGTTAGGCAACAAAATTGAATTTATGAGTGCCTACCACTTTGAAAAGTCGTAGAAGTGATGATTTGATAATGACTTCTGTGATTTTATGAAGAAGAAAAAGTCTATTTTATCCCTTCAAATTATTAGTTTGCTCTTCCCTGCGCAAATATAGTACGAGTATCATTGCAATTCATAAAGACATTTCGTTTTTCTTTTTAACTGAATTAAATAGAATGATAAAACTCTTTCTTATTTTTAGTTGAAGAATCAGTTTAATTTTGGCAATTTTTTATCACACCACCTATATTTTTTAGGTACCACTTAAATTTTCAGTTTTGCCCTTTGATTCCGGATGTGCACATCCGGACGTACCAATTTTTTAAAAAACGCTGATGCGTTTCTGAAGTGCACATCCGAAAACATTTCAGATCTGCAGATCCGGAAAACAGCAGAACTTTATTTTTTTTTAAAAATCGGTTTTGTTGGTTGGTCGCATATGTTAATATATCGTCGCAACTTAATATACATTTGACAACATCCATATATAAAATAAAATGATATATATACATAATAAACCTCTGTCAAAATACAGTACATACATGTAATATAAATAGAATACATCAAACAAAAAACTACTGCGTATGGCGAATGATCTCTCCTGGCTCCCCAGCTCCTCTGCCCCTACCCGCAATCCTGGCTCGATGTCTGCGGTACTGAAGTGCCCCCCGAGCAATCTCAATAATCCTATCCACGACAAGTCTGGCACCAGAGCCCTCAGGGAGGTGACTGTCCGTAATGGCCTGCCGCGCTATCTGCTCTATCTGACGACAACGAGGTAGGACATCCTAAGTGTGGTCCAACTGAGACTACCGCTCCTCTAATATCTCCTGATGAGCAGGTCTGGGTGGCGATCCCTCAGCAGTGGGCACCATGGATGGGTGTGAGACGGTGTATAACCACACGATGTACCCGGCAGCAACGCTCCAGTCTCTCTCTGCTATGGTCGGCCGAGCCTCTTCTAGTACCAAGTGGGACTGGAAGTCAGCATATATCTCATCTATCTGCCTGCGGGTCAAGCCTAGAGGAGCAGACTCATGAGGCATCCTGGGGATCGTCTGCGTGTAACCAAACTGACGCAAGACGCGCTCCGGCAGGTATCAAGTAGTAATGGTCGAACTGCATGCCAACCATCCTGAGAACATCGAAACCTCATCGAACGGGCGCGTCACACGGTGATCGACATAGGGGTGATACAAAACGTCCTCAGCAGCCATCCGATCAAGATACACTCTGTAGGGGTCGGGCACCTGGTTCCCTCTGAGCAGGAGAAATGCAGCAGCACGTGGCATATCCTCAGTGTACCCGTCGACACTCCCCCAACCAGTAATGTTGGGAAAGTGCTGTAAAATCCACGCCTGAAATGGAAAACATAACATGGGTGTCAAACATTATAATGAATATAGAAAGAAAAGAAATGAAAAAATCACTTAGAATATTAGATTGTTACCACGTATAGCATACATCTGTCTGCCACAATCTTGGATGCCCAGAGGCAACCATCGGAGAGCCTAGCATAGGTGTATGTCAGCGCTGCCGCCCCCCAGTTGTACCTATGGATCTCTGTCTGATCCAAAAGGTACCTGAGGTAGACGACATCAACATAATAGGCGCTGGTGTCCACAAACACCTGCGTACCGAGTAAAAACAAGTAGTAGCATCTCAGGTCACGCTTCCTGTGGATCTCCACCTCAGCTGCATCCCTTTCTGCCTATCCTGCATCATCAAGCTCCTCACCAAATCTGCGTATCAGAAAGGAGAACCGGACGTGTGCGCCCCTCAACTGGGTCACCTCCGCAAGTGCCTCATCTGGGCTAGCCCCAAGCTCTGCAATCAGCGTCTCCATCGCGTCCACCTTCGACATCCTACCGTAACGGAGAAGGGTACCCATGATCGGTAGATGTAAAAGGCACGAGATATCGTCGAGTGTGATCGTGATCTCGCTGTACGGTAGATGGAATGAGGATGTCTCAGGGTGCCATCTCTCAACAAATGCCATCAGCATACCGTACAGGATCTGGGAATACCCAATCCTAGACAGGCCTCCAAGACCAGAGGTAGCAAGTGCAGATGTGAACCACTGATCCCCTGGCAGCATCTCAAGCATGTCTATAACCTTGCCCCCATGGTTATAGAACTTCTAGGATGTGGTGTCGGATGTCCCTCAGCTGTAAAGGCTACACCAACTCCCTCTGCGCCGGAAGCCTCGGCTGTAGACTGCATCCGCTCACGTCGGACAGATGCGTTCTACGTTGTCCGTCCATGTTGATACGATCGTCTCTGCCAACCATCTAATCTGAAAAGCATAATAAATAAATTAGAATTTTTTAAAAATAATTAAAAAAAACAAACAAACAAACTCAAAAAAAACTAAGTGTCTTCCGGATGTGCACATCCGGAAATATGCAAAATATTTAACGTTGGATGTCTTTCGGATGTGCACATCCGGAAGAGCACAAATTTTTTAACATTGGGTACTTCCGGATGTGCACATCCGGAAACACTCAGAATACTAAACGTTACTATCTTTTCAGATCTACACATCCAGTACATATTTTGAAGTTTAAACGTGGCAGTCATGGCCACTATACCATGCAAAAGGGCATTTTAATGCCCTGATCGTCCGTTTGAAGCAGAAAAAAGACCTACATTGTCTCTAACCTATGTTATTCATACAACCTAACAATTTCTACACCTAAATGTCTACTCTAAATCAATTACTCGAAAATAACTCCGAAACTGTAAAATTTGAAAACTTACCGATTAAAATGAGATACGGAGGATTTGGAGTCTCTTGATCGTTGTAGATGTTGCTCTGCGCCGAACGCGAGTGGAAAAAATTGAGATTTGTGGTGATTGAAAATTTGAGAGTTTGCGAGAGTTTGGAAATGAAAAAGTGAAGAATGAGGGGGAGAAAGAAGGTCTGGCGCGAATTAATAAGAAATCCTTCCGAAAGTGCACATTAGAAATGTTCCGAATATGCATATCCGAAACACATCAGCGTTTTTAAAAAAATTGGTGCGTCCGGAAACAGGGGGCAAAAAAGAAATTTCACGTGGTGCCTAGGAAACTTGGGTGGTGTATTAAGAAATGCTCTTAATTTTTAACTACCACTTGGTTGCGGGAGGAACAACTTGGTTGTTCTTCGAGCATGGGATGAATGGGTGGATAAGGTTTCAGAGGTTAGAAGGGGCATTTCAAAATTCTTTAAGGAGCACTTCTTAGATTCAGTGGAGTCTAGGCCTACCTTAGATGGAGTTGCCCAGTCTCTCATCTGCTGAGATTGAGTTCCTTTTTGTTAAGTTTATGCCTTTGGAATTGGATGAAGTGGTAGTCGAGATTGATGGATAGAGTTTGGGTCTTAATGGTTTCAATTTCTTTTCTCTATAAAAAGTTTTAGAGGTTTATTAAGTCCAAGGTATATGTGAAGATTGATCAACATTTTTTATAATGTTGTTTTGTCGAAGAGTCTGATGTCCTTTCATTCCACTTATTCCAAAGATTGATTCTTCTTTGAAGTTGAGAGATTTTAGACCGGTTGCAAAGGTGTTGGTTGCTAGGCTGGCAGGCAGGGGTGACGAGGAGTATTTTTCCTTCTAAGTAGTCGACTTTCGTTAAGGAAAGATAGTTTGTGGATGACATGGTCATTTTTAATGAGATTTTAGATCTTGTTAAGGTGTCTAAGTGAAAGAGTTTTGTGTTCAAATTGAATTTTGAGAAAACTTATCACTATATTAGTTAGTATTTCCTAAACTATTTGTTGTTGAGATTTGGATTTGACGATAGGTGGAGGGCTTGGATTAGAGCTTGTGTCTTTTTGGAGAGCCTTTCTATTTTAGTGAATGGGTTCCAGACAAAAGAGATTAGTATTTATAAGGGTCTTAAGCAAGGAGACCCCTTAGCACAATTTCTTATTCTTCTGGTTGTGGAAAGCCTTAGTATTATTTCCTTGAAAATAGTGGATTTGGTTGGTGTTTTTGAAGGGTTTAAGGTAGGTAATGAAGTGATATAAGTCATTCATCTCCACTATGTTGATGATATAGTTCTTGTAAGAGTCCAATCGGTTGACAATCTTTTGATTATTAAGGTGGTTCTTAGAAGTTTAAAGGTTGCCTCGGGACTTAAGGTGAATTTTGCTAAAAGTAATATGTTAGGTGTTAATGAGGGTAAGCCTTTTCTGGAGTTGATTGAGGAATGCTTGCATTTCAAGGTGGATAATTTTCCCTTTAAGTATTTAGGGCTTTTGGTGGATAAACACGGTGAAAAAAGGAACTTGGGATCATTTAGTTAATCTTGTCTCTAAGAGATTAACTTTTTGGAAGAATAGATTTGTGACTTGGTGGGAGGATGACCCTATTGAACTCGTTGCTAAACTCTATTCCCGTATTCTTTTTGCCTATCATGAATATATTAGTCTTGATTTAGCAGAAGCTGGTTGATATGCAAAGATGTTTTTATGGAGGCTCTAAAGGGGTAACTAAGGTTGCTTAGGTTATGTGGGTGGATATCTGGAGAAAAGAAAAAGGTGGTTTAAGGATCTTAAACCAATAAATCTCAAATTGTTAAGTGAGTGGAGGTGGGGGATTATTTCGAATATGCCTTCGTTGTAGAGGAATATTTGTTCAACGAGATATATGCAAGGTTGCGCCGACTACCTATATAGGGTTTTTAGGTGGGAGAGCGATCTAGGCTTCCACCAATTCGATTTTAAGGGTGTTTGAGTTGTTTTAGAGTTTAGGTCATGGTAATAAGGTGTCTTTAGGCATGGTCTCGATTAGATATTCATTGGTATCGACTATTTGGAAATTGTGGAACAAAGTTATTCTTTTGCCGAAAATGTTTGACGCACTCAATGTCTTCAATTATATGTATTGTGTGGAATTAGGTCCACGCTCAGGATCCACTCAAATGTTGTTTTTTCTTTTCACTATGTTGTAGTTGGGTTTTTTTCTTTGGTTTATTTTATGGGTTTTATCTTATTTTTGTTAGAATTTGTTGTTCTAACGCCCTTAGGGGTGACAAACGGGCATGTTCTCCCATTTAAACTCGTCATGTAAAAGCAAAAAAAAAAACGTCGTGCAAGTGAACATAGTTAAGGGTGCGAGCATAAAACTTTGACCCACCTGACACTAAAGTGAGAGTAAAACGGGATGCCCGACAGATCGGGCTCGCGGAAAATGCACATTTTAAATTTAAAAAATACAAAATTTATGTTAATATTTATGCCTGCAAAAGTCCGCAAAAAATGGGGTAGGATGGGGCAGCCACATTAGAGGATGAATGCTTAAATCTTTTATCTGCTCTACATTAAAGCGCGGGCAAAACATCCAGGCCTTGTTGAGAATAACAAATGTGAGTGGTGTGTGGAAGTTCCACACTGGTTAGAAATGTTGAGACTTTAGTATTTATAAGTGGGAGAACCCACACACTTATTACCTTAAGGTTTTGAGTGAGTATGTGGTATGTGTCTTACAACGTGTGTTGCTTATAAAGGAAGTTCCCAAAGTAAAATGTTGTCTTGTGTTGACCCCCCGAATAGCCCAAACAGTGGTATCATGAGCCTTTGGTTCAAGTGAAGGGATCGACTCACTTGTATCAAAATTCGGGAAATTTCGCATTGATTAAAAATGTGGAGACTTGAACATTTATAAGTTAGAGAACTCACACGCCTACTACCTTAAGATTTCGAGTGAGTATAAGTTGTGTCTTTCAAAGGATATGCTGTGTATAGGGATGACAATTTGGCCCATCCCCAGTGGGTACCCACAAAATTACCTACAACGGGTAGGGTAAAAATCCGCAAAAATTGATATGGTACGGGTTCAGGTAATTACCCACTTAAATAAACGAGGATGAGTGCGGGTATGGACACCTTAATACCCACTCTGCCTCATACCCACACAATATATATTTATATTTTTTAATTTATATTATTATATAAAAATAAATGTTTAAAAAATTTAAAAAAAAAAACATCAAAATTAAATTACTACATATTTAATATAAGTGTTCATTTATTTCATAATTCAACAATAATTTTTTTTATAAAAATTTTAATGATTTTGAAAAATTTAAAGTTGACTAGGTACCTGAAGAAGTGATATTTGTAGATGGTGAAGAACTGTTATTGGTAGATTCTGATGGTGGCTGTAGCGACGGTGAAGGAGGCGTCGCATTCAAATCCAACACAATCGTCGGATTATAGAAACGATAAGGATCAAACCTAATACGACAACTTGGTTTAAGAATATTTCCTCCCATCTTTCCTCTACAACAAACTGGAATTTCAGAAACCGCTGCTTCCAAGCAATCAACACATTGTTGCGAAGACAAATCCGGCATACACAACACATAACCGTATATAGTTGCAAAATTTGCAGACTCGTAAACATTATCAGCATCATACTTACGACGAGAGTCACCCGATGCAGCTTTTTTCGTTAGATTTGTCATCAAGTTACTCAGTGCTTTGTTGTATGCATCCACATCGCTTACATCTCTTTCATATATTAGATATATTGTAGGTGAAGTTTATACTGCTCCGAAAATTGAACGGTTAGAGTACCATAGAGTGAAATCACCACCCCATACAATTGCCTCTTTTTTATTTGGACATTGTTGTTTGAGATAGGTGAAGGAGTTGTTTATGTTTGTGAGACAGGTTTTTGGTTCGAGATCTCCACGACATAGTCCGATGGCGTATGCTTTGTCGGGATCTTGGCCATATGAGAAATTGTAGAAACCGTAGTTTATTTGTTTATGGGAAGAGAAAGTGGATATAAGGGTTTTAAGGTTGTTGTCGTAGGTGCTATTGGCTGTGTAATTGCCTTGGTTGTTATTACATGATACAGGATCTCCGGCTTTGACATGTGATATAGTTGTGACAAGCAAGTAACAAAGAAAGGGAAGCAGAGCCATTGCAGAATATTTTTGTTTGAAGTATCAAAATGGAGAGTAAAGAGATGGAGGGGGTACTATGTAATGTAAGGATGAAGGTGTTGGACAATTGAGTTGACTGACCATAAGATTTTGATGTTGTGATTTGTTGTTTTTCTTCTTTTTGACAGCACGATAGTGTTGACATATTCAAACGTTAGAATGGGAGATGCGTGTACAATTTACACGGTAGCATGGCCAAGCACCACACAATGGTTGATATATATGTATCACCAAAGTTTTAAATAGCAATTGAGATATTTTTTTAGTAGAAATTTTATTAAAACTATTTATTATAATGTATCATAATAAAATCAAAATTTATTTTTACTATTATCATAAAATATTTGATGTAAAATTAAATGTCATGTAAGACAAAGTAATTAAGCCTTTAAAAAAATGAGATGAAAGAGCAAATCACAAGTGTTATGTGTTGGCCACAAGGTCAACAATGCATAAGTCAATTTACAATATGTAGTATATAAATTCATATGTGTGCAAATAGAGGTAAGATACTTATCATAATTCAATCTATCTCTTTTTGTTCACTGGGTGACGTGGATATTGGAGTTATAACCTTGCAAGTTTATTTTTGCATTGAAGATTTGCACCATAACATCATATCTCACCTCATGATTTCGTCCATAATCCTGATTCCCTATCGAAACAATGGCGTCCTATGTGAAAATTAGCTTTTGACTCTTGCGAATTTTCATCAGATCTCTTCTGATTTAAACCTCAATCGTTGTAACAATCACGCTGAGATGGAGGGAGTAACTTCTGATTTCATTTCCAATACTACCTTGGAATCTTCTAATTCAAGATCACCTCGGATATTCATCGCGGATACGATTGGTGGAGATCTACTCATGAAGAAAGAATTTCCGCCACAGAGTTCTCTTGAATTAATGTCGCATATCGAGAGGCAAAAGAGCGACAAACCAATCTTAAGATTTCAAGATCACAAGATTATGGATGAAAATCCTTACATGGCACTTTCGCTAATCATTACCATTACCAAAGCTAATCACTATGTCTCAAGGATCCACATTGATGACAAAAGATCTTGCCATTTGATATACATCGGAATTTTCATGGAGCAAAGCTTGAGCAAGCAAGATATAAAGCCAGGAAAAGCCCAGAGCCTCATAGCATTCAATGATTCATGCACTCGTCCATGTGGACATATAGATCTATCAGTTTTCTAGAGATAAGGAAGAAATATGAGTATTCTGAACATTCACTTCTTTGTGATCCCTTCTAGAAGTGTTTACAACAACATTCTCAGAAGGTCGTTCCAAGAAATGCTAGACACAATGGCTTCCCCCGTCCACTTGAAGGTAAAGTATCACAAAGATTTCGACAATCTATTTGTACTCACATCTGACCTACGTGAGGATCGACAGTTACATGAAGAAACACTGAAGAATCCCTTATCAATGGTTGTCTTCCTAAGAAGAGAAAGAAGGAAACCATGGAAGCAACCAACTTAGTTCACCTTGAAATATGCAAAGACAAAACCCCGTAGAATAACGAACTTGGTCCCTCTACAGGAATCAAGATGAAGACCTTGAGGCTGATTCCAGATGGTGAATTCAAAGTCATACAGTTAGATGATAACCTAATATAGTATGTAAGTATAGGGGGTCGACCTACCCACCATAGAATTTTCGATATTGCATGCTAAAAATTAAACATTGATTCTAGTGCCCCATATATATCGTAGAGTAAGAGGCGGAAGTCTCTTGCGAAGGCTAAGGCGACCATGAAGACGATCCAGGGTTTGTTGGATGCTAATTTTACCTTTGAAGTAAGATACACATAATGGCTATCTAATGTAGTGTTAGTCAAGATAGCTTCGTAGAAGTGGATAAAGTGTGTCGATTAAACCGACCTCAATAGAACATGTCTCGTACTTGCTCCCAAACATACACAAGTTAGTGGATAATTCGACTGGATAAAGCTTTTATCGTTTATGGACACATACTTTGGCTACAAAAAAATACACATGTATGACCCAAGCATAGAGACACAACATCAAAACTTAACATTCCTCTTGAAAGTTAGTCTTTGGTTTGATGTATTTTTCTTTGTTTTTCACTAGTTAATGTATGTAGTACTCATTCTTTGGTTCCATCTTGACTTTTGGTGTAATTATTAGCGAAATAACGAGTGGTCCTATTGCTGATTTTATTGGGCAAAATGGGGTAAGTTTAGTAAAATGATGATGGTTATTTTGGAACCGGGTTCCAAAATTTTTAATTATATTTATTATTTAAACTATTCATTAAAACTTGGGTTTGGAATATAAATTTAAGGAATGAGAGTATCTAGTGTTTTTTGCATTGTAGGATGGCTTGTTATTTATTTTTCTAAGGTTCTTACTACAAAACTTATGTGATTTTATTTCCATACCTGTTCTCCGAGGATTAACTGAGCTTTTTTTCTCAATTTAAGGTTGTCGCGGCGAAAAAAATACCCGGGCGTAAGGTGTAACACACTAGCCCCCGTACATAAAATTATCATGGAATTTGATCCAAACATAATACAACTTCAGGGTGTTACACACAACAAACACATAACCTGCTCCGTAACACGAGTCACAACAAAATAATTTAATACACAAATTTGTACCTGGGATGTTTACACGACATCCAACTCATATGATTTGTACTTGGTATGTTTACACGACATCCAACTCATCTGATGTTTAAGGTGTCATCATAGCGAAATTATCAATAAAGAAATTAACAACAATATTGCAACTCATATTATCTAGTTTTATAAATGTTAATTTCATAACATAAGCAAAATGAGTTCATAACAATCAACTCAAAACAACTTAGAAAATCTCAACAACATAAATAGTCTCGAATTAGAACATAAATGACATAAGAGTCAATTCAAGTGTTTATCCCTCAACCTGATGTTACATGATCAGAGCAAGATACCACTAGTCAAAGCGATAAACTAAAGAAGTAACTCCAAGAGCTATCTTCTACTTATTTCAACAATGCTACTCCTGAGTATCTACAAGATACCCAAGTAAAGGCAACATTCAAACATAATGGGCGAGAAATACATTCAAATAATTAATGATGCATAAACAATCAGAGTAGATTAAATACAATACAGTTCAAACATAATCCACTATGCACCATAACACATGTATTCAAGTTTCACCCACTTCACAACAAATACACAATTAATATGCAAATGCGACTCACAACAACTTCAACAGACTCATATGTTAGAACAAGATTTGTTCATGACATATATTCCTTGAGTTTTGATGATAACAAAGTTTTAAAAGAACAATGGTGTTATATAATGTGTGTTACAAGTATGAAGGTTCTAATTCTTAAAGTTATATATTCAGAATCTGATATATATATATATATATATATATATATATATATATATATATATATATATATATACACACACACTTGAGAGAAGCTAAATTACTAGCTTCTGGTGGTGCAGAATCTGAAGAACTCTATCTAAATGATGTTTCGCGTAGACTCTGAAGCTTGTTCATGACATATATTCCTTGAGTTTTGATGATAACAAAGTTTTAAAAGAACAATGGTGTTATATAATGTGTGTTACAAGTATGAAGGTTCTAATTCTTAAAGTTATATATTCAGAATCTGATATATATATATATATATATATATATATATATACACACGCACGTGAGAGAAGCTAAATTACTAGCTTCTGGTGGTGCAGAATCTGAAGAACTCTATCTAAATGATGTTTGGCGTAGACTCTGAAGCTGAAGGTCTTAGCATAAGACGAAGCAACATATTGTCTCTACACTTGGTGAATGTAATTAGCTTCTGGTGATCATTCAGAATTAGTGATAAAGCTAAAGTTATCCTTACCACAAAAATCAAGCTGCATTGTCAAATCAGTTTTCCTTGAGTTTTGATGATAACAAAGTTTTAAAAGAACAATGGTGTTATATAATGTGTGTTACAAGTATGAAGGTTCTAATTCTTAAAGTTATATATTCATAATCTGATATATATATATATATATATATATATATATATATATATATATATACACACACACGTGAGAGAAGCTAAATTACTAGCTTCTGGTGGTGCAGAATATGAAGAACTCTATCTAAATGATGTTTGGCGTAGACTCTGAAGCTGAAGGTCTTAGCATAAGACGAAGCAACATATTGTCTCTACACTTGGTGAATGTAATTAGCTTCTGGTGATCATTCAGAATTAGTGATAAAGCTAAAGTTATCCTTACCACAAAAATCAAGCTGCATTGTCAAATCAGTTTGTCAGCTAGAGTCTAAGTTCACAAGGCTCAAGAAGAGTTGACATGCTTTACGGATATCTACTCTCAACGACTTTATAGTACAAGATTACATGGAAGACACAATGGTGAAACATGTTACACAATGGATTAAGATCTTTTGGTGTATCTCTCTTCAACGTCTCTTATACTATGGAGAAACAAAGATACTTGTTCAAGTTATATCTTCCAACGGCTAGTCTTCTACAACTGCTATGTAAGCTACTGAAGATTCAAACTGAAGTCTTCAAGAAGGGAGCAATTAAAAGGGAAAATATAGAAGGATAGAAGTGTTCTACACTTCTGTCTGGATGGAGGAATTACAAGATCATACTATAAGTGACACAATCGAGTATGTAGATTTTCTGTTATATGTTGTAAATTGTAATAAGATTTAAGATTTATTAAACATTGAATATCTTAAAAATCTTAAGTGCTTAGAGGATTTTGTTAAGGTGATTACCATGTACGTCTAATTTTGTATCAAGTACACCTTGTTCTCTATTCTTCTAAACATGATACTTTAGTAGTTTAGATAAAGTCTCTTACTATGTGCTTGAACAACAAAGTCTCTTGCTGAGAAGCTTGAGCCAAGTAAGTCTCCTGTTATTTGCTAGAGCATTGAAAGCCTTAATCAATTGTTGATTGAGCAGAAGTCCTGAATCCGTGGGATTTAAGGCGAGAAGTCTTGGACTATGAGGCTGAGCAAAGAAGTCTTGAACATGAGGGGTTTGAGCAAAAGTCTTGGGTTCGTGGAACCTGAGCTAGGAAGTCTTGAGTTCGTGGAACTTAAGCAAGGAAGTCTTTGGCCTAATGGGCTTGATCAGAAGTCTTGGATTCGTGGAATCTGAGCAGGGAAGTCTTGGACCAAGGGTATGAGCAGAAGTCTTGAATCTGAGGGGATTAAGAAAGAAAGTCTTGGGTTCGTGGAACCTGAGCAGAAGTCTTGGACCTGAGGGGTTTAAGTAGGAAGTCTCGAGTTGAGGTTCTGAGCAAAGGGAAGTTATATGCTTAAGTGCATTAGCGATTGTAATCATGTTTTTGTTATAATGAAAATCTCTTGTGATGCAAGGGGATTGGACTACTCTCATTTGGGAGGAACCAATATAAATCTTTGTGTGTTATGTTTTTATTTATTTGCTTCTGTTAACATTCGCTGCAACGTATAATCAAAATATGAACACCAATTTAGATTCTAAACTCTGATCAGAGGCAAAGTTAAGAAATGGAAAACACAATTCACCCCCCTTTCTTGTGTATTTTTCTCACCTTCAGTTGGTATCAGAGCATAGTCTGTGCATAACACTTAACAGTGGTGTAGATAATGATCAAATGAGAAAATATGTCTGTCAAAGACTTTCCTTCAAGAAGGAGTCAAGTGTAACATGAAAAATATTACATTGTTTTTCCTACCATATTCAAAGGGTGATTCCGCTGAATTTAATTGATGGAAAAACAAAATATATTTTTAATTCATTGGTCTTGCTAAAGGGTTTTAATGAAGGTCTATAAAATCCTATTGAGAAAGGTATTACTATAGAAGTTGATGGTGTAGGGATGATCAAAGTTTGAAAGTCTCTCACACCAGCTCAGAAGAAGCTTATTAAGAATATCTTTCGAGTTAGATGCATTCTGGTAGGTGCTCTATCTCAATTATGAGTATAACAACATCACTGATATGTCTAATGCTCAGACTATCTTTGAATCCTTGTGTTTAAATTTGTGGGATTCATTAAAGAAGCTTGTCCAGTTACACTTCATCTAATCTTTCCAAGCAAATTCTGAGAAGATTGCCTAATGGATTCAAACCTAAAGTCACAATTATTCAAGTTGTCATAAAACTTGAGTATGTTGTGTCTTGAAGGTTTATCTAGCAATCTCTGAAGAAAAGAAATGGAATTAGATTATGAAAAGCTATCAAACAGACTAACCCTTTTTAAGCATGTTGAAGAAAATTCATATGGAATGTCTGATGATGGGAATTAACCTTCCTTATCAAAAGATTTTGTCAACTGGCTAAATGGAATGTGATATTTGTTGATAGAAGAGTAACTTCAGAAGCTTTTGAAATATTCTAATTTCAACTGATTTTCCAAAATCTTAAGAACAAGGAGAAATACTTCTAGAAAAACCCAAAATGTCAAAGATCCCCACTGCTTAATCAAATGAAGATGATATAGGACAAGATTCAAAAGAAAAAAGTAATATGGTTTTGTTGGTCATTACTGCTTCTGAAGAAGCATCTGAATCATTGAATAAAAATTAATTATTGAAGAGAAATAGATAATGTCAAATCTATCTTGCTTTAATATTGATAATTAGTAGTCTGGTCTTCAAGATAATATCTTAAGTGACTCCATTGCTCCTAAAAATTGAAGGTCATCATTGAATTTATGTTAAAGGACAATTCCATTAGAAACCTTCGATTCTTCATGTTCTACCAGCAATGCTATGATAGTACCTTAAATTTGTTTTATGCCAATCTCTGATAGCAAACACTATCTGGTTCTATACTTGTCAAAAATTTCAAAGTCAAAAGATTTAATCCAAGACAATGAAATCAGTGACTCTGCTAAGAACAAGATCTGGTTCATACCATAACTCATCCCAGACTCATACTCTGGAATGAATCATGGTACTGCTATCAGATTAAGGCATAAAGCAAAGGAAAGTTTGTTAGGACTAACATTTCTGGACTCATAGAAATATGAGTACCATTACTCAAAATGTATTTGTTGCAGATATCGAAGAAAGAAGCAAAGGCATCTTCCATAGTACTTAATCAAAGGTTGTTTACAACATTTGATGGAAAAAGACCCTACATCCCAGACTCAAGAGCTGAAGGCACTGAGTTTGGTGAAAGAAGTGGAGTCAATGGTTTAACAGCCATTGAATCAAAATCCGCTCAATACAGTATTCAGATTCTATGGTCAAATCTGAATACTCATCTGGAGTCTGACCAAGAAAATAACAAAAAAAAAGGTATGTCTGTTCTTTCCTAGCTTACTTCTTGATTCAATGAGATATTTATGTATTAGTAAATACAAAGTCTCTGTTAGATCTCTAGAGAAATTCTTTTGTTAAAATAATCTCCAGAAATCTTTAAGAAGAAACTATGTGGTATTTTTCTATACTGAATATATCATTAGCTAGATGATGGTCATATTTATGGAAACAATTTCCTCACTTTTTGTGATGATATTGCTGCTTGCTAGTTGTCAAAGAAACCAATTCAATATTCATTAATTAAGCATGACTCTAGTTTCATGAGAAAAAATCTTGATTCTGAATAGAATATCAAAGACTGATGGCTGACAGAAGATATCTCACTCGTAGCCTATATCTACTAGACTTTGATGGATGATAGCTTCTGAAAATTATCAGTTTTTGAGATTCTGAAAAAGAATTCTTTACTTCTGATTAAGTGTAATACCCCATATTATTTAAGTGCTCAATTGGATATCAGATGAGTATCTATGTTCTCTATCTTTGGTAAATTGGATTAATGGAATCCTCTAAGTACTTTAAGTATTGACATTTGGGATCAATAGAGCAACTAATGAACTCTGAAGAGATCAATTATTTTATAAAAGAGACAAATTGGTATTTATTAGTTCAAGAGAGTGTTTTTTTAAGGTAACTCTAATAATTGATCAATTGGGTTGAGATGTCAAAATATCAATTAGAGATATTTTACCCTGTTGGATTTATAATATATAATAAGGTTATATATATATATATATATATATATATATATATATATATATATATATAATATATAATAAGGTTATATATATATATATATATATATATATATATATATATATATATATATATATATATATATATATATATTGAAAAAAGAAAGAATAGAAAGTGGGTAAGAAAGAAGAAAAAGAAGAAAACGTGGAAAGGAAGAGAAGAGAAAGAGAAATAAGTGAGAAGCCATGGATCATCTTCAATGTTCATCATCTTCTTCAACCTCCTCTTCGATTATCAGGCGCGTTCTAGTTAGACACTTTAAGTTCTAGAACTAAGTTTAGAACTTAGGTTAGAAATTGTGAGAAAATGATTAAATGGTTAAATCAATGAAATCTAACGGATGAAATGCGATATAAACTACATAGAATACTTCTTGTTATGTTTGGAACATGTTTTGGTTGATATGGTCTGAATTGGAAGTGTTTGGGTATGGTTGGATTGTAAAACCTAACTTTTCATATTTGATAAAATTGGTATTAATTTTTTAATTATGTTGGATGGCCTTTTAATTGGGAAAATATCATAGTGTGTTGAATTCTGAGACCGGGGCTTTTTACGGAATCGAAATTGGAGGTCCGGAAGGCATTTAACGGTCGGAAACTGATTTTTTAGCAAAATCTGCGCAGTATGCGTCGACTCACTGCAAGTATGCGTCGAATCACTGCAACTATGCATGGACTCATGGCCAGTTTGAGCTGATCAGAGCGTTAACCTCCAGGATTTTGCGTCGACCCATAGGATTTTGCGTTGACTCATGGTCACAGAATTTTTCCAACATGTCAGATTTTGTTTTCTTCATAACTTTTGAATCGTAAGTCCGTTTTGGTCCCCGTTCGAACCATTGGAAAGATAATTTTATGCTCTATGTGATGGTGAGGTAGAAACAAAGTTATATGCTATAGATTGATAAGAAAAATATGGAAAAGTAATGTATGTGTGAATATTGTAGTCCTCGTTTCCACCAAAATTCATGAATCGGGAATCCGATTGATATGGGACTTGAAGCCTTGGAAAAAGAATCCAATGTGCTATTAAATGGTGATGTTAGAACATGTTTAACCAAGGATGCTTGGTAGGGGATAGTAGTGGCTAGTATGCCTTAAAAACGTGTATGAACTATAATGTGGTTATGTTTGACATGTTATGCTATCATGTGTGTTTTATGATTGATATTGTAATATGCTTGTCTAATATTGTTGTTAAGTAAGAATGAGAGAATATGCATGTTAAAATGAATTAGGTAGAGTGAGGAAACTTTACCCCATAACAGCTTGATAGTGGAACCTAGTAATGGCTAGGAAGTGATAGAAACTCTAGATGGCGATGCTCGTGCATTCGATGTATAGATGTGCATCCTTGATGAGTAATGGTCTAGAGTAGATAACCTAGATAAAAACGCTCGTGCAGAAGAGGCCGAGGCGTGTTTCCATTACCGAATGATATAGAAAAGAGTGAAACACTAGTATGGAACATGTGTGTAAACCTTTGTGGTTTTGTGAAAAGGCAAGAGAGGCCTTAAGGCTAATGTGGCCTTGTGATTGTCGAATACAATCACGTTGTGTATATGAAATCACGTAATCGTAACCATTTTATTTTAAATTGCCCTTGAGAGGCCTTCATGAGTCTCGAGCTCCTCTGAAGTGCAGGCACAATTACTTGGCAGATTTGATTCCCGTGTGTAGTACGAATGGAGATTATTTATAAAGGTAAAGAGACTTGCGATGGTTAACAGGCCATGAGAAGTGACAGATCACGGTTAACAGGCCGATGATCCCGAATCCATTTCGTATGCCAAGTAACTACAAGGATCCATGACTCGGGTCGACTTCTAGACGTAGAGCCGGACGGGAAAAGGGGATGCCTTGGTACAGGTTATCGATTAGTGATAAACTCTTGAGTTAATAGGCTCAGGACATATTCCATTCGTGGGATTTATGAGTTAACAGACTCATGACATGTTTCCATATAGTGTAAGATTGTGAGATTGTGAACTCAAGGTCATATCCCTTCCCCTTTAACTTGAGTTAGGATTGGTTAGAACCCTATAAAGCCGAGAGGACCTATAAGATAGGGAACTCACTGAGATTTGATGTATCTCACCCCACTATAGTTGCTATATTTCAGGTGTGGTTTGCAGGTTTGATTTACAAGTGGAGCTATGCTTGGATGTTTCAAGAGAAGCTTGGCTTTAGTATTTTTCCGCTGTGTATTTGTTGTATACAATGAGGATATTGTATATTGATCTTAGATTTTATATTTTTGGCTAGTATCCATGTCTTGTACCATAGATTGTATTATGTTTTAGAAATGGTCAAGTATGTGAATTATGCCATTAGGCACTTATGATGGTGTCAGTACCAAATAAAACACTTGTATGGTATTATTCTAGATTAATATTATACAGGGCGCTACTAAGGAGTTTAAGTAAAAACTTGACCAGCACACACAACTAAAGAAAATAAAGAAAAGAAAAGAACTGAACAAGATTTCAGAAGAATAAGAATCTTGTCAGAAAAAGGACACAAAATGATGTTTCACAAGACAGAGGATAGAGATAATAATAATATTAATAATAATAATAATAATAATAATAATAATAATAATAATAATAATAATAATAATAATAACAATAATAATAATAATAGTAGATAAAAAGAAAAACATCATTACCCAAAGGTTTTTACCCAACAGATTTCCTGAATCCACTAGAAGATTTTCAACTTTATGAAATTTAGGTAATATAAAAGTTAAAAAAACACTTTTTACTTAAACTCCTTAACTTGTATCAAGAGTATTATTCTTTTCTTTAAGTAAATATTGTGGATTTTGAAGAATTTCTTAAGCTAGGTTTTAACTTCTGGAAGACTGTGTCTGAAAAAAGTTGGAATGGATACTTTGAGATGCTCTGTGGTTTCACTTATCTAAGGCTTGTCAAAGAGTTTTGGATTAATGCTTCCATTATTGAGCTGAATTCTGAATGTGCTATTCTTTTTCAGGTGTCTGGTGTTTCTATAACAGTAACCTCTAAATCGATTGCTAATGTGATCAATTGTGAGGATATTGGAGAAATCCTATGAACTCTTGTTTGGGAACACTACCTTCCTACTTGGCGTACTTTTGTAGATCCATCTAACACATCTCTGGTCTCAAATCATTGTCCTGATGGAATTGTTTAGAATTAGATTCTGAACTCAGATTTGTTTTCTAAGGACAATGATCTGGACCGTGTGGACCCTATTGAAAAATATTTGCTACTTCTTCTCAGTTCAAACTTTCAGTTTGATCTTCCTCAAGTTATGTTTAACTATTTGAAGGAGACTCTTTCATCCTTTCGTAAGGGAAAGACATTATTTATTCCTTATGGACGAGTTCTTTCATAAATAGTGGTCAAACAGGGAGTTATCATAAGTTCAGAAGATGATTCTTCTAAAATTTGGAGAAAAAATTTGAAGCTATCTATGAGAGTTTCTAATGTTAGACTTTTGCAAATTTATGCCGTGTATTTGTTAAAACTTCTTGCATTAAGCAATCCTGTTATCCAGTTTTGTTCATGCTCTTGTGAGTCTTAACTGTTATATATATATATATATATATATATATATATATATATATATATATATATATATATATATATACATATATAATTCAAGAGGATAAATTAAATAGGATTAAAAACTCAAACACATGCAACATTCTCATTAAATTGGAAGTTATTACAAATTGTTAAAACTCTCTAGGAATTTGGATTTGTCCTAAGGTATTCCCTAGGATCATCTGACATTTCCAGATTGTCTAAATAATCTTGCAATTCTTCCTTTGCAAACTCTACAGCCTCCTTTCTCAGTTGGTTTCTGTGTTTTGCCCTAGAAATTCTTCTTCTTTGTGTCTCAACGAAGGTTGCTACAGAAGTATGTGCTTCTAAAGTTATCTGTTTGCTTGTAGATCCTTCAATTGCCGCATTACTCTTGTTGGTTGAGCTGCTGCATTGGCATGGCTGTCTTTCTAAAATCTCCCTTTGGAACCCAAATTTGTTTTTGTTTATACATCTTTGTGTTAGAAAGATTAAGTGACTATGAAAGTGAGTTTGCTAAGGGTTTTTATAGAATCATTACATTCATTACCTTGAGTATTCATTACATTGATTATAAAAGTGAGTCTGCTAATGATTGTTTGATGTTAGGGAATTGGGTAAAGATGCATGTCCATAACATGTAACAGGGATATGATGCCCATTTCCAATAGTAATATTATTACTCATATTAAAATAAGACGTGAAGTTACCTTCATTGCCCATCATATGAGAAGTCTCTCTACCTTCCATATACCATTGATCATCAGAAGGCGATATGGAGAAAGTATGCATAGCATCCTAGATGTTGTCAGAGTGTTGCAGTGCTTACTAAATGATGGAAGTCGATAGAGAAGTGGTTATACTGGAATGCTGAGGCATATGACCAAGTATGCCATATTGTTTTTGTGACACATCTATTGCCAGATGGGGACATCGTGGAGTTGTCCATGGTTCCATGGATATGTCCAAAGGTGGTGCTGATAGAGAGATGGAAACCATTGTTGTTGTTGCAACTGAGAGCGAATTCCACCTCAACCATTGTGTCTTCCACTACCACGATTGCCGCGACCATTGTGCTGGCCATCGCAAGCACCATTGTTGCGTCTGTTCTAGTTGCTGTTGAGATTATGACCTATCATGGCGGAAACATCATCTTGAGAGGATAAGAAAAATAGAGTTCTCGACGAAACTCACTACCTCCATTGCCTTGGATGTTTCTTATAGGATAATCATAGAATGAGCTTTGTAAAAAGGGGGAAGAGAATCTTTGTGGCGAATCAGCGATCCAACTATGGCGTACGCATCAGTTGCGCCAGAGATAAGTTAAAGTAGGAGCCTTTCAATCGATATAGGAGCACCGACATTAAAGAGTTGATCTGATAATGATTTCACATGTTGACAATAGGTGAAGGCATCAGGAAGTGTTCTATACGAGCATTCAAAAATTTCTTCTCTAGGTAGAGATCCCTAGAATTTTTGTTGTCATAAAAGATATTGAACAACCGGTTCCATGCTTGTTCTGTAGTTGAATTACACTCAAATAGTGTGTGAAGAGGATCATTTGATATAGTACTGTCAATCCATCGAAAGAGGATACAAGTTTGGTCTGAATAATGTGATCAATAACTTGATGTACACGAGCATGGATTTTGAAGAGTTCAGACCATGTGTTATATTCCCCCTTTTTCGATGCTCAAGGTAATTTTGATGAAATTTGTGATGTTTGAGATGGTGAAAGCGGGGTGGATAGGAGACGGTGTTGCTGGCGTGGTGGCATACATGGGAGAGGAGGTCGGTGTTTTGGTAGGAGAAGAGGATGAGTGATTATCACCAGACATGTTGGGAAGAAGAAAGTTAGAGTGACATGATTAGGCTTAGGAAGGAGAAGGCGCTGAGTTAAGGTTTATGGTTTGATATTTGTAAGAGTACCTATTGCTTATCGATACCATGTAAGAGTCAAAAGTTGTGCAATTCTATTAGTTTCCCAACGATATATATTCAATGTTAATTTCCTTTTTTTATACAATTATGAATATTCTATATATAGAGATGTCTACTATAATATTTTAGAAATAATAATATTTTAATAGTAACAATAATATGTTTTAATAACATCCATGAAAAAGAATGGACGAATCTCAATATTTATTATATTGTATTAAAAGTGAAATATTAGAAAATGAGAAAATTAGGAAAAAATATTACATCAAGACAAACTAAGTATTAATCCCTACCTTATATATTTCTAATTGTTATGAATAAAAATAATAATGGACGTCCATTCTTATTCTTCTTTTCATCTTCATATTCCCTATTAATAGTTGTGACTTTCCATCTCCCTTAGATCCTATAAATAGGGTCCATATTGCAATATAAAATGGACATTTGAAGATGATAATATAATATTACTTTCTCTCTTCTCTTTCTCTCTTTCAACTCTCCTTCATCTCTATATAGTTTTGGTTAATTTCATAACATGTTATCAGCACGAAACTCTACTATATGAATGTTAACTAATTGTCTAAGAAGTGATACAAAAAATTTGATAATGAAGGTCTGACTATATGAAGCTCCAAGATTTAAAAGGTAACATTATTATTTTTTGTTTCGTAATATATATTTCTAATTCTACCTATTATGTATTGATATATTGATTAGAAGAAAAAAATCAACAATGATTTTCATGAATCCCAGAAGGATTGGACGAGTAATGTTAAAATATCTCTGAAAGACTATAAAATAATGTGTTTATTATATAGTTCCTGAAGAACTTATCAAGCATCCCTGAATGAGAACAACATAATAATTTATTATATAGTTCCTGAAGAACTTATCAAGCATCGATGAAGGATAGCAAAATAATAATTTGTTATAGAGTTCTTGAAGAACTTATCAAGATCTCTGAATGATAGAAAAATAATAATTTATTATATAGTTCTTGAAAAATTATATTGCATCCCCGGAGGATTGTACGAAAAATGTTTATCTTTATCATTGTTTGAAGATCTATGATCTACCTCTCGAAAAAAAATTATATATATTATAAAAGATCCCTAGAGGATTGTTCAAAAAAATGAATTACTTTTATTCATTCATCAAAGAAGGGTTATGCCTTGATGATTGATAAGAAAATGATTATTCTGTCTCCATTGATCAGAAAAGTATCAATAACGATTTTCATGGATCTTAGAAAAATTGACAATCCCAGAAGGATTGCATGAATAATATTAATAATTGTAAATTTATTAAGATTGAAAATATATTTTATACAAATTAGAAGAATAAAACCATATGTATTATGGTAAACTAGATGTTTACAAATCACACTTAAGTGTGTTGTTGGCAAAACTGGTTGGGTCATCTCAGATGTATTATGATGTGAGAACTAGTTTTGAAGAACCAAAAGTTTTTTCAATACAATAAAATATGTGTGTTCCTAAAGGAAAATTTTAGAAATTGAGTTTTTATAACATTAATTGTTGCATCGACTAAAAGATGATGTATATGTCTATTCACAGCTAGAAGTTTGTTAAATTATTTCTCAACTAATTAGACTAAGATCTTGTTTTCTGGATTTTTCAGAAATTCCTTGATAAGTATCACATATATTACTAAAATTAATATTGAACATCTTGAAGGACATGCTCATAAAAAAAATGACTTGAAGATCCATTCTTTAGACGTCTAAAGTTAGTTATATATTTGCTACTTGTGAGATCATCAATTCTAAATTAGATATTTGAAACACACAAAGTATGATATTAAGATATTTATTCGCATTAAGCCAACAAGTTAATATAAGATGATTCTCCCCTTAACTTACAAATTATTTTAGGTTAATAACATATTATATCTCATCTAAGTAAACTTTTGGATGTGTTGTAATTATTCAATTGCTCCAATATAGTACGCTAATATGAGTTTTGAAAGAATTTGAAGGCTAGTAGGCTGATTATCAATTGATAAATTAATTTTCTCAATATTAGGGGGAGAGAATAAGCAGCTGAAAGTGTGAACCAGGAGTTTCAATTAACAATTTGAAATAAAATATTATAATATCATTTTGATCCTCGAAGTTCAAAACACAATTCATTTGCAAAGTTTATGAAACAAATTATTAGCTGCTAATATTCCACTCAAAGTGGATTCTCATATTGGACAATATAATATGCAAATGAGTTATAGTCGCGCCTCAAGCGTGGTAGAAAAGTCAGTTCCTATGTTAAAAGTCTTTTACTAAGAAAAGAAACTAAAGTTAAAAATGACCCAAGTGAGGATATGAAAACTCTAAGAGCACTTTGGCATAATTTAATTAGAAGAACTAATCAGGTACCTGAAATTTATGAAAATTAAGAGATCTCGATAAATTATGTCATGAATAGAATATGATGGAACCAAAATAAAGTCAATGTTGACAATGTCTTTGTATACAGTATAGCGCTAAAGATAATAAATAATAATGAGGATCATGAGTCAAAGTCTATAAAAGATTGTAGACAAAGTGAGAATTGGTCAATATGAACATATTCAATTGAAAAAAAATTAAACTCACTTTACAAGTGACTCGATTTTGGACTTGTAGTTCGAACACTTGAAGGTGTAGAACCAATTGGATATAAATGACTTTTTTTGTGAAAAAGAAAAATAAAAATGGTGAAGTTGTGAGATACAAAGCTTGAGTTGTTGTTCAATAATCTTCACAAAGACCTAAGTTTATTTCGATGTAACATACCCACCTCCAGTGGATGCAATTCATTTTTTTTTTATATTTAATTAAGTTTGTAGTACATGAAGGGCTTAATTTGCACATGATGGATGTTGTAACAGCTTATCTGTATGGTTCACTTGATAGTGAAATTTACATGAAACTCCATGAAGGGTTCAATATACCATATGCACATAATTCTGGATCTCAAGAAAGGTACTCCATAAGATTGAACAAGTCTCTCTATGGGCTGAAATAATCTAGACGAATGTGGTATAATCGTCTCGGTGAATATTTGATTAGAGAGAGATATACAAATAACTCTATTTGTCCTTGTATTTTTATAAAAAGATCAGGAAAGGAATTTGAAATAATAGTTGTCTATGTGGATGACATAAATATTATTGGAACTCCTGAAGAGCTTCCAAAAGCTATGAATTGTTTAAAGAAAGAGTTTGAGATGAAGGACCTAGGAAAGACAATTATGTCTAGGTTTGCAAATTGAACATTTGGACAAAGGAATATTTGTACATCAAGAAGGCTATATAGAAAAGGTGTTAAAACGCTTCTATATGGACAAATGTCACCCGTTGTCTACTCCAATGGTTGTTAGATCATTAGATGTGGAGAAAGAACCTTTCAAACCTTGAGAAAAGGATGAAGAATTGCTTGGTCCTGAAGTACCATATCTTAGTACAATTGGAGCACTAATGTACCTTGCTAATTATACACGTCCTGATATATCATTTGATGTCAATCTATTAGCAAGATATAGTTCTTCACCTACACGAAGACATTGGAACGGAGTCAAACATATACTCTGTTACCTTAGAGATATAATTGACATGGGTTTGTTTTATAGCAAAGTATCCAGATTTGAATTAATAGGTTATGCAGATGCAGGTTACTTGTCAGATCCTCATAATGGTAGATCACAAACATGTTATTTGTTTACATGTGGGGGTACAACTATTTCATGGAGATCAGTCAAACAAACCATAGCAGCAACATCATCTAATCATGCAGAACTTTTAGCATTACATGAGGCAAGTCGAGAATGCGTTTGGTTGAGATCCTTAATTCCGCATATCCAAAATACTTGTGGTTTATCTTCCGAGACATTAAATACAAAGACCATATATGAAGATAATACTGCATGCATCGTACAATTGAAAGATGGTTACATTAAAGGAGACCGGACAAAACACATTTCTCCAAAGTTCTTTTTTACTCATGATCTTCAAAAGAGTGGTGATATAAGCATCCAACAAATCTGTTCATGTGATAATCTTGCAGATCTTTTCACAAATTCACTCCCAAGTAGAATTTTTAATCAACTAGTACAAAAGATTGGTCTTCATCAAAGAAATGATTGTTCAGCTGAGGGGGAGAAATGAAAGGATATTGTACTCTTTTTTCTTCACTAGATTTTTTCCCACTGGATTTTATCTAGTAAGGTTTTAACGAGGCATATCCTCAATGGACATCCAAGGGGGAGTGTTATGAATAAAAATAATAATTGATGTCTATTCTTATTTTTCTTTTTATCTTCATATTCCCTATTAATAGTTGTGACTTTCCATCTCCCTTAGGTCCTATAAATAGGGTCGATATTGCAATATAAAATGGACATTTGAAGATGATAATATAATATTACTTTATCTCTTCTCTTTCTCTCTTTCAACTCTCCTTAAGCTCTATTTAGTTTTGGTTAATTTCATAACACTAATATTTTTTTTTAGTTTAACAAGCTACGTCTTAACAAGGATTTAAATAAATTAGTTACAATTTTCTAAAAATTTTAATTTGGTTGAATTACAAAAGTGATAAATTAATATATATATATATTTATATATAGCATCCTTATGAACTATCTTGTTTGATGATTGAAATCTATCTTGGGCATGGTTCAGTAATTGAAACTTGGTTAATCGATTCTCCCAATCTTATTGCAGTTGCATCGTCAACTAGTAGTTGCATATCTGGTACCCTTTTAGGCCCACTTCCCATAAAGTATGCAGGTTTGGAAGGTATCGAGAGAGTGAGAGCATCCACACTCATCAATTTCACTTTGGTTCATTAAATGGGATCCACACAATTTTTTATATTATATTACACTATTACATTTTTTAAACAACACAATTACATTTTCCAAATATCCATATAACTCGTCAAAAACTCTAAAATGGGTCCACCAAATCCCACAATATACCCTATATTTATATTAAATAAATAAAAAATTGAAACAAGTGATGCTATTTGATTCATGTTAGCAATTAAAAACGTACTCTGGCTGGCGAACGTTTACAAACCAAGCAATGCTATTTTTTTTCAATTACCCATCATACTCTGACATGGAGCCTTGGAAAAAGTGTAGAAACACTACTTTTCCACCGATAATCATGCTCTGAGAGAATAACTATTAAGCATGTGTGCAATAATTGCCATGGTTGGTCGGTCAACTACATTTTCTTGAATACAAAGTAAACCAATATGAATGCATCTCATTATGTCATTTTGTAAAATGTTGTTTAATGATGGATCTAAAATATTAGTTGTGTTCCCCTCTATCCAACTTCTCCATGCCTAACAGAATTTGTAAAAGGGCATTTAACAGATTTAAGGTCACATAGTACTCTAATTTATACCGTTAATAAGAAGGAATAAATTATAGTGAGAAAAATGTAACTTACATAGCTCAATAGTGTCGCAACTGCGAAAAAATAACCGGCGGAAACAAGAACAGAAGAGTCGCCACCGAACGTTATTTATCCCAACGTAGGGAAAGGAAACGATCGAAGAAACCTGAAGAGGGATAAGACATGGTCATCGCAACTATAGTCCGGGTTCGAGAGTTGGTTACGCGAGGGGAAGGTATTAGCACCCCCACGCGTCCATCGTACTCAGTGGGATCCATGCTTGTTGTCTAAACAAAGGGTGAGTTATCCTAAAGTCTATGGCTAAACGGAAATGGGAAAGGGGAAAACAAAGACGGACTCCCAAAGATTTATTCGAAATCCAATGCCTACGTATCTTCGTGGACGAACGGAGAATCAGAGCCAACGTAGTTCGACGGATGGGTCGAAAAAAGGGGGGAAGGTGATCGCCGAGATATCGCATCTCGTGACTACGTATCCTCAATTGGACGAGAAAAAGGAAGCCAGAGCAATCGTAGTTCGACCTAACGAGGTCGGTAAGCGTTTTTTACGTGAGCGACGAGCTCTTTTCTGAAAATGGTTTGAAACTTAACAATCCCGAAGGATAAAAAGGTTTGAATTTGTTTTTGTTTTTTAGACAGAAGTGGATTGAAGTTAGTTCGTAACTTACATTGCACCAAAGTCTACCATGCGGGAACGAGTGAGTCGCATGGTCGCCCCCAAATGGAACGTATGCTAAACACTCTAGAAGAGGAGGGGACGCCCCTCGTTCTTCAATTCCTACACTTAAGGTTCGAGCGCAATATACGTTATATTTATTAAGTGTTTTAGAATTGGTTATGAGATGACAAGAGACGACTCAAAGGAAAAGAAAACACTAAAGGGGAATTCTATCCTAATGTTGTCATGCAAAAGTGGCCATAAGGTTGAGGTAAGAAGGGAAACATCTACCTAAGTTAGCATGCATAGTTGAAAACCTAATGTCTATCCTACTCCGAGCTTAATCGGAAATTAAGTCGGACTAGGAGCCTTAGGGGAGCAAGCAAAAGCAAGGCAAAAACCAAAGCGATAAAACAAAAACAGCAGCTACAATAGCCCTCCAGCACCTGCACAACGGTAAAATCCAACAAATACACCAAACAACATTCAACAGCTCATGTTCAGCACACAAAACAGGTGTAAAAGGTCAAACAGCAGCACATACATCAACACATATGCACCAAGACAGCGGTGGAAAACAGGACAGCACACCATGCATTTGAAACGATGCAATCATGGCATAACGAACACGCACCAAACATTACACATTAATCAATTAATCATGATCGCCATCACACCACAAACCATGGTAAACAATTCTTGAAATCATCACGAAAGAATGCACATAGTTTGTCATTTGATCAAATTAATTCAAGCATACACCTCATGGAAGAAAATGCAAGCATGCACAAAACAATAACTCCAGCAACACCAGCAATAATTCACAATTAACATGCTTAAGGAGTGTGTGCAAAGTGTTCATCACATCAAGATAACATCAATGCAACCATGAACATTCATCAATGGAAATCAAAAGGCCGCGTGTCAGAAAATCATGTTCATACAATGATGTGAGGTGAAACAGCATCAAAACAGTCCACAAATGTGTATCATATCAATCCATGAAGATTAAAAATGAAATGGGATCGAAACATGCTCAAAAATGCACAAAAAACACACTCTGCATCAGTGTTAATCGATTAACCACTTACAGTTCATTTTGGTTAATCGATTAATAACTCTCATTACGTAAAATTTACACTGGTTAATCGATTAACCTAATTGCACTGTAATTGGTTAATCGATTAACCCTGTACCAGCAGCAAAAAATCAGTTTGAAATATCACTTTCAGCAGCAAAATCAATTATGCAATCATTTCCAATGATCATGTAATCAACAATGCACGAAAATTAAACTCAATCACATCATTCAAACATCACTTAGATCCAATAATCATCAACATCAAGAATCAAATTCAAGCACATGGATCAAAATCAACAACAACCAAAAATCTACATTGTATAAGTTGCAAATAAGCTAAAACAAGTATGGATCTGAAATTAACCAACCTACAAAGCTGAGATTTGCTTTGGTAATTGTTGAAAATGAAAATTGATGAATCAAAGCTAGAAATCCAGAGATCTACGAAGCTTTATCAAGAACAATTGCAAATCCAAGCAAGAACACTTCAAATATGCAAAAACTGCTCCAAAAGTGATTCCAACAGCTTAATCCAAGATCCAAACCAGTTGCTACTGCAGAATTGAACCAAGAATGAGGATGTGATGGGGGTTTAGCTCAAGAATTCACAAATTCCAATGAAGAATTTGTGAATCTATGAATATAGAGCTTTGAGTGTGGTTGAAAATGGAGGTTGAGAGTGAAAAAGTGAGAGAGAATTGAGAGAATTCTGAAAATTGGGAGTGAAAAAAATGATCCACGTTCTTGAGGTTTGGAATTGATTTGTTTAAATAACCCCTAGGTTAGGAGTTAAGTTTGGGTTTGGAGTGAGGTTTAATGGGTGGAAATAGGAGTGAAAAATGAATTAGGAAAGGAAATGTGGAATTAGAGTGGAAAGAATTTGAATTTTTTGGTGGAAAATGATGAAAATAGATCAGTTCTAGATCCTTCCCACACATGCACAAGCTAAGCACATGATCACAAATGATCAAAAATTCTGCAGTGCTGAAAAATGAAATATTTGGGCAAATTTTGCCTTGGTTAATCGATTAACCAATTTTAGTACAAATTGTGTTAATCGATTAACACGAGGAAAATTTGAATTTGGCGCCTTTTGGAGGGAAACTTGAAGAATTGCCTGTTTTCACTTGTTCTGAGCCATGTTAGACCTCTGAAACTTGCCATTTGATATTATCACTGAAACACACTTGAAATATGTTATGAATTCTGTTTCGTGCTCGAAATACTGCTGAAAATAATCGTCTGGTGCTGAATCACTGATAAAAAAAATGACTGCCGGAGTTTCTGATTATCAAATCATCTAATGAGCAAAATAAATGCTCAAAAAGACTTTGAAAGCTGTCTTCTTAGCTCTGAACATTGTTGAAATTGATAGTGGAACTGACGACGCCATGAGCTGCTGGTAAGTACCTTGATCCCATGCCCAAAAGAAACATGCAAATGCACAATGACGATGTAGAATGAAATGAAACATAAGCCAGTTAGAGTTAGAAACAAGAGGGCAAATTTTGGGGTGCTACAGCTGCCCCTATTCAAACTTCTTGGATCCGAGGGTATGGAAGCAAAGGCTTCCAGACAGTCAGGATACACGGAGATTGAATACCAAAATAAACCTCACAAATTTGCATCCTGCAAAAGGAGAGACGACTGCGCTGGGGAACAAGTGATAAAAGAGTGTCAGGTCATAACACAGACGAGTCTCAGAGCTCAATACTGACGAAGTATTGAAATAGATTGAAATAAACATGGACGAGTGTTGACTGCGCTGGGGATAAACACGGACGAGTGTCAAAAAGTTTCAAACACGGATGGGTGTCTAAAAGGTTCAAACACGGACGGGTGATGAAAGAACACGGACGGGTGTCTAAGGTCAATACGGACGGGTATTGGCTAAAAAGGTTCAAACACTGACGAGTGCTGAAAGAACATAGACGGGTGATGAAGGTCAATACGGACGGGTATTGGCTAAAAAGGTTCAAACACGGACGAGTGTTGAAAGAACACAGACGGGTGATGAAGGTCAATACAGACGGGTATTGGCTAAAAAGGTTCAAACACGGACGAGTGCTGAAAGAACACGGACGAGTGATGAAGGTCAATACGGACAGGTATTGGCTAAAAAGTTCAAACACGGATGGGTGATGAAAGAACACGGACGGGTGTATAAGGTCAATACGGACGGGTATTGGCTAAAAAGTTCAAACACGGACGGGTGATGAAAGAACACGGACGGGTGTATAAGGTCAATACGGACGGGTATTGGCTAAAACATTTAAACATAGATGGGTGATGAAAGAACACTGATGGGTGTCTAAGGTCAATACGGACGGGTATTGGCTAAAAAGTTCAAACACTGACGGGTGATGAAAGAACACGGACGGGTGTCTAAGGTCAATACGGACGGGTATTGGCTAAAAAGTATAAGGCGACCTCTCTGGGGATTGAAATGCTAAACTGAACACGGACGAGTGTCGCAAGTACACGGACGAGTGTTAAAAATCAATACGGACGAAGTATTGAGGAAATGAGAAAGAACACAGACGAGTGTTTAAAATCAATACAGACGAAGTATTGAGGCAATGGAAAAGAACACGGACGAGTGTCAAAAGAAAATGTAAATCAAAACACGGACAGGTGTCTAACGGTAAAAAATCTGAGGGGATAAACCAAATAGTCTCTCCAAATGGCCAAGTCCACTGCTTGGGGAATAAAGTTGGAAGATACTTCTTGAGTTACTGTTCTTCCTGTCGGGGAAACACCTGGAAAAAGAGGACTCAAACCTGGCTTATGCTTCGAATGCATATGTTTGAATTTTTCTATGGCGTAATGCTCCATACGAAATGGAAATGCTACGCTTTTGGGAGGATGTCGTGCAAATGATGCTTATGCAATGCAAAGGAAACGTTCCAGCAAAATAAATGCCGAAGACAAGGGCAACTCCACCGGGGATGACAAACTAAATTGTCCTCTGAATCAAAGAACCTACGGAGGAAAACCATACCGAACAACTTTCCTGATCACAACCTCTGCTAGAGATGAAAACTCTAAGAGAATTTCCACTCTGTTGGGGATTACGAATAACAGCTACTGAAAATGGAACCCAAAGATCTGCTACTGAAAAGGTGCCAATAACCATTGGACTTAAACCTGCTGGGGATGTCAACCACTGTTGAACAAACTGCTGCAAAAAATACCACCAAATCTGCTTGGGGATACCATTGAGCTGAACCTGCTGCTGGGGAAATAACTTTGCCCTCACCCTGCTGGGGATTAGGTTAAACTGTTGTCGATGAGACTATACTTCCTGACCAACATGAGGAAAGGGGACACCCGGACTCTGTGGGAAAAATAACATCTTTGTACTGGGAAGATATTTCACAAGTCTTCTATTGGGGATAGGACAACACAAACTTCTGAATGCTTGCTGGGGAGTAATAAACCAATCACGACTCGGGCTGAGGAAACAGTCCTCTGTACTCTGGCTAGGGAGAGTGACAATCTACTGAGGATGATGAAATTTCACAGCTAGGGAGAGTAACTCTACTAGGGAGAAAATTCAACGAAATCTACCGAGGGATATCATTGAGCTTAACCTGCTATTGGAGGAAAGATTTTACCCTGCTGGGGATTAGGTTAACTTGTTGTCGACGAGACTATACTTCCTGACCGACATGAGGAAAGTAGACACCAAGACTCTGTGGGGAAGATAACATCTTTGTCCGGGGAAGATATTTCACAAGTCTTCTGCTAGGGATACGACAACACCAACTTCTAAATGCTTGCTGGGGAGTAATAAACCAATCACGACTCGGGATGGGGGAACAGTCCTCTGTACTCTGGCTGGGGAGAGTATGCTCTGCTGTGGATGATGAAATCTCAATGCTGGGGAGACTAACTCTACTGGGGAGAAACCTTGCTACCCTGCTCACAAAAACAACAGAATGTTCTATATGCAAAAAAATGGCTACCTCGATTATCATCCATAATATCCGTTGCCTAAGAAATTTCCATTGTTTTCCGATATGCTCCGCAAAGCTTAACATTTTCGCATGCAATATTTATCAAAATATCGGACGTTTTAACAAATAACACAGTAAAAGCAAAAACACAAATGGAAAGCTCTTTGAGTGAAATGAAAATTTCATTGAATGAATTGGCCTGTAAATAGGCATTTACAATTGGAAGCAATTCCTGAAAAGAGGTAATTGCGCAAAAGTAAAAAGAAAACACACATGTCGGCAATGTGGGAATAGATATCCACCATGATTCAATTCAGCTATGACTCATATGCCTTGCTTATCCACAAATGCTTTGACCTTCGAAGAGACTGACTGGACTGATTCCTTTCCTTCAAAATTCCCAAGTGTCAAAAGTGCTCACAAATCGAACGCAGATCGTAGCCTCTTGCTTTCAAATCCCTAACTTTTTCCTGGATCTCCCTTTTCGGGTTTTCAATCCACCGGGATACCCATTTTTGCCAAAGTTGCCTTCTTCAGGTTTTCAACCTTGCGGGTTTATTCTCTTTTTTTTTTTCTTTTTATCCCTAACTTTTGCCTGAACCTTCTTCTTTTTATGGTTCGTCGGGATGCCCTTTTTTGCCTGGATCTTCTTTTTATGTCCAGCGGGTCTCTTTTATGCAAAGTACTTTTTAACTACGTCTGCGTTCACGGGGGACGTAAAATCTTCGCCATCCATAGTCGAGAGTTATAAGGCTCCACCAGAGAAAACCTTTCTTACTACATATGGCCCTTCGTAGTTTGGAGTCCATTTGCTCCTGTGATCTGTCTGAGGAGGAAGGATCCTTTTCAAAACTAATTCACCTGTCTGAAAACACCGAGGACGCACTTTCTGATCAAAGGCTTTCTTCATCCTGCTTTGATACAACCGGCCATGTGCAATGGTTTCCAATCTCTTTTCTTTAATAAGGCTCAGGTGATTCAATCTGGAACGCACCCATTCAGCTTCATCAAGCTTCACATCTTCCAGAATTCTTAAAGAAGGAATCCCAACCTCTAATGGTAGATTTGCTTTCATACCATATACTAGTGAGAAAGGAGTTGCCCCAGTTGATGTGCATACCGAAGTACGATAACCGTGTAGAGCATAAGGTAACATCTCATGCCAGTCTTTATACGTTACCACCATTTTCTGCACAATCTTCTTGATGTTCTTGTTCGCTACTTCAACAGCCTCATTCATCTTCAGACGATAGGGAGAAGAATTGTGATGCTCAATCTTAAAGCTCTGACATAGCTCCTTCATCATCTTATTGTTCAAATTCGAACCATTATCAGTAATAATTCTCTCTGGGACCCCATAACGATAGATGATGTCCTTCTTTATAAACCGAGCTACTACTTGTTTAGTGACATTGGCATATGAGGCTGCTTCCACCCACTTCGTAAAGTAATCAATGGAAACCAAGATAAATCGATGCCCATTGGAAGCAGTCGGCTCAATCCTTCTAATCATATCAATGCCCCACATGGAAAAGGGCCAAGGAGATGACAATATATTCAGAGGAGTATGCGGTACGTGCACCTTATCTACATAAATCTGGCATTTGTGACATTTTCGAACTTATTTAAAACAATCAGACTCCATAGTCATCCAATAATACCCCACTCTCAATAATTTTCTAGCCATAGCATGCCCACTAGCATGAGTACCGAAAGAACCCTTATGAACTTCTTCCATTAACAGGCCTGCCTCGTGTTCATCAACACAGCGTAGCAGGACCATCTCAAAGTTCCTCTTATACAGCACGTCATCTTCATTCAAAAAGAAATTTCCAGCTAACCTTCTCAAGATTTTCTTATCCTTGGTAGACGCACCCTTTGGATACTCTTGACTCTTCAGAAAAACCTTAATATCATGATACTAAGGTTTGCCATCTGATACATCTTCAACTGCAAACACAAAAGCTGGTCTATCTAGACGCATGATTCTGATTGACGGTGTTTCATTCCAACGATTCACCTGGTACATCGAAGACAACGTTGCCAACGCATCTACCATCTGATTCTCCACTCGGGGTATATGATGGAAGGCCACCCTGTCAAAGAAGGGTAACAACCTTCTGGCATAGTTGTTATAAGGCACCAGATTTTCCTGACAAGTTTCCCATTCTCCTGTAATCTGATTAACCACCAACGCAGAATCACCAGAAACATCGAGGTTCTTGATTCTCAAATTAATTACTTCTTATAACCCTATGATGCATGCTTCATACTCTGCCTCGTTGTTGGTGCATATGAATACTAATCAGGCAGTGAAGGGTATATGAGAACCCTTCGGAGTTGTAATGATTACCCCGATTCCGTTACCGTATGAGTTGACGGCCCCATCAAAGACCAATTTCCACTGAGATCCAATGTCGGGTCCTTCATCAGGCAAAGGTTCTTCACAATCTTTCATCTTCAGAAACATAATATGCTCATCTGGAAATTCAAACTTCATCGGTTGATAATCATCAATCGGTTGTTCGGCGAGGTATTCTGACAAAACACTTCCCTTAATGGCCTTTTGGGAAACATATTGAATATCGTATTCTGTCAAAACCATCTGCCAACGAGCTATTCTCCCAGAAAGTGCTTGCTTTTCAAACACATACGTGATCGGATCCATCTTCGAAATCAAGAGAGTTGTGTAGTTTAACATATACTGCCTCAAACGCTTAGCGGCCCAAGCGAGTGCACAACATGTTTTTTCCAGCATTTAGTATCTTGACTCACAATCAGTGAACTTTTTACTCAGGTAGTAGATGGCATATTCTTTTCTACCTGACTCGTCAAGTTGACCGAGCACACACCCCATTGAGTTCTCAAGAACCGTAAGATACATAATCAATGGTCTTCCTGGCACTGGCGGCATGAGGACCAGAGGTTCCTGCAAATATTCTTTTATCTTTTCAAACGCCTTTTGAAAATTTTCATTCCACCTGACCTCTTGATCTTTTCTTAACAATTTGAATATCGGTTCATAAGTGGTTGTAAGATGAGAGATGAACCTAGCAATGTAGTTTAATCTCCCCAAGAAACCACTGACCTCTTTTTCTGTTCACGGCTCAGGCATTTCTTATATGGCTTTTACTTTAGCAGGATCGGCCTCGATACCTTTTTCATTGACAATAAACCACAGTAATTTTCCAGATCTCACCACGAAGGTGCACTTGTTCAGATTCAACCTCAGCTTGAACTTCCTCAACCTCTCAAATAGCTTTTGAAGATTTACCAGATGTTCTTCCTTCGTTTGTGACTTCGCAATCATGTCATCAACATAGACTTCAATCTCATTGTGAATCATATCATGAAAGAGAGTTACCATCGCCCGCTGATAGGTTGCCCCAGCATTCTTCAATCCAAAAGACATTACCTTGTAGCAAAACATTCCCCACAGTGTTATAAACTTAGTCTTCTCCATGTCCTCTGGGGCCATCTTGATTTGGTTATACCTAAATAAGCCATCCATGAAGGAAAATACAGAGTGTTGAGCAGTGATGTCCACTAACACGTCAATGTGGGGGAGCGGGAAATCATCTTTCGGGATTGCTCTATTCAAATCTCTGTAGTCAACACACATCCTAACCTTTCCATCCTTCTTAGGTACAGGCACAATATTAGCAACCCATGGAGGATAATTTGTCACAGCGAGAAACCCAGTATCCAACTGTTTCTGAACCTCTTCCTTGATTTTGACAGCCATGTCCAGTTTCGTCCTTCTCAGTTTCTGCTTAACCGAAGTACAACCTTTTTTGAGTGGCAGCCGGTGTACCACAATATAAGTGTCAAGCCCAGGCATGTCTTGGTAAGACCAGGCGAAGATATCCACATACTCATGCAGCATTTCAATCAATCTTCCCTTGACAGTGTCTTCTAAAGCAGCCCCAATCCTTACTTCCTTTTTAGTATCCTCGGTTCCCAGATTAACAGTCTCAATTTCCTCCTGATGGGGTAGAATGACCCTTTCCTCCTGTTTCAGCAATCTGGCAAATTCCTCAGGTAAGTCACAATCTTAGTCAGTCTCTTCTTTAGCCTGATAGATAGGATTGTCGAAGTCATACTAAGGCATAGCTGAATCATTATTGGTGGCATCTGAACAAAGAAATCTGCATGATTGATGATATATGTTTATTATGAATGCAATAAACAAGAAAACACATTGCCATTTTGATGTGAGTTAATGCAAAAAGTAAAAACAGAAAAACAGGGATCAAAATATTTGAATGTGAAAACGTCCTTTATTGATGATAAATTAAGCAAACGAAAACATCAAAGCCCTACAAACAAGTATCACTACGTCTTGGGCAGAACGTAGGATTTAACACAAACAGAAAACAAAGGCAATTACTCTTGACGGGTCACTTGGATGACTTGCTCAGAAGACCAATTTCATAGACTTTGACCGGGAGTGCAGGGGCGGATCCACTCATCCATGCCGCAATCGCTATCCCCCTCATCATCAATGGCATTAACCCGATTAAAGAAGACCCCGACGCTTGTGAATTGGACTGGACCATAAAACTTAGGAGGCTCTTGAGCTCGTCGGGGTGGCTTATACCCCAATCCATAAGTATTCTTTTTCACCTGAACATCAATGATCTGGCCCCACTTTCGGGAACTACCAGCTTCAACTACAGCGCGTGCATCTTTGAAAGAAGACATTAAAACTTCTGGCTGATTTACCACTTCGGGTTGATTAACCACCTCAGGATGACTGACTACTCTTGGAGGTTCTTCAAGAATTTTCACAGCTTCAAAGGCTTGACACAAGGTTTCATGTATTTCACTATCCACCTCCACATACTTGAAGGTTGATAGGTGACTCACCATGATATCTTCCTCACCACAGACTGTCACTACATGCCCGTCCACCATGTATTTAAGCTTTTGATGTAGTGTAGACGTTACTGCCCCAACACTATGGATCCACGAACGACCCAATAAGCAACTATAGGCAGGCTGAATGTCCATGATATAGAAAGTGGCTTCAAAAAATTCAGGACCAACTTTGATCGGCAATACAACTTCTCCAAAAACGGACCTCTTAGAACCATCGAAAGCATGCACCACCAAGTCACTCGGCGTGCAAATCAGCCCACGGGTATCTAACTTCATTAGAGCCTTCTTCGGCAACACATTTAAAGATAACCCAGTATCAACTAGCACATGTGACATTAAGGAGCCTCGACATTCCACTAAAATATGTAGAGCATTGTTGTGATTCCTCCCAGGTGGAGTCAGATCTAAATCAGTGAAGCCCAACCCATTACCAGCATTCACGTGAGACACAACCCTTTCTAGATGATTAACAGATATTTCTTGAGGCACATACGTTGTGTTCAAAACTTTCAACAACACATTCCTGTGCACCTCAGAGCACAACAGCAGAGACAAGATGGATATCTTCGATGGCGTCTGATGCAACTGATCAACAATCTTATAATCGCTCTTCCTGATTAATCTCATGAACTCTTCCACATTTTCTATGAAGGAAGTGTCGACTTATTTTGCTGTGGAATCATTCACGACTTGCTTCTGTACGGAATCATCTATCACTTGTTTCCCTTTATCCTGTTTGGAAACGCCAACCTGATTATCTGGCAGAACAAAGACTCTACCTCTCCTGGTGATAGCCCCTGCTTCAATAGAATTGTCAACCTCTGAACTCACAGCTGAGGTCCCTACCAACTCTTGCTTCTTTCCATCAACAAATACCTCAGCCCCATAGTTCCACGGGATGGCTTTGGTACTCTCATACGGGACTGGCCCCGGAACTGTAATGATGACCGGCGCTGGTCTTGCTGGTGCTGATATGGTTATCTTCTTGAAAGGGATTGTTATAGTAGAAACATCATTCTCTTTGTCAATCATTTCTCTCTGCTGATCACATATATCAAACTGTAGTCGACCTTCATTAATCATTCTCTGAATACCTGATCTTAACAAGTCACAACCGTTGGATTGAAATCCACATTCTGCATAGCCCTCATCACAACCAGGGAATACCCCTCCCTTCAGCAACATTTCCTTTACCACAAACAACGGAGTCTTCAACTTGTTCACATCTAAGACCAAATTCAAGGATTCATTATCTTCAATAATAGCATTAACCCTTGGCCCGCCGTGATTCAACATTGGGTTTTGAATGACATTTGGCACGTCATTAAAGAAGTTGATGGCTTTAGAGTCTACCAAATCTTGCACTTTATGTTGGAATGCCCTACACTTCTCGATCGTATGCCCTGGAGCACCGGAGTGAAAATCACAATGTGTATTAGCATCATAGCCCAGAGGAAGTCTCCCTGTGGGTGGAGCCAATATGCGGAGCTCAACTAAATGCAGCTGTAACAAGTATTGCAACAATTGAGCATATGACATGGGTGGGTGATCAAAATGTCTTTCAGCATTCCTTTGTCAGTTCTGATACTGGCCAACCTGCCTGTTTTGGTACTGATTGGGAGTATTCTGTTGCTGCTGAGGTGCAGCCGAAATAGTTGCAACCGAAATAGTTATAGAGGCAACTTGCTGATTGTAGTTCTGTCGTGCTCTTCCCCTACCATTGTGCGATGAAACAAAATTTGTAACTCCTTCTTTTCTTTTGTAGTTCCCATACGGTTTCTTCCCTCCTCCAGATGAGGAGCCTTCACTACCAGAGATGTTTCCAGCTTTGATCTCGCTTTCTACCATTTCTCCAACTAAGATCAAGTCGGCAAACTTTCCGGGCATACACGGTACCAGATTTTCATAATAATGACCCTGCAGGGTAGCCATGAACATATTTATCATATCCCGCTCTAACATGGGAGGTTGTACCCTTGCTGCTAATTCTCACCACCTCTGGGCGTACTCCTTAAAGCTCTCGCTATTCTTCTGCGACAAATTTTGCAACTGTGTCCTATTAGGAGCCATATCAGTATTGTACTGATAATGTTTAACAAAAGCCTCCACCAATTCCCTCAAGTTATGAACATGAGATCTCTCCAACTGCATGTACCATTCCAAAGACGCCCCTGACAAGCTATCTTGGAAGAAATGTATCAATAACTTTTCATCATTTGAATAAGCAACCATTCTTCTAGCATAGGCCCGGACGTGAGTCTTCTGGCAAGTAACACCGTTATACTTCTCGAAAGTAGGCACCTGAAACTTGTGCGGAATTTTGACGCCCGGGACCAGTACTAAGTCATCCATGTCCAACCCCAGGGAATTCTGATTCACAACCCCTTTCAACTGCTCTTCAATCATCCTGATTCTCTGATCATTGGCCAGTCGGGGGTTAGCATCCCCACCTGGCATAGAAAATATATCATCCTGCTGATCGTCATAGCGACGACCGTGCACTGCACAGACACTGTTGCCTCCTCCTCCTATAGAGGGAATCACAATATTCTCTCCTCCGCCCGAAGGGATAACAACACCAGCAACGGGACCACCCTGAACATCATTACCAATAATAACTCCGCCCGGAGGAACAACATTGTTATGAAGGACACCGTCTTCGTCAACTCTTGCTACCAGAGGTTGGACCAGAGTCCTTAGCTGTTCTTGCCCCTGGCCAACACCTTGCATCAACTCCATAAACTGGGCCATGCGAGTCTGCATCTCAATCAACTCAATTTGCACCTGATCCATGACTTTCTTCTGATTTTGTCTGGTTGAATACCGGTGAATGTGCTGGTCAGCAATCTTATCTGAAGAAAAGAGCAAGATAAGAAATTCGAAGAAGAACACCTGCTATGCAAAATGAATATGAATATGCAAATGCAAATGAACATGTTTGAATATTCGCAGGGCGATCCACCCCTTGATTCCAGTTTAATAACAAGATATAACGGAATGTCTGCTCATATATTAAGAAACCAGAGGATAATCATTTGTCAATAATTACAACCTAAGATATAGATAGAGGTATGAATACAATGACCGCAGATCCCAACCAACAATCCTGGCGGTGATCTAAACACAATAAAAGAGAAAAAACAAACTATGGCATGTCATCAAAGTCAACAAGTGCTAGTCCTCCCCAGCCATTATGTTCTTTGCTCCAGTCTTGCGCTTCTTTGAAAAGCTTTTTGGTGTCGGGATGCTTCAGTCTATGGATCAACTCTTGAATGAGAACCTCCCTTATGTGCAGTTTCCCTTTCAAGTATTGGCAGTGCAACTCCCAAGCATCTTCTTCGAAAACGCCATCCATACTGGGACCCTCATTTCTAGGCCTCTTCACTTCAGCTTGTATCTTTAGCTCCTCTATGGTGGCTATGGCCTCATTAAGTCTGTCTTCGACTGCTCGCATTTCGAATGTCTCTGATAGGATCTCTTCATTTTTCTTTTTGAGCTTCGATTTCAAACCCTCAATCTGCTCCAGAAACTTGTCTTCTTTCTGCTTGTTGGCAGTGATCGCAATATTTCGGTAAGAGTTGAACTTGTGAATTTTTGACAAATTTTTGGCTAGGTCTTCCTTCTTAGATTTGAGAACCCTACTAACACCCTTTAGAGCTTGGCCTACCTTTTGTCTGGCTTTGACCTCGTCAGCTAGCTCTTTTTCTTTCTTAGCGAGAAGCTCCGTCTTCATCTTGGCAGTACACATAGCCTCACCTCGCTCATGCTTCAGTTGGCTAATTTCTTTACTCAATTCCCGATTCTCTTCTCGGAGTTTCTCTATCTCAGCCCATAGCTTATTATACCTTTCTATCTCAAATGTAGTCGGAGGCTCAATCGACAGAGGGTAAGATGGTTGTTCTCTAGAGAATGGTAAAAGTTCCTTCTCTACTCTTTTCTGAATCCAATCTTCATACGCAGGGAGCACTCTATTGTTACTCTTTCCGAAAGAAGTCTTCCCCTTCTTGTGACGGTCTTCCCAAGCGTTTGCAACTTCTTTTAGCATTTCCAGGTTGGCTTCTCCACTCACATATAGTGATTCTTGAACATCTTCATCCCTTGGCGGCTCTTTCAAAGCATACCCAAATTGCCTAATAGCAAGAATAGGGTTGTAGTTAATTCCCCCTTTTCTTCCTATTAAAGGCACATTTGGGTAACCCCCACAACTGATCATGATCTCTTGGCCTAACAAATCACGATTGACCCAAGTCAAGTTGTCAGCTCTTAATCCCATCAATCTCTTGGACCAATCCAATGTTTCTCTAGTGTCCACGAATGCCCCAGATTTGGGAAGGCGATCGGCAAACCATTTGTAGAGAATTGAAGCGCAAAAATAAAGGGGTCCTCCCCTCTTTTTCTCATTCTTATAATGCAATGAATAGTACAGATCACCTAGCAAGGTAGGCACCGGATTCTTCTTGGTGAATATCCGAACAACGTGCATGTCTACGAAATCCTTCGCATTTGGGAACAACGTCGTTCCATAAACACACATAGCCAAGATTGCGTTGAACACTGACCAACTCTTAGCCTTAGCACTTATAGCAGCCTGCTCTACCAAAAACTTTGTGTGAAAGCCTTTAGACCCTCCTTTGCTGGCAATATTGTCTTTTAACAAAGATTGATCCAAGTGCAAAGCTGTGGAGACCTTTTCCAAATCAGGAAGCTCTTTAGAAGGGTAAAAGAGAGCTTCCTCTTTGACAGAGACATCCAGAATGAGAGCAAATTCCTCCAATGTCAGAGCCAAAAGATAATCAGCGAACAGAAAACATCGTAGGTGTGGGTCATAGAACTGCACCAGAGTGTGCAGAGCCCTAAACTCATACTTGGTAACGTCGCGGGCGAAACTCAGAATTCTTCCATATTCTCCTCTAAAGTCTGCTAGTACCCCGGGTTTTGCCATGGCCAAGATCTTGTGAACAGAATCCAGATTAAGCTCCGAGAACCTATACGGAACGATATTCTTTTTCTCTTCAGTGCTAGTATTCATCTTGAACAGTCTTCAGAAAACTGGAATCAAAGTTAGGATGCAACCCTACAAATGAACAAACATGTTAGAATGCAAAATGATGATGCAAATGCAAACACGGGACCAAGGTATCCATGATGCTCAAAACCGTTGTTATTCTGCTGACTGAATAAGACCCCAAATATTGGAAACCCAGAAATCCATAATAACAGACCATTAAAACTGCCAGAATATTGGAATGATAACAGTACACCGACAAGAAATCCAGAAAACCAGGTAGGTTAAAGGTTAAGGTCACCTGCAAACCTACAAACACCCGCCCCCTCTCACATGTGGGTTCTAGAAAATGAAAGGTCCTCAGCTTCTGGCACTGAGGTCAAGAAGAAATAGTACATTCATCCTTCTGGGTACAATACTATCGCCAATCGAGGAGCGCCTCCACTGATTCTCTTTCAAAAAGGACATCCTATAGCAAGTTCCCAGCGTTGGGTCCTCGGATCAAGAAGTATAATGGGTTTGCCATTTCTGGTTTGCCATTACTATTTCTTGGGAGGAGTGCCGCAACTGAGTCCTCGGGAGATGGTAGCTAGAGTCGACATTTTTCCAGGTTACATTCCATCGTCTGCCCCAAATGCGCAGGATAGAATATTACCAAAGAAAACCTCGTATGGATGTGGAGTTTTCATGTATACTACGTCTGGCCAAATGCCACACAAGTCACACTAATTTCCACGCTAATCATAGGTGTATGCTCAAGCCTGGGTATTGGGCTTTCCTCTCATGAATCCAACCCACCCAATCGAACAACAACAGCAGAACAGTACAACATATGACGGTAATGGAATGAAATGCAATAAAATGCAGTAATACAGTAATACAGTAATACATTAATATACAACAAAATAAAGCACAACAGTAAACACCCAATGAAAATAAACAGACAAGCGCTAGGATTGACTCGCTTAGGGAATGGACCAGCAAGAGGTCAACCAGTCCCCAGTAGAGTCGCCAGCTGTCGCAACCCGCGAAAAAACAACCAGCGGAAACAAGAACAAAAGAGTCGCCACCGAACGTTATTTAATCCAATGTAGGGAAAGGAAACAATCGAAGAAACCTGGAGAGGGAGAAGACATGGTCATCGTAACCATAGTCCGGGTTTGGGAGTTGGTTACGCGAGGGGAAGGTATTAGCACCTCCACGCGTCCATCATATTCGATGGGATCCACGCTTGTTGTCTAAGCAAAGGGTGAGTTATCCTAAAGTCTACGGCTAAACGAAAACGGGAAAGGGGAAAACAAAGACGGACTCGCAAAGATTTATTCGAAATCCAATGCCTATGTATCTTCGTGGACGAACAAAGAATCAGAGTCAACGTAGTTCGACGGACGGGTCGAAAAAAGGAGGGGGAGGGTGTTCACCGAGATATCGCATCTCGTGCCTACGTATCCTTAATCGGGCGAGAAAGAGGAAGTCAGACCAGTCGTAGTTCGACCTAACGAGGTCGGTAAGTGTTTTTTACGTGAGCGACGAGCTGTTTTCTGAAAATGGTTTGAAACTTAACAATCCCGAAGGATAAAAAGATTTGAATTTGTTTTTGTTTTTTAGACAGAAGTGGATTGAAGTTAGTTCGTAACTTACATTGCACCAAAGTCTACCATGCGGGAACGAGTGAGTCACATGGTCGCCCCCAAATGGGACGTATGCTAAATACTCTAGAAGAGGAGGGGATGCCCCTTGTTCTTCATTTCCTACACTTAAGGCTCGAGCGCAATATACGTTTGTCGCGGTGAGAATTGGATACCAAGCTATTATATTAACTTGAATCACATTTCTTTTATTTCACCACCGTCTTTGATTTATCCAAGGGAAGGGAGAAAGATCGAATTACCCACAATGCAATGCAAATGCACACTAAGATTCTAAAGTTCGGGTGTTGGTTATACCTAGGGAAGGTGTTAGCATCCTAGATATCTGTAGTACTCTACATGAACCTCTTGTTTTATTATGTTATTTGTTGATGTTTGCTAAGGGTTTAAGGGTAGGAAGACCTAGAATTCTATTCCTAAGTGTGCTCGACAAAATATCGCATCTTGTGCATACATATCTTGTCGGGAAGGAATCAGAGCACATGTAGTTCCTCTCTAAAGGATACTAAAGTTTGTTTAGGTTTAGGAGAAAAGATGAGTCACCATCTTAAGAAATCGCCACAGTTTTTGAAAATTGTTTGTATTTTGTGGGGTATGGGATTGTATGTCCCTTCTTTGAGATGATTCACATCTAATTCTCTTGTGTGGAGAATTAGGTGAGCTAAAGATGTTTGATTATTTTTAAGGGGGGACTAACTTAGGAAGTCTATCCTAAAGTTGTCTAATTAATTCTTATCTTAAGTGTATAAAACCTACGGGGAGGTATGATGCAAATGAAATGCACCATGCACAATAATTTGGTTATCATGCATGAGATTTTCCCTTGGATATTAATGCAATTAATTATTAATGAATTAAGCGAGGGTGCTAGAAAAGTGGGCTAGTCTTGTGTCTAGTGACCAAAGGTTGATGGCGATGCTCGAAAGCAATCGACTTACATTGGTGGAAGATGGCTCGACGTTGGATCGAGATTTTTTATTATTTTGAAAAGGTTTAGAACACAAGAAAAAAAGCATACATACATCAAAAATAATGATAAACAAACAAAAGCAAGCAAGGCACAATAATAACTAAGGTCTTCATCTAAGTCACTCAAGCGTACAATTAAGCGCTAAGGATTCTAATGGGAACGATTTATAGAAAAAGAGTTTATTGATATGAAAGGTTTATTATTCTCTTTATTTTTAAAAGTTATTATATTAAAATTATTATTATTTTTAAAGAAAAGAAAAAAAAGGTTTTATTAGAGGTTTTTTCTTACTAATTAAAAAATATTAATTTTAAAATTTTAATAAAAGAAACCAAAGATTTTGATTATAAAAGGTTTTACTAGTTTCTAAAAAAGGTTTTGTCGAAAAGTTTGTAATAAATTTTTATAAAGAGAAGTGATATATTAAAATATAAAAAAAAAATTTATTTTTAGAAAAGAAGTTTCTATATACTTATATTTTAAAAGGATAGGTTATGCTTAGAAAACAAAATTTAGTTATTTAGAAAAGTTTAAACATTATGAATTTATTTATTTAAAAAAAGGTTAAATTAATTAAAAACAGATTTTTATTTTATTTAAAACGGAGGGATTAGGTGCTGCAAGGGAGAGAGGGTCCATCGCGGACCCTCAAATCATGACCACTTGATATAAGCAAGGCATGATCCTACGCTCATAATGGGAGGGTGCATATGACGTGGTGTGTGTGTGGGTGCACATGATCAAACTGCTTAAACTACCACAAAAAGAAGGCAAACTGTCTTCTTCTCTCTCTCAGATCGTCCCTCTCACTTCTCTCAAAATGTAGGGTTTTGAAACCCTAAATCGAACGCCGCCACCCTCCTCGCCGTCACTCTCATCTCTCTCGGTCTCTCTTGATCAAACATTCAGTATAAATCAAAACCTTAACCCCCAGCAGTCCCAATACCACAATTCAATATGTTTTTGATGATTACAATTTATAAATGATCAAAGCAAAGAAAAGAAAAGAAGGTGCTGGTACGATCTCGAGTGGAACCTCGTCTAGGTGCTCCCTCCAAACGCTTCTTCCCTTTATTGATCTCGTGTGATGAACCTTCAAATGAGTATGGGTATGGATGTTGTTATGAATTGGGTGTAGTATCTCTTTATTTATGGAAAGTTTTGATAATGTCTGGTTTTCTTTTGGAAATGATTGATGACGTTGAAAACATGTCTGATATGGTTTGAAAACAATGTTAATTTTGTCTTGAATGTGTTTGGTATATGTTTTTGGAAAGAATTCGAACTCACATTGAATGTTGCATCATGTTGTTGCAGGCTTGGGATTATGGTGACAGCTTTTCAACTTGAAAAAAAAAATCTGCGGTAAACCGAATATTTGAGAGCTGTGTAGGGATTTCCACTTTTATAGATCATTGAAGCCTGTACGTATAGCCTTGCGACTCTGAACAATTTCTTTTGTCAGTATAGCTAGCAAGTTCAATAATCTGCTGTTGGGACTTTATTTTTTCGTGTGGTTATTCTTCTTATGCATTTGCTTCTTGGACAAGGTGCATTTCAAAGATAGGTTTTGGATTGGAAGTAGGTGATTATGAAGGATGTTGGGGTATGTAGTGTCGTATGTTTGATGTCCTGAATGAAAGATATGCTTATGGAAGTTTCGATTACGGCATGGACCCTGAGTGAGGATGATCAAATAGAGAGGCACGAAGTCAAGACATGGATCATGGTTGGAAACTTGAAGACCTAAACATGGAATACACATGAGGATGTAGGATCTAGAACTTCTTTGCGTAACTTGTATCATGGCTTTTTTCGTGTTCATTTGCTCCGACATCATTTGTTGTATCCACTGCGACATCGACTATGTTTTTCATGTATTGATGTAAATCACGCCGTTTAGGCTTTGATGGGTTTGTCTCCAATTTGGCAGAATGGCGCTACTGTTACTTTCCTCTTTAGCATATAGATTTTGAAGCAAACCTTGTAACAGTCTTCTTTGTAATACCTCTTGGTACATTTTGGTTTGAATAATTGATACCTTGCGTGATACTTTCAAAGATTCATCCTGAATGAGGCTTATAAAAATAGGTATGCTAAATAAATGGTACCTTGATGTAACAGCCATGGTCTTGCCTATATATATATATACTTACATGTAGTACTGCATTATCATATCCGTAAAACTTATCAGCTTTTCCAAAAACATTCTCATACTTAGTAGCGATCCGCCACACAAATATTATGAAATTCTTTGATTTTGAAGTATCCTAATGCATTGTTCCTCTCTTGTTGGCCAAAGGGCTTGAGATTCGTTTTGAGAATTCTTGCACAAACTTGGTTCAATAACTTTTAACCAAACCTTACCACTTCAGAGCATATTGTTAGCAATTTATCAACAATAAAATCCATACTTTTTCCTTAAAGGTCAAAAGGATATAGCTAACGATTCAATCTCATGGGTACGAATACGACCTCTCTTGAATTAATCTTGATTTTTGTTGTTCGCATAGCCGAAGGTGAACTTGTTACAAGAGTCATGCCCTTAGATTCAAATCTGTTGGTCACACCCTGAAATGATTGACTTTGGCGATCTACACTTGAAAATATTGCACCTGCACAAACTGGTTAGTCACAATAAACACCCACACAAGACCACATGACCTAAAAATGCTATGCAAAAGAAAGGGGGTCTTAGGGTCAAAAATTAGGGTGCGACAACGTTATATTTATTAAGTGTTTTAGAATTTGTTATGAGATGAGAAGAGAAGACTCAAAGGAAAAGAAAACACTAAAGGGGAATTCTATCCTAATGTTGTCATGCAAAAGTGGCCCTAAGGTTGAGGTAAGAAGGGAAACATCTACCTAAGTTAGCTTGCATAGTTGAAAACCTAATGTCTATTCTACTCTGAGCTTAATCGGAAATTAAGTCGGACTAGGAGCCTTAAGGGAGCAAGCAAAAGCAAGGCAAAAACCAAAGCGATAAAACAAAAACAGCAGCTACAATAGCCCTTCAGCACCTGCACAACGGTAAAATCCAACAAATACACCAAACAACATTCAACAGCTCATGTTCAGCACACAAAACAGGTGTAAAAGGTCAAACAGCAGCACATACATCAGGACATATGCACCAAGACAGCGGTGGAAAACAAGACAGCACACCATGCATTTGAAACGATGCAATCATGGCATAACGAACACACACCAAACATTACACATTAATCAATTAATCATGATCGCCATGACACCACAAACCATGGTAAACAATTCTTGAAATCATCACGAAAGAATGCACATAGTTTGTCATTTGATCAAATTAATTCAAGCATACACCTCATGGAAGAAAATGCAAGCATGCACAATACAATAACTCCAGTAACACTAGCAATAATTCACAATTAACATGCTCAAGGAGTGTGTGCAAAGTGTTCATCACATCAAGATAACATCAATGCAACCATGAACATTCATCAATGGAAATCAAAAGGTCGTGTGTCGGAAAATCATGTTCATACAATGATGTGAGGTGCAACAACATTAAAACAGTCCACAAATGTGTATCATATCAATCCATGAAGATTAAAATGAAATGGGATCGAAACATGCTAAAAAATGCACAAAAAACACACTCTGCATTAGTGTTAATCGATTAACCACTTATAGTTTATTTTGGTTAATCGATCAACAACTCTCATTACGCAAAATTTACACTGGTTAATCGATTAACCTAATTGCACTGCAATTAGTTAATTGATTAACCCTGTACCAGCAGCAAAAAATCAGTTTGAAAAATCACTTTCAGCAGCAAAATCAATTATGCAATCATTTCCAATGATCATGTAATCAACAATGCACGAAAATTAAACTCAATCACAACATTCAAACATCACTTAGATCCAATAATCATCAACATCAAGAATCAAATCCAAGCGCATGGATCAAAATTAACAACAACCAAAAATCTACATTGTATAAGTTGCAAATAAGCTAAAACAAGTACGGATATGAAATTAACCAACCTACAAAGCTGAGATTTGCTTTGGTAATTGTTGAAAACGAAAATTGATGAATCAAAGCTAGAAATCCAGAGATCTACAAAGCTTTATCAAAAACAATTGCAGATCCAAGCAAGAACACTTAAAATAGGCAAAAACTCCTCCAAAAGTGATTCCAACAGCTTAATCCAAGATCCAAACCAGTTGCTACTACAGAATTGAACCAAGAATGAGGATATGATGGAGGTTTAGCTCAAGAATTCACAAATTCCAATGAAGAATTTGTGAATCTATGAATATAGAGCTTTGAGTGTGGTTGAAAATGGAGGTTGAGAGTGAAAAAGTGAGAGAGAATTGAGAGAATTCTAAAAATTGGGAGTGAAAAATGATCCAGGTTCCTGAGGTTTGGAATTGATTTGTTTAAATAACCCCTAGGTTAGGAGTTAAGTTTGGGTTTGGAGTGAGGTTTAGTGGGTGGAAATGGGAGTGAAAAATGAATTAGGAAAGGAAATGTGGAATTAGAGTGGAAAGAATTTGAATTTTTGGGTGGAAAATGATGAAAATAGATAAGTTCTAGATCCTTCCCACACATGCACAAGCCAAGCACATGATCACAAATGATCAAAAATTCTGCAGTGCTAAAAAATAAAATATTTGGGCAAATTTTGCCTTGGTTAATTGATTAACCAATTTTAGTACAAATTGTGTTAATCGATTAACACGAGGAAAATTTGAATTTGGCGCCTTTTGGAGGGAAACTTGGAGAATTGTCCGTTTTCACTTGTTCTGAGCCATGTTAGACCTCTGAAACTTGCCATTTGATATTATCACTGAAACATACTTGAAATATGCTATGAATTCCATTTCGTGCTCGGAATACTGCTGAAAATAATCGTCTGGTGCTGAATCACTGATAAAAAAAATGACTGCCGGAGTTTCTGATTATCAAATCATCTAATGAGCAAAATAAATGCTCAAAAAGACTTTGAAAGCTGTCTTCTTGGCTCTGAACATTGTTGAAATTGATAGTGGAACTGACGACGCCATGAGCTGCTGGCAAGTACCTTGATCCCATGCCCAAAAGAAACATGCAAATGCACAATGACGATGCAGAATGAAATGAAACATAAGCCAGTTAGAGTTAGAAACAAGAGGGCAAATTTTGGGGTGCTACAAATAGATATTCCATATTCTCCCTATGACAAATGCTTGCACTATTTTTATGACCACTTATAATTTCAAGAACTAATACTCAAAAACTGAAAACGTATGATTTTACTGAAAATTCTCCATGCATTATATATTCAGGTGTCATATATCCACTACATACCAATATCAACAAGCTTAGTTAGTAATATTACTTTTTTATATTTCAAGTAATTTTTTCCACGAAAGTTGCTACATATTGTCAATGGTATTATTGACTCAGTTTCAGGTTTTCTGCTATTTGCCTTTTAAAAGGTTTGATTCTTATAACTATAAATTATAACAATCAAATCAAACATGTAACTTTTTGAATAAATTGTTAAGATATATAATGAAGGAAAATTGACATTTTACCTATAATTGATTGGAATTAAGCTTTTATGATATCTAACATTCATAACAAAATTGGAAAACTTACTAGGTTCCAACGATTCTATTTGTATTTCCTTGAGTTTGACCTATAACAAACAATCTTGCCAATCCAAAATCTGATATCTTAGGATTCATCTCACCATCTAAGAGAATATTACTTGCTTTGAGATCACGGTGTATAATACGCAAGCGAGAATCTTCATGAAGATAAAGAAGACCTCGAGCAATACGTTTTATGATATTGTAGCGCTTTTCCCAATTCAATTGTCGTTTCCTTGTTGAATTTACATATGCAACAAATTATATCACATATATGAATTTCAAAACTATATTTAGTAGTTAGTAGCCAAACAACACTCTCTAACAATAGTAGAAAAAATAACTTGAATATTTTAAAAAAAGTCTCTATATTATGCAAATGTTTAATTAAGTTGATACTAAACATACCAAATATAAATAAATTAAGACTTTTATTTGATACAGATTCATAAATTAGAAGTCTTTCTCTTCCTTCTAAGTGAAACCATGTAACCTAACTAAGTTTCAATGTTGAAGCTTCGCTACTAATAGTACTTCATTTTTAAATTCCTCATCTCCTTGGGAAGAATTTGTTATTAGCCGTTTAATTGCAATCATTTGTCCATTAGGCAGTTTTTCCTGAAAATATTTCACTTTTAGCTAGGAATGTTATATTATAATTTTTTTTTTAAAATCAAATATAATATATAAATTAAAGAGACATTAAATACAAAAACAAAAGGGAAGGTTAAAAAAGACACAAGAGGCATCAAAGCAGTAAAAAAAAGTGAACACAACTAAACAACACTGAAGGTGAGAAAAATACACAAGAAATGAGGGTTGAATTGTGTATGCCAAATCGTTTTTGCTTCTGAACCAGAGTTTAGATTCTAAATGGAAGTTCAGAATTTGATAGCAAGTGCAGCGGAAAAGTATACAGAAGTAAATAAAAACAGTAAAGAACACACATTAATTATACTAGTTCCTCTCCAACTAAGAGTAATTCAATCCCCTTCCAGCACAAGAGATTTTCAAAATAATCAAACATATTACAACTTCTTATGCATTCAAGTATACGACTTTTCTGCTCAGACCCTCAACCCGAGACTTCCTTGCTTAATCAACACGTGATCAAGACTTCCTGCTTAGATCTTTAGATCCTAAGACTTTCTTGCTTAAACCCCTCAGGTTCAAGACTTCTTACTTAAGCCCCTTAGGCCTAAGACTTCCTGTTGATCAGATTCCTCGAATCTAAGACTTTATTGCTCAAGCCCACAACATGATACTTTTATCTAAACTAACTTTTTAGAAAAGGAATAACTTACAACAACACTTGATTAAATAAGCAGAGGTGTTCAAATATAATACAACACACTTTAACACTAAGGATTCTTCATCTATTCAAGAATAAAAACTCTTAACACATTAGATTCTCTTGAGCTGATATGAATTCATTGCGTATATATTTCAGTTGTAGTTGCAGAGTTATTCTCTTGGTTGACCTTTAATTCTTCGGCTCCTTTAATAGCTAAAGAAATAGAGTCATTGAAGCGTCCCTGTCGTAACCCAAAATTTGACCTCCCTCTTTTTCCTTTTGCATAAGCATGCGCATTCGCATCGCCGGCATACGCATTCGCACTTTTTCCCTATATGTTTCTTGTTGCAGGATTTTTCAGGTTTTTTCAAGCCCGATTAATCAAATCTTTGCAAGATCAGCACATCATCAAAATAAGCACAAAACAAGGGTTTCCATGCCTACTCATCAAAACAAGAGGTGGAAAGTCGAAACCGGGACCTCAACACTTGTTTTTGAGTGATCTGGGCAATTTTTACCTAGAGTAACCGGTTACTCAATATAGGGTAACCGGTTACTCAGTATAAATTTGCAGTTCCTGCTGCATTTTTTGGACAACAACCATGCACACTCTTTGATCTTTGATTCTACATTGTTCTAGCAGCAGGTGGAATATTCTAGACTCGTCAAGTAATTCATTGACATTTACTACAATGTACCCTCTCCATTCAAGACTACCATATACCTCATTTTCATAAATTATGAACTCTGGATGTGAAGCTTACATTGGGATCGTTACCGAGTTAGCTTCATAACTAACCGAGTTAACCGCTTGACTCGGTGAGTCAAGTGTAACTAACTCCTAGCCTAATTCCAAACCACCCAAAGCTAACTCCTAGCCTAATTTCAAACCTCTCACAATCCAAACCAAAAGTCTATATAAACGAGCCTTCAATCACTTTTCAAAGGGAGGAACCATTTTCACACAAATCTCTCACATTTCACTCTCAATTCTCTCACTTTTACTCTGAAATTTTTCTGCAACTTCTTCATCTTCATCTCAATTTTCTCCCCAAACCTCACTATAGCTCTTCACCATTGAAGATTAATCACTTCTACATTGGAAGTGATTATTTCTTAAGCTTAACCTTCAGGATCTTGCAATTATACTTGAGTTTCTGGATTAATCTCAAGTGTTTATTTCAAGATTCAACGGTTCGAATTCGTATTTCGGAGTTTCGTCGCAATTTCTCGGTTTAGGTACGATTCAGCTTTAATTGAAGGCTCCTCTGGTTTTCTTTGATTATCTTCATCAAGATCACTTTGCAACAACCACCAAGCCAATCCTCCGGTTTGTAGGTTGGTAGATCTCACTCATTTTATTGTTTCACACATTTTCGTATCATTCACGATGTAGCTTCGATGCCTCTTTGTGTGTGAATTGATTTTGCATTGCTTGATCCATGATCTTGATGTGTTAATTGATTCCATCACTGCTCATTTGCTGGTTTCAAGCTTGGTTTGCATGTACAAAATCATACCCTAGCATGTGGTGATTTAAGCAAGTGATTTGGATGCTCTAAGTGCTTTTGCAAAGGCTATTTTTGCCACTGTTACTGTGGTAATCGGTTACTCAATATAGGGTAATCGGTTACTCTTCACAAATTTGCACCAGCGTTGCCTTTTCAACTGAGTAACCGGTTACTCAATATAAGGTAACCGGTTATCATTCACAATTTCCCCCAGATTTGTTGTTTTTAAAGCAAGTAACCGGTTCCTCATTCTGAGGTAACCGATTACCACTGTAACAGAGTGCTATTTTTGGTGTTTTTCAAGCTTGTTTGCCATGCTCTCTCCTTCCAATCTCCATGGATTAATATGATTGATTCTTATGGATGTTTTAGGTGTTGTTTCACTTCAGTTTAAAGCATGCTTATGATTTTTTTCCAACGCGCGATCTTTTAATTCCATAATTATGCTCATTCTTGACATTGCATGCACATGACCGTTCTTGCACAATTTTGCTCACATAATGACATGATTTGTGTTACATTCTAAATGTCATTTGGTACTGTTTTGTGCTATCTTTCATTAAATTTGTTCTTCATGGACAAGTTTAATCTTGTACAATCAATAATGCCCTTTTGCTTTAATAATTTATCAATTCATTTTGGAAAGTTATTAGCATTTGCTTCCCTTCGATTAATTAATCGAAACTTTGTTTCGATTATTAATCTTCCCTTTGGCGCTCCTCTTTAGGCTTCCTCTAGAGCTTTCTCGCTCTTTCCCCCTCGGAGCCAGAGTTTTTGCGCGACACTGGAGCACTGTACAACTTGGAGCTGTTACGCTGTCTGTTTTAACTTTTGCACTATACCCTGTGTGTTAGAGAAGGAATGAGAAGGGAGAATTCCTACTCTCATTCTGACTACTTCAGGTAGGGGACGAATGACCCTGTGCTTGGCTTAGTCACCTCTATCCCCAGGTGGTAGCGTATCTCTCATCCCTAGTCGAGTCGATCCTTGATCACTCCTATCTCTTGCCCATGTTCTTAGTTAAGATCATTGTTTTTGGGTTAACAAACTCTCTTTGTTTCAATACCCTGCTTCCTTTTCTTGTGGTCAATCATTGCTTTTTGATTCCCCAAAAGAGTTTCATTTCCTTTTTTTCAGTTAATCACATTCTTTATGTTAAAACTGTATCTCAGGAGTTCGCAACCTTCTCTTGGTTCTTCTCCTTTATTTGGTTAACCACTGCCTGTCAGTTAAAACACCAATTTACATATCTTCTCAATTAACCACAGTCTATCTGTTAACACACTTAATTCCTCTTGGGTTAATCACCTTCTCTTGGTTAATCATCCATTCTTTCACTTAACCACAGCCAGTCTGTTAAAACACTGAAACCTTTTTAAGTTAATCACTCGTTTCTTTTCGGTTAATCACAGTTCCTCTGTTAACACCGATTCCTCAGCGGTTAGCAACCTCTCTTGGTTCAATACCCCGTTTGTTGGTCAAGTACTATTTGTTTAGTCGTGTATCAACATCCCCTTTGGGTCACAACCTTTCCTTGGTTCTACACCCGTTCTTTTGGTTGATCATAGTTTATCTGTTAAAACCTTTCTCCCCACAAAGTTGCAATCTCCTCTTTTCTCGGTTAACCACTGTTTGCCAGTTAATATACTGAAACCCTTTCAGAGTCAAACACCTTCTCCGGGTTCATCACTCTCTCCTTTTGGTTCATCAAAGCCTATCTGTTGACACCATGTCTTTTATCCCCACCAGAGTCGTTATCTATTTTTCTTTGGTTAATCACTGCCAGTTAGTTAACATACTGAATCCTGTTTCTCTTGGTTTTGACAGCATTCCTTTCGTGTTTCCCTAGCGCGGTCACCCTTTCTGTTCGGGTTTCCCTAGTAGGGTCCCATTTTCCCATCAGATTTTTTTTTCTCTCCGGTTAACCACTGCTAGTCAGTTATTATACCGAGCTTTTATCCTTTTGATCCCCAGTAGGGTCACTACCCTCTGGTCCCCAGCACTGTCACTTTGTTCTCTTACCTCCCCAGTGAAGTTTCTTCTATATTTTTTCTTCAATTATCCTTTCTTGGTTTTGACACCATTTCTTTAAAATCCCTAGTGGAGTGTCCCTCTTCTTTCTGCTCTTGGTTTTGACACCGCTTTCCTTTTCTGTTTTCCGTCTTAGTTCCCCGAACTATGAAAGCTCTGATTCTGCATTCCTTCGAATGTATGATACGTAGGCACGAGATCGCAATGATCTTGGCGAGCACACTTCCACCTTTCCATCCTTCCACCCTTCCACTTTCTTCCATTCCCCTTTTCTTTCCCTGGTTCCATGAACTACGGAGCTCTGATTTCCTCATTGCCCTATGAGGGTACGTAGGCAAGAGGGCCCTAATCTTCTGCGAGCACTTTTCTTCCTTTCTTGCTTTTTTTCTTTTCTCTTCTTTCCTATTTTCTCTTTTAGCTAGAAGCGTTTAGATAGATAACCCATCCAAGCCTAGAAGCAAGCGAAATGGTTCCCGTCGAGTACGACAGATGCGTCAGGTGCTAGTACCTTCCTTTCGCATAACCGACCCCCGTTCCCATTTCTATTACCCTTGGGTTTTATCGATATTTTCCCTGTCCTTTGGGACTAAATAAAGTTCGGTGGCGACTCTGTTGTATCTTTGAGTGTGCCATTCACTCAAGTATAAACCAGCCATCTTCAGCTGGCGACTCTGCTGGGGAGTCCTTTCTCTTGCAAGTTGGGGTCTTGCCTAGTTTTGTTTGCTTTTCTTGCTTGCTTAGGTGTTTATCTTTTGCGCTTTACTCGCTTTATTTTACTTGCTTTAGCTTTATGTTTATTTATCGCATTTCTTTACTGCTTTAAATATTCATATGCTGTATATTCTGGATATCTTCTATATTCTGCTGTTGTTGGGATGGGTAGATATTATTGGAGAGAAAAGTCCTAACACCGGGCTTAGCATACACATAGGCTAGAACGTGGATAGTCGCGAGGCCTGCGTTTTGCGCGTTGGGTTACCACGAGAGCCACATCCCAGATCGTGATTCGCTTGAGAATACTTCCATCCTACGAGAATTCACAATGGCGGGGGGTTTTCATTCTGAGTCCTATGGTTTGGGCGACCTTTCTAGGGACGACCTTGTTGTGTCTAGATCACACCTGTGAGGGGAATATGGGTTTTGCAGGAAACCAAGCCACTTCATACCTTTGTTCCCTCACGCACGTCAGATCTTTGCACCTACACAGAGCTACATGTGCAGACTATCCAGAAGATGTTGCATCCCTAACTTATTGCATAACGTTACTGCATAATGTTATTGCATCATCATGTATGCCTAACTTTTGAACTTGAGTTATTGCATCACCATGTGTATGTTGGACTGTTGCATCATCTAACCTTTGCATCATGGGTGTAGCATATCTCATTTGCATTCTACCTGCATAAACAACATGTGCATACATGCATTTGCATTGGATCCAAACTAGAGAAAGCTCACTTTTTTCCTTCATCAGCCAGAAGACAGTGATGACCCGACACCGGTACTTCATCAGATCCAACAGATCAAGAATCATGGCTGATTTTGAGAATACCACTTACACAGAAACCTTGACTCAACTCCAGGGTAGGATGGGTTAATTCCAGGATAACATGGACGCCATCATGGAACTCCTTCGTACTCGGAGGGATGCCACTGTTACCTCTGTGTTGTCGCAACTGCCACTAATGCAACTGTTGTTACTCCTGTGGCGATCCCTTTTCTTGTTGTTACTGCTCCTGTTACTGTTGAAGCACCATTTGAGACTGTTGTTCAACCTATTGTCAATTTGTCAAGCTCTCATCCTGCCCCGAGTAGCATGTCTGCTGCCTATCCTTGGGGAATGCCCCCAAATTTCACTCATCAGATTGCCAATGGTGGTGCCTTCGCGCCTTATCAAACTTTTGCCATGCCTGTGCCTAATGAGAATTTTGTCGCTTACCCATGGGGCATGCCTACCCCGCTCCCACCTCCTGTGGTGAATGATGGTCATGAGATTCCTCAAACACAGACTCGTCAGACTCCTGTGCCAAATGATATGGAGACCATTGATGAAGATGAACATGTTCATGTTCTGGTCTTGTTTCAATCTGCTCAAACTGTTGTTCACAATGTTCATTCTGGAATGTCTTACCCTGGGGCATTTGCAGCTGCTATGGCACCTCTTCCTGGCTATCCATATGGTTTTCAGATGGGTCAGACTAGTGGTCAGATGGTGAATCCTGGGTTGATACATTCATCTCAGTTTGCTTCTCCTCAAGTGCTCGCTCCGGCCGCATCTCAGCTGCCAAATCCTAAGATTCTTGTTAGACCTGATGATTAGAGTAGACCTGCAGACTATAAGCTGTTAGAGGACAAAATTAGAGCTGTTGAGGGTTTTACTGCCTTTGAAATGGGTGCCAAAGACTTGTGCTTGGTTCCAAATGTTGTGCTACCCCAGAAATTCAAGGTGCCTAATTTGCCTAAATACAAGGGGTTGAGTTGTCCACGAAGCCACATTACAATGTATTGCAGAAAAATGCCTTCCTACATAGACAATGATGATCTACTCATCCATTATTTCCAAGATAACTTATCTGGATCTTCTCTGGATTGGTACATGAATCTTGAGCAAGGTAAGATCAGAACCTGGAAAGATCAATCCGAAGCATTCTTGAAGCAATACAAGTACAACTTAGATATGGCTCCCACCAGGTTGCAACTACAAAATCAAACTCAGAAAGCTGGTGAATCATTCAGAGAATACGCTCAAAGGTGGTGTGATATGGCTTCACGAGTCCGGCCTGCTATATCTGATACAGAGTTGGTTGACATATTCATGGGCACTCTTCAAGGTTTGTACTATAAGAAGATGGTTGGTGTCACTGTGAGAATTGGATACCAAGCTATTATATTAACTTGAATCAAATTTCTTTTATTTCACCACAGTCTTTGATTTATCCAAGGGAAGGGAGAAAGATCGAATTACCCACAGTATGCAATGCAAATAAAAAGAGTCTAAGGTTCGGGGGTTGGTTATACCTAGGGATAGGGTTAACATCCTAGATATCTGTAGTGCTCTACAGGAACCTCTTGTTTTATTATGTTATTTGTTTTTTGTTATCTGCTAAAGGGTTAAGGGTAGGAAGACCTAAAGTTATATTCCTAAGTGTGCTCGACAAGATAGCGCATCTTGTGCCTACATATCCTGTCGGGAGTGGAATCAGAGCACTTGCAGTTCCTCTCTGAGGGATATTAAAGGTTGAAAAGGTCTAGGAGAAAAGATGAGTCATCATCTTAAGAAACCACCACAATTTTGAGACTTGTTTGCATTTTGTGGGGTATAGGATTGTATGTCCCTTCTTTGAGATGATTCACATCTAATTCTCTTGTGTGGAGAATTAGGTGAGCTAAAGTTTGATTAAAAAATCAAAATTAGGGGGGACTAACCTATGAAGTCTATCCTAAAGTTGTCTAATAAACTTATCTTAAGGGTATAAAAGCTATAAGGAGGTATGAAATGCAAATGAATATGCACCATGCATAATAATTTGATTATCATGCATGAGATTTTCCCTTGGATATTAATGCAATCGATTTTATTAACGTTTAAACGAGAGTCCTAGAAAAGTGGTGCTAGTCTTGTGTCTAGTGACCAAAGGTTGATGGCGATGCCCGAAAGCAATCGACTTACATGGGTGGAAGATGGTACGATGTTGGATCGAGAATTTTAATTATTTGAAAGGGTTTAGAGCAAATAAAATGCGCACATACATCACAAAAAGTAGATAGACAGACTACATAAGCAGATGGCATGAAATCAATCAGAATCAAAGCTCTAAACCTATTTCATTATTAGCAGCAATGAGCACTCCCCCTTAGTGCAACAACCAGTATAGCAGCTGATCAGCCATTTCTCCCCCTTAATATCTGCCTATTCTTTTGACAGCACAACAACATTTGACATTTTTGGCTCTCTTTCTTTCTTTGGCTGCTTCTCCCCCTTTTTAGCCACAATTAGACAAACTTCAATCAGAAGCCTTATAACTACAGTTAGTACACCCTAGCTCTCATTGTTAGCCTCACAGTTAGCAACCAGGTAAAACAAATCATAGAAGAGAACAACATAAAAACAGTGCATATAACAGCACAAAATTCAAATTACATAACCAAGCACATTAAGTGCTGAAACAAAAACAGAAAATAAAACTAAAACTACAAGACGCAAAAGCAAGTAAACTAGTCTTCATTTGAACTCGATCCAACTCCAGTATTCTCTTCCTCTTCCTCTGAGCTATCGGCACTGGCATTACCACACTCATCACTCTTATCAACATCATCTTCCTCAGAACCATCAACATTGTTCTCATCACCACTGTCCAGTTCTAACTGCTGGATCAGCTTTTCAAGTCTCTCTTTCCTAACCAGACTGGTACTGATGGTTGCATCAAGGTCTTTGCACATGGTCTTCAATTCTTTAATCAGTTCAGCCTTGGTAGTCTTCTTCTTGGCTTCAGTAGTTGATGTTAGAATAATGTCTGGAACATGATGTTCAGTGAACAGTTTAGGGTGCAGGGACAATGCCGTCATCCTTTGGCAAGCTATATCTGAGCTTGTTAAAGTCTCAGGTTGCTGATCTAAAATTATTCCACACACCAAGGAGGGGAATGCTATAGGTAATTTGACAGCATTGGTTTCAGCATGTTTTACCACTTGGTTAAAGATGTAGCTTCCAAAGTCAAATTTCATTTTCTTTCCAACAACATAGATAAACTTTCCAAGTCCAACAACAATTGTTGTTTTATGGTTGGTTGGCACCCAGTTAGTTGCACCAATCCTGTGAAGAACGGCATACTTAATGCTGAGCTTGCTAGTCTTCAGCTTCCCTTTCAATGGCCACACCTTCACTTGTCCAGTAGTAATCTCCTTGCAGATATCGTTATCAGTAGACTCAAGATCAATGCATTCTCCATCAGGTCTACCATTACTGTCCTCATGCCCATCATCTTCTTCCCCTCCTATTTCAGAATCTTCAATGACAGACATAGCAAGTCTATGTAGATTAGACTCAACTCCTTGCATGTCTTCATCTTCTATCGTTATCTGACTCTGGGAGCATTACAGAGATGGGTTGTATATTTAGAGTTTCGTCTTCAGAGTACTCATCTGTAAAAACCCTAGCTTTATTCTGCGATGAACTTTTTGATGGAGAAGATGTCTGTTTTGACATGGTTTCTTTGAGGCAGTATAGGTTGAGATGATTCTTCGTGTTGAAGGAGATGAACAGACAGGAGATATGAGTTTTGATGGATTGCGATTTTGCTATAATAGGAAATGAGGGTCTGAGGAAAGGCGCCAGATTTTGTGTAATTTTTAAAGTCCAATCACTAATTTTCTCCCTCCATAAAGACTTTCCTTTTAAAAATTTAAAAGAATTCACCTTAAGAGTACTTAACTCTAACAGCCTTTCACCCTTGATGTCACAGTCTAATGCTAAAACATCAGTCTTAACGTCGATAGATGAGCTAACTTCTATAGGTATCCATAGATAACAATTATCTCTGGTCCTGACTCCTTTCATGATCACCTCATCCTTTTCGTTTGTCACCAGACACTCATCCTTAGAGTAGCTGACTTTGTAACCTTCATCACATAACTGACTTATGCTAATCAGATTAGCCTTCAAGCCTTGGACAAGGATCACACTATCAAGAGTAAGACTATTAAGATTCTTCACTCTTCCAACTCCTTCTACTACTCATTTTTCTCCATTTCCAAACACAACCTTATTTGCTTGACAAGTATTGAACTCCACCAACTGCTCCTTTGACCTAGTCATGTGCATTGAACATCCACTGTTAAAGTACCATGCATCCATGCTAACATGTTCATCTAAGGTATGAGCCAATAGACACGTGACCTGAGCTTTAGGAATCCATTGTTTAGCAACCTTGGGTCTGACCTCCTTCTGTCTGGTTGGATGGACAGATTGTGGATAACCATGCAATTTAAAACAAGAGTACTACATATGTCCAACCCTGCCACAATAGAAGCATCTTACTCTGTCGTGTCTAAAGTGGTTAAATCTTTTGCCACTTTGATGATAATGCTGTGGCTGCCACCCATAGTGTTGTCTCCTTCTTCCATGGTTGGATTGTCTTCTTCTATACTGAGGATGCTGTCTTCTCCTATGGTGATGAGACTTCCTTCTTCCATAGTGATGAGGCACAGTGTTGTTGTACTCATATCCATACCAGTTTTCCTTATGTTGAGACATCTGATGTGACATGTTCTGTTTGAACCTTGCAGCTTGCATGCTCTTGTGATATTGGGGAGGTATATACTTACTAGCTCCTTGAGGCTGCATCTTCCTCTAAAGGAGACCATTCCTTTTCTCAACATTCTGAGGCTGAACAATCTTCTTAGGGGTAGGATCCTGCCTTTTTGTTTGAGACATTGGTTGAAACACTTCCTCCTTCGTTCCTGAAATGCTTGCTTCAGCAGAAACCTTTTTCTCAGCCACAAATCCTATACCAGACTTATCACCAGCAACCTTTTCTGTCTGAAGGATCTTATCAAGTGTGTCTGTACCACAGCTCAGCATCCTAACAGATTTGGTCATATGATCAAGATGAGCCTTAACTAGTACAACTTCATTTTCCAGATCATCTTTTTCATTCTCAAGCTGAGCAATCTGTTGCTTGTGACACTTGTTTTCTTGACACACCTCAGCACTTTTTAAACACAGCTCTTGATAAGTAGAAGCTAGTTCCTCAAAGGTTATTTTTCCATCACTAGAATCATCATCAGAGACAACAGCTCCTGTCAAAGCTCTAACATGCTTAGCTGACTCACCTTCACTTTCACTATCAGAGCCAGACCAGGAAACTGTCAAGCCCTTCTTCTGCTTTTTCAAGAAGGTGGGACACTCTTTCTTGACATGTCCGTACCCTTCACACTCAAAGCACTGAACTCCTTTATCTTGGGCAGTTTTCTCTTCGTCCTTCTCTTTTGACTTGCTGGTGTCAGAAGATATATTCTTGACATTAGGCCTGGAGTTATTATTCATTCTCTTGAACACTTTGTTGAACTGTCTTCCCAACATAACTATGGCCTGAGATAGATCCTCCTGGGATTCATAACTCTTTCCTTTTTCTTCTTCATCATTTGACACCAAGGCTATACTCTTTGGCTTCTTTTCTGGTTCTTCCTCATTCAACCCAAGCTCAAAAGTTTGAAGAGATCCAATGAGCTCATCAACTCTCATCTTGCTGATGTCTTGTGATTCTTCAATGACAGTTACCTTCATCTTATACTTCTTAGGAAGGGACCTAAGGATCTTTCTTACAAGCTTTTCATCTAACATTTTTTCACCAAGAGCACTGGAAGCATTCGCCAGCTCAAGCACACTCATATGGAAGTCATGGATAGTCTCATCTTCCTTCATCTTCAGACTCTCAAACTTCGATGTTAGAAGCTGAAGTCTTGACATCTTAGCTCTAGATGTTCCTTCATGTGTAGCTTTCAAAATATCCCATGCTTCCTTAGCAACTTCACATGTGTTGATCAATCTGAATATGTTTTTATCTACTCCATTGAAGATTGCATTCAGAGCTTTGGAATTTCCAAGGGCAAGCTCATCTTCTTCCTTGGTCCATTCTTCTTCAGGCTTTGGCTTTGAGGTGCCTTCTTTATCTTTGCCTGCATCATCTTTTTCACACACAACAGATGCTTTCCACTCTTTAATAATGGCCTTCTATGCCCTGCTGTCCAAGGATTTTAAGAACGTAGTCATCCTTGGCTTCCAATAGTCATAATTGGATCCATCCAAAATAGGGGGCCTGTTGACGAAATCTCCAACTTCTTTGTCCATCTTTACACCAGAAAGTAACTTCCCTAGATCTCACCCAGAGACAGACAGGATGCCTGCTCTGATACCAATTGAAATTCTAGTATCAGACGTGTGATGTTAAGGTGCGATGTCACAACAACACACTCTGCACAATGGACAGAATAAACAGCAGAAAACACAGCAAATTGTTCACCCAGTTCAGTCTAACTACCTACGTCTGGGGGCTACCAAGCCAGGGATAAAATTCACTACTTGTAGAATTAATTTACAGACTCAACAACCCAGTTGACAATCTCCTAAACTTAATTCCTACTAGTGACTTCCTACCTAAGAAACCACTTAGATATGAGAACACTACTCAATCCCTACAATTCAATCACACCTTGATTCTGCTTCACAGCTTTGATCAAGTAATAACTCTCTATTGCTTCACAGCTTCTAAGAGAAGACAGAAAACGACTCACCAATTCAACCTAGAATGGTGTATACAAAACTCGTACAAAATACTCAAGACACTCAGCCTATGCTCTTGATCTTCTCTCTGTGTTTTCTGTACTTTTTCCTTTTGTCTTGTGCGCTTTAAATAGCAACCTGAATTGGTCTTGGACTTCCTACAATATCTGACTTGATTTGTTATTTAAAACTGAATATTCAAAACAGATTTTCTCCTAAAATCTTTTTAAATCTTCAACCTTTTAAATCTCCTACAAATCTGCATCAAATCTCCTATGCAGCGGAAAATATCTATCCCAAGATATTCTCATCCAATGAGACTAACAGCCCTCCACAATTCCAGCTAACACGCAAACCCTAACAACATCACAACCTGATGTTATTAATTCTGCAGATCTAATGTCACAACATCGGACATGTGACATCAGATATCCAACTTCAGCAATTTAACTACTTAACACAGCCCAGTGTTAAGTCTCAATGTTGCAGCATCACTACCTTGACATCAACATTGAACATACTTTGTTTTACCAAAATTCCAGTCAATCCAAGAACTAACACATACTTTGTTGATTCAATTGTTATTATATACTTTCAAATATATAATTCATGTCAAAACAAATTTAACATTTACATACGGGGTCAAATTCGTTGTTGATTATAGCCACTAAATTATTATATCTTTTAAAATTAATAACTTTTTTGGTTGAAAATCTTATTTTTTATATTTTAATTTTAATTTTAATTTGAAAAAAATGGGCGTACCATACCAGTACTCGTGCGAATGCACGAGTCTCCCACTAGTTAAATTAAACAATTAATCAAAATAAACAAAACTTAAAAGTAGACAAAGGGGGGATGCAAATAGTAGTGTGGTGGTTTGTTGAAAGAAAGAAAAAAACAAAAGGGACTTAAGGCCCAAAAGTTAAAAAACAAAGGAGGGGTGCGCTGCAACACTCAGGGGGTACGTGCGTACCCTGACCTTACAAGCCCAATCTCTTCAACCAATTTGGGAAAATTCCTTCAAGGTGGACACTGATTTTCCTCTCATACCATGTTAGAAAACATGACATCCATGAAAAAGATGAGAGAAGTCTCAAAAATTTATTATATTGTATTGAAAGTGAAATATTACAAAATTAAAAAACAAGGGAAAAATATTACATCAAGGTCTTTATATAGCCTCAACAATTAGTAAGCAATTAATTACTAATCTATACCTCCTATATTTATAATAAAACTATCTTTTGTGAGTTTAACAAGTTATGTCTTAACAAGACTTTAAGTAAATTAATAACGATTTTTAAAAAATATATATATAATCTGGTTGAATTACAAATGAGAAAATAGTATATATCACCCTTATGAACCATCTTGTTTTATTGTAATCTATCTAGGGTATGGTTCAGTAATCGAAACTTGGTTAATAGATTCATCCGATCTTGGTACAGCTGCATCATCAAGCAGTAGTTGCATATCTGGTAGACGTTTAGGTCCACTTCCCATAAAGTATGCAGGTTTGGAAGGTATTGAGAGAGCGAGAGAATAACTATTAAGCATGTGTGCAACAGTAGCCATGGTTGGTCTGTCAACTACATTTTCTTGAATACAGAGTAAACCAATATGAATACATCTCATTATTTCATTTTGTGATATGTTGTTTAGTGATGGATCTATAATATTAGTTGCGTTCCCTTCTATCCAGCTTCTCCACGCCTAAAAGAATTTTCAAAATTGCATATAAAAGAATTAAGGTCACATGATATTCTAATTTATTTTATACCTTTAATAATAATAATAATAAGTAATAGACATAAATGTAGCTTACATAGCTCAATAGATATTCCACATTTTCCCCATGACAAATGCTTGCACTATTTTTATGGCCACTGATAATCTCAAGAACTAATACTCCAAAACTAAAAACATCTGATTTTACAGAAAATTCTCCATGCATCACATACTCCGGTGCCATATATCCACTGCATGCCAATATAAACAAGCTTAATTACTGATAAATATTTTTATATATCAATTTAATTTCTTTCCACTTATTCAGTTGCTACATGTTGTAAATGGTATTATTGACTTAGTTCTAAGAGTGTTTTATGCTATTTTCCTTTTAAAAGGGTTTGACTCTTATAAACTTATAAATTTTAATAATCAGATCAAACATGTAATTTTTTGAATATATTATAAGACATATGACTAATTAAGTAAAGAAGGGAAATTAACATTTTGTTTATAGTTGAATGGAATAGAGCTCTTAAGAAAACTAATAATCATAAGAAAAATGGGAAACTTACTAGGTTCCAACGATTCTATTTGTACTTCCTTGAGTTTCGCCTTTAATAAACAATTTTGCTAATCCAAAATCAGATATTTTAGGATTCATCTCGTCATCTAAAAGAATATTACTTGCTTTGAGATCACGATGTATAATGCGTAGGCGGGAGTCTTCATGAAGGTAAAGAAGACCTCGAGCAATACCATTTATGATATTGTAGCGTTTTTCCCAATTCAACTGTGTTTTCCTTGTTGCATCTACATGTACAACAAATTAAATCATAAATATGAATTTCAAAACTATATTTAGCCGTTAGTATATTCCGAACAACACTCGACATAATAATATAATTTGAATAGTTAAAGAAAAACAATCCCTATATTATGAAAATATATAATTAAATTGATACACTAAAACCTACCAAATATGAAGAAATCAAGACTTTTATTTGAAACATATTCATAAATGAGTAGTCTTTCTCTTCCTTCTAAAGTAAAACCCTGCAACCTAACTAAATTTCGATGCTGAAGTTTCGCTACTAATAGTACTTCATTTTTAAATTCTTCATCTCCTTGGGAAGAATTTGTTGACAACCTTTTAACAGCAATCATGTGTCCATTAGGCAGTTTTCCCTGGACATATTTCACATTTAGTTAGGTATGATAAATTATATTTCTGTTATGATATTTATTTATAAAAATGTGATACTTATATAAATAAATAATTAAATTTTCTTACCAGATAAACCACTCCAAATCCACCTTGTCCAAGTTTATTAGAATCGGAGAAACCATTTGTAGCAACTTGTATGAAATTAAAGTTAAATCTCAATGACTCGACATTCGTCATTTCTTCTTCATCTCCATCACCATCACCATCACCATATTTTCCAATGTAAGCTTTACATAATAACCAATATTAACAAGTTTATTAGTTTTTCTAATGTAAGCTATACATAATAACCAATATGAGCAAGTTTATTAGTTTTTCTAACGTAAGATATACATAATAACCAATATGTTGTGAAAAACGATGCCTTGGAAACAAAAGTATAATCGATTTTTTTATTAACAAATAACACACAAGGATTAGAGTTAACAGAAAAACTACAAGAACAAGAAAAAATTTAGTTATAACTGCTATTCTTTATTATGATAAATTTTATAAAATTAAGAAATGTTAAAAAAAAAATTTAAAAATATGTCCAGACCAACTTGTAATATTTGAAAGTTAAATTTTACATATAATATATAATATGAAATTGATGGAGGGGGTCGAAATTTGCTATGTTAAATAGGATAAATGACAGAGATTTTAAAGTAATAAAATCAATTTTAAAAGATTTCAATTATTAATTTAATCTAAGTTCACACCATAAATAGTAAAAAAGATTGAATACTCTAGGGTGTGTTTGGTTTGAGTAAATGGAGGGGAGCAAGGGAGAAATTTTTTTAATTAAATGTGTTTAGTTTAAAAGTTATGATGGCAGGGAAGCAAACCCTCTCTAAAACATATTTTTTTCATCCTCCAAATCGGGGGATTTGAAGGCGAGTGGAAGGAATTAGAACTTTGATATTTAAAAAATTATAACATTTACTAAAATATTCTTAGATTTATTATAATATTTTTAAATTATTCATTTGCTGCTTCTCTTTTGTGTAAATTTTTTGGTTGTTTCCATGAGTTTATTATAATTGTTCTCCACCTTCAAATAATTTTTTTCTTCATATTTTTTGTTGTTTAATATAAATTATAATCACTTCACTGTTTTTTTTTTTATTTTTAATTTTTAAGTTTATTAAAGTTTATTCGTTTTTTAAATTTGTTATCTTTTATATTTTTTATATCAAATTTTAAACCATTCATTTTATATTTTTATCTATTATATATATATATATATATATATATATATATATATATATATATATATATATATATATATATATATATATATATATATATATATATAAAAGTTATTTTGAGTATTTACTAGATGGTTTATCATTATTTAAATTTATTATTAACATGTAGTTTAATTTGTGTCGGAGAATTCTATTGTGAATCAAGTATATTCGATTTTTTTAATATTATATAGTAAGTTATAACTTTTTTAATCACTCAAAAATATAAATAATTTTATGTTTAATTATTTATACATATGTTATTACAAAAAATTATTTATGAATTTTTTACTTTTTGAATATGACTTATGTAAAATCATAAAGATAAAAAAAATTATTAATAAAATCTCTCTTATTCACTCATGAATCAAACATATTTTTAATTAAAATCTATCACTATCTGTCTCCTCTCATTTTATAACCATATATATATATATATATGGGACGGGATCATTTGACACCGGTGTCAAAATATTAACTTTGACACCAAATTCTAACCGTTTATTATTATTAATGCAAAGGTTAAGATATATTCACTTAAAACTAATACATGAGTTTTTTAAGGAAATTTATCTTAGCCATTGAATGAAAAATAATAAAGGGCTAAGATTTGGTGTCAAAGTTAATATTTTGACACCGGTGTCAAATGATCTCCTCTCTATATATATAAAATATTATGAGAGAATGTCATTTTTATGTGAGAACATGAGAATAAATATGAATTATTAGATTTTAAAATAAATAGGAGAGATTATGTGTGGTTTTGCTTTTCTCTCTTCTTCATTATGAAAACAAATGATGGAGGAGAGAGAAAAAAATACATTATCTCCACCATTTATTTTAAAATCTAATAATTCCGATTTATTCTCATATTCTCTCTTAAAAATAACATTTTAATATGATACTTTACCTATATAATTAAAAAATTCTCTCACTCCCTCTTATTTCCTTCCCTAATTAATCTCCCACTTCTTCTCATTCGTTTGAACCAAACAATCGATAGTACTCATAAAATTTAGTTGGTGTATATCTTATACATTGAATATATTACTATTTTTTAATAATATTTTTTTTATAAGAAAGAATGCATCATGACGAGTACAGGGGTACTAAGTCTTTATTATTATTTTTTTAATAATAATTAATTTTAAAATAAATTAAAATTTTATAAAAAATTTTAAAATCCAAATAAAACTCACCTAAGAATTTACCTAAAAAATTGTATGACAAGCAAGTTTGCAAGAAGTACAAGTTAAACATACCTTCAAAATTTTGTTTGGGCTTTCTGAGTCTTAAATAGATGCAAATAAAAATAAGTACCAAAACCACAGCAGCAACCGGCACTGCTATGGCTATGACGATTGGGGTTTTACTGTTTCCTCCTGCACAAATTAATTTAAGTCCTCAAAGATACATTGAAAAGCTAATCACATCAACACAGACACAACTAAAGAAGTGTTCAAGATTTACCTAAAGAAGTGTTATTGGTGGATTGTAGTGAGTCTAACACGATGGTTGAATTGTAAAAGGGATAAGGATCATATCTTAGACGACAACTCGGTTTAAGAACATGTCCTCCCTTCTTGCCACTACAACAAACTGGAATTTCTGAAATTGCTTTGTCCAGGCAGTCATTGCATTCTTGCCCAGACAAATCAGGCATACACTGCACAAAACCGTATATAGTTTCATAATTCACGGGATCAATTCCAGTATCGGCGTCATATTTACGACGAGTGTCACCAGATGCAGCTTTGTTTCTAAGTTTTGTCATCAAGTTACTCAGTGCTTCGTTGTATGCATCCACATTAGTTGCAATCCTTTCGAGATTAAATATTATATACATTGTAGGGTCAGTTTCCAGGAGGCCAAATATTGAGCGATTTGAGTACCACAAAGTTACATCACCACTCCACACAATTGCCTCTTTTTTATTTGGACACTGTTTTTTAAGATAGGCAAAGGAATTATTTATGTTTGTGAGACACTGATTTGTCTCAAGATCTCCACGACACAACCCTATGGCGTATGCTTTGTCTGGATCTTGGCCATATGAGAAATTGTAGAAACCATAGTTAATTTCTTTATGAGAAGAGAAAGTGGATATAAGGGTTTTTAGATTATTGTCGTAGGTGCTGTTGGCTGTGTAATTACCTCTTTTGCTATCACATGAAAAAGGATCTATGGCTTTGGCTTTAGATACAACTAGGACAAAGAGACAACAAAAAAAGGGAAGGAGAGCCATTGCAAAATTGTTTTGTATGAATTTCGATGATCAACATGAGATGAGGTTGTAATATAAAGGTGACATGAGGGTATTAGTTAGATTCTTCAATGAGCATGTTGATTTTTCCATATACGCTTCTCGTTTTGACAATTTAATAATGTTGACCGGTTACGTTAGAATTAAATGGGGGATATGCGACTTGGCAAAAGAGTGTTGTGGAAAAGAATGTGCTGTGGAAAAAAATGTGTTGTGGAAAAGAAATATGAAGGGAGGATATGGAGGTTTGGTGTTGAATTTTCAATTGAGAAGAAATAGTAAAGAACAGCTGAGAGTTAATGCTTTGATATTAAAAATATAAATAAAAGATATATGGAAAATGGAGATTGGTTCACAACTTCGATCCAAGCATGCATTTTGTGGAATTTGGATCGAACTCTAGAAGAAGCATGCCGTCGAAGTTGGTTCACATGTTGCCGTCGAAAAATAATACATGTTGTAGTCGAAGGTTGTTCTAACATGTATTAGTTAATATTGCTAGGGTTGTTAGCATATTGAATTGGGTCTTGTGTTAAGGATCCAATTGTTTAAGTTAGCTTGTACCCTAAGTTAGCTTGTAATGAGTATTTTGTTAAAAGCCCATTAGTTTAGTGTGTTAGGTTTTGTTATAAATAGCATGCTAGTCTCTCATTCTAGAATGTGACAAAAACCTAGAAAGAGTGAGAGTGGTTAGTTTGTTATTCTTGTATACTTGTAATCCTTGTTTTAAGGAGAAAGGAAAGAATAACAGTTTTATAACTAATCCTTGTTGTTTATTCTTGTTTTCTTTGTTAACCCTAACCCTTGTGAGTTCTTTGATCATAAAGAAACAATAAATACTTTGTTTAAAGGTATCCGATTCACAACAAATTGGTGCGGTGAGCGTGGAGAAGATGCCTTCAACAAAGTATGAGATCGAGAAGTTCACCGGAGTGAACGACTTCGGTCTGTGGCGCTTGAAGATGAAAGCCCTACTGGTTCAGCAAGGTTGTTTGGAAGCGTTGAAGGGAATGACAGTCATGGATGCTGCGTTAACGGAAAAAGAAAAGACTACCATGATCGAGAAAACACACAGCGCAATATTGTTGAGCCTTGGTGATAAGGTTCTTCGACAGGTATCAAAAGAGACGACGGCGGCGGGATTATGGACAAAGCTGGAAAGTTTGTATATGACCAAATCCTTGGTGAATCGTCTTTACCTGAAGCAAGCCTTGTATTCGTTCAAGATGAATGAAGAAAAGGCTTTGGCTGAGCAGTTGGATTCTTTCAACAAACTGATTCTTGATCTTGAAAACATTGATGATGAAGATCAAGCATTGTTGTTGTTGCGTGCTTTGCCCAAATCGCATGCTCACTTCAAAGAAACTCTCTTGTATGGAAGAGAGTCCCTGACCTTTGAAGAAGTTCAAGCAGCCTTGTACTCTAAGGACCTGAACGAACGAAAGGAGCATAAACCTTCGACGGTTGGTGAAGGTTTGGCAGTTAAGGGAAAATTCTTACGAAAGGATGGTAGGTTCGACAAGAAGAAAGGTAAAAGTCAGCAGAAGTCTTCTAGTGGAGAAACATCTGGTTTTCGATGTTATCACTGTAAGAAGGAGGGTCACACAAGAAAAGTGTGCCCTGAACGCCTGAAAGATCATGGAGGTAAGGATAATGGCAACGCAACTATTGTTCAAGATGACTTCGACTCATCTGATGCTCTTGTAGTTTCAAGCGGCGACTCAAGAAAAGAGTGGATTATGGATTCTGGATGTACTTGGCACATGACTCCAAACAAGAATGTGTTTGAAGAATTATGTGATCAAGAAGGAGGATTAGTGCTGCTGGGAAACAATAAAGCTTGCAAAATTGCAGGTATTGGATCCGTGAGATTCAAGCTCCATGATGAGTCAATAAGATTATTGACTGAAGTTAGGTATGTACCTGACTTGAAGAGAAATTTAATTTCTCTTGGTGAATTCGACAGAAAGGGATATGTTTTCAAAGGAGAGCAAGGTACCCTGAGAGTCATGAAAGGGTCGAAGGAAGTCTTGAGAGGCGTGAAAAACCAAGGCTTGTATATCCTGGAGGCTGAGGTTGTAAGTGGTTCGACAAATGTTGTATCCACGAAACCTATGTCGAAGACAGAGTTATGGCACATGAGATTGGGCCATGTCAGCGAAAGAGGCCTGGTCGAATTGGGGAAGCAGAACCTGCTAGGTGGTGACAAAGTCGAAAAGTTGGGGTTTTATGAATCTTGTGTATTTGGTAAATCCTGTAGGGCGAAGTTCAACAAAGGCAAGCAAAGAACACATGGATCCCTTGATTACATTCATGCTGATCTCTGGGGGCCTGCAAGGAATCCTTCGCACTCAGGTGCAAGGTATTTTCTATCCATCGTTGATGACTATTCCAGAAAACTATGGGTATTCATTCAGAAGACGAAGGATGAAACTTTTGAGAATTTCAAAAGTTGGAAGATTCTGGTCGAAACTCAAACTGGCAGAAAGGTTAAGTGGTTGAGAACCGACAATGGCCTTGAGTTCTGCAACAAAGCGTTCGACAGTTACTGTGTTGAGTCTGGGATTGCAAGGCATAAGACTGTAGCAGGTACTCCTCAACAAAATGGCTTAGCTGAGAGATTCAATCGAACAATCCTTGAAAGGGTTAGATGCATGTTGGTTAGTGCTGGATTGAAGAAGGTGTTTTGGGCTGAACCTGTTTCGACAGCTGCATATCTGATAAATAGATGTCCTTTGACTGCATTAGATATGAAGACACCTGAAGAAGTTTGGTCGGGAAATCCACCTAGTCTCGACAGACTAAGAGTATTTGGCTGTGTGGCCTATGCTCACATTAGGCAAGACAAGGTCGAACCTAGAGCTCTGAAGTGCATGTTCATGGGATACCCTGAAGGAGTCAAAGCTTATAGGCTATGGTGCCTAGAGCCAGGTCACAGGAGGTGTATCACCAGTCGAGATGTAGTTTTCAATGAAGCTGAGATGGCTTTCAAGAAAACTAATGTTGCTGACGAAGAGCTGGAACAGGGAGAGATTCCTGTTGAGGTGGAGCATATTGATGCTGAAGTACGTACCCCAGATGAAGTCGAAGACGAAACAGGAGATGTTGTCGAAGATGAGGAAACTAATAATGACTACCTGTTAGCAAGAGATAGGTCGAGAAGAGTCATCAAGCCACCTCAAAGACTTGGGTATGCAGATCTTATAGCTTATGCCTTAATCTCTGCAAGTGAGGTTCTCGACGAAGAACCTAGAGACTATAAGGAAGTTATGAGGAGTCGAAAGAAGACTGAATGGCTGAAAGCCATGGATGACGAGATGAAATCTCTTCATGATAACGACACATGGGAACTGATAAAGAAACCTGCTGGAGCCAGGTTAGTCAGCTGTAAATGGATTTTCAAAGTCAAGGAAGAAATCGAAGGAGTGGCGTCGAAAAGATACAAGGCAAGGTTGGTTGCTAGGGGGTTCACTCAGAAAGAAGGTGTCGATTTCAATGATGTGTTCTCGCCTGTTGTAAAGCATAGATCCATTCGAATGTTGTTAGCCATGGTGGCACAGTTCGATCTTGAACTGGAACAGATGGATGTGAAGACTGCGTTCTTGTATGGTGATTTAGATGAAACGATCCTGATGAGGCAACCTGAAGGGTATGTCGAAAAGGGGAAGGAAGATTATGTGTGCAAGCTGAAGAGATCTTTATATGGACTGAAACAATCTCCTCGACAGTGGAATAGGAGATTCGACAAGTTTATGGCACGCATAAGTTTCATCAGAAGTCAGTTCGACCACTGTGTTTACTTCAGATTTCGACCGGGTAATTCATTTGTTATTTTGTTGCTTTATGTGGATGATATTCTAATAGCAAGTAACAATGTCGAAGAGGTAAGGAGGGTGAAGGCTGAACTCAGTAAGGAGTTCGAAATGAAGGATCTGGGAGCTGCGTCCAGGATTCTTGGGATTGACATCCGAAGAGATAGAAAGCAGTCGAAATTATGCTTATCTCAAGAGGCATACCTACGGAAGATTCTCGAAAAGTATGGTATGTCGAATTCAAAGCCTGTTGTAACTCCGACAAACCCTCAATTCAAGCTGAGTATAGATCAGTGTCCCAGTACTGATGTCGAAAGAACTTATATGAATAGCATTCCATATGCTAATATAGTTGGTTCTTTGATGTATGCTATGGTCTGTACAAGACCTGACATAGCATATGCAGTGAGTCTTGTGAGCAGGTACATGTCGAATCCTGGAAAGGCTCACTGGCAAGCATTGAAGTGGATTTTAAGGTACATAAATGGGTCTCTGAACAGAGTCCTAATTTATGGTGGAGCCTTGGGTGACACTACGCCAAAAATAGGAATAGACAGCACCAAAAAGACAGCGCTTTTATAAAAAAGCGCTGCTAAAAACAATAAAAAAATTTCGCTAAAAAAAAGCGCCGTAAAAGACAGACTTTAGAAAGCGCTTTTAAAAAAGCGCTGTTAAATGCCATAAATGGATGCCACCTTAGAAAGCGCTTTTTGGAAAGCGCTGCTATAGGTATTACTTTAGACAGCGCTTTTAAAAAGCGCTGTGTAAAGGTAACCTTAGAAAGCGCTTTCAGAAAAGCGCTCTTATAGGTCTTAAATTCTTTTCACTTTAGAAAGCGTTTTCTAAGCAAAGCGCTCTTATAGGTAGCACATAAGAAAGCGCTTTCTGAAAAGCGCCCTCTAAGGTCTAACACAAATATTTTTTTTTAAAACTAATTTTTTACATAAATTTGAAATAATATTTAATTTTATATACTAAATTGATTATTTAAAAATTTATTGTAAGTTTAAAATAAATATGAGGCGTATTTGTTTCAATGTTTGAAATTAATTCAGAATAATATTCCTAAATTTATTATTTGTAAAATTTATATATTTTAAAACAACAAAATAATTAAAAATAGATATATGTGGGACTAGTGTCAGTTGAGATTTTTTCTCATAAGAATATTAAAATTTAGTTTCAAAATAATAAAATTAATTAAAATAAAAATGAATGTTACAGGTATCAAAACAATGACCGAAGAAGGTTACAATCTTTTTAATAATTAACATTACTTCATCAAAAGTGGTTTAGAAATATAATTAAGGCCAAAGTTTTCAGAACGCTCCAACTTCTCTCCACATCGTTTTAACTCGGTCACAAATTTTCTTTCTTCCCTCTTGAATTTCACTGAAAAATTCTAAAATTTGAGAACATCCAACTTTTCCCTCCATCATGTTTCAACAAAAGCCCCATTTTCCAATCACACCCTTTCTAATTTCACCAAACAAAAACCCTAATCTCTCAAAATCCCTTTGAATCGATACCCTTCATTCATCTCTCAGCCCATCTCTTCGAATCCCTTAATCCCCATATCCCTTCTTCTCTCGAAATCTCTCAATCACTCAAAACCCCTTCATCTCATTTTGGTTCTGGTTCTCTGCTTCTCCCAAATATGTGTTCCGGTGATATTGTTCTGAACCAGTTTTGACGGTCTCAGATTTGTTTTGGAATCTAATTCCTACAGCTTCATCTCAGTTCCTTATGGGGTATCAATTCTTTCCTCTCAGATCTCAATTTGTTCTTCTCCATTTCTGATTGTGCTTCCTTAAATGCAGGTTAAAAGGGAGACAAATGAAGAACCGAAACAATTTTCTACATGCAGTGGCATATACAATTGTAAAATGTGCTAAGACAATAATAATCCACTAAAGGTATTTTACCATTGATTATGCACACCTTAGAAATTTTGCATATGTTGTACCTGTTTCCTTTTAAGTTATAATATCTTCTCTTGTTGCTATTTGTGGTGCCTCATGTGGTAAAGCAGATTCACTGTGAACAATGTTTTGAAATTGAACTTGAAAAGAAGTTGTGCAGATGCATTTTAATGTTTATTTGGGTTTGCTTGTATCCTAGAACTGCTATTAGTATTTGACTATATTTCACTTTTATCTTTGAGTGTACTAGTATCTTATAGGGATAAGTTGAAATATGTTGAGCAGATGTACCAGTACATCTATGACACTTATATTGTAACTAATGTTTTTTACTGGTGCAAAATCACCATTATATGGCATTCAATATTTGTTTTTAGTATATGACTAATTATTTATATTTATTTATTTTCTTGCAACAATTTATGTAGGAAATGGTTAGTGGATGCAGAATGAGTGATGCTGATGGTCAAACAGAAACAAGATTGAATTGTCTTAGACTTTGCCAATATTCTTAAAGAAAGGCTAGCATATTTGAGAGGGGTTGTAGAGACTACATATATGTGAATGAAAAATGATACCAGAATTGTTAAGGCCATATATTGCTTAGATGTGTCTAAGGTACACATATGTCGATATTCTCTTTTTGGTAATTGAATTTGTATTGATTTTCTAATTAAACATTTTATCAAATTTTTTAGTTTATGGCTGAATTCATTTTTTATTTTGATAGGTTGATATTGAGCTTGGTTAGTGCATGATATGATATTTTGGGGAGGGATTTATTCTTGACAGTGATTGACCACACATATGAAGAATTTCTTTTGCTTTTAAGACCTGGAATTTATTAGTAAGCTACCTTCACTTTATTATATTCTTATTAGCAAATTGGCTTTACTTTATGAATAAAACATACATGTTTAGATTTAAGGAAGTAATGCAATATACAGGTTTATGGAAATGTGAATTATACAGGTTTATGCATAAAAAAAATGGTTAAAATGGGATTTTTTAAAAAAATCTTCAAAATTATACGTAGACAAAAGACAGCGCTTTTGAGAAAAAAGCGCTGTCTAAAGTTATACATTAGACAACGCTTTTAAAAGCGATGTCTAAAGTCCCCCTTTAGAGAGCGCTTTTAAGGAAAAAGCGCTCTCTAAAGGTATATAAAAAAATCATTATACGTATACATTAGACAGCGCTTTTAAAAGCGCTGTCTAAAGTCCCCCTTTAGAGAGCGCTTTTAAGGAAAAAGCGCTCTCTAAAGGTATATAAAAAAATTCTTTAAAATTTTAAACGTATACATTAGACAGCGCTTTTAAAAGCGCTGTCTAAAGTCCCCTTTTAGAGAGCGCTTTTTCATAAATAAAAAAGTGTTGTCTTTACCTACGACAGCGCTGGCTTAGACAGCGCTTTTAAGCGCTGTCATAGGCCAAAAAAAACGCCCTCTTTTCCCTTGTTTGGCGTAGTGAGAAGATAGTAAAGCAGCAGTCGAAGGATTTGTTGACTCTGATTATGCAGGTTGTATGGATTCCAGAAAGTATATTTCCGGATATGTTTTCACAATGTTTGGCACAACAATCAGTTGGAAAGCGACGCTCCAGAAGGTTTTTGCCTTATCAACCACTGAAGCTGAATATATTGCCCTCACTGAAGCTGTGAAGGAAGCGTTGTGGCTTGAAGGTTTTGCAAAGGAGCTGAAACTTCAAGGTCGAAGTATCACTGTTAAATGTGATAGTCAAAGTGCAATACACCTGTCGAAGAACTCAGCCTATCATGAGCGAACCAAGCACATTGATGTGAGGCTGCATTTCGTCAGAGGGGTAATCGAGCGTGGAGAAGTCCAAGTGCTGAAGGTTTCGACAGATCATAATGCTGCTGATATGATCACCAAGACATTGCCAAGTTGCAAGTTTTTCCACTGTATGCAGTTGATAAAGCTGCATGAAGAAAGCTAGTTTGTTTTCTTGTTGTTAGAGTTAGATCCAAGGTGGAGATTTGTGGAATTTGGATCGAACTCTAGAAGAAGCATGCCGTCGAAGTTGGTTCACATGCTGCCGTCGAAAAAGAATACATGTTGTAGTCGAAGGTTGTTCTAACATGTATTAGTTAATATTGCTAGGGTTGTTAGCATATTGAATTGGGCCTTGTGTTAAGGATCCAATTGTTTAAGTTAGCTTGTACCCTAAGTTAGCTTGTAATGAGTATTTTGTTAAAAGCCCATTAGTTTAGTGTGCTAGGTTTTGTTATAAATAGCATGCTAGTCTCTCATTCTAGAATGTGACAAAAACCTAGAAAGAGTGAGAGTGGTTAGTTTGTTATTCTTGTATACTTGTAATCCTTGTTTTAAGGAGAAAGGAAAGAATAACAGTTTTATAACCAATCCTTGTTGTTTATTCTTGTTTTCTTTGTTAACCCTAACCCTTGTGAGTTCTTTGATCATAAAGAAACAGTAAATACTTTGTTTAAAGGTATCCGATTCACAACACATTTTTTCTAACTCCTTCTCTACTATGATTAATGGAATTCCCAGCATTGATTTTCAAACAAGAAGAAGATTTTGTCAAGGAGACCCTCTATCTTCATTTCTTTTCATCATCGCTGCTGAAGGAATCTCAGGTATATTCAATAATGCATGCTATACCATGCATTTTATACCGTTCTATCTATCAGAAAATCTAGAGTTTGATCTTTTGCAACTTACAAACGACACTATCATTCTGGATCAGGCTTCTTGGGATAACATTTGGTCTATTAAAGCAATCTTACGTGCTTCGAACTTTCATCTAACCAATGTGTTAATTTTTAGAAAAGCAAAATCTTGGACTTTTAGACTGATCTTAGTTTTCTGTTGGTTGCTTCAGATTTTCTATCACGTGCTATTAGCTTTTTTCCATTCACTTTTTTGGGCATTACCGTTGGGATCAATCCTCGCAAGCGTTTTTTCGCGGGATACCATTCTATCTAAGCTTTAGAGTAGGCTCTCCTCTTAGAAATCCAAACACATTTCTCAAGGAGGTCTTGTGACACTCTGAAACAAAATGCGGGCTTCTATTCCTCTATTCTTCTTCTCCTTTTATAAAGCACCAATTTGTTGTCCAGGAATCACAAAGATTCAACGTGCTTCTTGTGGAATGGCGAAGAAAATAGAGAAGGATAAATTGGGTCTTGGTCCTCAATTTGCAAACCAAAATCCAAGTGAGGCTTATGAGTCAAAGATTGCGAATCATTCTATAGAATGCTTCTAAAAAAATGGGCTTGGTAAAATCAGCTTAGACAACGGTTTGAGCTGACCCTCTCTCATATCATTCAAATATTGTGACACCAACGGGTTAATTCAAATATGGTGAAGGGATTTAAGGATCTCTATGGCCACTTGGGGGAAAGATTTCAACTAGTTTGGTAATAGCATTTCGTGTAAATTGGGAAATAGACTAAATGTTGACTTTTAGAGGCAGAAATGGCTTGGTGTTGATTCTATGATATTACAATTTCCTAGTTTATTTAATTGGAAATGTTATCCCTTGTAGGATCTCAAATTGATTTTGGTCTTTCTTCAGCTTTGAAGAGTTTTTGGAAATCAAATGTGCCAAGAAACATCAAAGTCTTTGCTTGGAGGATTTTTCTTAATAGGCTTCAAACATAGGATGAGTTAGCTATGTTAGAACAAGATTTGTTCTTGACATTTTCTCTTTTAGTTTTGATGATAACAAAAGTATTAAAAGAACAACAGTTTATTTGATGTGTGTTTTATTTATGCAGGTTCTTGGTCTTGTACATAAATAATCAGAATCTGTTTTACTTAGACACACTTGGAGTTGCTTCATTGCTAGCTTCTGTGACAAAGTTTGAAGAACAATTGCTAGTGTGATTTGGCGCAGACTCTGAACTGAAAGCCTCAACATTCAGACGAGTTTCAACACTTGATAATTGTATATCAACATCTGGTACCATTCAGAGTTGGTGATAAAGCTGTGGATTGTCCTTACTACTGAAAGCAAGATGCATTGTCTTATCATCCTGTCAGCTCGAGTCTACAAGATTGTAAGGCTCAAGAAAAACGGGTACGTTCTATGGATGTCTGCTCCCAACGGCTCTATCAGTACAAAACCTCTTGAAGACTCAAAGGTTAAACGTGTTACCCACTGGATTCAGAATATGTTGTGCATCCATCTTTAATGTCTCTTGTACTATAGAGTAAAGGCAAAGATACTTGATCAAGACACCTTCTCAACGACTAGTTTCTGCAAAGGCTATATATATGGCTGAAGATTCAATTTTGAATTTTAACAAGGATTCTTCTGTTGAGGGAGTAGCAAAATCAAGCAATTATCAACTCTAATGTAATATGCAGATTTTCTGTTTTAGGTTGTAATTGTAAAAGCCTTAAGATTTCTTATCATTAAATATCTGAGAAATCTTAAGTGTTTTAGGTCTTTGTTATGGTGATTTCCCGTACCTCTGATGCTTGCATCATGTACACCTTGTTCTCTATTCTGCTGAGCCTTCAGTAGTTTAGATTATGTCTCCTGCTATGTGCTTGAGCAAAAAGTTCTGTCTCATTAGGATTCAAGCAACAAGTCTTGAGCCAAGATGCTTAAGCCACGTAAGTCTCATTGTTAAGTGCTTGAGCTGTGAAAGTCTTATTCAGCTAGTCTGATTGAGGAAGTGGCGAAGTCTACGTCTGAGGTGCGTGAGAAAAAAGTCTCCAGTGCAGCTTGAGCAATGGAAGTCTTAGTCTGGATGGCCAGAAGAGGAGGTGGCTCGGCTAGAGGATGTGAGCAAAGGGAAGTCTTAAACATGTGCTCTAAGCAAAGGAAAAGTCTCAACCAGAAGGCAGAAGAGTAGGTGGCTCAGTCAGATGGTGTCAGCAAAGGTTAAGTCTTAGACATGTGCTCTAAGCAAGGGAAGTCTCAGACAGTTGGTCTGAGCAGTTGTAAAAGTCTTATGGAAAAGCATAAGCGATTGTAATCATGAAGTAGTTATAATGAAAATCTCTTGTGAAGCAAAGGGACTGGACTACTCTCTGTTAGGGGAGGAACTAGTATGAATCTTTTGTGTCTTTTGTTGTTATTTATTTACTTCTATTATATCCGTTGCCAAACGAATTAACTCGGAATCTAAACACCAGTTCTGATTCTGAAACTCTGATCAGAACTTATATTAAAAGAGAACGCGAAACACAATTAAATCCCCCCTTATTGTGTACTTTTCACACCTTCAATTGGTATCAGAGTCTGGTCTGTGCTTAACACTTAACAGTGGTGCAGATAATGATACAATAAGAAAAGTATATTTCTTCTTCAAGAAGGAATCAAGTGCCACATGAAAAATATCATACGACTTTTCCTACCATATTCAAATGGGTGACTCCATTGAATTTAAATGATGGAAAAGCTAAACATTTTTTAACTCATTGGATTTGATAAAGGGTTGTTGAAGGTCTATAGAATATCCTTGAAAAAGGTATTACTATAGAAGTTGATAGTGTTAAAGATGATCATCTTGAAAATCTCTTTTGTGAGAGCAAGAGTTGTCTCTACAAGTCGATCTATGTTTTGATGATAACAATACGTATTTGTGAAAGAACCATTTTATGTTCTAACGTGTGTTGTGTGCAGATCATATTAATAGAAGATATCAGATCCAACAAGCACCATCCAGATGTGCGTAATTGATAATATGCGAAGTTACTATGTGTGACACGAGTCGCAAGAAGCAATAACGCTTTTGTATCTGATCGTGATCAGTCAGATCCAAGGATGCCAATATTGCTGATGCAATGCTCTTGTGGATGCTTTCTGAAAGTGGTCGAGATTCTGAAGATTGCGAAGCTTCTGAAGAAGAGAACCGAAGTGCTGAAGACTCTCATGACTTGAAGTTCTGAAGGCGGAAGGCTCTGAAGACCAAGTGCAGAAAGACTCTGAAGACTTATGTGTTCTGAAGATTAAGGTTCTGAAGATCAAGTATTGAAGACTCTGAAGACAGATTCCTAATGGACAAGTTCTGAAGTTTCGGAAGACTTGAAGAAGTAAAGGATAACATGCTCAAAGACAAGTGCTGAAGTTCTGAAGAGTGATTCCTAATGGACTTCTTCAAATAACTAAAGACTTGACGTATCAGATATCCTGTTAAGAAAACTCTACTCATGCTTCATCAATTAACCATCAGAAGCCTCTGAAGTTCAGAAGTTACATGTTACCGTTGTGAGTAACTGTACACGACACCCAAGAAAGATATATCCCGTCACTTCTGCCACAGTAAAAAGGAGATGTGTCAGTACAGCTAGTTATTACGCAATGTCTCTTTTCCAACAGCCAACGATATTTCAAACGGTTATATTTCTACTGGGCTATTTAAAGGAAAGAGTACTCGCTTCTAAAGGTATCGATTCATTCCATCAAAGGTGAATTGATCAAGTCATTGTGTGAAGATAGCAACAACGATGAGTTCTCGTCGTAACACTTAAATATCAAAAGCTATCATCATTTACACATGGCCATTGTTGTTGGAGCTTAAGATCAACATTCAACACAACAACAACAAATTGGTACAGAAGCTGTTGATGAAGAAGACATCATTGAAGATTAGTCAAGTCATCAACCCACCTTCTCGTCAGCGCTACATTAAAGATCTGAAGCAAGGAGTTGTTGCTCAAAGCTTGCTCACCAAAGAAGACGAAGAAGAAGAAGATCTACAAGATGTCAACAACTATCAAATCATTATACATCTTTGTAGTTTCTTAGAATATGCAAGGAGCTGCTGCTCACATCTTGCTCGAACACTTGTGTGTTCTTTGTACTTAAACTTAGGAGTAATCTGCTTGTTAAGAAGCATCTTTCTAATCTCCTGTAAAACTACTTCTTGGTGAATTAGGATTCCTTGAGTGGTCAGTGTGACCGGAGACTTGAGAAGACAATGGCTAGATGTCATTGTGGGAAAAGCCTGAAATAAGGTCAGTAGCGTTATATTCATTGCGATGAATCCCTAAACGTCTAGCTGTGAAAGCCTAGCAGTAGATCTTGCGAGATTGGAACCTGCAGGTCAATGTTCATTATATTCATTAAGTTGAATCCCTGAACGGTTCATTGCATGTTAGTCACAGGCTGTTGCCTGTGCATCTGTAATCGAGATTGATTATAGTGGATTAAGACCTTGTGTTCAAGGCGAAATCACCTGAGGAGGGTGGACTAGATTAGCCTTTTTGGTGAACCAGGATATATCGTGTGTTCTTTACTCTTATGCTTAATGTATTTATTTATGTTCTATATCGAGTATCAGAACCTTACACAAGCAAGTCAGAACCTTGCAACTCTGATAAGGTTCCGCTCTGCAAGTTCTGAATGTTACGCATAATGTTCAGACACTTGTTGGTTCTCATGCTTCATGCATTGCAAGTCTAAATGTAACTTCATTAGTTAGAGTCTCCCAACGAACTCTGATGTTATCCTAAGTGCTTTAACGACAAGAGCCGAAAAGTTGTTAAAAAGAGTAAATAAATAATTCAACCCCCCATTTCTTATGTCTTTCTCGCACCTTCAATTGGTATCAGAGCTCCAGTTCTGTTATTGATGGATATCAAACACTTAACAGTGTCAGAAAAAGATTCGGATGCGGTGCGTAGAAATACTCTGGGTGAGATTGAAATCCACTTACAATTTCTGTAACAGTTCAGAAGATGACTGTGTACAAAATTGTAATCAATCTAAGTATTTGAGCAAATCACTGATTCTGGAAGTTTTGCAGCTGTCAAACAACTAAATCTTCCTCACTAAAGTTTTAATGAAGATTGAAGAATCAGCTGATAAGATAGACTCATCAGATAAGAAGTAGTGTCTGTTGAATGCCTATCTTGGAAGATGCGTGTGGATGAACCACATATTTGCTCAAAGTTGAATCATCAGAAAACAAGAAATCTTGTTTGCTGAAGATTAATTCTTTATGAGTTTTTGAGATGTTTTCAAGAAACGGATTAGGTCCACCCTTGACTTTCTCGTATAAAAACTCATTCAGAACTTCTTCATGTAAAGAAGAAAGATTGTTGTTTTATGATTTTGAACTTCAGAGTGAAGTCTGTTAAAGTCAGAAAATCTGAAGAATTCAAACTCTTAGAAATGATTCAACATTTAAATCTTGAATGATCTAGAAGTTAAAAAATTCAATGAAGAACTGAATATTGTTTTCATGGAGAGCTATGCAGAAAACTGAAAAAATGTTCAGGAAAAAGACTTTCAAAGATCCATCAAGTACCTGATCAAGAATGATCTCTTAAGTGTTAATTGAATCAGTATAACCAAGTCCTGATGACTTGAGACTTTCTCACAAGTTGAATCAAACCTTGTTGATCAAATCATCTTTTGTAAGTGTCTCAGAATCTCTCAGCACATAACCTCTCAAAGAAATTAGATGAATGAAGTTAAACAGGAAAGGATGTCAGAATGTAAGTGATTCTTGAAGAATCCAAGAACCCTCAGTAGTTCACTCAGAAAGGGAAAGATCAGAGTCAAGATGAAAATGTATTCAGATAAGTCTGTAAAGATTCCAGGTACCATCCTTCCTTCATTTATGACTTATTTTCATGATAACAAATCTCTTATCAAAACCTTTGGTTATGTTGTGATAACTAGAAAAGTTTTAAAGAAATCCTTTAATTGTCTGCATATGCCTTTTGAAATAGTTAAAGAAAATCACATAAGTAAGATTCTCCTCATCATGTCATTCACTCTGCATGATCACTTCCTATAACCCATAAGTACACTCCAACTAGTACTCCTATTCCAGACCTAACTCTCTCTCTCTCTCTTAGAGCCCCTTTACCTAACCTAGTTAGTCTAAGAAACCAGGATGCTCAATTAAATTGTAGCACATTTCTTGCAGCCATCCAAATCTCCTTGATATACTCACATTGAATGATATATGTTCAGTCTCGGAATAGGGAAACGTGCTACTTTGACCAAAATAGCTCTTCACCTAAGCTACTAGCTTTAAGCAGGCATGATTATGCTCTGACAAGTTAGGATTCCCTTTAAATGTTGGAAATAGTGAAAAATCCCTTTACCTCCATTCTTGGTCATCTGTTGTTTAACAATAAAAACCATGAAATTAGAAAGCGTGTTGTCTGGTTCTCTCTTAGAATTAATGACTTCATAAAGTAGTTACTGCATCCACCTAACTTTTGCTAAGAATAAAGTGCATATATATATATATATATATATATATATATATATATATATATATATATATATATATATCTTTGTTCTTCCCTAGAATAACAAACTGCTTAGCTGTCCTCATCCTTTAGACTTCTCCTAAGAATTCCAATCTTCTTAAGTCATTCTCAGTTATTGACCTATTCAGCTCAAACTCCCCCGCTCGTCTATTTAAAACCATAGCCATTCCGAAAGAATTCACCACTATCTCTTAGTCCTAACCTTCCTTTCATCCTCAATCTAAAATGACTCCAAGAACCTTTTATGGCAATGATGATCTCCTTGAAGTCATCAATGAAAAACGACCGAATCCAATGGATACTAATCATGATTTTCATCTTGGTATTCACTTCCCAAATTGGAATGGATACATTCATATGCTTAGAGGCTCAATTTATCCGAACCTCTTAAAATCCTTTTGGGTTAATGCCTCCGTTAACAGTAATGGTCTGACTATCTCCTCTGACATTTATGGTCTTCCAGTTACCATCAATGCCACAAAAATCTCTGAAGCCATTGACTGTCCACTAGGAGGTGTCACTCCCAACCATACATCCATTCGATGCACCTCTGATACTGAAATGCACTACATGTTTGATAAAGGATCTACTTTTGAACCCACAAATCCTGAAAAACTTATGCCAATTGCCAGAGGATGGTTCAAATTCATCTTAACTAATATTAAACCTCGCAATACAAACAAAGACTTTCTGTATCATGATGATAAGCTCCTCATAATGTGTCTCCTTAGGCCAACTCCTATTGATCTGTCTCAAATAGTCTTTGATCATCTAAAGGAATCAATTCTTATGTCAAGATCAATGGATAAATCCTTCATTCTCTACGGAAGAGTCTTATCTGAAGTACTCTTCAGAGCTGGTATTATGCAAGCGATTTGCAGAATTCGGTGTGGACCAGACACTGCTCTGAATAGGAATTTTTGTGAAACCTTCGACAGCAGATGGTTTTCATAAAATTAGAAGACTATCTATCATATTTAGGCTAAGTTATTAGTGTGTAATGGTTTATTAAGATCACATGGTCATTTTGTGTAATTACAAATTAAATTAATGAAGTATGCGTTACTTTCAATTCTTTATGTCTACTCCTATATAAGTGCACTTATAAAACATATAAGACAAAATTCTTGAAAGAAGAAAATATGTTTTCAACACTAGAGAATGATAATACTCTCAGATATGCACTTATTGTGAATCCTTGACTCCCGTCAAGAATCAATTAGAAAATCCTACGCGTGATCTCTTGGTTTTTCCAAGAATGGTAATCTGTCAGACTCTGTGCTAGTTCTAATTCCCAACCTAAGATGTCTAGGAAATGACAAACCTAACGGTTGAAGTCACGAGCTGTTAATTGACTCTCTATTCGTTTCCTACTTAAGGCACCGTGTCCACTCCTCTATCCATCATTCCAAACCATCTCAGTTAGTACCCTTCCTTAGTATTTTCTCCAGGATGTCCACCTCTCGTCCAAAACCTACTAAGAGTGAAATTGCTAAGTTAAGAGTCCTGAATGAATTCTCTATGAACATCAGTTCTCTTAAGGAACTTGGCTTCACTAGAACTTCATCCGAATTAAGATGTCAGAACTGGGAAGGTTATCTTGAGATGCTTCCAGGTCTCCTTTACACAGATCTTGTTAAAAAATTCTGGGCAAATGCTTATGTGTTTTCTAACGAATACAACCAGCACATCATTCAGTCAGCTGTCTCTGGAATCTCAGTGGTAATTAAACCCTCTGTCATTGCGGAAGCAATCAAGTGCGATGAAAACGGTGACATCACTGAAGACTACAAGGAAAGGAAAATATTCAATGATCTCATCTACAAAATTCATTTTGGAAATGGTCCCTCCAACTGTGTCTCCACACTCAAACCCTCAGCTAAGGCCTGGCATAGAATAATGGAAACAAACCTTCGACCTAGAGAAGTAGAAGAACAAGTGCTAACTCATTCAGATAGACTATTCATCTTCTTTCTGATCTACAGAAGGAAAATAAACCTTCCTCTAACTATGTTCAATCATTTGAAAGAACAAATTCTGTTGTCTAAGAAAAAACCCTCTCTCAGCATTCCGTATGGAAGAGTCATATCTCGAGTCCTAGAAATTCAAGATGTGATTACCAGGCTAAACCACTTAATGTTCACCCATAGATCTTACAAATCTATCTGGAAGTTCCTAAGGAGAAATAGAATTAAGTTATAAGGTTTCTGTCTTGATATGCTGTTTCCTACTCTATGTACTCTTATTAAGATTATCAAGTGAAGTATCTATGTTTTGATTATCCTGAACTTTTCAAGATTAAGCTCAACCTATGCTCTGCATCTTAAAACTATTTTATGTTGTTGCTTCTATCTGATTGTTCATAAATGAAATGCTATAATTAATCTCTACAGATGATCCAAAACCTTCAATTGGTAATCAGATAATTCCATCTAATTGTCCTTAAAATGAATATGCTATGGTTATATATGGTTATCACTAAATGACTCGGATTGTTCTTAACTGCTCAAATGCTGGCTCTATGGTTTTATGTTGTTTAACATATCCAGAATATATATAATGATGTTGATATGCTTAAATGCTTAAATGCTTGACTGATGAAGGAATTACATGCTTAAATGCTCAGATGCTCTATAACTTTTTGATGATGTCAAAAAGGGGGAGAAATATAATGATTTTGATTGAGGAAAGGAAATCTGAAATAAGAAGAAAGAATGCAGAACTCAAACAAAGTACTCATATAAAAATTGAGGAAAGGAAATCTGAAAGAAGAAGAAAGAATGCAGAACTCAAACAAAGTACTCATATAAAATATAAAAATGTGTTACTTCTAACGTTTGTTGTTTGATGTTATCCGAGGAACTCTAAACAAGTTCACTAGGCATTCTAAGAACAAGAACATGTCAAGAAAGAAGAACTCTGTTATGAATTATCGGTCATATGATAGAAGTTGTCTAGGAATCAGAAGAAGAAGGAAAACTATGAAAGCAGTCAAGACAAAGTATACATTTCAAGATGCTTACTCAGAAGAACTGTGCAAATCAGAAGACAAAGAGCTGTCTGAAGATCTGGATTGAAGATCCAAGAAGAAGTAGTTTTGATGTTTACCAGGAACCAATTAAAATGAAAATGATTTGGTATCAGACTAAATCAACAATGGGTAATCAGACTCAGTACACAAAGATTAGTATCAAACTCGTCAATCAGAACAAAGCCGTGGGTTATTATCAAAATACCTTCATTGGTATCATTTCAGCACACTAAGGAAATACCTCTCAAGTGGTATGAAAAGAAGTCCTTCACTTGGTATCAGACTCAACATACTCTGGTATAAGACTTAACACATCACATGGTATCAGACCAAAATCAAATCATGAGTACCAGATTCAGAATCAAGCGTTGATTAATCACTATAATTAAACCTTCAATTGGTATCTGATCAAAAATCAAGCCTTGATGAACCACTGAGTTGTGACAGTAACAAGGTTCTGAGATGAAGACCTGTGTTCAAAAGTCAAACTCTGAAAAAGTCATGATCTACATTGGTGATTAAAATCTTACCATCCTGAATTATGATTCTAAAGATCCCAATATCTGACTTATGGAAATTAGGGGGAGACTACCCAGAAGATTCAAATGATAAATCTTATAATCTTCACAAAGTCTGAAACTCAGGGGGAGTTTCTTAAAAGACGGTGTCTGTCTCTGATGAATAGCGAGGCTATGTTATCAGATAAGAACTGATCTGCTTGTGCTTAAATGAATCTGCTGAAAGGTAGAAACAAGCTCTGATACGACTACAAAAGGAAACTGAGTTCTGAAGATCTGAAGATGGAAGTTCTGATGAACTAGTCCATATGTTAAAGATTCTCTGTTTTCTTAAAGACAAGATAGAGAAGTAGTCCTTTTCTATTCTTCGTTCTGGCAACTCAAGTTGTTACTCTGTATGTCTTTGGATCATATAAGATTCTAGATGATCACAAATAAAAACTTTGAGGATAACACATTCAGGGGGAGCTGTTGTTCCAGACTCTAAATATGTTTGTTTTGGTGATTACCTTGTATAAAATGTTCAATCAAAATACTTCGGTTTGTCATCATCAAAAAGGGGGAGATTGTGAGAGCAAGAGTTGTCTCTACAAGTCGATCTATGTTTTGATGATAACAATACGTATTTGTGAAAGAACCATTTTATGTTCTAACGTGTGTTGTGTGCAGATCATATTAATAGAAGATATCAGATCCAACAAGCACCAGCCAGATGTGCGTAATTGATAATATGCGAAGTTACTATGTGTGATACAAGTCGCAAGAAGCAAGAACGCTTCTGTATCTGATCGTGATCAGTCAGATCCAAGGATGTCGATATTGCTGATGCAATGCTCTTGTGGATGCTCTATGAAAGTGGTCGAGATTCTGAAGATTGCGAAGCTTCTGAAGAAGAGAACCGAAGTGATGAAGACTCTCATGACTTGAAATTCTGAAGGCGGAAGGCTCTGAAGACTAAGTGCAGAAAGACTCTGAAGACTTATGTGTTCGGAAGATTAAGGTTCTGAAGATCAAGTATTGAAGACTCTGAAGACAGATTCCTAATGGACAAGTTCTGAAGTTTCGGAAGACTTGAAGAAGTAAAGGATAACATGCTCAAAGATAAGTGCTGAAGTTCTGAAGAGTGATTCCTAATGGACTTCTTCAAATAACTAAAGACTTGACATATCAGATATCCTGTTAAGAAGACTCTACTCATGCTTCATCAATTAACCATCAGAAGCCTCTGAAGTTCAGAAGTCACATGTTACCGTTGTGAGTAACTGTACACGGCGCCCAAGAAAGATTTATCCCGTCACTTCTCCCACAGTAAAAAGGAGATGTGTCAGTATAGCTAGTTATTACGCAACGTCTCTTTTCCAACAGCCAACAATATTTCAAATGGCTATATTTCTACTGGGCTATTTAAAGGAAAGAGTACTCGCTTCTGAAGATATCGATTCATTCCATCAAAGGTGAATTGATTAAGTCATTGTGTGAAGATAGCAACAACGATGAGTTCTCGTTGTCACACTTAAATATCAAAAGCTATCATCATTTACACATGGCCATTGTTATTGGAGCTTAAGATCAACATTCAACACAACAACAACAAATTGGTACAGAAGTTGTTGATGAAGAAGACATCATTGAAGATCAGTCAAGTCATCAACCCACCTTCTCGTCAGCGCTACATTGAAGATCTGAAGCAAGGAGTTATTGCTCAAAGCTTGCTCACCAAAGAAGACGAAGAAGAAGAAGATCTATAAGATGTCAACAACTGTCAAATCATTATACATCTCTGTAGTTTCTTAGAATAGGCAAAGAGCTGCTGCTCACATCTTGCTCTAACACTTGTGTGTTCTTTGTACTTAAACTTAGGAGTAATCTGCTTTTTAAGAAGCATCTTTGTAATCTCCTGTAAAACTAATTCTTGGTCAATTAGGATTCCTTGAGTGGTCAGTGTGACTGAAGACTCGAGAAGACAATGGTGAGATGTCATTATGGGAAAAGCCTGAAATAGGGCCAGTAGCGTTATATTCATTGCGATGAATCCCTGAATGTCTAGCTGTGAAAGCCTAGTAGTAGATCTTGCGAGATTGAAACATGCAGGTCAATGTTTGTTATATTTCATTAAATTGAATCCCTGAATGGTTCATTGCATGTTAGTCACAGTGCGGCTGTGCAAGTGGTTAGTCACCGGCTGTTTCCCGTGCATCTGTAATCGAGATTGATTATAGTGGATTAAGACCTTGTGTTCAAGGCGAAATCACTTGAGGAGGGTGGACTGGATTAGCCTTTGTGGTGAACTAGGATATATCGTGTGTTGTTTACTCTTATACTTAATGTATTTATTTATGTTCTATATCGAGTATCAGAACCTTACACAAGCAAGTCAGAACCTTGCAACTCTGATAAGCTTCCGCTCTGCAAGTTCTGAATGTTACGCATAATGTTCAGACTCTTGTTGGTTCTCATGCTTCATGCATTGCAAGTCTGAATGTAACTTCATTAGTTAGATTCTCCCAACGAACTCTGATGTTATCCTAAGTGCTTTAACGACAAGAACCGAAAAGTTGTTAAAAAATGTAAATACACAATTCAAACCCCCCTTTCTTGTGTCTTTCTCGCACCTTCATCTTTCACCAACTCACAATATGCATATTGAATATCTTCAGAGGTAGTTGCATTCTGGTAGATGCACTATCTCACTTCTGAGTACATCAACATCATTGATACGTCTGATGCTTGGACTATCTTTGAAATCTTATGCTTGGGTTTGTGAGGATCGGTATTTGAAGCTTGAAGTAGTTACACTTCATCTAATCTTTTCAAGCAAATTCTGAGAAGATTGTTCCTTGACTTAAATCTAAAGTCACAGTTTTTTTTTATGTTTACATCTTGAATCTGCTATGTTCTGAAGGATTGTCTTGCAGTCTTCTAAGGAAAGAAATGAAGTTGGATGATGAAAAACTATTCAACAGATCACCTTCTTTTTTTAGCTTAAGTTCTTTGGAATGACTAATGATAAGAAACTTAGGTTTCTTGTCAAAAGGACTTCTATACTGGCTGAATGGATTGTGATATCTGTTGATAGAAGAGTAACTTCAAAAGCTTCTGAAATATTTATATTTTAATTGATTTCCCAAATCAGAAAGCAAGAAGAAACACCACCAGAACCTAATATCAGATGTTGTTCAGTGTTTAATCTTTTGAAGCTAATATTAGTGCAGGATGCAAGTGAAAAGAACCATTTGTGTTCTGAAATAAAAATCAAGTATTGAAAAGCAAGAGATGTTGTTAAAGCTATATTGTTTCAAAATATTTGAGTATATGGAGTTTGTTATTTAAGGTGATATCTTAAGAAACTCCATTGCTTCTCGGTTGAGGACCATCATGGAAGTTTTTTTAAAAGACATTTCTGAGAAATCTTCAGCTTCTCTTTGAGTTCTATCAGCCGTACTAAAACAGTACTCTAATCGGCTTGATGTCACTTTCTGATAATTAACACCATCTGGTTCTGAGCCTGTCAATGATTTCAAAGTCAAAAGATTTAATCCAAGATAATGAGATTATTGACATTGCTTAGAACAAGATTTTGTTCCTATCATATCTCATTCTAGACTTATACTCTGGAGTGACTTATGGTTTGCTATTAGATTGAGATGTAAGGAAGAGGAGACTCTGTTTGTACTTATATGTATGGTCTTATAGAAATATTAGTATCATAATGTATCTGCTACAGATATCAAGGAAAGAAGTAGAGGAATCTTCCATAAGGTTGTTTACAACATTTATTGGAAGAAGAGCCAACAACCCAGATTCAAGTACTGGATGTACTGAATTTGGTGACAGTAGTGGAATCAATAGTCAGACAGCCATTGAATCAGAATCCACTCAAAGCTGTGTTCAGACTCTATTGGTCAATTCAGAATACTGAATCGAGTCTGGCCAAATAAACAAAAAAATAAATAAGTGTTATGTTTGTTCTTTTATGGTTTATCTTTTGATTCAATGAAACATTTGTATATATATATAAATACAAAGTTTCTGTTAGACTTCTAGAGAGGTTCTTTTGTAAAGAAGAACTTCAGAAATCTTTAAGAGGAAACTCTGTTGTGTTTGTCTATACTGAATGTCTTATTAAGCCAGATGATGATCACATTTATGAAAATAATTTTCTCACTTTTGTGTTGATATTGTTGCTTGTTAGCTGTCTAAAGAAGACAATTCAATATTCTTCTATCACTCATGACTCTTGTTTCAAGATAAAGTGCTAGTTCTGAATAGAACCTTAGAGACTTGTGACTGACAAATGATATCTCTGTCTAAGTCTAGACTTACTAGACTTTGGTGGATGATAGCTTCTGAAAGTTGTCAATTTCTTAAATTTAGAAGAAAATTCTTTTTTACTGTCATAACAGTTTAAGTAAAAAGTTTTTTTTAAACTTTTATAATACTTAACTTTTTAAAAAGGTGTAACTCATCTAGTGGAATTAAAATATTTGTTGGATAAAGAACCTTTGGGTAATGATGTTTCTCTTTTAGTATTTACTATTACTATTCCCTGTCCTGTGAATTATCATTGTGTCCTTTTTTTGGCAAGATTCTTATTCTTGTAAGATTCTTCTTCATTTCTTCTTATTCTTCTTTTTCTTCTTCTCTTCTTCTTGGGTGTGTGCTGATCAAACCAACCCTGGGATGAGTTATTCAGTTTATTCTCTTTTGAATCAGTTGGTTGTCATCAATGAAAAGTTTGTGGATTTTGATAAGTTGCTTAAGATTGGTTTCAACTTCTGGAAGATTGTGTCTAAACAAAGGTGGAATGGCTACTTTGAGATGCTCTATGGGTTCACTTATCCAAGTCTTGTCAAAGATTTTTGGATCAATGCCTCCATTGTTGAGCTAAATTTTGAGCATTCTATTCTGTCTAGAGTAACTAGTGTTTCTATTACAGTAACCTCTAAAGCGATTGCAAATGTGATCAATTGTGAGGAGATTGGAGAAATGCCAAGAACTCTTGTTTGGGAACACTATCTTCCTACCCGGCGTATCTTTGAAGATCCATCTAATACATTAATGGTTTCAAATCTTTTTCCTGATGCTGTTGTTTGGAGTCAGATTCTGAATTCAAACTTACTGCCTAAGGATAAAGATTTAGACCAAGTGGACCCTATTGAAAAATATCTGCTTCTACTTCTTAATTCAGATTTGAAGATTGATCTTCCTCAAGTTATATTTGACCATCTAAAGAGGTTTCTTTCTTCTTTTCAAAAGGGAAAGATCTTCTTCATTCCTTATGGCCGAGTTATTTTTGAAATACTTGTTCAACAAAGGGTTAACATAAGTTCTGAGGTTAGTTCTTCCAAGATTTGGAGAGACAAGTTTGAAGCTGTCTATGAAAGATTATGATGATTATATTTCTTCATAGTTATGATTTGTATTATTGTTGAAATCTTTGTATTAAGCATCTTATTAATAAATTCAGAGTTTGTTCATGCTTGTGTTCAGTTTTAACTGATTAATATTTATTCTTATTGTTCACTGAGAATCTAAAATAGATAAAAGAACTCAAATGTTTGCAACTTATTTTATTAATAAAAAGGAAGCTATTACAAGAAAATTAGATTTTTCTAGTTTAATGGCAAGATTTTTCTAGCTGTTACAGAAGTGTTCTAATGGTTTGGAACACTTCTATGATGCTTATGGAAGGTGTTTGTGGTGTAATATTTGAAGGTGTGAAAAACTCAAGAAAGGGGGGTTTGAATTGGTTTTTCAAAATAAAATTGTTTCTTTTATTAAAACTTACTTTTATTAGACTCTTTCTTTTATCAATAAAAACTCTTTTGAATCACGACACAATGACACGTTATGTTTATACTAGTTCACTTGAGAAACACTCAAGCTAGTCTAGTCCACCCGCCAGGGTGATTTTGCCTCTCTCAACGAGGTCTTAATCCACTATTCAATCAAATCAGTACAATGCACGAGCCAAACCGCTGGTGACTAACACAACCTCTAAAACTCACAAGTTTTAGACTTCTCAAGTAATACAACCTCACAGGTCTTACTCAAGGAACAACCTCTAAGACACACGACTTAGACTTCTTAAGAAATACCACCACACGGTCTTTCTCAAGGAACACAAACCTAAGTTTGAACAATTTAAGTTTACAGAAATGTGTTTCTATACAAGCTAAAAATGTAAACACGTTTTTGACCAGAATGACTTAAGAAAGATTTCAAATAGAGAGAGTATTGCAGTAGCGTTCATGTGTATCTTTCTTCAAGTCTTTTGCTTCCTTCTATAGCCGTGTAGAAAGAGCCGTTGAAATGTAATCATGATAGCTTAACTAGGGTTGTGGCTAGAAGCGTGAGGACAGATAATAGCTTTTGCGTGCTGTGCGTCCTATTTTTGTCAGAATATCTTTGACTGTACTGTTGCACTGTTACTAAGATATTTTCACTTGAATTAAGGTGCAGCTGTACTATGTAGCTTTGTCTTCTTAGCTTCTCAACTTCAGAGGCTTTTTACGAGCATGAGTAAGAAGGGAAAACTTAGCTAGGTTCTTGAGATTCTCAAGTCTTCGAATCTTCAGAGTCTTTAGTACTTTGTTTTTAGAACCTCGATCGCTTGCTGCGTTGTCTTCATATCTTCAGAGGCTTCTGATAGTATTTGGTTGAAGCATGAGTAGAGACTTGATTTAGGTCTTCAGAACCTTGATTCAGAGAGCTTAGGACTTTAGCATCTGGACTTCGTTCGATCAGAACCTATGTCTTCAGATCTTCAGAATCCGTTCTCTTTTCCTTTTATATCAGAGTGTGTAGGCGAAGTATTTTACTTTAAGCATTGTGTTCGCGCCAATTTACGGAAGCATAACCTGTTTGTTACATTCTCACAAATAACAAACATTAGTTGTACAAAATTGTTCATACCAAAATACTCATTTGGTATCATCAAAACTTAGAGATAAAATTGCATAACCAAATCTTGTTCTCATAATCTCCCCCTTTTTGATGATGACAAAACTATGTATTTTGATGACACAATTTTGATATATATATAGTGCAGGAGAATAAAAGATTCTAAAGATAACTTATCCTTTGTATGAAGTGTTCCCCCTGAGTCTTAGACTTGATGAATTTCTGAGCTTGGGGTTCCCCCTGATTTTACTAGATCATGAGCTTTTAGTCTTGATTCACTTTTCAGCAGAGTTCTGATTTTCTTTTCTTAATAAAGCTTTGATTTGGATCAGAATACCTAAAAAAGAAAAACACTCAAATAGAAATAATAGTTTTATCTGTTAGCATGTAAACAGCGTTTTTCAGAGATTTGACTATGGAATCAAAATATCACATTCATATATTACTTCTCCCCCTTTTTGTCATTGATAAAAAAGATTAGCGGTGAAAGGGTGAAAAACAAGGATCTAAAGTCATAAGGACAAAAGAGACACAAGAATTAGGTGCTTCTAGAGGACATTTTATCCCATATCTTCTGAAGCATGCCCTGAAGAGTAGCATTGACAGTCTTTTGTTCCTCAAGGGTTTCTCTGAACTTTTGTTGTTCTTCTCTGATTTCTCCAATTGCGTCTTCCAAACGCTTGACAGCAGGATCAGATGTAGAAACAGTTGCAGCATCTTGCTTGGCCTTTTCCATGGCTTCAGCTTCCTGTGCCATCCTGGCTTCTTTCGCAGCCTTTTCTGCAAGAAATCTTGCTTCCTTAGCAGCCTTTTCTTCAACTTCTTTTTGCTTTGCAGCCAAGAACTTAAGTATCTTGATCCGCTCTTCAGCTCCTGCTCTCTCTTTTTCCCGTTGAATTCCATCTGTGATGGTTGCATCTGAGAAGCTTACAATTCTTACAAGCTCACTGCTCAACTATTTCTGGAAGTTTTGACAAGATCTTTCAAGTTCGAAAGGATTGGTACTTGTGTTAAGTTCTGCTCTTAGGTTTGCAAACTTCCTTAATGCCTTGTTATAAAATTGGCTTGCGCATTCTTCAAAAGATGTTGGAGGTGGTTTAGTATAGATGGCTAAGGCAAGGTCAGGCTTGGCAGAATTCGTTTCAGGTGGTGTTTGCTGAGATGGAACGATCTCAGTAGGAGCATGTTTACGGATTTGTTGATCAGCAGGCGATGTCACTTCTGGAGTGTCTGAGACCATGAGAGATTCAGGGATGACGATCTCTAGAGATTCAGAGGTTGTATCCGCAGAGACAGACTCACTACTAAGGACTTGAGATTCAGAGATTAGGTTCATGGAACTTTGTTCATTTGGCTGAATGATTGACGAGGTTATTGACGAGGTGTAGGTAGGAATGGCTTTAGTCGAGATAGGGGTACTGATTGATGAGTTGGGTGAAGATTGGATAGTGATAGTTGAAGGATGAATTGAGAAAGATGGTGGTTTAAACTTCACCTGTGGATTGGAGGTAGGAATGACGGTGGTTTGAGATGATGATGGTGCAGTAACAGTATCAGTGACATTCATAGATCCTGAAGAATTGACAGTCGATTTATTGATTTTCTCAAGAAGAAGAGTTTCCGATCTAGAAGCTTTAGAGGTTTCAGTTTCATCCTTTTTCTTCTTCTTAGGCTTAACATCCTCTTCAGTTTGCTTCCTCTTACTCCTCGTGATGTATTTAGATTTGAAAGCAATCTCTTCAACTCTGGATTTTGGCATGTCATGCCCTTCTTCTCTCATTATAGCCACAAACGAAGTAATTGCTGTTGGATTATCTTCTTTGCGATAGCAGGGGTAGTTCGGTACTGAACGTTTGATCGTAGTGTCGTGAGGGATAGATATGGGTTTCACATCAACATTAGTGATCATTTTCATATGCTTAAGGTTCACAACATTGAAAGCTTCTCCTACTTTGCTAGTCAGATAGTCTGTGTACTTGGCTTCTTTAACTAGATACTCCACTAGGCCACTTTCAACAAAGATGTCAGAGAGAAGTCTTCCAAATGGAATGTAGTTTACAATCTTCCTATCTGGTAAAGTTGTTGTTCTCGTCTTGCGCACCATATCTCTCAGGTAATAGAAAAGAATGGATGGAAGACACATTTTCTCATTTTTGTGCAAGTAGTACAACATGTACTTTTAATTTGTGTTGAAGAAATCTGCAACACTCTTTGGAGGTCTTGGATTGATACATCCAAGAATGATTTTATGCCAGATTCTCAAATTGTCACGCAGATTCTTGCTTTTGTATTCTGTAGTCCCAGCTTGACAACTTTTGAAGATTGCTCTGTTGATGACGGAGTCAGATATTTCAGTTTTTCCATAGACTCGTTTTCCTTTCAAGAGTTGCATCCCTAGTAGGTCTGAAATAGATTTTTCAGTGATAATGATCTTTTGATCCATAACAAAATATACAACATGAAGATCGTCTGTTTCAGCGTGCCTCAAGAATTCCTTTACTAGGTAATCAAAGGTTGAACCTCTAAGTCTTTCAAAGTGACTTTTCCTATCCTTGAGTATTAAGTTGATCAATTAGGTTAAACCCATTATCGCGAAGATTGTCGAAGTCGACAAGCAGCTCTTTCAGAACAATAAGTTCATTTGCATGCATAACACAAGTAACAGAGGAATTTCTCTGTGTGACACGGGTTGCATCGATCATGGGAAGAGATAATGGAGTCGAGGCGATCGTCGTGGTGGTTGTGGAGTTGGCAGAAGGTGTGATAGTTGAAGACGACAGCTCTTGGGAGACATTCAGTGATGTTTCAACTTCTTTGGAGAGGAGAACAACTTCTTGTTGATCGATGTTTGTCATGATGATGGTTAAGAACGGAGAGGATGAGAACAGGGATTGAGTGTGTGTGTGTGTGAGAGAGAGAGAGAGATAGAGAGAGAGAGAGAGAGAGAGAGAGAGAGAGAGAGAGAGAGAGAGAGAGAGAAATTTAGGGTTTTAGGGTTTCCTTTTGAGTGAAAAAGGGAATAGGAATGGTTTTTGAAAACTTGAAGAGATAGACACGTACAGGGGATAAGAAAATAAATGTAATTAAGTTTTGAGTCAATCCCAAGAAAATTATTGTTCGTTTGATTTGGGTAAATATAGTGAATTAGATGTAATCTAATCACATGCAAAGAATCATTTTCTAATTAAGTGACCCGTCAGAACTGACTTAAAAGAAAAATTAATCAGGACTGAGATACATCTCACAAAAGTGGTTCTGATGATTTAAAAAAATACTTATTTCTTCTGACTAACACATTTGGTTCTGAAATAACCTTATTCTGAGCAGTACACCATTTTCAGATGTTTTAAAATATTTAGAAATCTATCTTCAGCTAAAGGTTTTGTAAAAATATCAGCCCATTGATGGTCTGTTTCAATAAATTTTAAGCATAAGGTTCCCTTCTGAACATAGTCTCTGATAAAATGGTGTTTTATTTCAATGTGTTTAGCCCTAGAATGAAGAATTGGATTTTTACTTAAACAAATAGCAGCAGTATTATCACAGAAAATAGGAATGCTACTCTCATATATCTAATAGTCTTCCAGCTGATTTTTCATCCAAAGCATTTGTGTACTGCATAGAGAAGCGGAGATGTATTATGCTTTTGCTGTAGAGAGAGCAATTGTAGATTGCCTCTTACTTGACCATGAGATTAGATTGTTTCCTAGGAACTGACAGTTTCCAGATGTGCTCTTTCTTTCGAATCTGTCTCCAGCATAGTCTGCATCACAATAACCAGAAAGAGTGTACTCTGATGTTTTCTCATACATCAGGCCAAGGTTAGTTGTTCCTTTTAGATACCTTAGAATTCGTTTAACAACATTTAAATGAGATTTTCTTGGATCTGATTGGAATCTAGCACATAAATGTACACTAAATAATATATCCGGTCTAAAAGCAATTAGATATAAGAGAGAGCCTATCATACCACGATAGAGCTTCTTACAAACCTTAACTTCTGTTTCTTCTTTTCTCATGACAAATGTTGGATGCATTGGTGTTTTAGATGTATTACAATCCATCATGGTGAATTTCTTCAGAAGTTCTTTTGTGTACTTACTTTGATGAATGTAGGTGCCTTCTGATTTCTGATCTATTTGAATTCCCAAAAAGAACATTAACTAACCCATCAGACTCATTTCAAATTCTGCTTGCATTATCTTTGAAAATTCTTCGCATAAAGAGGGGTTAGCAGAACCAAAAATATATCATTAACATAGATTTGAACTATAAGAATATCATTCTTATATGTTTTACAGAAGAGAGTTGTGTCAGCCTTTCCTCTGGTGAAATTGTTTTCTAAAAGAAATTTGCTCAATCTATCATACCAAGCTCTTGGAGCTTGCTTTAAACCATAGAGTGATTTTTTTAGTTTAAAGACATAATCTAATTTTTCTGAGTTTTCAAAACCAGGAGGTTGTTTGACATAAACTTCTTCTGATATATAACCATTTAAGAATTCACTTTTAACATCCATCTGATATAGGGTGATGTTATGATTTACTGAAAAGGAAATTAATAACCGTATTTCTTCAAGTCTGGCGACAGGAGCAAAAGTTTCGTTGTAATCAATTCCTTCTTGTTGACTGTATAGTTGAGCAACAAGTCGTGCCTTGTTTCTAACAACTTATCCCTTCTCATTTAGCTTATTTCTGAATACCCATTTGGTTCCAATAACATGAACATTCTTAGGTTTTGGAACTAGATCCCAAACATCATTCTTTGAAAATTGATTCAGTTCTTCTTCCATAGCCATAACCCAGTCTTTGTCCATAAGAGCTTCTTCAACCGTAGCTGGTTCAATTAATGACACCAGTCCCAAGAGTGTTTCTTCTAATGGTCTGAAGGCTGATCTTGTTCTGACTGGAGCGTCCTTGCTACCAAGAATTAGTTCCTCGGGATGAGATATAGACATTCTTCTTTTCTTTTGCTGTGGAGTATTCGGAGTTACATCGGTGGTATCCGGCGTAGGGTTTTGCTGGTCTTTGACTTCATCTGCCTTTTCTTTAGGTTCTGAGAAGCTAATTTCCAAACCTGCAAGCTTTTCAACTAGCTATGACTTTTCAGAGTCAGGCTTGTCATCGAATCTAACATCAATTGATTCTTCCACAATCCGTGATTCTGTGTTATAAACTCTGTATCCTTTTGAGCGTTCAGAGTATCCTAACAGCAGACACTTCTGTGCTTTGGAATCAAACTTGCCAAGATTCTCTTTAGTATTTAGCATAAAACAAGTACATCCAAATGGATGAAAATAGGAAATATTGGGAATTTTATTCTTCCACAATTCATAAGGAGTTTTATTCAAGATAGGTCTAATAGAGATTCTATTTTGAATATAACACGCAGTGTTGATTGCTTCTGCCCAAAAATTATTAGCCATGTCAGTTTCTTGGATCATGGTGTGAGCCATTTCTTGTAAAGTTCTGTTCTTTCTCTCTACAACTCCATATTTTTGTGGAGTTCTAGGACAAGAAAAGTCATGGGATATCCCATGTGAATCAAAAAGGTTTTCAAAGTCTTTGTTTTCAAATTCTCCACCATGATCACTTCTGACTTTGATGATTTTGCAAATTTTCTCATTTTGTACTTGGGTGCAGAAGGAAGCAAACACAGAATGTGACTCATCCTTGTGTTTTAAGAATTTCACCCATGTCCAATGATTGTAATCAATAACGATGACTAGTCCGTATTTCTTACCATTGATCGAGGCAGTTTTCACTGGTCCAAAGAGATCAATGTGAAGAAGTTCTAACGGTCTGGAGGTGGAAACAAAATTCTTTGCTTTAAAAAAGGTTTTTGAAAACTTGCCTTTCTGACATGCTTGACAAAGAGCATCTGAAGAGTACTTCAGATTTGGCAAGCCTCTGACAAGACTTAGCTTGTTCAACTGAGCAATTCTTCTCAAGCTAACATAACCAAGGGGTCTGTGCAGACCCATTGCTCTTCATTTACAGAAAGAAGACATTTTACATTTTGGTGTTTTAAATCTGATAATTTAATTTTGTAAGTATTGTTCTTCCTCTTTCCGTTGAACAGGACAGATCCATCCTTTTGACTTACAGCTTTACAGGATGTTTGATTAAAAATAACGTCATAACCATTGTCACTAAGCTGACTGATTGACAATAGATTATGCATTAGACCTTCAACTAACAGAACATTATTAATAGAGGGAAGCTTACCATTTCCAATAGTGACGGAGCCAATGATTCTTCCTTTCTGATTTCCTCCGAAACCGACGACACCTCCGGGTTTAAGTTTCAGATCTTGGAACATATGCCTTTCTCCCGTCATGTATCGCGAGCATCCACTGTCCAGGTACCATGATTAGTGTTTCAATGGTGCCATTAAGGATGTCTGCAACATAAATTATCTTATTCTTAGGTACCCATTTTGTGGGTCCTTTCACATTAGCCTTTCCAGAGGTTTTGACACCTTTGGACTTCCTTATATTAGAATAATAGTGTGGAACTTGTGCATAATGTTTAAGTTTAGGAGTTTTCTTCCGCGTCTGTGTTTGTGTAGTGATTGGTTTTGAACCTTTTTGTTCAGAACAATTTAAAATAGTGCCAGAGGGTACAAAATGTTTGGACTGAGGTATTATCTTGATACTTTTGGTCTCATCATATGGTTGTGATGGTCCTAAATATCCTAGACCTCTGTTACCATTTCTGCTGACTCCATATATCATTGAAGCCATTTTTCTTCTGTCTATGCTTTTAGCAAGAAAGCGTTAGAAAGCTCTATCATACTTGACTACTTCATTAGTATTGGTTTTGTTAGAGATGATTTCTTCTTCTAACCTAGAGATTTTAGTTTTTAATGCAGTATTTGAATTTTCTAGAGAAAGTAGTTTTTCATTTAGTTCGAGAATGGTTTGTTTACTTTTAGTAAGATATTCTGAAGGAATCACAAGAGTCTTTTTCAGAGTTTTGTGTTTTCTTCGAAGAGTTTGATATCTTTCCATAAGTTCATATAATCATATTTCAAGTTCAGAGCGAGATAGGGAAGAAAGTACCTCTCTTTCGTCATCGGAGTCTGATGGTTCTCCTTCTGATAGAACGTCATTTGATTTAGCCATGAATGCTACATTGGCACGTTCTTCATCAGAATCATCTTCGGACTCAGAATCATCCCAAGTTGCCATAAGACCCTTTTTAGCTTTCTTAGGTCTTTCATCTTTCTTAACCTTTGAACAGTCATTTTTTATATGTCCAGGTTCCTTGCATTCAAAGCACGTAATATCTCTTCCATAAGTTCTCTTTTGACCATATGTTGACTCAGATCTTCTTCTTAGTCCTTTGAACTTATTTCTTCTGTATTTCCATAGTTGACTAATTTTTCTTGATATGAGAGATATGTCATCTTCGTCTGATTCTTCTTCAGATTCTTCCACTTCCTCCTCTGCTTGATACGCCTTTTTCTTCTCAGGTTTAGCTTTTAGAGCAATGGATTTGCTTTTCTTTTGGGGTTCATCTTCTTGGAGCTCTATTTCATGACATCTTAAAGAACTGATTAGTTCCTCAAGACTTATACTATTCAGATCCTTTGTTAGTTTCAAGGCGGTCACCATGGGTCTCCATTTGACAGGTAGACTTCTGATAATTTTCTTGACATGATCTGCAACAGAATATCCTTTGTCCAGAACTCTGAATCCTGCAACAAGCATCTGAAATCTTGAGAACATGGTTTCCACAGTTTCGTTATCTTCCATCTTGAAGACCTCATATTTTTGAACTAGTGCAAGAGCCTTCGTCTCCTTGACTTGAGCATTGCCTTCATGAGTCATACGAAGAGAGTCAAAGATGGACTTCGCAGTTTCTTTATTTGTAATTTTCTCATATTCTATATAAGAAATTGCGTTTAACAGAATCGTTCTTGCTCTATGATGATTTTTGTAAGTTTTCTTCTGTGCATCTGTAAATGCACTTCTATCAATCTTTTTGCCTGCAGTATCTACAGGGTGACTGTAGCCATCGACTACCAGATCCCATAGATCTAAGTCAAATGACAAAAAGTAACTTTCAATTCTATCTTTCCAATAGTCAAATTTTTCTCCATCAAAGATAGAAGGTTTTGCACTATAAGAATCACTTTCATTTACAATAACACTTGTCTCAACATTTGGTATAGACATTGTTTTTCACACTTGGATCGGTACTGAACATTGTTAAGTGCTTGATAAAAATTCAATCTTTTTATCACCTCAGAACCGGAGCTCTGATGCCAATTGAAGGTGTGAGAAACTCAAGAAAGGGGGTTTGAATTGGTTTTTCAAAATAAAATTGTTTCTTTTATTAAAACTTACTTTTGTTAGACTCTTTCTTTTATCAATAAAAACTCTTTTGAATCACGGCACAATGACACGTTGTGTTTATACTAGTTCACTTGAGAAACACTCAAGCTAGTCTAGTTCACCCGCCAAGGTGATTTTGCCTCTCTCAACGAGGTCTTAATCCACTATTCAATCAAATCACTACAGTGCACGAACCAAACCGTTGGTGACTAACACAACCTCTAAAACTCACAAGCTTTAGACTTCTCAAGTAATACAACCTCACAGGTCTTACTCAAGGAACAACCTCTAAGACACACGACTTAGACTTCTCAAGAAATACCACCACAGGGTCTTTCTCAAGGAACACAAACCTAAGTTTGAACAATTTACGTTTACAGAAATGTGTTTCTATACAAGCTAAAAATGTAAACATGTTTTTGACCAGAATGACTTAAGAAAGACTTCAGATAGAGAGAGTATTGCAGTAGCGTTCATGTGTATCTTTCTTCAAGTCTTTTGCTTCCTTTTATAGCCGTGTAGAAAGAGCCGTTGAAATGTAATCATGATAGCTTAACTAGGGTTGTGGCTAGAAGCATGAGGACAGATAATAGCTTTTGCATGCTGCGCATCCTGTTTTTGTCAGAATATCTTTGATTGTACCTTTGCACTGTTACCAAGATATTTTCACTTAAATTAAGGTGCAGATGTACTATGTAGCTTTGTCTTCTTGGCTTCTCAACTTCAGAGGCTTTTTACGAGCATGAGTAAGAAGGGAAAACATAGCTAGGTTCTTGAGATTCTCAAGTCTTTGAATCTTCAGAGTCTTTAGTACTTGGTTTTCAGAACCTCGATCGCTTGGTGCATTGTCTTCATATCTTCAGAGGCTTCTGATAGTATTTGGTTGAAGCATGAGTAGAGACTTGATTTAGGTCTTCATAACCTTGATTCAGAGAGCTTAGGACTTTAGCATCTGGACTTCGCTCGATCAGAACCTATGTCTTCAGATCTTCAGAACCCGTTCTCTTTTCCTTTTATATCAGAGTGTGTAGGCGGAGTATTTTACTTTAAGCATTGTGTTCACGCCAATTTACGGAAGCATAACCTGTTTGTTACATTCTCACAAATAACAAACATTAGTTGTACAAAATTGTTCATACCAAAATACTCATTTTGTATCATCAAAACTTAGAGATAAAATTGCAGAACCAAATCTTGTTCTCACAATCTCCCCCTTTTTGATGATGACAAAACTATGTATTTTGATGACACAATTTTGATATATATATATATATATAGTGCAGGAGAATAACAGATTCTAAAGATAACTTATCCTTCGTATGAAGTGTTCCCCCTGAGTCTTAGACCTGATGAATTTCTAAGCTTGGGGCTCCCCCTGATTTTACTAGATCATGAGCTCTTAGTCTTGATTCACTTTTCAGCAGAGTTCTGATTTTCTTTTCTTAATAAAGCTTTGATTTGGATCAGAATACCTGAAAAAGAAAAACGCTCTAATAGAAATAACAGTTTTATCTGTAAGCATGTAAACAACGTTTTTCAGAGATTTGACTATGGAATCAAAATATCACATTCATATATTACTTCTCCCCCTTTTTGTCATTGATCAAAAAGATAAGCGGTGAAAGGGTGAAAAACAAGGATCTAAAGTCATAAGGACAAAAGAGACACAAGAATTAGGTGCTTCTAGAGGACATCTTGTCCCATATCTTCTAAAGCATGCCCTGAAGAGTAGCATTGACAGTCTTTTGTTCCTCAAGGGTTTCTCTGAACTTTTGTTGTTCTTCTCTGATTTCTCCAATTGCGTCTTCCAAACGCTTGACAGCAGGATCAGATGTAGAAACAATTGCAGCATCTTGCTTGGCCTTTTCCATGGCTTCAGCTTCCTGTGCCATCCTGGCTTCTTCCGCAGCCTTTTCTGCAAGAAGTCTTGCTTTCTTAGCGACCTTTTCTTCAACTTCTTTCTGCTTTGCAGCCAAGAAATTAAGTATCCTGATCCGCTCTTCAGTTTCTGCTCTCTCTTTTGCCCGTTAAATTCCATCTGTGATGGTTGCATTTGAGAAGCTTACAATTCTTGCAAGCTCACTGCTCAACTATTTCTGGAAGTTTTGACAAGATCTTTCAAGTTCCAAAGGCTTGGTACTTGTGTTAAGTTCTGCTCTTAGGTTTGCAAACTTCCTTAATGCCTTGTTATAAAATTGGCTTGCACATTCTTCAAAAGATGTTGGGGGTGGTTTAGTATAGATGGCTAAGGCAAGGTCAGGCTTGGCAGAATTCGTTTCAGGTGGTGTTTACTGAGATGGAACGATATCAGTTGGAGCATGTTTACTGATTTGTTGATCAGCAGGAGATGTCACTTCTGGAGTGTCTGAGACCATGAGAGATTCAGGGATGACGATCTCTAGAGATTCAGAGGTTGTATCCTCAGAGACAGACTCACTACTAAGGACTTGAGATTCAGAGATTAGGTTCATGGAACTTTGTTCATTTGGCTGAATGATTGACGAGGTTATTGACGTGGTGTAGGTAGGAATGGCTTTAGTCAAGATAGGGGTACTGATTGATGAGTTGGGTGAAGATTGGATAGTGATAGTTGAAGGAGGAATTGAGAAAGATGGTGGTTTAAAATTCACCTGTGGATTGGAGGTAGGAATGACAGTGGTTTGAGATGATGATGGTGCAGTAACAGTATCAGTGACATTCATAGTTCCTGAAGAATTAACAGTCGATTTATTGATTTTCTCAAGAAGAGTTTCCGATCTAGAAGCTTTGGAGGTTTCATTTTCATCCTTTTTCTTCTTCTTAGGCTCAGCGTCCTCTTTAGTTTGCTTCCTCTTACTCCTCGTGATGTATTTAGATTTGGGAGCAATCTCTTCAACTCTGGATTTTGGCATGTCATGCCCTTCTTCTCTCATTATAGCCACAAACGAAGCAATTGCTGTTGGATTATCTTCTTTGCGATAGAAGGGGTAGTTCGGTACTGAACGTTTGATCGTAGTGTCGTGAGGGATAGATATGGGTTTCACATCAATATTAGTGATCATTTTCATATGCTTAAGGTTCACAGCATTGAAAGCTTCTCCTACTTTGCTAGTTAGATAGTCTGTGTACTTGGCTTCTTTGACTAGATACTCCACTAGGCCACTTTCAACAAAGATGTCAGAGAGAAGTCTTCCAAACGGAATGTAGTTTACAATCTTCCAATCTGGTAAAGCTGTTGTTCTCGTCTTGCACACCATATCTCTCAGGTAGTAGAAAAGAATGGATGAAAGACACATTTTCTCATTTTTGTGCAAGTAGTACAACATGTACTTTTGATTTGTGTTGAAGAAATCTGCAACACTCTTTGGAGGTCTTGGATTGATACATCCAAGAATGATTTTATGCCAGATTCTCAAATTGTCACGCAGATTCTTGCTTTTGTATTCTGTAGTCCCAGCTTGACAATTTTTGAAGATTTCTCTGTTGATGACGGAGTCAGATATTTCAGTTTTTCCATAGACACTTTTTCCTTCCAAGAGTTGCATCCCTAGTAGGTTTGAAATATATTTTCCAGTGATAATGATCTTTTGATCCATAACAAAAGATACAACATGAAGATCGTCTGTTTCAGTGTGCCTCAAGAATTCCTTTACTAGGTCATCAAAGGTTGAACCTCTAAGTCTTTCAAAGTGACTTTTCCTATCCTTGAGTATTAAGTTGATCAATTAGGTTAAACCCATTATCGCGAAGATTGTCGAAGTCGACAAGCAGCTCTTTCAGAACAATAAGTTCATTTGCATGCATAACATAAGTAACAGAGGAATTTCTCTGTGTGACATGGGTTGCATCGATCGTGGGAAGAGATAATGGAGTCGAGGCGATCGTCGTGGTGGTTGTGGAGTTGGCAGAAGGTGTGATAGATGAAGACGACAGCTCTTGGGAGACATTCAGTGACGTTTCAACTTCTTTGGAGAGGAGAACAACTTATTGATCAATGTTTGTCATGATGATGGTTAAGAATGGAGAGGATGAGAACAGGGATTGAGTTTGAGAGAGAGAGAGAGAGAGAGAGAGAGAGAGAGAGAGAGAGAGAGAGAGAGAGAGATAGAGAGAGAGAGAGAGAGAAATTTAGGGTTTTAGGGTTTCCTTTTGAGTGAAAGAGGGAATAGGAATGGTTTTTGAAAACTTGAAGAGATAGACACGTACAGGGGATAAGTAAATAAATGTAATTAAGTTTTGAGTCAATCCCAAGAAAATTACTGTTCGTTTGATTTGGGTAAATATAGTGAATTAGCTGTAATCTAATCACATGCAAAGAATCATTTTCTAATTAAGTGACGCATCAGAACTGACTCAAAAGAAAAATTAATCAGGACTGAGATACATCTCACAAAAGTGGTTCTGATGATTTAAAAAATTCTTATTTCTTCTGACTAACACATTTGGTTCTGAAATAACCTTATTCTGAGCAGTACACCATTTTCAGATGTTTTAAAATATTTAGAAATCTATCTTCAGCTAAGGGTTTTGTAAAAATATCAGCCCATTGATGGTCTGTATCAATAAATTTTAAGCATAAGGTTCCCTTCTGAACATAGTCTCTGATAAAATGGTGTTTTATTTCAATGTGTTTAGCCCTAGAATGAAGAATTGGATTTTTACTTAAACAAATAGCAGCAGTATTATCGCAGAAAATAGGAATGTTACTCTCATATATCTGATAGTCTTCTAGCTGATTTTTCATCCAAAACATTTGTGTACTGCATAGAGAAGCGGAGATGTATTCTGCTTTTGCTGTAGAGAGATCAATTGTAGATTGCCTCTTACTTGACCATGAGATTAGATTGTTTCTTAGGAACTGACAGTTTCCAGATGTGCTCTTTCTTTCGAATCTGTCTCCAGCATAGTCTGCATCACAGTAACCAGAAAGAGTGTACTCTGATGTTTTCTCATACATCAGGCCAAGATTAGTTGTTCCTTTCAGATACCTTAGAATTCGTTTAACATCACTTAAATGAGATTCTCTTAGATCTGATTGAAATCTAGCACATAAATGCACACTAAATAATATATCCGGTCTAGAAGCAGTTAGATATAAGAGAGAGCCTATCATACCACGATAGAGCTTCCGACAAACCTTAACTCCTGTTTCTTCTTTTCTCATGACATATGTTGGATGCATTGGTGTTTTAGGTGTATTACAATCCATCATGTTGAATTTCTTTATAAGTTCTTTTGTGTACTTACTTTGATGAATGTAGGTGCATTCTGATTTCTGATCTAATTGAATTCCCAAAAAGAACATTAACTCACCCATCAGACTCATTTCGAATTCTGCTTGTATTATCTTTGAAAATTCTTCGCATAAAGATGGGTTAGCAGAACCAAAAATAATATCATCAACATAGATTTGAACTATAAGAATATCATTCTTGTATGTTTTATAGAAGAGAGTTGTGCCAGCCTTTCCACTGGTGAAATTATTTTCTAAAAGAAATTTGCTCAATCTGTCGTACCAAGCTCTTGGAGCTTGCTTTAAACCATAGAGTGATTTTTTGAGTTTAAAGACAGAATCTGATTTATCTGAGTTTTCAAAACCAGGAGGTTGTTTGACATAAACTTCTTCTGATATATAACCATTTAAGAATTCACTTTTAACATCCATCTGATATAGGGTGATGTTATGATTTACTGAAAAGGAAATTAATAACCGTATTCCTTCAAGTCTGGCGACAGGAGCAAAAGTTTCGTTGTAATCAATTCCTTCTTGTTGACTGTATCATTGAGCGACAAGTCGTGCCTTGTTTCTAACAACTTCTCCCTTCTCATTTAGCTTGTTTCTGAATACCCATTTGGTTCCAATAACATGAACATTCTTAGGTTTTGGAACTAGATCCCAAACATCATTCTTTGAAAATTGATTCAGTTCTTCTTCCATAGCCATAACCCAGTCTTTGTCCATAAGAGCTTCTTCAACCGTAGCTGGTTCAATTAACGACACCAGTCCCAAGAGTGTTTCTTCTAATGGTCTGAAGGCTGATCTGGTTCTGACTGGAGCGTCCTTGCTACCAAGAATTAGTTCCTTAGGATGAGATATAGACATTCATCTTTTCTTTTGCTGTGGAGTATTCGGAGTTACATCGGTGGTATCCGGCGTAGGGTTTTGCTGGTCTTTGACTTCATCTGCCTTTTCTTTAGGTTCTGAGAAGCTAATTTCCAAACCTGCAAGCTTTTCAACTAGCTATGACTTTTCAGAGTCAGGCTTGTCATCGAATCTAACATGAATTGATTCTTCCACAATCCGTGATTCTGTGTTATAAACTCTGTATCCTTTTGAGCGTTCAGAGTATCCTAACAGCAGACACTTCTGTGCTTTGGAATCAAACTTGCCAAGATTCTCTTTAGTATTTAGCATAAAATAAGTACATCCAAATGGATGAAAATAGGAGATATTGGGAATTTTATTCTTCCACAATTCATAAGGAGTTTTATTTAAGATATGTCTAATAGAGATTCTATTTTGAATATAACACGCAGTGTTGATTGCTTTTGCCCAAAAATGCATAGCCATGTCAGTTTCTTGGATCATGGTGCAAGCCATTTCTTGTAAAGTTCTGTTATTTCTCTCTACAACTCCATTTTGTTGTGGAGTTCTAGGACAAGAAAAGTCATGGGATATCCCATGTGAATCAAAAAGGTTTTCAAAGTGTTTGTTTTCAAATTCTCCACCATGATCACTTCTGACTTTGATGATTTTGTAATTTTTCTCATTTTGTACTTGGGTGCAGAAGGAAGCAAACATAGAATGTGACTCATCCTTGTTTATTAAGAATTTCACCCATGTCCAACGACTGTAATCATCAACGATGACTAGTCCGTATTTCTTACCATTGATCGAAGCAGTTTTCACTAGTCCAAAGAGATCAATGTGAAGAAGTTCTAACGGTCTGGAGGTGGAAACAATATTCTTTGCTTTAAAAGAGGTTTTTGAAAACTTGCCTTTCTGACATGCTTGACAAAGAGCATCTGAAGAGTACTTCAGATTTGGCAAGCCTCTGACAAGACTTAGCTTGTTCAACTGAGAAATTCTTATCAAGCTAACATGACCAAGGCGTCTGTGCCAGACCCATTGCTCTTCATTTACAGAAAGAAGACATTTTACATTTTGGTGTTTTAAATCTGATAATTTAATTTTGTAAGTATTATTCTTCCTCTTTCCATTGAACAGGACAAATCCATCCTTTTAACTCACAGCTTTACAGGATGTTTGATTAAAAATAACGTCATAACCATTGTCACTAAGCTGACTGATTGACAATAGATTATGCATTAGACCTTCAACTAACAGAACATTATTAATAGAGGGAAGCTTACCATTTCCAATAGTGACGGAGCCAATGATTCTTCCTTTCTGATTTCCTCCGAAACCGACGACACCTCCGGGTTTAAGTTTCAGATCTTGGAACATATGCCTTTCTCCCTTCATGTGTTGCGAGCATCCACTGTCCAGGTACCATGATTGGTGTTTCAATGGTGCCATTAAGGATGTCTGCAACATAAATTATCTTATTCTTAGGTACCCATTTTGTGGGTCCTTTCACATTAGCCTTTCCAGAGGTTCTAACACCTTTGGACTTCCTTATATTGGAATAATAGTGTGGAACTTGTGCATAATGTTTAAGTTTAGAAGTTTTCTTCAGCGTCTGTGTTTGTGTAGTGATTGGTTTTGAACCTTTTTGTTCAGAACATTTTAAAATAGTGCCAGAGGGTACAAAATGTTTTGACAGAGGTATTATCTTGATACTTTTGGTCTCATCATATGGTTGTGATGGTCCTAAATATCCTAGACCTTTGTTACCATTTCTACTGACTCCATATATCATTGAAGCCATTTTGCTTCTGTCTATGCTTTTAGCAAGAGAGCGTTGGAAAGCTCTATCATACTTGACTACTTCATTAGTATTGGTTTTGTTAGAGATGATTTCTTCTTCTAACCTAGAGATTTTAGTTTTTAATGCAGTATTTGAATTTTCTAGAGAAAGTAGTTTTTCATTTAATTCAAGAATGGTTTGTTTGCTTTTAGTAAGATCTTCTGAAGGAATCACAAGAGTCTTTTTCAGAGTTTTGTGTTTTCTTCAAAGAGTTTGATATCTTTCCATAAGTTCATATAATCATATTTCAAGTTCAGAGGGAGATAGGGAAGAAAGTACCTCTCTTCCGTCGTCAGAGTCTGATGGTTCTCCTTCTGATAGAACGTCGTTTGATTTAGCCATAAATGCTACGTTGGCACGTTCTTCATCAGAATCATCTTGGGACTCAGAATCATCCCAAGTTGCCATAAGACCCTTTTTAGCTTTCTTAGGTCTTTCATCTTTATTAACCTTTGAACAGTCATTTTTAATATGTCCAGGTTCCTTGCATTCAAAGCACGTAACATCTCTTCCATACGTTCTCTTTTGACCATATGTTGACTCAGATCTTCTTCTTAGTCCTCTGAACTTATTTCTTCTGTATTTCCATAGTTGACTAATTTTTCTTGATATGAGAGATATGTTATCTTCGTCTGATTCTTCTTCAGATTCTTCCACTTCCTCCTCTGCTTGATACGACTTTTTCTTCTCAGGTTTAGCTTTTAGAGCAATGGATTTGCTTTTCTTTTGGGGTTCATCTTCTTGGAGCTCTATTTCATGACTTCTTAAAGAACTGATTAGTTCCTCAAGACTTATACTATTCAGATCCTTTGTTAGTTTCAAGGCGGTCACCATGGGTCTCCATTTGACAGGTAGACTTTTGATAATTTTCTTGACATGATCTACAACAGAATAGCCTTTGTCCAGAACTCTGAGTCCTGCAACAAGCATCCGAAATCTTGAGAACATGGTTTCCTCAGTTTCGTTATCTTCCATCTTGAAGACCTCATATTTTTGAACTAGTGCAAGAGCCTTCGTCTCCTTGACTTGAGCATTGCCTTCATGAGTCATACGAAGAGAGTCAAAGATGGACTTCGCAGTTTCTTTGTTTGTAATTTTCTCATATTCTGTATAAGAAATTGCGTTTAACAGAATCGTTTTTGCTCTGTGATGATTTTTGTAAATTTTCTTCTGTGCATCTGTAAATGCACTTCTATCAATCTTTTTGCCTGCAGTATCTACAGGGTGACTGTAGCCATCGACTACCAGATCCCATAGATCTAAGTCAAATGACAAAAAGTAACTTTCAATTCTATCTTTCCAATAGTCAAAATTTTCTCCATCAAAGATAAGAGGTTTTGCACTATAAGAATCTCTTTCATTTACAATAACAACTGTCTCAACATTTGGTATAGACATTGTTTTTCACACTTGGATCGATACTGAACATTGTTAAGTGCCTGATAAAAATTCAATCTTTGTATCACCTCAGAACCAGAGCTCTGGTGCCAATTGAAGGTGTGAGAAACTCAAGAAAGGGGGTTTGAATTGGTTTTTCAAAATAAAATTATTTCTTTTATTAAAACTTACTTTTGTTAAACTCTTTCTTTTATCAATAAAATTTTTTTTGAATCACGGCACATTGACACGTTATGTTTATACTAGTTCACTTCAGAAACACTCAAGCTAGTCTAGTTCACCCGCCAAGGTGATTTTGCCTCTCTCAACGAGGTCTTAATCCACTATTCAATCAAATCAGTACAATGTACGAGCCAAACCATTGGTGACTAACACAACCTCTAAAACTCTCGAGTTTTAGACTTCTCAAGTAATACAACCTCACAGGTCTTACTCAAGGAACAACCTCTAAGACACACGACTTAGACTTCTCAAGAAATACCACCACAGGGTCTTTCTCAAGGAACACAAACCAAAGTTTGAACAATTTACGTTTACAGAAATGTGTTTCTATATAAGCTGAAAATGTAAACATGTTTTGACCAGAATGACTTAAGAAAGACTTCAGATAGGGAGAGTATTGCAGTAGCGTTCATGTGTATCTTTCTTCAAGTCTTTTGCTTCCTTTTATAGCCGCGTAGAAAGAGTCATTGAAATGTAATCATGATAGCTTAACTAGGCTGGCGGCTAGAAGCGTAAGGACAAATAATAGCTTTTGTGTGTTGCGCGTCCTGTTTTTGTCAGAATATCTTTGATTGTACCGTTGCACTATTACCAAGATATTTTCACTTGAATTAAGGTGCAACTGTACTATGTAGCTTTGTCTTCTTGGCTTCTCAACTTCAGAGGCTTTTTATGAGCATGAGTAAGAAGGGAAAACTTAGCTAGGTTCTTGAGATACTCAAGTCTTCGAATCTTCAGAGTCTTTAGTACTTGGTATTCAGAACCTCGATCGCTTGGTACGTTGTCTTCCTATCTTCAGAGGCTTCTGATAGTATTTGGTTGAAGCATGAGTAGAGACTTGATTTAGGTTTTCAGAACCTTGATTCAGAGAGCTTAGGACTTTACAATCTGGACTTCGTTCGATCAGAATCTATGTCTTCAGATCTTTAGAACCCGCTCTCTTTTCCTTTTATATCAGAGTGTGTAGGCGGAGTATTTTACTTTAAGCATTGTGTTCACGCCAATTTACGGAAGCATAACCTGTTTGTTACATTCTCACAAATAACAAACATTAGTTGTACAAAATTGTTCATACAAAAATACTCATTTGGTATCATCAAAACTTAGAGATAAAATTGCAGAACCAAATCTTGTTCTCACAATGTTTTGGTTCACAAGTTTTGGTTCACAAGTTTTGGTTTTCTTGGAAACTTTTAAATTTCAAGGAAATAAAGCAATGGTGATTATGAAGTTCTTGGAGATTTTGTGCCTGTTTTGCAGGTGAACAAAGCCTCTATTTATAGGGGAATTGATCTGGAATGAATGAAATGGACAAAGATATTGTTTGGAGATTTTGGAAGGAAAACCATAAACGTGGACAACAAGTAAAAAAATGGTTATTCACTTTATAGCACCTAGTTGACTTTGTCTTGCTTTGTTTCTCAACTTGTACCAAATCTATCTGAAGTTTAGATCATGTCCATGCCTTTGCAAACAAGTCAACATGATTAAAGCTACAATTCATGTATTAACCAAAATCACTTCATGTTAGCATGTTGGATCCAAGTTTTACACCAAGAATGAAGATCAAATGCTAGAAAATTTAGTACCAACTTGGAGATCTCATGGCATGGAACAAGTTCCTAGTTGATCATGATCTTAAAAGAAGCTTGAAAAGTGGCCAAAAGGTGGATCAAAATCGTGCAAAGCAAATTGAGTTATGACTTAGTTCAAATCTGGTTTGGAAAATCAGCATTAACATGGCTACTTCCCATTTTTGAAACTTAATACTCAAGCAAAAGAAATTCATGCTCTTGGTACTTGAAAGAAGACATGATATACTACAACTTTGATGTTGATCACTAGAAGAAAATATACTTGCATCATTGAGAAAAATAGCCATCAAAATTGGATTTTTCAAGTGTTTGACACTTAGAAAAAATTCTAAGTATTTGGTAATTTCCACAATTTTGAAATCTCAACTTTGATTATTCATAACTTCCAATCCTTGTGAGCTTTTGATCCAATTCTTCCACAAGATCGAAGTATGTAATGCCATCTTTAAATAAATCCCTTGGGAATGAAAAATGGTGGCTTGAATTGATCACAAATTGGACACAAAGTCATGCACTAAATAAGGTGAAAAACTTAGAAAAATTTCTAAATGTTTGGATTTTCAGCACCTTGAGAAATCTTAACTTTGACCAATCATAACTTCCACTTCAAGAAAGCTTTTGGCTTGTAATTTTCATCAACTTATAGTATCAAATGCGTTCTTTAAACACAATTCTCAAGTGTTTCCGTTGGATTCTTGAGGCAGAAGTTATGATCTTGGAAAGTAGGTCACTTGTTCATGCATTTCCATAACTTAGAAAAATTTCCAAAACCCTAAATTTGGCAACTTTGATATTTTTCTTGATTTTCTTGATTGATCATGATCCAATTCACTTGTTTTCCACATTTTCATGATTATTGACTTGAGTAAGTCATATTTAACCAAAAATGTCAAAAGTTAAACTTTTACTTTAATCAACTGTTGACTTTGTATCAGATGAATTCAAATCTTGCAATTGTCAATTAATCAAACTTCTTGAGCTAGTTAGATCATATGAGTGGACTACAAAGATACATTTGAGGGTCATGAATCATGTTCCTAAGCCTGGGATAATGTCTTGGTTGAAAAGTCAATATCCAGTTAACTTTTGACCAAAAACCCTAATTTGGTGCACTTGAGGAATTGAGACTTAATGATCATGATTAATTGCCACCTCAAAATTTATTGTTGATGAAGGGAAACTTTTTATCCATAAGTGAGATAATTGAGATGTTGATTAATACCACAATCCTTGATTGATCAACCACATAGTCTTCTTGATGCTATGCAAATGATGCAACTAATAATGATGGAATCTAGGAGGTAAAATTTGGGGTATGACAATAGCCTTTTGCCACCAATCTTGATTTGTATCTTTCCACGTCTCCTTTTCCATTCTTCTTCGCCTTGTACACCCATCTTACTCTGATTGCTTTGTGTCCTCGTGGAAGTGTAGTAAGTTTCTACATATCATTCTTCGTGATTAACTTGATTTCTTCCTCTATGGCATCTTTCCACTTTACATTTTCAACTGCTTCTTGATAGCTTAGAGGCTCGCAATCACCAAAAAGAAAAAAGAGGCTAATTTTATTTTGGTTTTCAGTTACCTCATAAAGTCTTCAATGATCCTTAGTCGTTGTGTCCTCTCACTTGAGTTTGTTTCATCCAACCTTGGTGTCGGTGAGGCAGGTGGTGTAATATGTTCCTCTATCATTGGTTGTTCCATTTCATATTCTTCACAGTAAGGAAGAAAATCATACATGTCTTCTTAAATACTCAAATCCCAACAATCTTCTTCTTCGAACTCCACATCACGACTTATGACGATTTTTCCACTATTTGTATTATATAGTTTGTACCCTTTGGAGCTTGAGTCGTAACCCACAAATACATACTTTTCACTTTTATCATCGAGATTTGTTCTCCTTTCATCTAGAATTTGGGTATATGTAATGCTTCCAAACACTTTGAGATGAGAGATCTCGACCTTCCTTCCACTCTATGCTTCTTGTGGTGTCTTCTCATGCACACTTCTTATTGGGGAACGATTTTTCAGGTAAATCGCACATGCCACTACTTCGGCCCAAAACTATTTTGGCATCTTTTTGCTCTTAAGCATGTTTCGCCCCATGTTAAGTATGGTCCGGTTCGTTCTCTCAGCTACTCCATTTTGTTGTGGCGATCTTGGCACTATTAGTGCATGGGCGGTAGATTCCATGGTCTTCACAATATTTGTGGAACTCATTTGAAGTAAACTCTCCTCCTCGGTTAGTTCTCATGGCCTTAATGGAAAGATCACTTTCTTTCTCCATAAGGGCTTTGAACTTCTTAAAGTTTTCAAACACTTTTGACTTCTCCTTCAAGAAATAAACCCACGTTTTTCTGGAATAATCATCAATAAAGAGTAGAAAGTATTTACTCTTACCAAAAGAGTTTGGATTGATTGGTCCATAGACATCGGTGTGTATGAGCTCTAGCGGTTTTGTCGCTCTTGAGGTTGATTCCTTTGGAAAGATTTTTCGTAATTGCTTCCCAATTAGACATCCTTCGCAGAGTTGGTCTGGATGGTTTATACTAGGCAAGCTTCTCACCATCTTCTTCTTTGACAAACATTCTAGAATGTCGAAGTTGAGGTGTCTGAATCGTAGATGCCATAGCCACGAAGAGTCGGCATAGCAAGCCTTGAGACACTTTGCCACATCATTTTGAATGTTCAAGAGGAACACTCTATTATTTGACATAGGCATCTTAGCAATCTAAGTAGGTCCACAATCTCTTAAGAAAAAACTAAGTTCTTTCAAGTGGATGTCATATCCTTTCTCTAATAATTGTCCCAAGCTCAAAATATTATTCTTCATGTTAGGAACATAATAGATATTGGATATGAATTGATGACTCCCATTCTTCAAGTGTATGATAATAATACCTTTGCCTTTGATCGGTATCTTTGAGTCATCTCCAAATGAGACATTTCCAGTTGTCGCTTCATTAATCTCTACGAACATGCTTCGATCACTACACACGTGGTTGCTTGTACCGGTGTCGAGGTACCACTTGTTTCTTTTCTCTTCAACTTGGTTTTGGCATGCGAGCAACAAAGTTTCTTCTTCTCCACCTTTTTCTTCTACAAAGTTAGCTTTCTCCACAACCTTTTTCGAGAATCTACACTCATATGCTTAGTGACCGATCTTGTTACAATTGAAGCACTTGATTTGTGATTTGTCGCACCTCGACCATGAATTTCTTCTTCCACGACCTCTTTTTGCTTGTGGATTCCAACTTCTTTCTCCATTGTTGAAGTTATTGGAGTAATTGTTGTACCTGCCTCTTCTTTCTCCTCCATGTCCTCGTCCATGTCCACGATCTTGGCCACGACCTCATCCTCTTTGGCTCTTATAATTCACATAGTTTGCTTCCTTTGCGTTGAGTTGTAGTTGTTGCTCCATAGCCTCCTTTTGTTTAATTTTTCTCTTTTGTTTTTCTTTGTATGCTTGTAAGGAACCCATGAGTTGATTAATAGTCATGGTCATTAAATAATTGTTTTCTTCAATGTTGGAAACAATGAAGTCAAAACTTGGATTTAAATGTGAAGTATTTTCTCCATGATTTTCACCTCATCAACATCTTCACCAATTCTTTTAAGTTGATTGACTATGGTCAATACTCAAGAAAAATAATCAGAAATTGAGTCGGACTCTTCCATAAATAAGAGTTTGAAGACGAATCTTTTTCACCTGTTCCACTCCTTTGTTGCAAGTTTGAAGCTTGTCCCATGCTTCCTTGGTCGTCGTTGTTGAAACAATATTTCGGGGGGTGTTTTTATCGTATCCGCAGGAATGTGCGATATTTTGATGCTTGTCGTTCAATAGTCGTAACGTTTTAAGTTAAATAGTTTCAAATGGTTCTTGGTTTTGTTTAACATAAATTTGTAGCTTGTAGCAAAGAGTTTGTAAGGTTTTAGAAAAGCATGTCAAGATTAGGTTTCGCTAATCCTTTTCATACATATCCAATTAATCAAGCATATGAACTTAGTTTCTGACCAATACAACCGCGTATCCTCTCGAATAAGTTTATGTCTAAAGCAAATTCGTGAGTATCGTTATTTAAATCGTTAGATGACGTCTCACGCTAACAATCGAAACAACAATCGTTAAGATCAACACAAAGCGAATAACAAATCCCAAATCTATATCTAGAGTTTGGTTTTTAAGAGATGAAAATATTAGGTCATGAATTGTAAAATCTATGTCTAGAGTGATACAACCCACACATACATCATTAAGAACAAATAACTTCATCTATATTGATCATAAATGTAACGCCCCAGTTTTGTCTTATTTATTTAATTGAGTCGATTTAATTATTTTTGTTTTATATTATTTTATTTTTTACTTTTATTTGACAATATATTATTTTTCATCGCTGTTTATATTTTATCGCATTTTGAGAGCGTTTGCGAGATATTTGAGCTGAGGGGTAAAATAGTCTTTTAGGGGTTTAGATATTTATATAAATAGAAAGTGGAGAGAAAAGAAAAGGAAAGAAAAAGAAGAGAAAGAAAAGGAGAAGAAAGAAAGAGAAAAGAAGAGAAAAAGGAAAATTGCGGGAACTCCGTTTCGAGTGCGATTAATCGGGTAAGGGTGAGAAGTTTCAATTATATCTTGCTTGTGTATGTATATGTGTTGTTTGTTGTAATTGTTTTGGTTGTTTCGCGACTTTTCTTATCGATTGGAATTAGGAGCAATTGATAGAAATCGATGTTTTCACGGATGAAATTTTATATAAACTGTGTAGAATACTTGTCGTTAGGTTTGGATCATGTTTTGGTTGTTATAGTATGTTTTGGAAGTGTTTGGCTGGAAGAAATGATGGATTTTGACCCCAAATGACCTATTTGATCGCTGCTGGAAATTATGGGTTTCGCAGGTTCGCATTGCGATCCAAAGCAAAGGAATGAGCAAACGTTCGCTAGCTGTTCGCATTGCGAACTTTGGGTCATTTTGCTTCTGCCACGGTTCGCTGGGAGCTTCGCATTGCGAACGTGACAGATTTTCAGTTTTTGTTTTCTTCATAACTTTTGATCCGTAAATCGAATTGAGGCATGGTCGGATGCATTGGAAAGCTATTTCAATGCTCTTTATGATAGTGGAATAGAAACAAATGTTTATTCCTTGATTGATAAGAAAATATGGAAAAGTGATGTATGTGTGAAAAGTGTGGTTTATGTTTCCACCATAACTCCCGAATCGCGAGTCCGATTGATGTGGGACTTGAGGCATTAGATAGATAAATTAAGATGCTATTAAATGGGGATGTTAGACCATGATTTAACCAAGAATATTTGGTAGAGGATGATTAGTGGTTTGTAGGTTTTGTTGTGTTTGTTGGTGTTCGATGTGATATGTTATCGTCCTATAAATGTGGGGCTTTTGTGCTATTTATATGATGCTGAAGCATGTGATAATGATGTTGTTGTGTGGTGAAATACATTGTATGATTGTTGTGGTTGATGGTGAGTAATTCTTGATGTTAATTGATATGAATGTATATGATAAAATGCTAATTGTTGAGGTTTGTGGTTTATGATGAAATTCATTGTGTATGTGAAATTCAATGTGTGTTATTTGGTGGCCTTATGGTAAGTAAATGCATTGTTTGAATTGATTTCCAATGCGTGAATAATGATGACGAGATAATTCTTATGGTTGAATTGTTAATGTATGGAATTGATGAGTTGAAATATGTGCATGATTATGTGTGCATGTGAATGTCATGAGTCATTGTATGCCAAGGATCATGATATGAATTCTTGTGATGTCGTGTGCCCTAGTGGGTGTGAGCGATGAATCGGTTCCAGAGGGAATCTGCTATAACATCGTGTGCCTTATACAAAGAGGTGTGAGCGATGATTATAGACGATCGTGTGCCTTATACAAAGAGGTGTGAGGGATCGGGTCGTGTGCCTTATACAAAGAGGTGTGAGAGATCCATAAACGTCGTGTGCCTTATACAAAGAGGTGTGAGCGACGGGGAACATCGTGTGCCCGACGGGGAGTTACATTAAGTAACAAGTGATGGTTCCAATAGTTCCTGAGTGAACTAGTGTTGAGATGACGGATGGATGGTACCGCATTTGCATAGAGTCGTTGTGTCGGTCTCTTTGCATTTGCATAAATCATGAATGGATTGATTATGTGTGGAAAATCATGAATTGATTGAGTATGTGTTGAGATTTATGTTTGAATTGGTGAATTGATGTGCATATGTGATAAATGCATTGGTTGTGGATAATATGTTTTATGCATACACATATGATATGTGATGAGGTGGGGTGTTTCCATATGTTATGACTATGGTGTGCCTTATGTGTGAATATGTGATTATGTTAGTATAATTGGTATATGTTATGTGTATTAAATGTGATGCTTGTGGTGAGAATAACTATGTATGTGAATTATATGTTTTGCATATTATTATGCAATCTTGATTTAGTTGTTATTTCTCACCCTTCTACTGTGGTTTGTTGCTCTATGAGGCAATTGCAGATTTGTAGTCTTGGAGGCTTTTGTGAAGATTAGCCCTCCGTTCTTTTGTCAGTCTTGGTGTCTGCTCTGATACGTAGCACGGGAGTCGGGGAACAATTATGTTATATATGTATACCTTTGTTAGATTTATTGTGTATTACCTTTGTATGTATATTTTGATGTTATAAAACAATTCATTTTGTAAAATAATTCAGTTATGGATCTTCCGCTTTATTCCATAATTGACCTTTCCTTTTGTATGGAAAAAGTTTCCCTTTGAGGTTATTCCATTTTGTGTTGTGTATCAAATAAATGAGCAGGGATTGTGTTTTCTTTCTTGAATCGTGACATCCCTGTTTTCTGTCGGAAATATAAATTTTTGTTTACTCTGATTTATATATGCATTATTTATTCGCGATGGGAGTTGGGGTGTTACATAAGTGGTATCAGAGCAGGTCGGTCCGTCCGGCCAAGTTGTTGAGTCAGTTGGTGTGACAGTTGAATACTGTCGATGTTGTTTGTTCCTTAGTATGTGATATGTGTGTGAAACACTGTCAGTGCTTTCTGGTTTTCTAATCCTTTGTCTGCAGGATTTAGATTGAGATAAGTGGGGGAGAAGCTGGTACTTCTCCAAGTTGCTTCAGTTGTGGAGTGTTGGCTCCGTGTTCCGTTGGTTGCAAGATTGTAAGTGTTGTTTGGACAGTGTTGTTCCCGATTCCGGAGGGAATACGGAGGTAAGGTTTATGTCGACTAAGGATTGGTACCTTAGGTAGTTTTGTGCATGAGATGTAAGGAATGCTATTATAGTTTGGTAAAGATGGTTTATGCCCCATCATGATTGTCGGCTGTCTATTGACAAATTGAGGAACTGATCACCCTTAATCTCTTGTTGATAGTAGACGGGAATTATGTTGGATGGAATAAACGTGTCTTTCCGGCTTTGATAGTGTGTAAAATGGATTGTTGGGAATTTAGAAAATGATTACAGAATTGTTTTGATGAGTCGATGAAGATTCTTATATCGGAAGATGAGGCGGATTCGAGGTTTTGTATATTGGTCAAGTTGGAATGTCTCTGAGGGAGAATGATTGGGTATTACTAATGGTTGTTCTCAGAGAGTAGAGTGTGAACTTAAATTGGACGAAGGTGAATAGTCGAGGCTATATCTGCTAAGTGAGTAGGACACTCTTTGGAGTTGAGACTAAGGTGTTTGTTATATTTGTGAGGCTAGTGTTCTGGAAATTGGCAGGAAAGCCACAGTGATGAAACATTAGTGTATCGACTTGAAGAGGCCCAGCATGGTTGGTAAGGAAAAAGATGATAGTAGGAGGTTGCATGTTAACCAGTGAGTAGTATGGAAACTTGCAGTTGTGTTCTGGATAGCTTGAGTTTTGAATTGTGGCGAATCGCAAATGATTTGAAATTCCTTGATGGCATGAGACTATTGAAATTTTGAGAAACCTTTGTGTGTGGATGTAATATTTAAGAGTTCTTTTTGGTTGGTTGTTGATACATGTTGGAAATTGTGAAATTGGAAGGTTGAATGGGAATGCGAAGATTCGCCGGAGCTTCACAGTGCGAAGGTCAAGGCGAAGTCTCGCCAGTAGTTCGCAGTGCAAACTTTGTGCCCTTTTCCTTCTGCCTTGGTTCGCTGGGGGTTCGCATTGCGAATGAGGAAAGCGACAGCTCGCTGGGAGATTCGCATTGCGAACATGGCAGATCTTTCCAAATTGTTTCTTTCTTAACTTTGGCTTCGTTTATCCGATTTAAACGTTCTTTATATCGTTGTGGAGCTATGAAAGGGTTCTATGTTTTGGAAAGCGGAAATATTATTTATGGAATGGATTTTTGGTCGATTATTGGGATTAGTCGGAACTACGTGAATTATGTAAAACGAAACTGTTAACACGTTAAAGCTTCAAGTGATGCGTCTGGAATGTTTGTGGAGTATATGAATCGTATCTTCCATATTTATTTGGATAAGTTCGTAGTGGTTTTGATTGAGGATATTCAGATCTGTTATAAACTCAGAGGAAGAACAGGTAGAGTGTTTGAGATTGGAATTGCAAGTGTTGAAAAGAGATGAAGTTTTATGCTAAGTTATTCGAGTGAGAATTTTGGTTGAAAAGGGTTAGTTTTCTTGGATATGTTATTTCAGATGAGAGTATTGTTATGGATCCATCGGAAGTAGATGTAGTTCTACAATGAGAGGCTCCGAAGTTGGTTAAGGAGATTAGAAACTTTTGGGCTCAGTTGGTTGTTATTGCAGGTTATGGAAGACTTTGATAAGTTCGTACATCTGGTATCTCAGTTGACTTGCAAAGGGTGAGTCGTTTGTTTTGGATGTTCGTTGTGAGTAAGTTTTGGTGAGCTAAAGTAGAAGTTGTCTACGGCTCCATGTTGATACTGCGTGATCTGGATAAACCGGTTGTGAGGTATTGTGATGTGTCTTTGATGAGTTTAGTCAGTGTGTTAATGCAAAAGGGTAAAGTCGTGGCTTATGCTTTAGGACAAATGAGGATTCATAAAAGGATCTGTATTATTATGGATTTGGAATTGGTTGCGGTGGTATTGTGTTGGAAAATTTGGAGGTATTATCTTTAAGGTTCTAGGTTCGAAGTGTTTAGTAAATCACAAGAATATTGAGTACCTGTTTAGTCGGAAAGAATATAGTATGAGACAGCGAGGATGGTTGGAATTCCAGATGAGTTATGACTTTGGCTCGAATTATCCTATTGGGGAAAAGCTGATGTTGTGCCTGAAAAGTTAAGTCGAAAGTTGTTATGCATGTCTGTTTTGATGGTCAGAGAATTAAAATTGTTTGAGCAGTTCAGAGACTTGTGTCTGGTGTGTGGGATAACACAGGAGAGTGTGAGATTGGTAGGGTTGATGGTTTCGAGTAATCAGAGTGCGCAGTGGAAGTGTGATGTGGTACATTTTGTATTTGCGTGTGTGACTTGTAAGAATTCATAAGTTAAACATTGGGAACATGTAGGAATGGTAAGACTATTGGACGTTTCGGTATGGAAGTGTTAGGCGAAAGGTTTAAATATTATTCATGGGCTACTATGTAGATGGAGTTTTGGTTGTATGCTCGATTAAGGAATCGTAGCATTGTTGTAATATTTTTGTGTGACAAGGATGTTTGGTATTCTGGTTTTGTAGAGGTTGTTGAAACGATGTTGGGTCGTGGAACTTTAGGTTGTTGTCCTTGTTGTGGCCTCGTTTCCATCGTGATGGTTCGAGTGCGTGTGACTAATTCTTGGTGGTGAATTAGGGGAGTGTTACCTGTGGTGAGGGTAACGATCTTGTTGTGTTTCGGTTCAAGAGTGAACCTGTGTGTGTTCGTAACTTGGGTATTCCTTGAGTCGTGAGTTGGTCGTCAAGTGCATGGTATGGGCTTTGCATCTTGTCGTTGTAGTTGTCGTCGTGTCGTGTTGTTGTAGTAGTTGTTGTTAGCAGGGTGGTTTGTCAGTTTGTGTTATTCATGGGGTGCCTCTTGTTGGCATGTTAGTTTGTTGGTCGGTGGCGAGAGTCGTGTCCGGAGTTGTTCATCTCAGTATATTTTCGAGGACGAAAATGTCTAAGTGGGGGAGAGTTGTAACGCCCCGGTTTTGTCTTATTTATTTAATTGAGTCGATTTAATTATTTTTGTTTTATATTATTTAATTTTTGACTTTTATTTGACAATATATTATTTTTCATCGCTGTTTATGTTTTATCGCATTTTGAGAGCGTTTGCGAGATATTTGAGCTGAGGGGTAAAATAGTCTTTTAGGGGTTTAGATATTTATATAAATAGAAAGTGGAGAGAAGAGAAAAGGAAATAAAAAGAAGAGAAGGAAAAGGAGAAGAAAGAAAGAGAAAAGAGGAGAAAGAGGAAAATCGCGGGAACTCCGTTTCGAGCGCGATTAATCGGGTAAAGGTGAGAAGTTTCAATTATATATTGCTTGTGTATGTATATGTGTTGTTTGTTGTAATTGTTTTGGTTGTTTCGCGACTTTTCTTATCGATTGGAATTAGGAGCGATTGATAGAAATCGATGTTTTCATGGATGAAATTCGATATAAACTAAGTAGAATACTTGTCGTTAGGTTTGGATCATGTTTTGGTTGTTATAGTATGTTTTGGAAGTGTTTGGGTGGAAGAAATGATGGATTTTGACCCCAAATGACCTATTTGATCGCTGTTGGAAATTCAAGGTTTCGCAGGTTCGCATTGCGAGCCAAAGCGAAGGAATCAGCGAACATTTGCTAGTTGTTCGCATTGCGAACTTTGGGTCTTTTTGCTTCTGCCACGGTTCGCTGGGAGCTTCGCATTGCTAACGTGACAGATTTTCAGTTTTTGTTTTCTTCATAACTTTTGACCCGTAAATCGGATTGAGGCACGGTCGAATGCGTTGGAAAGCTATTTCAATGCTCTTTATGATAATGGAATAGAAACAAATGTTTATGCCTTGGATTGATAAGAAAATATGGAAAAGTGATGTATGTGTGAAAAGTGTGGTTTATGTTTCCACCATAACTCCCGAATCGCGAGTCCGATTGATGTGGGACTTGAGGCATTAGATAGATAACTTAAGATGCTATTAAATGGTGATTTTAGACCATGATTTAACCAAGAATATTTGGTAGAGGATGATTAGTGGTTTGTAGGTTTTGTTGTGTTTGTTGGTGTTCGATGTGATATGTTATCGTCCTATAAATGTGGGGCTTTTGTGCTATTTATATGATGCTGAAGCATGTGATAATTATGTTGTTGTGTGGTGAAATACATTGTATGATTGTTGTGGTTGATGGTGAGTAATTCTTGATGTTAATTGATATGAATGTATATGATAAAATGCTAATTGTTGAGGTTTGTGGTTTATGATGAAATGCATTGTGTATGTGAAATTCAATGTGTGTTATTTGGTGTCCTTATGGCAAGTAAATGCATTGTTTGAATTGATTTCTAATGCATGAATAATGATGATGAGATAATTCATATGGTTGAATTGTGAATGTATGGAATTGATGAGTTGAAATATGTGCATGATTATGTGTGCATGTGAATGTCACGAGTCATTGTATGCCAAGCATCATGATATGCTTTCTTGTGATGTCGTGTGCCCTAGTGGGTGTGAGCGGCGAATCGGTTTCAGAGGGAATCTGCTATAACATCGTGTGCCTTCTACAAAGAGGTGTGAGCGATGATTATAGACGATCGTGTGTCTTATACAAAGAGGTGTGAGCGATCGGGTCGTGTGCCTTATACAAAGAGGTGTGAGAGATCCATAAACGTCGGGTGCCTTATACAAAGAGGTGTGAGTGACGGGGAACATCGTGTGCCCGACGGGGAGTTACATTAAGTAACAAGCGATGGTTCCAATAGTTCCTGAGTGAACTAGTGTTGAGATGACGGATGGATGGTACCGCATTTGCATAGAGTCGTTGTGTCGGTCTCTTTGCATTTGCATAAATCATGAATGGATTGATTATGTGTGGAAAATCATGAATTGATTGAGTATGTGTTGAGATTTATGTTTGAATTGGTGAATTGATGTGCATATGTGATAAATGCATTGGTTGTGGATAATATGTTTTATGCATAAACATATGATATGTGATGTGGTGGGGTGTTTCCATATGTTATGGCTATGGTGTGCCTTATGTGTGAATATGTGATTATGTTAGTATAATTGGTATATGTTATGTGTATTAAATGTGATGCTTGTGGTGAGAATAACTATGTATGTAAATTATATGTTTTGCATATTATTATGCAATCTTGATTTAGTTGTTATTTCTCACCCTTCTGCTGTGGTTTGTTGCTCTATGAGGCAATTGCAGATTTGTAGTCTTGGAGGCTTTTGTGAAGATTAGCCCTCCATTCTTTTGTCGGTCTTGGTGTCTGCTCTGATACGTAGCACGGTAGTCGGGGAACGATTATGTTATATATGTATACCTTTGTTAGATTTATTGTGTATTACATTTGTATGTATATTTTGATGTTATAAAACAATTCATTTTGTAAAACAATTCAGTTATGGATCTTCTGCTTTATTCCATAATTGACCTTTCCTTTTTTATGGAAAAGGTTACCCTTTGAGGTTATTCCATTTTTTGTTATGTATCAAATAAATGAGCAGGGATTGTGTTTTCTTTCTTGAATTGTCACATCCCTGTTTTCTGTCGGAAAAATAAATTTTTATTTACTCTGATTTATATATGCATTATTTATTCGTGATGGGAATTGGGGTGTTACAATAAACCTTGTTCATATACAAAAGATCAAAAGAAATACATATGATCCAGACCAACTACATCTAACCTTAACACAAAAGTGTTTAGCTACTCATTCTCATGGTAGCTTGGATGACAAGTTTCAAGAGGAGATGAAAGAACACCCGAGTCGAATAATTTAGATTGGATGTGACTTCAGCTTCTCTATGTGAAAATTCACTCTTCAATGATCAAAGTTCAGAAAACTATGTTTTTGTGTGAAAAATAGCAAGTCTCTCCTTCAAAGAAAAGTAAAAATCTATTTATAAGGTAATAAAATTCTGCAGACTTCACCTAGCAAAGGAATCACTCGCCTAGTGAATGAATAAAAAAATGGCACCTTAAGTGCCTCAGAAACTTAAACCGCCCTCAATTGTTATCGCGGGTTCGCTAGGCGAACAATTCATTCGCGAAGCGAGCCATTCGCCAAAACTTTCGCCCCAGCGAATTTTGAGTCCTTTCGCCCCTGCCTCAGCCAAGGGTCCTTTGCCAGAACCTTCCCCCAGCGAGCAAAGTAGCGAACACTCGCTGGCTCCCCCGCTAAGCGAATTTTCCCCCCTTTTCCTATTGCCTCTTTTTGGGCCTCCTCGCTGGAAGATTCGCTACTGTTTGTCATACCCCAAATTTTGACCACTAAGATTTCCCATCATTGTGAAAATCATCATCACAATATGGAGGAACCATCATACCTCATCAGCCTCCCCAAAGATGGGTGAGCATCCACTACAATCAAAATTAGGGTTTCAATCCCTCTTAGAGCTTTTAGACAAAGGATCAATCAAGAAATGACATGATCTTCAACTTGTCTAGCCGCTCAAATATCCACAAGGGATCAAGAGGACCCCCACTTTAAGGATTAAGTACAAAGCTTCTCCCTTCCAGGTGGATCAAGCCTCAAGATCGCCAGTGTCACCAAATTAGGGTTTGGTCGACCAGGGCCTCCAGATGAAAATTTTCCTATGGGCATGAGCCAATGCTTCAAAGCATATCCTTAAATACTCCTTGGAACCTCATGGGCCCAAGCATCAAGTCAATTTAACCTCAGGGGATACCACATTGATCCATTTGTAACAATGGATTGATCCAGGAAGCTTGAGCAACCAGTCTCAATTTCATCATTACCACAGTTAGGGTTTCGCGAGAAAAGTCAACTGTATCTTTGACTTTTGACCAGGACATGCTCCCAAACCCTAGGACATGATTCAATATACCCTATAACACCCATGGAACATGTCCATCAAGTTTGGTTTAGGTCAAGGACATGGTTTCCTAAAGGATCGCACAGTTTGGAATTCATCTGACAAAAAGTCAACTGTGCACAAAAGTCAACTTTGACTTTTTGAGATTTTTCACAAAAATGGTTTTTTAACCCTAAAATGATGTTAATGTATGATTTGAATCATAATTCATCAAGAAAAATCAAGAAAAGTGGGATAACTTGTAAAAGGGGTAACCATAAAAACTTAGAAAATTTTCTAAGTTATGAACAAAGTGGCAAGGGTACCAACTTTGGAGGATCATAACTCCTAAACCACAAAGCCATTTTTCCCCATCCAAAGCTTAATTTGTAGATCTCATTACCCTCTACAAAAGCCTAAAACTGACCTCCCTCCAAATTCCTCATGGATTTTGAGTTATGGAATGATCAAAATCACAAAAAGTGAAAATGTCACTTTTTTCCAACACTTAGTGAAATTTTCACTAAGTCAGAATCTGCCTTCACTTTTTTCCAAATGTAGGGGCATTTTTCACTTGGATCCAAAAGGTATCAAAACCAAATATGATCAAACAGTTGTTGTATCACTTTGGACACCTCTGAGGATCAAATCTAAAGGGGACAATCACTAAGCCAAGCCTCCAAAGTCTTTGGAACAAGTAGTAGCATGCCAAACGTAGAATTGCCTAAAGGAGGGACAAGACTCCAATTTTGGATTGGAGCATTCAATGCATACACCAAGGTGGCATGGACTGAGCCATTTGCAACTGAATTCAGTCAAGACTTATCCAAGACCAAGGGAACCACAGCCTTGTGCCCTAACCTCTAGTCAATGGCAAGAGGAGACTTGGATTCCAAAGTGCAACTATTGGCCAAACCTCTACTGCAGTTGCCATTCACTATTGATCCCAAAACAAATACACCAAAGCCATCAAACAGATGCTTTCCTCAAAATCCCTCTCTTTAGGCCAAAATGCCTTCTTTAGCAATGTAACTCTGAGTTTTTGAGTTAGAGAGCATTTCCATCACAACTCATGATCCTAAATCCTCTTAAACATCATATGTAGGTGATCCAAACTATCAAAAGTGACCTGTAACACCAAAATCACAAAGTCACATCTCAAAACCTCAAAATAGGCCTTTTGTGCATTTTTCAAGCCATGTCTTGATTCAGTCACTTTCCAAACCAGATAAAACCTCAAACACACTCCAAATAACATCCTTGAACTGTCTCAAATGGTTCCCCCCATCTGGAACACCATTTGAGAGAGTTGCTATTTTGGTCATTTTAACCCCTTTTGCAAGAAAAGGGCCAGTTTGTGTTTTTGCAGGTTCCAGCTGATTCCAACCATCCTCAAAGCTTCTAAGGGATCATTTGAGAGTGTCCAAAGCATCAAACCATTTCTGGAACAAAGAACTTGGCAGATTGCACAGAAAACTCCAAAAGCTCAAAACGAGGTAAGCCTCATGACTTGAACTTTCCAAAATATGCATTGCTTTGAAGTCCACTGATCATACACACCTCATACATGTTATATATGTTGTGTTTGGACCAATTCATCATGTAATTCATGCCTGTATCAAAGTGTAGCATAGAAAATGCAATTATAGGCTTTTTTCAAAACCATTATCGGGTTTTGAGGAGGGAGTATGATCTGAAAAAAATACCACCACCATTGGATTCCTTGTGAAATTCTAGGCCAGGTTCTTATAAATTTTGTCCCCAAACATTGAGAAATGAGAAAGTTATGGACCTTCCCGTTTCTTGGCAAAACTTGCCTTGCCTTGCCTTGGCCAGGCCTAGAAAACAAGGCATGCCTTGTATATTTGTGGTTTCACTTCAAGCAATGGATGTATCACCACCCCAGTGGTAAGGCGCGCGCCCTATAACCTTGAGGTCGTGGGTTCAAACCCCACCCATGCCATTTTGTGTTTTCTCACATTTTTGCTATTTTTTCCAATATTTTTATGTTTTATTAATTAATTGGAAAATTAATAACTCCTTCAATTTTAATTATTTTTTATTGGTTCTTTTTCAAAAAATCACAAAAATGTTGAAATATTTTATTCCACAAAAAAATTAAGTTTATATCATTTATTTAATATAATTAGTATTTTTGTGAATAAATTCCTTTTTAATGTTTTTTAAACATTTTAAAAGTGAATATTTACTTTGAAAATCAAAACCAAGTGAGTTTTAATTAACCTTGTGATTAATCCCTCATTTCTCAAACCTTAAACAAAAATCACAAATGGTTTATTCAAACTTATTTGGTATTTTATTTGATTTTCTTTAAATATTTACTTTTAAAGAATAACAAATTAGGGTTTCTTTGATTTTCACCCTCATCAAACAATTTCAAACACTTTTGGGCCTCTAATAGAGTGTAAGACCCAATCCTTTATAAATACAAACCTATTTTTGGGCCTCACTTATTGTATAAGTCCAGTTGTATTTCAAAAAGTTCAACGCGATCATTGTCCGTTGAAAAACAAACCTTGGGCCTCTCCTCGAGCTATAAGACCCATCAAAATCTTTTGGGCCTCTATTAGAGTGTAAGACCCAACCCCCTTTGAAAACCAAACCATTTTGGGCCTCAATGCATTGTATAAGACCCACCGCGTTTTCAAAAATCTCGATGCGATCGCCATTTTCAAACAAATGACCTTTGGCCTCTCCTTGAGTTGTAAGCCCCCACCACTTATACAAAAATAAATCTTTTGGGCCTCTATTAGAGTGTAAGACCCAATACCCTTTTAACAAAACTTTTTGGGCCTCAGACATTGTATAAGCCCCTCTGCGTTAAAAGAAAACCTCGGCGCGATCGCCAATAAAAAAACCAATCATCTGGGCCTACCCTCATGTTGCAAGCCCCATTCTTTCTATTTAAACACTTGGGCCTCTTGAGAGAGTGTAAGACCCATCCACTTGTACAGAAAACCTTTCTTGGGCCTCAGTCACTTGTATAAGTCCCTCTGTACAAAACGACAGTGCGATCACTAATAAACCTTGGGCCTCTCCTTGAGCTGTAAGCCCCAACATCTTTTCAAAATACTTTCTCCTTTAATTTTGAACATATTGTTGTTTTCAATCTTTCTTTGTTGAACAACTAACCAAACAGCATGGAAGCTCTACAACCGAGTAAGTGTTTATATGCTTTCTTTATCCGCTTTCATATACATATAACTGTATTGTGGGGTTGTTTTGCTGTAAGTCTTCTTTCATAAACTCATATAAACTGTGTAATACTAGTATAGATATTTAGAGTTTCCCCGGCAACTACGTCTAGCACTAAGCCCTGTTGATCACTCTTAAATACAGTCAAAACTAGATCCCCATAGGATTACCAGATACAGTCTTCCCTCCTCTTGGGGTTAAACAATATGGAGACGTGAAAGGCAGCATTCTCGGTGAACCCTTTCTCAGACTGTCACCCTTAGAAATCGTCAAAGAAACTCTACTCCCAAGAGATGATCTTTTCTCCGTGAATGGTATCTCTTGAGTTTCTTCCAAATTCTCAGACTTTCCTGGCTTGATCTATTCTCTGTGAATAGCCTATCTTGAATTTCTCGGGGTTTGGGGACCCACAGGCTTCCTAAAAGCATCCCCGCCTCCTCTTGGGCGTTGTACAAGGACCCTACGACTTCTTAGAAGTATTCACAGCCTCCTTTTAGGCTTCGTATAAGGATTCTTCCTTCGGGAAGAGAGCCTCCTCTTAGGCTTAGTACAAATTGTCCCTCAGCTTCTTAAAAGTTTCCAGCCTCCTCTTGGGCTTCGTACAAATTGTCCCAACGACCTCCTAGAGGTGTAGGAATAGAAATTAGTCATCTTAATAGAACAATCTTTCAAAGAGTCTAGATCTTTCTACCGTGAACGTACTACTGTTTCTTTAAGCATAGTACAAAAGATAAAACTCTAGACTTGGACAATCTAATCTCCTTGAGTCTCGAAGGCATTCTCAAGTAGGGAAAAACACCAGTAGACTCAGACAGTCTCCAATACCCTCTGGATTCCCCGTTTCCTTAAAGAACAGGAAATAACCCTGATCCTCTGATCAATCCCAAAGCATAGCCTTACCTTTAATCAGTCTCTTTATAAGAACTGATTTTCTCTTTTAACCAACCTACTGGACCTGTCACTCAACTGAAACAACAATCCTTTTAGCCTCTGTCTCGGGCTTCGTACGAGATACAAAAAGACTCTCTTGTTGAGTCAATAATCCTTTTAGCCTCTCTCTTGGGCTTTGTACGAGATACAAAAACACTCTCTTTGTTAGTTCTTGTGATTGGCTGAAATTTTGGTAAAACAATGTTAATGTCATGATTGATGTTTCAACATGAGCTTCTAACATTATTGTTATGCTTAGTTAACATTCTGGTTTTGTTAAAGTTGTAAGGGTTGCAGTTGTGTGCTGATGTTAAACCCGATGTCTTGACATCAGCTGTGAACATCAGTCTGAGATGATTTATTAGGGCTGCGCATGTTTCTGGTTTTAATGAGATATTCTGCTGAAGAGAATCAGAGATTGCAGGCGAATAACATGGGTTAGATATATTCTGTTGCAATCATTTATGAAGAGGATTAGTTTGTTGCTAAAAGATATGGAGAATAATCAGAGTTAATTATGAAGATTTAATTGAAGATCTATTGAGTAGCAGAATCTGTTGCAGATTTGGTGCAGAAGATTTGTTGTGATTTGAAGGCCCAAATCCAGTTTGGAAAAAGTTATAAATAGAATGCTTGTAATCTAGAATAGGCACGGGTCTAAGATATAGATCATTAGGGCTTTGTCTAAGTGAACCACTCGGGTTGTGAGATGGTCACTGTGTTCTTACTCAGAAACCTGTAGGTAATGAGTTTTGTATTGTTCTTGGAGGAAGCTTTGAAGCAAATCCAAGATGTGTCATAGGAGTGTGTCTTCTATGTGTTTAGAGAGTTTTTAGAAATCAAGTTGTTGATGCAGTGACGGAGATGTTGACTGCTAGACATCATTGCGATGATTGGGAGTGAGATGGAGTCTCTTATCTAGGGAGGACTTAGATAGAAGGGTCATTGGGTAGTGATTAAATTAGGTAGATTGTCAACTGGTTTGTTGAGTCTGTAATTTGATACTACTAATAGTGGACTTCCTTCCTGGCTTGGTATGCCCCCAGATGTAGGTTGTTAGACCGAACTGGGTGAACAATACTTGTGTGCTTCAGTGTTTTTATTGTCTTGTTCATACTGCAGATATTGATGTTGTGACATCACACTTAACATCACATATCTAATACCAGAATTTCAATTGGTATCAGAGCAGGCATCCTGTCTGTTTCTGGATGAGATCCAAGGAAGATACTTTCTGGTTCATGAGCAAGGAAGATAGTTTTGCTAAGTTATGGACTTGGTCAGTTCATATAGTTCTTTGTATGATCCCTTAAAGTGAAGTATGGACGATTCATGATAGAGTATGTATTGGACCTGTCTGAACTGCTGTTATGAGTTTGATTTGTTGGCACTTGGTTTATGGTGCTGGTGTGCGAGGATTATTGAGTTGTGCTTGAAGGTTGTTGAGGAGTTATTGTGTGTTCTGCTGCATGGTATCTGATGTAACCCTGGCTGGTTCTTGTATCTCTGGTGGTGAGTGTCACTCCCGGGATTTTCATCCAAGTACAAACGCGAATGTGGCACGGAAACAGAGTCGCCAGCAATGTGTATTTATCCCAAGAGAGGGAAAGGAAACACTGCGTAAACCTGAAGGAAGGGATAGAGCATGGTCTTGCGACCAAGAGAACTGGGTTCGGGAGTCGGTTATGCGAGAGGAAGGTATTAGCACCCCCACGCGTCCATCGTACCCGATGGGATCCACGCTTGCTGCTTCAATCAAAGGGTGTAAGAAAAGATACTGGAAAAGGAACTGCTAGCTGGAGAACTGGAAAAGGAAAAGGAAAGAGAAAGAGAAACAAATGTAGGGAAAATAAAAGAAGTGCTCGAATGGGCCCTACCCCACTGCCTACATATCTCATCGGGAGCATGAGAATCAGAGCGACGTAGTTCCCCTCAACGAGGGTCGCTTTGTTTGTGTTTTTTAGTGGAAACGTCAGAGTGCGCGTTCCAGCAGTTTAGGTGTTGCAGCTCGCTGTAGGGAGACTTAGGCGTTACCTGTTTGCGGTGGAACGGACTTTACGAGTCCTTAGGAAAGGAGTGAAGAGATGAGAAAAGAGAAATCCAGGAGGAAAGAAGTTATTGTTTGTTTTTTGTCTTTTAAGAAGGAAGTGTTTTGATTATTTTATGTTTTGTAACGCACATTGTATTTAAGTCCCTCACGTAAGATCGAATGCCTAGCATATCGACCCAAGACAGGACGTACGCTAAACATTCTAAGAAAGTGAGAGAAGACCCCTCACTATCTTATTCGCACATGAAAGGCTCAAATACAATATTTTTTATGCCTTTATTAAGTATTTTTTACTTTTGTTTTAAGATGAGAAGAAGAGACTCAACTGGAGTAAAGGTGAAAACTAAGGGGAGACTAAGACATACCCTAGTGTTAGCATATTTGGAGATCCTATGGTCAATGGGGTTTAACAAACCTACTTCTAAAAATAAAGAAGAAGAAGAGCAAAAGAAGCAACTTACTTCCAAGATGGAAGTTAAATTGATCTTAAAGAGGGATGAAAGAAAAGTTATTCAATGAAAGCATGTAAATGCTTAACAAACACAAGTAGAAAGTTTAAAAGAAATAAGAGAATATAAGAGAGAAATGTATGTGGAACTAAGTCCACACACTTACTTACCTTTAGCACCTACATGAAAATGTTAGTTTAAAACAATTTACAAGTAGTGCAATAAGAAAAAGAATAACAAGTGGTGAACAACCAAGTTAAGAACTAAAGGATAAAGCTCCTAAGAGATGAACCTTAATCAAGATCAGAATCTATGCTCTAAGGGTGTTCTCTAATGTTAATTGATCAAACAAGAACAAACTATACACAGCTAAAGATCTTAAACACCAAAGAAGTGAATCATAGAAGAAATAGATGAAGAATGAGTGGATATGCAAGGTGATCATGCAATAATGCTTCAAGTAATGTCAATGTCAGAATGTGGATGACCTAAACATGTGCCTAAACATGATATAAAAATGTCAAATGAGGCATTCAATAAAGCATTCAAACATTAAGAGTGCTTAGGAGAAGAAGTGAGAAGATATAAACATGAATTTAACATGGAAAGAAAACATTCATGGCATAAGTCAAACCTACAAAAGTTCAAGATGAAACTCAAGTATCAAGGTCAGAAGTGGTATGACATGTTAGGATGAGGATAAGATGTACAATTCAATCACATTCAAGCAATTACAAGTCATTTAGAAGCTAGAAGAAAAAGAAACATGCATTTGAATGAAACATGTTCAAGTTTGCAAAGTAAGACATAAATGGAATATGGAATGAATGCAATGCTTTAAAGTCAGAGGCATACATTAGATGAAATGAAAATGAATAGTATGACATGTCATAAAAAAACCAAATACAAGTCAAGTTGGAGCTTAGATGCAAAAGAATAAGGAATTAGGTCAAAAGGAAACATGTGAAACAAGTATTGAACATGTACACAAAAAGACATCAACTTCAAACCAATGAACTATAATTTCATTCAACAGACCTATAATGATCTAAACATGGCTCAAGAAGTCAAGAATAAAGATCTCATACAATGGCACAAGTGCCTTCTCAAGCAAGTAAACAAACATGATCAAGGAAGTTCACAAAAAAAGGACTTCAAACAAATACCAAACATGATTGAAAAATCATCAAAATAGGTCTCAAGAGACCTCAACCAGAGGAAAATATTATACCAAAATCCTATACAAAAATTCAGAAGGGAAGGACCTCAAACAATCAAGCAATAGTCACTTATGAACCATGAACCAAAAGGCAAATATGGAGGACCTAAATGCAATAAAAGAAAGTTATAAAAATGAAACAAAAATATTTTTATGAAGTTTTGGATTTTACTGAATGGATTCAAAAATATTGATGCAAAAATGTTTAAGAATCTATGAGAAATAAATCTTTGAAATGAAGATATGAAAATAGAAACAAGTTTCAAAAGAAATAAAAGAAAATTATGGAATGATATAAAACTATTCACAAAATCAAAAATAAAAATAATATAAAATTATTTAAATATGTTAAGATGTCACATGAATTTTTGTAGAATTTTTCATGAGGTTTTGGTATTTTTAAAAATCAATTATGAAACAAGTATAAAAAAAAAGAATTTAAAAGAAAGAAAGAGAAAGCAGGGGTGCAGTTCAAAAATAAAAATGGGCTCACTGTGGGTGTGCAATTAGCAATTAGGTCAAATCCAATTAAGTTTGTGATTGAGTGTGGTAGCGTGTGTGTACAGTCAAGTGAAGATGCAATCATGGCCACACAATTCAGTCAACCAAAATTAAACAATAAAGCATGCTAATCCAATGATCCATGAGGCAAGCACATGACAATAATGATGCACGCACACGCATGTAATCAGTCAGAGAGAAAAAAAGAACACGTGAGGAACATGTGAATTTTAATGCGTTGGCACGTTGTGGATCATTGGATCAATCAGTCAGTCAATTATCAACAAAGTCAAGGCAATCATGTGGACACAAATGCAAGCACATACTAGTTATCATACACTCACACACACGCAACAATTTCATTAATGCGTTGGCAAGTTTTACACCACACGATGCACTCAATCCAACGGCCACGATATCAAACTCAAAACCCTAGCATATTAAAACCACCGACCGGAGAAGGTCCTCCGGTCATCTTCTCCGGCGAACTCCGGCCACCTGCAAACGCTACATAATTCCAGAAACAAGCAAATCATATACCATTAGAAAGAGGAAGTTACAAGGATCATGAATCTAAGTTCATCTTTCTCATATCATGCACACATAATGAGAATTGAAAACAACAAATTAGCCCTAACTTTTTGGAACTAAGCATCTAGCATGCCTATCAACTAGCCGGATTCAACAAAGCTTCTAGCAAGCTTCAAACAGCAATACAAGGTAAAAATTACATGGATTCGAAACAAAGAAAATTTGAGAAACTTGTACCTGACACTTGATGAAACTTTGGATCTACAACAATACCAGAGGAATGTGCTCCTTCCTTGAGCTTCAATTGGCCAAATAAAAGCTTAAGAACTTTGAAAAAGTGGCTGAGTATGGATCTGTAGTAGAAGTTACTCCAATTCTCCAATGATCTCCAAGTCCAATGTTACTTGATGATGAAGTTTGAAAATGAAATCCAATGATGATGATGAAGAAATCGTGTGCAAAAGAGAGAAGGTTCAGAGAAAGTAGAGAGAGTTTGAGAGTGTTTTTGGAGTGAGAGTAGAAAATGAGAGTTGAAAAATGAAATTGTGAGTGAAATGTGAATTTATATGTGTGGTTTAGTGTGTTAACCCGTGGTCAAGTGAGTGAGTTTATTGAGTTCAAGTTGAGTTAAATGAGTTTCCTCTAACTAACTGAGTCAAGTTAGTTAGGGCGAGTTAGCTTTGGGTGTGATATGGTGATGAATGTCCATGGTGTTATGGTTAGGTGGAAATGAAAAGAATGGTGGATATAATGGCATGCTGCAGCGAGAAACTTGTAGTGTAAGCTTTTGTTTTTCTTCTTTGATGTATGAGAAAGCATGGTATGAATTGTGTAAGAAACTTGCTTGGCCAAATGAGGTAAAGGAAAGTGTGGAAAAGTGTGCGTGTGAATGCTTGAAGTAACAACAACAACAATGTTTATTTTTCTGGTTTTTTAGCAACACATTACTCAATGCACCAATGGAAGTTTGGTGATGAATTTCTTTGTGCATGGTAGATGATTTAGTGAGCTTTTGATGTCAAATAAAAGAGGGAATATGGGAGAACATATTTGGTATGAGAATTGAGTTGAAATGAAGCCTCAAACATACTTAAAAATGGCCATGAACTCAATGGTTCCAAACTGGTTGGTGGGCATGGCATGTTGTGGCATGGCGTGGCAACTTGGTGCATGGAATTTCAGCGTGAACATACCTACTTGGGACCAATATATCTCCATCATAACTTGATCAAATCAAAATTTGTCCAACATCAACATTGAAGAGGGCATGGCAAGGAACAACTTTGATGTTGAAAAGTTTTTCATTTGGAGCTTTTATCTTGAAGAAATTAAGCTTGACTTTTGGCACACCAGGTTTTTGTCAAAATTATGGCGCGTGGGCCTGGTCATGACTTGATTTTGGACCTAGTTTTACCAAACTTTGATGGATCATATCTCCCTCAATATTGATCCAATGGAGATGTTCTTTATATGGATTTGAAGCTTAGAACATGAAATTTAATTGGATCAACTTGGGCCTGAGGTTTGGAACTTTTATCTTGAAGAAAGAGAGCCTCAAAGTAGGGTGCAAAATGGTCCAAAGTTGCCATTTTTGGAAACCCTAAAGTTTCTATTTTTGGCAGTTTTGTGATTTCTTGATTTTTCACTATTCCTCCATCATTTCTTGATCAAATCTTGTCCAATGAACCTATATAACATGAATTTCATGAATTTGACCTTAGAAAGTCAAGTGTTGACTTTTTTCATTGCACAGTTGACTTTTTCCCCAATTTATTGACTATGAAGCAACTGATCAATTGAAACCCTTCTGAAACCAATTGATGAGCAATTTTCCATCCATATATACTTAAGAACATAAGGAAAAGCATGAGATCAAGTCTTGCCCAAAAAATCAGAGATAAACTGATTTTAGGTCAAACCCTAATTTTGGCCCTCCCTGGTTAGGAGGAAATAGCACATCTTCCAAATCCAAATTCCTCTGAATATAATGTGTATCCTCTCAAACAATGATGAGATATGGCCTTTGGAGGTGATGAAGACTCAAAGAGCTTGCCCATTTGGGGGTCAGATCCTAATTTTTGGACTGCCTTGTGTAGGAGATGGTGCACTGCCCAATCTTCTTGATGAATTCTCCTCCTCTCACGCCTTGTGGGACCAATTGAGATGACATATGATGTAAGAGACCTTTTAGGCTTGTGAGAAACCCTTGGCTCTTATTCTCTTGCTTTAGATAATCCACACCTCTGAAGAACCACTGATCACATACCCTTATGCAAGATGCAATGCAATGCTTGATGTTTTGTTTTTCTATGCTTGAATGCAATGCAATCAAATGAAAGCTCATGCTAAATGATATGAAGAAATGAGAGGGCAAATTTTGGGGTATTACAGCTGCCCCTATTCGATCACTGTAGACCTGAATGGATGATAGCGATTGCTATCAAACTTTCAAGGTATGGAGGGATTGAATACCAAAAATAACCAGTAAATTTGCATTCTGTTGAGAAGAAGAAAAGGGATATAAACTAAACCAAGTGAACTCTGATTGAGTAAAACCCTGATGATAACCATAACACTGGAGAGATGTCTTTTGAACGACGCCAGACGACTACTGGCTTGCCACACTGCGGATGTACTTTAATAATGCCATTTAGCACGACGCCAGACGACTACTGGCTTGCCACACTGCGGGTGGACTTTAGCAATGTCTTTTGTACGATGCCAGACGACTACTGGCCCGCCACACTACGGGTGGACTTTAATAACGTCTTTTTGCACGACGCCATACGACTACTGGCTCGCCACGCTGCTGGTGGACTTTAACAATGTCTTTTGTACAATGCCAGATGACTACTGGCTCGCCACGCTGCTAGTGGACTTTAACAATGTCTTTTTGCACGAAGCCAGACGACTACTGGCCTGCCACGCTACGGGTGGACTGTCTTTTTGAATGGAGTCAGACGACTACTGACTTGCCACACTGCGGGTGGACTTTTGCCAATCTAAGATTGGACTTTGCAGCTGAATTGCCACACTGCGGGTGGACTTTTGCCAATCTACGGTTGGACTTTGCCAATGATTTGCCACCCTTGGATGGACTTTTGCCAATCTACGGTTGGACTTAGCTGCGGTCTTTTAAAATGAGTCAGACGACTACTGACTGGCCACACTACGGGTGGACTTTCACCAATCTACGGTTGGACTTTAAGAATTTGTCACCCTTGGATGAACCTTTTGCCAATCTACGGTTGGACTTTAAGAATTTGCCACCCTTGGATGGACCTTTTTCCAATCTACGATTGGACTTTAAAACTTCCAATACTGGATTACTCTCTGCATCCGTGTCAGACATCTCTACTGACTCTGCTGAGGAACAATAATCAATGATTTGATCTCGGAGACTCCTGAAAGGATAATATCTCTGCTGGAGAATGAATGAATAATCCGTCTGCTTCGAATTGTCACGCTTGCCAAAAATAAATTGGACTTTGAGATACGGAGAATAATGACTCTGCCAGGAATTATTTCAACTGACTGGGAACGAATTCTGGTCATAGCAAATCCGCTGGGGATGAGAATTTTCTGACTTGGCTGGGGAGAGAATGTACTAACACTCTGTTGAGGAAGACAAGTCATTAAAACTCTGCTTGGGGTTCTATCAAACCCTAGAAGAATATGCTAACACTCTGCTGAGGAAGAGAAGATTCTGTTGACCTGCTAAACTTCAGCGGGGAAGAAAAACAACTCAGTTGGGGAGTATTGTTGACAAGATTCATTGCTGAACTTTGTGGGGAGTACAATTACCAGAGATACGATGTTGCTGGGGACCGGAACTACTCTGTCAGGGATACACAAATCCTGGTTAGAAGACCTTCTGTCATGACCTGCTGGAAAAGAGTCCTTATACCTGCTGGGAAAACACAAAGTAAATGCACTGTGATCTGTTAAGGAACAAAGCTATCAAGCTTAGAATAAGAACCACAATGTCCCATGCTAGGCAACCTTTCGTTCGACGACTCCACTGGGGATAATGAGTTGACAACAAACTCTGCTGGGGAGAATTGCTTCAAAGTGTCTCTCGCTGGGGAATGTCTCTTAAGAGGATTTTACAAAAGACCACGCATCTTCAAACTCTTAAGCAAATGCCGAGACTTGAGAGGTCACTCTGCTGGAGATAATAGACCTGGAACACATCTAGCTGGGGAATTATATGATGCCCCATGTTTGGGAGGTTCAACAACTTGCTTTTGCGACGGATCTGAAGAAATCGTCCTAAGAGGATTTTACAGAAGACTTGGCATCTTCAAACTCCTGGACACTCGTTGAGGCTTGAACATTAACTACAAGGCAACGAAGCAACTCTACTGGGGAATTGGTAACCGTTATCGACACAGAAAAGCTTGTAGCTGTTGGAAGTACTGAATAGGAGAATCGACTTAATAAGATACAACGATACCCAGTCGCATTCAATCCACCGGTATCGAATCGTCGTGAGCGACCGACGGTCGAGGATGGACTTAATCAGTAAACGTTGTGCCCAAAAGGTGACTTGGGGACCCTTCTTGAACTTGGCTGTCCCGGTATTTTGTAGGGGGATAAGTGATTCCTCGTTTAGCAGACATGATCCATGCTCTTGGAATACTTGTACCTGTCATCTGCAACAAAAGAATATGCACATATGCCCCAGGATATCGCGTGGTTTGAATCCACCATCCGGGATTATTCAACATTCAAAGTGATTTTAAATGTTTTTTTGCGCATGTTATTTGTAAGGCTACAGTGTTTTCAAATGCAATGTTTCATAAAAAATTAGGACGTTTTTTGCAAACAAAGCAGTAAAAAACTAAGTAAGAAGCTTTTTACTGAAATTCAATTTATTGATTGAAAAATGCCCAGAACAGACAATTACATAAGGAAGCAATCCCTGGAAAGAGGAGAGTGCTGTAAATTGAGAAAAGAAACTATCCTAATGGCAATGTGAAAACAGCATTCCATTGATTTTCAATTTTGCTATGGCCAGTATGTCTTTAAAACTCCTCGACCTTGCCTTCTGAGGAATGATCAGACTGATTCCAACCCTTTGGAAAGTCAATTGTTGAAATGATGATGGAGTACAGATAGCTCAGACCGTAGTCGTTTACTTAAATCCCTCTTTTGCATGGACCACCCTTTCGGGTTTTCAATCCATCGGGATACCCTTTTTTGCCTGAGTTGTCCTTGCGTATTTTCAACTCACCGGGTGTACAAATTTTTTATTTTATATCCCTAATATTTGCCCGAACCTTTTTATTCTGTTTTTGTGGTTCGCCGGGATGCCCTTTTTTGCCTGGACTTTTCTTTTTTTTGTCCAGCGGGTCTATTTATGCGAAGTATTTTTTGACTACGTCTGAGTTGACAGGGGATGAAAAGTCTTCGCCGTCCATGGTTGTAAGTAGTAAGGCTCCGCCCGAGAAGACCTTCTTAACCACGAATGGACCTTCATAGTTGGGAGTCCATTTGCCCCTGTGATCTGTACTAGGAGAAAGAATCCTTTTGAGTACCACATCTCCCACTTTGTAAACCCGAGGACGCACCTTTTGGTCGAATGCTTGCTTCATCCTCCGCTGGTATAACTGCCCATGACACACAGCTGCCAGTCGTTTCTCTTCAATAAGGCTCAACTGATTAAATCTGGCGCGAACCCACTCAGATTCATCTAACTTGACATCCATCATACCTTTGAGGGATGGAATCTCCACTTCAACCGGTAGTACTGCCTCTATACCGTATACAAGTGAGAATGGTGTTGCCCCAGTGGACGTGCGTACTGACGTTCGGTACCCATGCAACGCAAATGGTAACATCTCATGCCAATCTTTATATGTGACAACCATTTTCTGCACAATCTTCTTAATATTCTTGTTGGCCGCCTCCACAGCGCCATTCATCTTCGGGCGATACGGAGAAGAATTGTGATGCTCAATTTTGAAGTCCCGGCACAGCTCAGCCATCATTTTGTTATTCATATTAGAACCATTATCAGTAATGATTCTCTCGGGCACTCCATAGCGACAAATGATATCCCGTTTCAGGAAACGAGCTACCACCTGTTTAGTGACATTGGCATAAGATGCTGCTTCAACCCATTTAGTGAAATAATCAATGGCGACCAAGATGAAACGATGGTCGTTTGAAGCAGTAGGCTCGATCTTTCCGATCATGTCAATGCCCCACATGGCAAAGGGCCAGGGAGAGGACATGACACTCAACGGATATGGAGGAACGTGCACTTTGTCTGCATAGATCTGGCATTTGTGACACTTGCGGGCGTACTTGTAACAGTCCGCTTCCATTGTCAACCAATAATACCCCGACCTCAATAGTTTCTTATCCATTGCGTGACCTCCGGCATGGGTACCGAAAGAGCCTTCATGTACTTCCTGCATTAACAAGTCTGCTTCATGTCTATCCACGCATCTGAGCAGAACCATGTCAAAATTCCGTTTGTACAGCACGTCATCCTGATTCAAGAAGAAGCTACTAGATAACCTTCTCAACGTCTTCTTATCTTTGGCAGATGCCCCAGGCGGGTACTCTTGAATTTCAAGAAACACTTGATGTCATGAAACCATGGCTTGTCATCAGACATTGCATCAACAGCAAACACAAATGCAGGTCTGTCAAGACGAGATACTTCGATCTTAGGGACATGATTCCATATTTTCACTTTGATCATAGAAGATAACGTGGCTAGGGCATCTGCAAACTTATTTTCGTCTCGAGGAATATGGTACAGCTTCACTGTTGTGAAAAATGTCAGTAATCTCCTTGTATAATCTCTATACGGAACCAGATTTGCTTGGTGCGTGTACCAACTCCCTTTCACTTGATTGATTACCAAAGCTAAATCACCGAAGATTCAAGGGTCTTAATTCGCAAATTAATCGCCTCCTCAATCCCATTATACAAGCTTCGTATTCTGCTTCATTGTTGGTGCATTCGAAAGTTATTCGGGCAGTGAAAGGCATGTGAACACCTTCTGGCGTGATAAGAACTGCTCCAACTCTGCACCCATTCATGTTGACAGCCCCATCAAACATCAAACTCCATTTGGATTCAGGGTCTGGCCCCTCCTCCGGGAGTGGTTCCTCACAGTCTTTAGCTTTGAGAAACATGATGTCCTCATCAGGGAAATCAAATTTCATGGGTTTGTAATCATCAATCGGCTGTTGCGCAAGATAGGCTGACAAGATACTTCCTTTGATGGCCTTTTGAGAAGTATACTGGATATCATATTCTATCAAAACCATTTGCCACCGTGCAACCCTGCCTGTTAGCGCTAGTTTCTCGAAAATGTATTTGATAGGATCCATTTTTGAAATCAACAAAGTTGTGTGCCTGATCATATACTGCCTCAATCGCTTAGCAGCACATGCAAGTGCACAACATGTTTTCTCAAGCATTGAATATCGAGACTCGCAGTCATTGAACTTTTTGCTCAGGTAGTAGATAGCATGCTCCTTCCTACCTGTCTCGTCATGTTAACCGAGAACACAACCCATAGACCCTTCAAGCACTGTCAAATACATTATCAAAGGCCTTCCTGCAACTGGAGGCATGAGAATTGGAGGTTCCTGCAAGTATTCTTTTATTTTATCGAATGCCAATTGGCAATCGTCATTCCACCTGACCGTTTGATCTTTTCTGAGCAGTTTGAATATTGGTTCGCATGTGGCTGTTAGGTGAGATATGAACCTTGAGATGTAGTTCAATCTACCCAGAAAGCCACGAACCTCTTTTTCTGTTCTTGGTTCAGGCATATCTTGTATTGCTTTTACTTTGGCAGGATCAACCTCGATCCCTTTTTCGCTCACAATGAAACCCAACAGCTTTCCAGAACGCACCCCAAAAGTGCACTTGTTTGGATTCAACCTCAACCGAAACTTTCTCAACCTTTCAAACAACTTTTTCAAGTTAATCAGATGTTCCTCTTCCGTTCGCGACTTGGCAATCATGTCGTCCACATAACATTCAATCTCTTTCTGAATCAAGTCGTGGAATAACGTTACCATTGCTCGCTGGTACGTTGCCCCTGTGTTTTTCAACCCAAAAGGCATCACTTTATAACAGTATGTACCCCATGGAGTAATGAATGTGGTCTTCTCCATATCTTCAGGTGCCATCTTAATCTGGTTGTACCCGGAGAAACCATCCATAAACGAGAACACTGAAAATTGAGCTGTATTGTCAACCAACACATCGATGTGAGGCAGTGGAAAATCATCTTTCGGGCTAGCTTTGTTAAGATCTCGATAATCCACACACATTCTCACCTTTCCACCTTTCTTTGGTACCGGCACGATGTTGGCAACCCAAGGAGGATAATTAGTCACAGCAAGAAACCAAGCGTCCCACTGCTTTTGAACTTCTTTTTTGATCTTTATAGCCATATCAGGATGAGTCCGACGAAGTTTCTGCTTGACTGGCGGGCATTCTTCTCTCAATGACAGCCTGTGCACAACAATATCAGTATCCAGCCCTGGCATGTCCTGATACGACCAGGCGAAGATATCAACATATTCACACAACATTTCAGTCAAAGCTTTCTTCACATCTGCTTTCAGGCTGGCGCCAATCTTGATCTCTTTCTTAGCATCCTCGGTACCAATATTGATGATCTCTATGGTCTCTTGATGAGGTTGGATGGTCCTTTCCTCTTGTTTTAACAATCTGGCCAGTTCCTCAGGGAGTTCACAGCCCTTCTCATCCCCTTCTTCGGCTTGATAAATCGGTTTGTCAAAGTCATACATAGCCATAGTAGAACCGTTATCAATGGAATCCGAAGGATCAAGTCTGCACGAACGGGTTCATGCTTTATTTTAGAATTTATTTTTAAAACAAAAAGAAACAAAACATTGCCATTTTATTATTTTGTGCAAAAATAAAAAAAAAGTCAGACAAGGAGCAAAATTTGAGTGCAAAACGTCCTTTATTGATGATTAAAATTGCAAATGCAAACAGGGTGGCCCTACAAATGAATCTATACGCCTTGGGCAGAGCGCAAGATTTTAGCATGCATTATGGTTAGAAAAACAAATAAAATTACTCTGTTTGAAGAGTAACCCGGATGACTTCTTCAACAGACCAATTCTGCAATAGTTGTCCCAGAGCGCGTGGGCGTACCCAGTTGTCTAAGTCACAGTCACTGTCAACGCCATCTTCTGTAGCTGCACAAGACTGATCTGGGTAAATGATTCCCCCACTGCTAAAAGTGATGGGTCCACTGTTCTCTGCAGCTGAAGTCATAGAAGGATGATAGCCAATACCAAACTTGTCCTCCTTCATTGGTGTCTCTATCAGCTTGCCCCAGCCTTGGGCATTGCCTGCTCTGACAACCTCGACAGCTTGTTTATAGGACGAAATGGATGTACCGGCTCTATCTGGTGCAAGGGGTGATTCAGGCACGTTATCAATATTTACCGCTTCAAACGACTGGCAAAGCATCTCGTGAATTTCCCCATCCATCTCAATATACTTGAACGTGAACAAATGACTAACAAAAATGTTTTCCTCACCACACACTGTCACAACTTGTCCCTCAAACTCGTATTTCAGCTTCTGGTGTAAGGTGGATGTAACAGCCCCGACCGCATGAATCCAAGGGAAACCTAATAAGCAGCTATACGCCGGCTGTATATCCATCACATGGAATGTAGATTTGAACACTTGCGGTCCAATTTGCACGGGCAATTCCACTTCACCAAACACAGACCTCTTCGTTCCATCGAACGCCCGGACAACCAAATCACTTGGCCTTAAAATCAAACCATCAACTTCTAGCTTCATCAGTGCCTTCTTAGGAAAGACATTGAGCGAGGAACCAGTGTCTACCAGTACGTGAGACAACACTGCACCCCTGCACTCCATTGTGATGTGCAAAGCTTTGTTGTGGTTTCTTCCTTCAGAAGTCAAATCCCTACTTGTGAAACCCAATCCATGGCTGATGTTGACATTAGAAATTACACCCTCAAGCTGATTAACAGTGATTTCCTGTGGAACATATGCTCTCTTCAACACTTTCAATAAAGCCTCCCGGTGCGCGTCAGAACACATCAACAATGACAAGATTGAAATTTTCGAGGGCGTCTGATTCAGTTGGTCGACAATCTTATAATCACTTTTCTTTATTATCCTCATGAACTCTTCCACCTCATTGTCAAATGTAATCTTTGTCTCTATTTCAGGCATAGGCACACTCTCAACCACCTGTTTTCCCTTAACTTTTGCTACAGCTTCAGCTTCTTTATCACTTCGCAAAGTTTGGGGGGCAAACAACCTTCCGCTCCGAGTAAAGCCACCTACACCCCCCACATTATCAATATTTGAACTGGCTGATGTCTCAGCTCCCTGCTTTTTCCCTTCATAATATATGTCTGCCCCATAGTGCCATGGGATTGCTTTCGTAGATGTAAACGGAACTCGTCCTGGCACCGTGATGGTAACAGGACTGGATCTTTCTTGCACAACACTTGCTACAGGAGTTGTACCTGCAGGCACTTAGATTTCAGCAGGAGTATAATAGATGGTCACAGTTGACACCTCATCAGTTTCTTTTACAACCCGGTCAAACTATAGACGTCCCTCGTCAATCAGACTCTGCAAACCAATTCTCAACTTATCACAGCCATTCTTCTAACTTATACATTCAGAACAATCTTGATCACAACCCGGGAACACCTGTCCCTTCAACAAATGATCCTTCACCACTAGCAACGGAGTCTTCACCTAACTGATATCCGTTATCAAATTTAACATCTTTCCGTCTTCAATAGCACGCACATCTGCCACACCATGATCAGGCATGGGGTTCTGAAGAACATTAGGAGGTAACGAGAAATTGATTGCTTTGGCATCAATAAAGTCTTGCACCTTGTTCTGAAATGCCCAACACTTCTCAGTGGTATGCCCCTGAGCACCTGAGTGGAACTCACAGCGAGCGTTAACATCAAAATTAGGTGGCAAGTTGCCAGCGGCAGAAGGTCTCATAGTGCGAAGCTCAACCAACTTCAATTTGAGTAACTATGGTAACAACGCTGAATAAGTCATAGGGAGAGGGTCAATCTTACGGTCCCTCTGCCTGGACCTCTAATGGATAGGAGGTTGCTGCTGTTGCTGCTGAACCTGCTGTGGTGGTTGTTGCTGCTGAACAGATGGTGCTGGGATTGTCACTGCACCTACTTGATGGTAAGCCTGAGAACGTCCTCTGCCTCGTCCTCTATATACATCGTTGGTATCACCTTCTCTTCTTTTCTGACCACTAGCAAATGGTTTCTTCGTTCCAGAAGAGCCAGCTCCACTTACGTCTTGGATCTTCCCAAGTTTCAACAAACTCTCTATCCTTTCTCCAACAATCACGATATCAGCAAATCCAGTTGATGGACAAGCAGCCAATCTTTCAAGAAATGCCCCTTGCAGGGTGCCCATAAACATGTCTGCCATTTCTCTATCCAGCAAAGGAGGTTGAACCTGTGCAGCCATCTCTCTCCACTTTTGAGCGTATTCCTTGAAACTTTCCTTAGCATTCTGTGACAACCCTTGCAATTGAGTGCGGTTGGGCGCCATGTCAATATTGTACTGGTACTGCTTTAGGAATGCTTCTGCCAGATCCTTCCAACTACTCACAGCAGCTCTGTACAATTTCATATACCAGGTCAAAGAGCTCCAGCCAGACTGTCTTGAAAGTAATGCATCCATAACTTCTCATAATCTGTATGGGCTGAAATCCTCCCAAAATAAGCTTGAATATGTGTCCGGGGACATGTATTGCCATGATATTTGTCGAAAGTAGGCGGCTTGAATTTTGGAGGAATTCTGACTCCTGGTACCAGTCCCAAACTAGTAACGTCAATACCCATAGAATTCTTGCACTCTATGGCCCGGATCTTCTCAGCTAACTCATCATACCTTTAGTCACCAGGGTTACCCATATCAGCATCCAGTAGGGTAAATTGGTCTTCTAGAACATCTTCTTGAATACCACCAACATTTCTGACATTTCCATTACCCAGATTACCACCAGGAGGAGGATTACCACCAGGAGGAGGATTGCCACCAGGAGGAGGAGTGACCCTTGTCTGTAGATTGTCAACTTGATTACCTTTAGGCGTAGTTTCTGGATGCTCGACCAGAAGCCTCAATCTTTCCTGAGCTTGTGCCATACTAGTCATGAGAGTCATGAACTGGTCCATGCGTGCCCTCATTTCAGCCAAATCATTCTGCATTTGATCCATAATCCTTGCTTGATTTCTTCGAGTTGAGTATCGATGAATATGATTCTCAGCTATAATGCGTGAAACCAAATAAAGGTTAGAGACCCCGCAACAGGTACCTGAAAAAGCAAGCAACAAAATGCAAAATGATATGCAATACAATGCAAATGTCATGTTTATCATTTCCGAGGTGACTTACACCCTGATTCCAATCTTAACCACAAAAATCTGAAGATCAGAAATCGTGATATAAAGAGACGTGCCGTGGTCATGTGCTTGTGTACAGATATCTGATAAGGACTAATTTTGAATAAAACTGCTCATCCCCATTCAACAAAGTATTTAAGTACATTCAAAAGAGGTTCATCAACAAATTAAATACAATGGAAAGATGGCTCCATCAACAAGCCTGATGGTAACCATTAACAACAAATTACAAGAAAAAGAACATCAGTTTGATAATTCCACGTCCTTCAGCTTATCACTTGTGTATTTAATCTCCTCAAAGAGTATGTGAGTACGCTGGTGATTCGGATTTTCAATCATCTCTTTGATCAAAACATCCATTTTCTCAAGAGCCTCAGTTAAGGAACCTATATGCAGCATCAAAGCTTCGCCATCGCACACTCCTATGTGTCTCTTTATGCCAGCTTGCGTCTTGAGTATCTCCCTTTCTATCATGACTTCTTCAAGCTCTTTCTTGGTATTCTTCAGCTCTCTTCTAGCTTCTTCTAACTGTTCTTGACTTTTACCGAGGCTTTCCTGATACTTTCTCCTCTGCTCATGTGCCTTCTTAAGCTCTTCGCCTTTAATCTTCAATTGTTCCTGTAACTCAGCATTTTCAATTCTAACACCATCCCATGCTCGCTGGAATTTGGCCAATGTATCTTTGGTCTGAGCTAAGTCCTGTTTAGTTGTCTTGTGAGCCTGAGTGGCAGCATCGGCACCTTTGTTGATCTTCTGGAAGTTTTGTGCTCTTTCATAAAAATCTTTCTCTTTGGCTGCTAAGATCTTTTCTGCCTTCTGAGCTCTTCCTTCTAGATCTTTATTGTCATGCAGGGCTTTTTGGAGACAGCTACTTACACCAGCATTCTCTGCTTGAAGCTCTTTTACTATCTTCTGCCACTTTTCACACTCTTCAATAGCCACCATGGTTGGCTGTTCTGGCTCTACTAAACATAAAAAAGGTTCCCTTGAAAAGGGTAAAAGCAGTTCTTTTACTTTCATCTCGATCCATCTGTCATATTCAGGATAAGACCTACAATCTCCTTTCCCAAAAACCGTTTTTCCATTTTTTTGCTTATATTTCCAAGCATTCACTACTTCTGTCAGCTTCTCATCTTTAGTTCTGTAAAGAACAAAGATTCTTCAACATCTTGCTCCGTAGGAGGATTCCTGGAAGCATACCCGAACTGTCGGATGGCCAAAACTGGATTATAATTGATCCCTCCTTTTCTGCCAATCAGAGGTACATTTGGAAAATTTCCGCATCTTGTGATAAGCTCTATTCTCAATAACCGATGATCAAACCAGATAATATTATCAGCAGTTAAACCTATCATTCGCTTGGACCATTTCGCAACATCTATTGTTTACACAAAGGCACCTGTTTGAGGCAAATGCTTGAAAAGTCAATGGCACAGCAGTGGAGTACAACAACTAACAGGTCCTCCCCTTTTTTTCTCGTTCTTGTAATGCACAGAATGATAAAAATCTCCTAACAAATTAGGGACTGGATTTTTAAGAACGAAAACTCTCGTCGCCTGCATATCTACAAAGTCTTGCTGATTGGGAAAAAGAACTAGGCCATATATGCAGAGAGCCAAAATGGAATTGTAAATCGTCCAGTTTTTAGCATTAGCAGCCTCTTGAGCTCGATCAGAGAGGAATTCCAGATGAGATCCGTTAACTCCGTTTTTGCTACTCACACCACTCTTTATCACTGACTGATCTATTTGCATTGCAGCAGCAATTTCTTTTGTACTAGGAGAACTACCAGAAAAGAACGGTATTGCCGACGTGATCGGAATCCCCAAAATAAATGAGAATTCTTCCAGTGTTGGCATCAAAATGTAATTTAGAAAGAGGAAACATCTCAACGAAGGCTCGTAGAATTGCAACAGAGTGTGCAAAGCATCATATTCATACTTTGTGATAGTACGGACCATCTTAACCAAATTCCCGTACTTCTTTTGAAACCTATCAAGAACACCCGGGCCAGCCATATCTATAACTTTGAGCAGTAAATCCAAGGTAGTGTCTGGAAACTTGTAAGAAACATTGTTCTTCCTCTTCTCGTCATTCTCTGTTGAACCCATGGATTGGAATCAGAAGTGTATTATGCACCTGTAAATGACAAACACAACTGTTATGATATGATAATGCAATGCAAAAGGGCATGTGATCAGGTAATCAGGTGTCTGTGCTGGACTGTGTGCATTATGTCTGCACAAATATGATAACATTTCTGTAGGCAAGTGTCAAACCACCGTAATAGGATACACCATCTGTATATAATAGTACCAATAGGACAGGGTATGTAGGAAGCTTGGTTACCTGCAAACCTGTAAACATCCCACCCACACTCACATGTGGATACTTAGAAAATGAGGATCCTCAGTTTCGGAGGTTTGAGAAGCAATAGCACATTCAGCCCGAAGGATACAATGCTATGCCAATCAAAGAGGTTGTCCACTGATTCACCTCAAAAATAAAGGCCATCCTATGCAAGTTCCAAAGTGGGCCCTCGGGTACGAATGGGTTTGCCACAGAATGTGGTCTGCCACTGTCACCACTAAAGAGGGATGTTTCCACTAAGGTCCTCAATGATCGGTTACCAGAGTCGACAACTCTCTAGATTGACATCCTGAAATGCGCAAGATACGCACGTCAGAACATGTCCCAAGATAACCTCGTCTGGCTGTGAATTTCGTGAATACCCAACGCACTCCAGACGACACGTAGGTCCCACTACTCTCCACTCTAATTCTAAGTGTATACTCAAGCCTGTGTAATGGGCTTATCTCTCCGAAATCCCATCCCGCCAAACAGAAAACCAGTCCAGCACAACAGTAATAATATGATATGTAATGCTAAAATGCAGTAAATACAGTAAAGTAAATAAACAGCAAAATAAAGCATGACAGTAAACACCCAATGAAGGAAAGAAAAAGGAAAATAAAAAACAAACAAGCGTTAGGATTGACTCGCTTAGGGATGGACCATCAAGAGCTCAATCTGTCCCCAGCAGAGTCGCCAGCTGTCGCTCCCGAGATTTTCATCCAAGTACAAACGCGAAAGTGGCACAAAAACAGAGTCGCCAGCAATGTGTATTTATCCCAAGAGAGGGAAAGGAAACACTGCGTAAACCTGAAGGAAAGGATAGAGCATGGTCTTGTGACCAAGAGAACTGGGTTCGGGAGTCGGTTACGCGAGAGGAAGGTATTAGCAACCCCACGCGTCCATCGTACCCGATGGGATCCACGCTTGCTGCTTCAATCAAAGGGTGTAAGAAAAGATACTGGAAAAGGAACTGCTAGCGGGAGAACTGGAAAAGGAAAAGGAAAGAGAAAGAGAAACAAATGTAGGGAAAATAAAAGAAGTGCTCGAATGGGCCCTACCCCACTGCCTACGTATCTCATCGGGAGCATGAGAATTAGAGCGACGTAGTTCCCCTCAACGAGGGTCGCTTTGTTTGTGTTTTTTAGTGGAAACGTCAGAGTGCACGTTCCAGCAGTTTAGGTGTTGCAGCTCGCTGTAGGGAGACTTAGGCGTCACCTGTTTGCGGTGGAACGGACTTGACGAGTCCTTAGGGAAGGAGTGAAGAGATGAGAAAAGAGAAATTCCGGAGGAAAGACGTTATTGTTTGCTTTTTGTCTTTTAAGAAGGAAGTGTTTTGATTATTTTATGTTTTGTAACGCACATTGTATTTAAGTCCCTCACGTAAGATCGAATGCCTCGCATATAGACCCAAGACAGGACGTACGCTAAACATTCTAAGAAAGTGAGAGAAGACCCCTCACTATCTTATTCTCACATGAAAGGCTCAATTACAATATTTGTTATACCTTTATTAAGTATTTTTTACTTTTGTTTTAAGATGAGAAGAAAAGACTCAACTGGAGTAAAGGTGAAAACTAAGGGGAGACTAAGACATACCCTAGTGTTAGCATATTTGGAGATCCTATGGTCAATGGGGTTTAACAAACCTACTTCTAAAAATAAATAAGAAGAAGAGCAAAAGAAGCAACTTACTTCCAAGATGGAAGTTAAGTTGATCTTAAAGAGGGATGAAAGAAAAGTTATTCAATGAAAGCATGTAAATGCTTAACAAACACAAGTAGAAAGTTTAAAAGAAATAAGAGAATATAAGAGAGAAATGTATGTGGAACTAAGTCCACACACTTACTTACCTTTAGCACCTACATGAAAATGTTAGTTTAAAACAATTTACAAGTAGTGCAATAAGAAAAAGAATAACAAGTGGTGAACAACCAAGTTAAGAACTAAAGGATAAAGCTCCTAAGAGATGAACCTCAATCAAGATCAGAAACTATGCTCTAAGGGTGTTGTCTAATGTTAATTGATCAAACAAGAACAAACTATACACAACTAAAGATATTAAACCCCAAAGAAGTGAATCATAGAAGAAATAGATGAAGAATGAGTGGATATGCAAGGTGATCATGCAATAATGCTTCAAGTAATGTCAAAGTCAGAATGTGGATGACCTAAACATGTGCCTAAACATGATATACAAATGTCAAATGAGGCATTCAATAAAGCATTCAAACATTAAGAGTGCTTAGGAGAAGAAGTGAGAAGATATAAACATGAATTTAACATGGAAAGAAAACATTCATGGCATAAGTCAAACCTACAAAAGTTCAAGATGAAACTCAAGTATCAAGGTCAGAAGTGGTATGACATGTTAGGATGAGGATAATATGCACAATTCAATCACATTCAAGCAATTACAAGTCATTTAGAAGCTAGAAGAAAAAGAAACATGCATTTGGATGAAACATGTTCAAGTTTGCAAAGTAAGACATAAATGGCATATGGAATGAATGCAATGCTTTAAAGTCAGAGGCATACATCATATGAAATGCAAATGAATAGTATGACATGGCATAAACAAACCAAATACAAGTCAAGTTGGAGCTTAGATGCAAAAGAATAAGGAATTAGGTCAAAAGGAAACATGCGAAACAAGTATTGAACATGTACACAAAAAGACATCAACTTTAAACCAATGACCTATAATTTCATTCAACAGACCTATAATGATCTAAACATGGCTCAAGAAGTCAAGAAGAAAGATCTCATACAATGGCACAAGTGCCTTCTCAAGCAAGTAAACAAACATGATCAAGGAAGTTCACAAAAAAAGGACTTCAAACAAATACCAAACATGATTGAAAAATCATAAAAATAGGTCTCAAGAGACCTCAACCAGGGGAAAATATCATACCAAAATCCTATACAAAAATTCAGAAGGGAATGACCTCAAACAATCAAGCAATAGTCACTTATGAACCATGAACCAAAAGGCAAATATGGAGGACCTAAATGCAATAAAATAAAGTTCTAAAAATTAAACAAAAATATTTTTATGAATTTTTGGATGTTACTGAATGGATTCAAAAAGATTGATGCAAAAATGTATAATAATCTATGAGAAATAAATCTTTGAAATGAAGATATGAAAATAGAAACAAGTTTCAAAAGAAATAAAAGAAAATTATGGAATGATATGCAAATATTCATAAAATCAAAAATAAAAATAATATAAAATTATTTAAACATGTTAAGATGTCACATGAATTTTTGTAGAATTTATCATGAGATTTTGGTATTTTTAAAAATCAATTATGAAACAAGTATAAAAAAAAGAATTTAAAAGAAAGAAAGAGAAAGCAGGGGTGCAGAGAAGTAAAATATCACGTTCAAAAATAAAAATGGGCTCAGTGTGGGTGTGCAATTAGCAATTAGGTCTCATCCAATTAAGTTTGTGATTGAGTGTGGTAGCGTGTGTGTACAGTCAAGTGAAGATGCAATCATGGCCACACAATTCAGTCAACAAAAATTAAACAATAAAGCATGTTGATCCAATGATCCATGAGGCAAGCACATGACAATAATGATGCACGCACACACATGTAATCAGTCAGAGAGAAAAAAAAAACACGTGAGGAACATGTGATTTTTAATGCGTTGGAACGTTGTGGATCATTGGATCAATCAGTCAGTCAATTATCAACAAAGTCAAGGCAATCATGTGGACACAAATGCAAGCACATACTAGTTATCATACACTCACACACACGCAACAATTTCATTAATGCGTTGGTAAGATTTATACCACACGATGCACTCAATCCAACGGCCACGATATAAAACTCAAAACCGTAGCATATTAAAACCACCGGCCGGAGAAGAACCTCCGGTCATCTTCTTCGGCGAACTCCGGCCACCTCCAAACGCTACATAATTCCAGAAACAAGCAAATCATATACCATTAGAAAGAGGAAGTTACAAGGATCATGAATCTAAGTTCATCTTTCACATATCACGCACTCATAATGAGAATCTAACACAACAAAATAGCCATAACTTTTTGGAACTAAGCATCTAGCATGCCTATCAACTAGCCGGATTCAACAAAGCTTCTATCAATCTTCAAACAGCAATACAAGCTAAAAATTACATGGATTCGAAACAAAGAAAAGTTGAGAAACTTGCACCTGACACTTGATGAAACTTTGGATCTACAAGAATACCAGAGGAATGTGCTCCTTCCTTGAGCTTCAATTGGGCAAATAAAGGCTTAGGAACTTTGAAAATGTGGCTGAGTATGGATCTGTAGTAGAAGTTACTCCAATTCTCCAATGATCTCCAAGTCCAATGTTACTTGATGATGAAGTTTGAAAATGAAATCCAATGATGATGATGAAGAAATAGTGTGCAAAAGAGAGAAGGTTCAGAGAAAGTAAAGAGAGTTTGAGAGTGTTTTTGGAGTGAGAGTAGAAAATGAGAGTTGAAAAATGAAATTGTGAGTGAAATGTGAATTTATATGTGTGGTTTAGTGTGTTAACCCGTGGTCAAATGAGTGAGTTTATTGAGTTCAAGTTGAGTTAACTGAGCTGCCTCTAACTAACTAAGTCAAGTTAGTTAGGGCGAGTTAGCTTTGGGTGTGATATGGTGATGAATGTCCATGGTGTTATGGTGAGGTGGAAATGAAAAGAATGATGGAGATAATGGCATGCTGCAGCGAGAAACTTGTAGTGTAAGCTTTTGTTTTTCTTCTTTGATGTATGAGAAAGCATGGTATGAATTGTGTAAGAAACTTGCTTGGCCAAATGAGGTAAAGGAAAGTGTGGAAAAGTGTGCGTGTGAATGCTTGAAGTAACAACAACAATAATGTTTATATTTTTGGTTTTGTAGCAACAACATACTCAATGCACCAATGGAAGTTTGGTGATGAATTTCTTTGTGCATGGTAGATGATTTAGTGAGCTTTTGGTGTCAAATAAAAGAGGGAATATGGGAGAACATATTTGGTATGAGAATTGAGTTGAAATGAAGCCTCAAACATACTTAAAAATGGCCATGAACTCAATGGTTCCAAACTGGTTGGTGGGCGTGGCATGTTGTGGCATGGCGTGGCAACTTGGTGCATGGAATTTCAACATAAACATACCTACTTGGGACCAATATATCTCCATCATAACTTGATCAAATCAAAATTTGTCCAACATCAACATTGAAGAGAGCATGGCAAGGAACAACTTTGATGTTGAAAAGTTTTTCATTTGGAGCTTTTATCTTGAAGAAATTAAGCTTGACTTTTGGCACACCAGGTGTTTGTCAAAATTATGGCGCGTGGGCCTGGTCATGCTTGGTCATGACTTGATTTTGGACCTAGTTTTACCAAACTTTGATGGATCATATCTCCCTCAATATTGATCCAATGGAGATGTTATTTATATGGATTTGAAGCTTAGAACATGAACTTTAATTGGATTAACTTGGGCCTGAGGTTTGGAACTTTTATCTTGAAGAAAGAGAGCCTCAAAGTAGGGTGCAAAATGGTCCAAAGTTGCCATTTTTGGAAACCCTAAAGTTTCTATTTTTGGTAGTTTTGTGATTTCTTGATTTTTCACTATTCCTCCATCATTTCTTGATCAAATCTTGTCCAATGAACCTATATAACATGAATTTCATGAATTTGACCTTAGAAAGTCAAGAGTTGACTTTTTTCACTGCACAGTTGACTTTTTCCCCAATTTATTGACTATGAAGCAACTGATCAATTGAAACCCTTCTGAAACCAATTGATGAGCAATTTTCCATCCATATACACTTAAGAACATAAGGAAAACCATGAGATCAAGTCTTGCCCAAAAAATCAGAGATAAACTGATTTTAGGTCAAACCCTAATTTTGGCCCTCCCTAGTTAGGAGGAAATAACACATCTTCCAAATCCAAATTCCTCTGAATATAATGTGTATCCTCTCAAAAAATGATGAGATATGGACTTTGGAGGTGATGAAGACTTAAAGAGCTTGCCCATTTGGGGGTCAGATCCCAATTTTTGGACTACCTTGTGTAGGAGATGGTGCACTGCCCAATCTTCTTGATGAATTCTCCTCCTCTCATGCCTTGTGGGACCAATTGAGATGACATATGATGTAAGAGACCTTTTAGGCTTGTGAGAAACCCTTGGCTCTTATTCTCTTGCTTTAGATAATCCACACCTCTGAAGAACCACTGATCATATGCCCTTATGCAAGATGCAATGCAATGCTTGATGTTTTGTTTTTCTATGCTTAAATGCAATGCAATGAAATGAAAGCTCATGATAAATGATATGAAGAAATGAGTGGGCAAATTTTGGGATATTACAGTGAGATTCTAGGAAGGTATGCTCTTGGAAAGACATTAGGGTTTGGTCTCCTCAGTGTCGCTCCCGAAAGATTCGCATCCAACGGTACAAACGCGAGAGTGGCGCAAAAGACACAGAGTCGCCAGCAAAGTGTATTTATCCCAAGAGAGGGAAAGGAAACACTGCGTAAACCTGAAAGAAGGGAAAGAACATGGTCTCGCGACCAAGAGAACGGGTACGGGAGTCGGTTACGTGAAGGGAAGGTGTTAGCACCCAACACGTCCATCGTACTCGATGGGATCCACGCTTGCTGTCTGCATCAAAGGGTGTCGTCATCTGGAGCTCCACTGCTACTGGATCGGCGAAGAAACGAGAACGGAAAGAACGGAGAAACGAAGAAGAAAAGAAAAAGAAGTGACTCGATAGGACGGTATCGTTGTCCTAGGCCTACGTACTCCCTCAGTGCAATGGGAAAGTCAGAGTCAACGTAGTTCGGACGGGAACTGTGGGGGAAGGTTGCTCGCCAAGACAATCGCTGTCTTGTGCCTACGTATCCTCAATCGGACGAGAGAGAGGAATCAGAGCTGACGTAGTTCGTGGGTACGACCACGGGTAGGTAAGTGTTTTTTACGTGAGCGACGAGCTCTTTCACGAAAAAAAGAAGTTTGAAACCCAACAATCCCGGAGGATAAAAAATATTTGAATTGGTTTGGTGTTTTTTAGACAGAAGTGTTTTGAGTTAATTCGTAACTTACATTGCACCAAAGTCTACCATGCGGGAACGAGTGAGTCGCATGATCGCCCCCGAATGAGACGTATGCTAAACACCCTAGAAGAGGAGAGGAGACCCCTCGTTCTTCACTTCCTACACTTAAGGCTCGAGCGCAATATACGTTATATTTTATTAAGTGTGTTCAAGAAGTTTGAGATGAGAAGAGAAGCGACACAAAAGGAAACTCTACAGGGAAACTAAGAGTCCTAATGTTATCATGCATGGATGTCCTATGGTTAGTGAGGTTTAGGAGAGACGACTGCCTAACCTAATGCTAATCCTACTCCAAGCTTAATCAAAAATTAAGTTGGACTAGGTAGCTCTAAAGGGAGAGAATCCAAGACTTAAACAAGTCTTGTGACTCGAGGGATGAAAAAAAGTGGAAGAGAAGGAGGAGAAAGAGAAGTGGAACACAAGTGGCATAAGCTCACTTCAAACACAAGTATGAAAGTTAAAAGGTAAAGGAAGAAAGTAAAATGTGGAAGCATATCCACATTCAAACAACTTACCATTTGCCCCTGAAAATGTTAGAAGTATTCACATATGACAAAATGAAACTCAAACAAGCATAAGGCCATAAAGAAACAAGTTCTAAAGTAAATCAAACATCAAGTTCAGAACCTAATGGTCCTACTGACCTCTACTATCAACCATGCACAATTAATCAAAAAGAAAAGGGAGAAGTCACTCAAGTACCATTCAAGTCATTAAAGAAGGAGTGAGATGAAAAGAAGTGATCATGTAAAGCAACCAAGTCAAAATTTCACAAAGAAAACCAAGTCCAGAAGTGACACAATCCTAAATATGTGCCTAAACATGATCTTCAAACAACATTCAAGTCACACAAACACTTTCACAATCAATTAGGAAGCAAAGAAGAAGTGAAGTGAAACATGATTCATACTTGTGAAACAGATGACTTAAAGTGAAAGGCAAACATCAAACATGCAAAGATGAGATTCAAATATCACAACCAGAAGTCAATAAACATGCTATCAATCCCTCAACAAGACCTAAAATTGTGGCACAAGTGCCTTCATGACCAAGCAAACCAAACATGAAGCATATATTCACAAATTGGACAAGTTAAAGCTCATGCTTCAAAGAAATAACAAACATGCCTCAAAAATTATGTCATTCAGTATTCAAGCATCTCAAACATATATAATTGACATATCAAATCCACAAGCAATGAATCAGAACCAAAGTCAATCAACAATTAGGTCAAAGCATCAATAGGATTTCATACATTCATGCTCAAAGCAACACATCAAAAGTCATCCAAAAGGGACCTAAAAATCATACCAAAAATCTCAAACATACTTCAACATGTTATGAACACAACCCAAAAAGAATCAGGATCAAATCACTTTCCAAATGAGAGAAATAAAAAATGCAACATGAAGTATGCAATAAGAAATGCAAATGAGAGAAAACAATTTGGAAAATTAATTTTTAATGCAATTTTAATGCAAAAATAATAAAATAAAATGTGAAAAATTAATTTTAATAATGAGGAGGAATGATTAATTTTTTTGGAATTTTTTAGCACATGCAAGTATTTTTAAAAATTAATTATGAAATGGTATGAAAATAGAAAATAAAAAAGAAATAAAATGAAGCCAGGGGTGTATTAATGAATCCAAATGCGTGCAAACGGTCATGGGCTCAGAAACGGGGGTGTGAACAGCAAAAGAGGCCCAAATGCATTCCAACGTTCAGAAATAAGGAACGGCTCAGATTGAGTCAAACAAGGGAAAGTCTCCAGATCCACAGGCTCACGCTCAAAGTCAAACAAAGCAAAGTCAACGATCTAATGGTCCACATTCAAATTCACTAATTAAATGAAATCCAACGGTCATGACTTAATCAGATCCCTTAAACCCTAATTAAATTAATTAACACCAAATAATCAAGATCCAACGCACGAGAATCAAACTGGAAAATTAATCACAATCCAACGCATGAGAATAAATCTGGAAAACCACAAACCCTAATTAAACCCTCACCGGCCGGAGAAGCGCCGGTCATCTTCTCCGGCCACTCTCCGGTCACCAAACTTCAAACCATAACCAAAAACAACAAATCATACATCAAAATGATCAGCAACTCACGTAGATCACAAATATATCTCTCAAAATCATTTAGCATGCATATATTTCACGAATCGAACGAAACAAGTTTGGATCTGAAAACTTCAGATCTAAATTCCAGCCATGATTCACGTTGAAAATCAATTCCAAATACATATATGAACTCAACACATCAAGATGAACATTAAACACACAACAAAAATCAAATCTAGAGCTATGAATTTCAAGTTCACCTGAGATTTGCAGAACTGGAAAATCACCAAGAAACTCCAAGATAAGCTGCAGATCAACTCCTTAAACCGTCTAATTGCAAAATAAATGCACTTAGACCTTCAAATTGGCCTGAATCCTTGAATCCGAGAGTTGAAAATCTGAACTCAACTGATAAATTCTTTGCTTAAACTTCAAAATAATGGTGGATTTCTCTTCCTTATGCTCCACTGATCACAAACCAAACAAAAAAAATGGAAGACACTTGAAGAATTGGGAGAATCGAAGGAGAGAAACTTGAGAGAAAAACTTTGAAAAGTGGTGAAAATGAATGGTAGCTGCTGAGAAATTCGTGTGAGTTAGCTTATATAGTGTGCCAATGCTACTGTTTAGGGTTTTAATCCTCAAGGACTTGAGAGCAATGAGTTTTGGGCTGTTTTGCAAATTTGCAAGTTTGTGCACATGAGGTATTCTACTCGTGCATTCTTCATGAAAAGTGCATGACTGCTTTCCTTTTGATGCCATGAGAACCTTTGGATTGATCTTGGGGTTGGAAAGTAACTGAATTGTGATTTCCAAATGAAATTGCAAAATTGCATAATGATGAATTATGGACATGTAACCCACGGGTTCACTCAATTCTTGGCTCAAAATGCTGCTAAATGAGGTACATTGGAGTGTGGTGAGGTGAACTGAACAATTAGAAGCCATATTGGTGAGTTAAAATGCAACTTGCAAGTTATGTCAAAATGGTATGCATGGTAGAACACCAAATGCCCTCTAACTTCAAATGCCCATAACTCTTGACCCAAAAATGATATGATCATGATCCACCACTCTTTGGAAAGAGGAGAAAGAGATCTACAACTTTGGTGTTGGGCAAAAATTCGTTTGAAGCATTTTTGATCATGAAAAGTTTGGTTAAAGTTGGTTGAAAATATGCCAAAAATAGTAACTTGAAATTACAAGTCACTTTCCCAATTTAGCAACTTTCTACCAAAGCTTGATTCTTGCAAATTGTGGTCATGAAAGCCTTCCATAGACCAAACAAAGGTCTCTTGACTTGATTACCATGATGAGGATCTCTCAAAACCCTAGTTTGACTTTTCAGTTGACCAGTTTGACTGATTACTTCATCTGTAAGCTACTGAATCATCTGAGGTCTTCCATGGTGAATTTTTGGCTCAAAATCCATCCTTAGACTTGTTTTGACATATGGAGAACCTTGGTGAAAGGTTTGAATCAACTCCTTGAGCTTAGGACCCTTAACCATGAAACCCTAGTTTTGGTCATCAGTGTAAGGACACCAACCCTTGATATAACCACTTGGAGAATCCCTCATTGAAATACCCTTGGGCCACCATATAAGGATGTGAGGAGCTTATGGAGATCATAAGAAGCTTTTGCCCTTGAGTTGAACCAAATACCTTGATCCCATGCTAAGAACCAAATGCTATGCACAATGCAAATGCAAGAAATGAAAAGAGACCTAAGCCAGTTATCTAAAAACAACAAGGCAAATTTTGAGGTGTTACAGCTGCCCCTATTCAATCAACTTGATCCTGAAGGTATGATAGTGACGACTATCATGCGTTCCAAGGATTCACGGAGATTGAATACCATAAGAAACCTGAAATTTGCAATCCTCAAAGGAGGGACGACTCCACTGGGAAACAAACATTAAATGCTGCACTGTCACAACACATACGAGTGTTGGAAACTAAAACTGTATTGAAAAGTCCTGAAATAAACACAAACGAAGGTTAGCTATACTGGGGATAAACACGGACGGGTGTCAAGGAATCCAGGATATCAAATACGGACGGGTATTGAGAAGATACACAGACAGGTGTAAAGGGGTTCAATACGGACGGGTACTGAAAAAGGAGTACACGGACGGGTGCCAAATGTCAATGCGAACGGGCATTGAAGCAAAAGTTCAAACACGGACGGGCGCCGAAAGAACACGTACGGGTGCCAAAGGGATTCAATACAGACGAGTATTAAAAAAGAGACACGGACGGGTGTAAAAGATTTCAATACGGACGGGTATTGAAAAGGGTACACGGACGGGTGTAAAAGGTTTCAATACGGACGGGTATTGAAAAGGGTACACGGACGGGTGTAAAAGGTTTCAATACGGACGGGTATTGAAAAGGGTACACGGACGGGTGTAAAAGGTTTCAATACGGACGGGTATTGAAATGGGTACACGGACGGGTGTAAAAGGTTTCAATACGGACGGGTATTGAAATCAAATGTTCAAACACGGACGGGTGCTGAAAGAAACACGGACGAGTGTTTGTCATTAAAAACTTCGAGGGGGGAAAAACCGAAGGACCACCTGGACGAAGGGGTACAAATAAGATTAAGGATAAACAATCCTGGCAATACACTCTGCCGGGGAACTGTCAAATATTGCCTAACCCAACACCTGTGGAGTAAAGATATCTTCCTGAAATTCTGCTTTCCTGACGAAGGAAAACTCAAACCTGGCTTACGCTTCGGATGCATATGTTTGAATTTTGCCGTAATGCTCCACATGAAGTGGGAATGCTACGCATTTGGGAGGATGCCATGCAAAACAAATGCTTATGCAATGCAAGAGAAAAGTCTCAGCAAAATAAATGTTGAAGACCATAAGCAACTCCGCTGGAGATGGCAAACTAAATTGCCACCAAACCAAAGAAATCCTGTTGAGAAAAACTTCTCCCTGCTAGGGAAGATCATAATCACCCATTCCGCCAGAGATGGACGAATCTCCGAGAGAATACCTGCTCTGTTGAGGAATATCAAGATCAACAACTCTGCTGGAGATGGACGAAGCTCCGAGAGGATACCCACTCAGCTGGGGAGAGATATGAATACTGAAGATGGAAATTCCACCGCTGGGGACGACCTACTATTTCAGAACTTGGCTTCGGCGCTTGCCAAAAATGATTGGCCTTAAGACCTGCTGGGGATACCACTCACCACCAGACTCTGATTGGGGAAATGAGCTTAATCTGCTGCTAGGGAAGTAACTTTACCCTCACCCTGCTGGGTACTAGATCAAACCATTGTCGTCGAGACTATACTTTCTGACCAACCGAGGAAAGTAGACACCATGACCCTGTGGGGATAATAACATCTTCGTCCACAGACTTCCTGACGGAGTCACGGCAACATTCACCTCAAAGCAATCAACTTCTGAGTACTTGCTAGGGAATAATAATCCAAACACAACTTCGGCTGGGTATATAATCCTCTGTACTTTGCTGAGGAAGACGATCCTCAATGATTCCGCTTGGGAGAGAAAGTAATTGTCAACATTCATCTGCTAGGGGATAACACACGCTTCTTGACTAGCTGGGGGACTAATAAATGCCCCATGCTCCGTGGGGATACTTCACTTGCTGAAGAAAGATGTGCCAAGTCACAACTCTGGCCTGGGAGAAAACCTCTTATATCCTGCTAAGGAAAACAATCCTTAACGATCCCGCTTAGGGAATTACTTCTTTATACTCTGGTTGAGGAAGACGACCCTCGGTACTCTGATGGGGAAGAGTAACAACCTGCTGAGGACGATCAGACTTCAAAGTAGAGGAGAGCTCTACTCTACTGGGGAAAACAGCGAGCTGCTGAGGACGATCAAACTTCAAAAATAAAGAGAGCAACTCTACTGGGGGAGTACATCTGTCACCCTGCAAAACCAACAGAAAGGTCTATGCGCAGAAATGATTACATTGATTATCAACATAGTGACTGTCGCCTAAACAATTGCCACTGTTTTCCAACTTGTGTCATAAAGCTCAACGTTTTAGCATGTAATGTTTTTTATCAAAAATATCGGACATTTTCACAAACAAAACAGGTAAAAAAG